>CM052442.1:61837139-61879681 GCA_028533085.1 Varecia variegata | reverse complement strand
TTTAAGCAAAAAGTGTACACGTAGTCATGGTAAAAAGAGGAAATCGTGAGCTCATGGCTCAGTGTCACAAACAAAACTTCAGAAGTTACTAAAACCCCGCTTCTGGGAAACACACCTTAGTCTACTTCCACTTTTTCCAAAACAAAACAACAAAATAAGGAAAGGAGGAATTCACAAGCGGACAACAAGGTTTCTGCGCAGAAAGAAAGAGCCCTACTCACAGTAAGAGCCAGGCTCATCTCCTACTTGCACCTGCAGATATTTCCACTCATCAGACAGGTGTTATTGCAATTGCAGCCCCAGAATCTCATCAAAGGATCTTGGATTCTGCCATGAAAGGGCAATGAAGAGATCACCAACACCACCATCGATGGTGACGTGGACCCTACTAATACCGAACATGGTTAAAGGCCTTGCTCAAATGTTGTAAAAATCCATTTACGGTACAGTCCCTGTTCCATTAAAGCAATCAAACAATCTGGTCTCATGAGTTGGAGGAGCATGTGTGTGCAGGTGTATGTCTACATATCTTCTGCTGCTCTATAGAAGACCCTGCAAGAATGAATGATATTCACCTTACTTCTCCTCAAACCTAACCACTGCCATCTCTCTTTCACTGCATGTAGTTCTGAGACAGTGCTTAAGAACAGGAGACAAAGCCTTTTTCAAAAATTAGTGTTAAGGCTTAAAATGAAAATACCCACAGAAGAGGTCAGATACTGGCAATGGTCTTGAGATATAAACGATGATATCTGGACCTACACTGTGGTTAGGTTTAAAGAATGGTCTGTGTTAGGGTAATTCAAGATACAGATCCTTACTCTCCCACCCTGGTATGTTCATAAACATATACATTGAAGCACTTACATAATGAAGAGCTAAGAGGGCCTAAATGAAATGAAGAACAGGACTATGGTAACAAGAAAAGATGAGGAGGAGGTAAAACACCCTACGTAGTAGAGGCCTCCTCATGACCACTCCAGGTTCAGACATCACAAGAGAGCGATGGAAACGAGCAAAATGAGTGAAGTCCACCCAAGTCCAGAAGGAAGAACTGGGGGGCTCTAGCAGATTTGTGTATGTGCTGCACTGTCTTGAGCTCTTGATGCCTTTGAAATATTTCCATTCATTTTCCCATGGTTAGGAGGACTCTGTTGCCTAGAGCTATTGTGGAGCGGTGTTGAGGAGAACCACAGGAAAGGAAGCAAGGTACTAGCTATGGACTTGGCCGTCTACTTAAAAGAGAAGGACAGTATAAGGGGCCTTCAAAGTCCCTAAGTTGTCCAGTCCATAACCAAAGAAAAGAGTAAAGAAATGAGGAGATTGAACGAGAGCATTCTGTTCCGAATTCTTTGGACATTTTCCACAAAGGGCCAGGTTCAGGAGGCTAAGTGACCCCAAATGGTACAATAGTGAGGAAGCACTGAATGGGAAGCAGAGTCTTCAAGAAAAATTTGAAGTGCAAAGTACCATAGATAAGTTACTTGTTTTTTAAAAAATATTTGTTCAGTTTTTTTTAGAAAGGTACACATTGGTTAAAACATCAAAATTTATGAAAAGTCTGCATATCACCTCTGACTCTCCTCTGTGCATTTTCTATCTACCATAGGAATGAATCTGTCTAATTTGTTTCAGGGGTAATATTTTAAATATTTAGCAACAACATGACTACTAACTAACAGAACAGAAAACCTGTATGGCCATTACGGTGAGGGACAGCCGAATATCAGCCCTAGGTTAGTTCGTATTTGTCCTTAGAGATTTTTGTTAGGTACCAACCAACTAACGGAACAGACCTGCAGCATATGGATTGTTAACAATTTACACTTTTATCCTACTGCATTGCCATCAGAGACTGTTAACAAACTTTCGTAATTCTGCCAATTTATAGATGAAAAATAGAATTTCAATGTAATTTATTTTACATTTCTATTTTGAGAGTGGCATCTTTTCACATGTATAAAGAGCAGGTTCTGTCACTGTTTATATTATTTGCCTTTCTTTCTGTTGTACATTGTTCTTTCAACAATATCTAGGAGTTCTTATATATTAGGTATATAGGTCTTTGTGATACTAGCTGCAAATTTAGGGCTGTGATGGATTTTTATTATATTAAGGAAATAAAACAATGCTTCATTGAGATTTAAAAATGAAGAATGGATGTTGAATTTTGTCAAATGCCTTTCTTAGCATCTAATGGTAAGAGATATTCATATGATTTTTCTCTTTAGAGCTATTAACAGTGATGAATTATATTAATAGACCTCCCAGTATCATATCATCTTCACATGCTGGGAATAAATTAATTTGGCTATGAAATGGGCTATTAGTGTTATTTAGAGTTTTAAAATTACAGTGAGATTGGGCAGCAGTTTTCTCCTTTTGGAGGGGGTGGTGTAATCTTTTCCAGATATATTAGGATTATACACAAATAAGAATTTACACATTTTTCTTCTTTTTGCAAATTTTTTCATTGGATTAAAAGGAAAAGAAAAAGAGCTAGAGTTATTGAAAAGATAACCTATTGGATGCCTGGCCAAAAGGAAAATTGAGTAAACTAAAGACATCAAATTGGGCAGGGGGAAGAAGAAAGAGGGAGAGGGGAAAGACAGAAGGGGAAGGAGAAACAGAGAAACTGATTTCAGGGGGGAATATGCTCTGTGAAGAATGTAAGAATTATCTCCTCCTACAGGGCACCCTGTCCAGATCATTGACTATCCTGATTGCTGTAACCTTAATGGTTGAATATGGTGATTCAGATAGTTGTGTTTCTACATTTCTGGGGGTTGAACTAAAGAGAACATTTAGTAAACTGCTCTTATTCTGAAGTTTAGAGGTTTAATTATGGCTTTTGTCAATCTAATCTGACATAAGTATTTATTAAGAATGAATTATATGCATATGCCCAACATAGAAAGATGTTTCTATGTCTAAGAGACCCGACCACAGAAATGTATTATAGACCAAAAATGCATCTCTCCAGATTCTGGCATCATTTACCAATTCTGAAAAGATTTAAACAGAAAACCCATGGAGGGGAAAAAAAAAAAACAACCCTAGGCACTTTACACAATTCAGGCTTTGTTCATCAATTCAACAAATAACTATTAACACCTATCATAGGCCAAGCGGAGCCTATATTATGTTGGGATGAGAAAGTGTATAGGATTAGACAGACATTGTCCCAACTGTCATGGAATATTCAGCTATTTAGGTAATCCTTTTTGCATTCAATGTGGGAAATCAGCACTATTGCTTTTGTTTGCTTTTAGCTTGGTAAATTTATCTACTAGATACAGTTTACTAGAAAACACTTTCTTGATATTAAGAATATCTCTAATCTCAGCTGATCAAAGAACCTTAGAGGATACATTGATAAACAAGGACTAGAATGGTTCATTCAGATTCATTTTGAATTTGGCTCCATTCATGGGTGCCAGGTAAAATTAACAGAGAATAAGATAAGGCCAAGTGTGAGAGAACACTGGTGTTAGAGCCAGTGTAGGTTCCAGCCCTCCCTGCCAAAGCTATAAATACAAATGACCAATTTAACAGCATGAAAAGACCACCTACAAGATCCATACCTGGGATCTAATCAGTTGCTCTGCGCCTTCTTTCAATTACAGGATCCCTGCCATGTTTATGAGGACTTTTAATGCGAGCATCACATTTTTGAAGGCCATATCATTATGACCATGTTTGATGTGAGGGTGGGAAAGCAGGAGCTCACAAAATGCCTGCACACGGTTACTCTGAACTGAGCTGTAAACTGGAATCAACAAGAGCCTACTGTGGAAAAAAAAAAAAAAAAACAGGTAAGAAAAAAGGCTTAGATACTGTGGAGATTGCAACCCTGAAAAGTGGTGCCATTAAAATCACTTTGAATTCTGCTCAGGAAATGAAATTCATCAAGAACAAGTACTATGGTTTTGCCAAATAATGCTATTTAAGGGCATTTTGAGAACAGAACGATGATAAAAGACATAAGGACAAACACATCATCTCCACTGGAGTGTGGCAACAGGATATGATTTACAAAAGAAAAATTAAATCATCATGATTGTTAGAAGAACTGAATTGCAACTTATGTGAAAATAATCCTGAGTCACAATGCATGTGACTTCTCAGGCATAAAGAACGCAGTTGCTTAAGACTTTATGAGTGATAAGACCCCCTAATGGAAAATTAGCTTTCTTGCCAAACACTCTGTATAAGCTGTACTATAGGAGTATATGAACATCTTTTCTCAATTATGGTTATTCCATGAAACCCTGTACTCAGACACTCTGATACTTCAGGAACTTTCTCATTCTATACCCTTGCTTTGGGCTATCTTGTTATCTCATTCATTCCTATGACTTAAACTGCTGCCTCTAAAGTCTCAACCAGCTCTCTCCCATGAGCACAATATCTCTCCCTGTGTCTCTCACATGTACATCAAAGTGAACATGTCCAAAGTTTACCTGTCTTCCATCCCAAATCTAGTCTTCCTCATCAGCATCCAGCCTGTTATCCAAGCCTGAAAAAGGAGAGTTATCCTCTTCTGCTCTGTTTCATTTTGCACTTCCAATTGATCATCCTGTCTTGCAACACCTAAAACAGCCTGTTACTATTTACAGTATATTCCTCCTTTTTTTCTTATTTTTATTGCCATTGCTTTTGCTCAAGTTCTTTACTAGTTTATAGCTCGTCCAGATCTTTTTCTTTCTTTCTTTTTTCTTTTTTTGAGACAAGGTGTCACTCTGTTGCCCCAGCTGAGGTGCAGTGGTGTCATCATAGCTCACTGCAGCCTCGAACTTCCGGGCTCAAGCAATCCTCCTGCCTAAGCCTCCTGAGTAGCTAGGATTACAGGTGTGAGCCACTGTGCCCTGCCCAAATCTTTTTATATAGCTGTTCATTATAATGTATTTCTTAATAACAACAAAAAGTAAAGTGATCCCCCCTCAAAAACCCCACACACCAAAACAAAACAAACAAACCCAATATGATCATATCACTCCTGCTGCACACACTACTTTCCAGTATTATCTGTTGCCTATATGACAAAGTTCAGATTCTTTAGCAAGTTATATTGTGACTTTTATCTTTTTGGTCTTCTGTTCTTCTCATATCCCTGTGATTTAGCCACACCAAGTCTCTTGTCATTCCCCAAACACATCATGTCTTCCATCCTTCTGACATATGCAGTGTTTTCCTCTGCCTAGGATGCCCTTGGTAGCTTGTCTGCTGAGAATTCCTAAGCCTCAATCTCCTTTTCTATACAACAGGGTGATAACAGTGCTCAATTCAGAGGGTTGCATGAGGACTAAGTAAGAAGGTGATTTGCTCTGCACCGTATATACTCTGTAGAAGCACTCAGTAAATATTAGGTACCATTGTCACCAGCATCACCTTTGTTCTTTTTCCAAGTCTGAACAAAAATATCTCCTTTACTGAAAGTCTTACATGATTTACCTGGAAGTGTTGGGCACTCCTCCTTTTTGATTCTATATGTCTAACTATAGTCTCACATTATATCAACTCCAAAATTGATCAAATTTTCACATTTTGGCATCTCTGGTATTGGGGTATATCATATACTTTGCATGTCATGGTTTAATTGGCAGCGATTTTTATTTCTTAATAGCACATGTAATAATGGTATTTCTTACAATGAATGGCATATTAGATAAATTGTTATAGTTAAACTGTATGACAATTGTCATAAATATTTGATTATCCAGGATGAATAATGCATATTTGTGGTGGGTGGAAAATACTACATTTTTTATGAATTAGTGAAATATCTACATAAAAAAGGGACTACTATTTCAAACCCAAAATAGTAACTAAGACATATTCTATTTGTGTATACTGCAACTTGTCAAAGCCCCAAACACTGAGCTATATCATATTGCTATTGGTTATAACATATTTCTTAACTATAGACCCTAACCATACATTTTGGAATCATAGAGGTGTAGCCTGATGAAGTAGCATGATGTTACCTCCTTCATTCAGTTAAGTGACCCTGCCTGAGAGCCAAGCAAGGGCCAGACCTAGAGCAAAAGTGGGCAGGAGGCTAGCTTGTGAAACTGCATTGCAATAATGCAGTATTCAAGCTGAGCAGGTAGAGTGACAATGTGAAGAGGAGAGTAAGGGAATGAGATTAGGAAGGCCTACGGACCATGTCTCTAGACTAGCACTTTCCAATAGAAATAGAAAGTGAACCACAAATAAAATTGTAAATTTTCTAGTAGTTACACTTAAATAGTGAAAGAAATAAATAATTTAATATTACTATTTTATTAATAAAATTATTAATTTATTTTACTCATAAATATTAATTTATTTTACCTAATATATCAAAGAGAGTAACACTTTACCATTTAATCAATATAAAAATCAGAAATGAAGTATTTCACATGTTCAAAATCCGGAGTGTGTTTCATCCTTACAGCGCATCTCAATTTGGATTAGCCACATTTCAGTTACTTACAGCCACATGTGCCTAGTGTCTTCCATATTGGATGGTACAATTCTAGGCTGTTTTTTGAGCAACTCAATTACAATGAGATCATGGTAACAGGCTATTTCAACACTACACTTTTCACCACACAATATTAGGAATGTTTAGGATTCCAACAATATTATATATTGTTATAGTCTTAAATTTTTTAATAGAATGGTAATGTTTTCTTCAAATTATTTTTGAGAGCTGACTGTATTAAATTATGGATCTTTTCCCAATAAGACAGCCTTTGGGAGAGGGTCATGGAGTATATGATTCATCTTAGCATTCCCAGTGCTATTACAATGCCTAATGTATAACAGGTTCTGAATAAATATCTTCGAATACACATTAAAAGGTGAACTAAGCTCAACAACAGTGGTTCTCAACCTGGATTTCCCACTGGAATCAACTTGGTAGTAAAAAAAAATTCTGATGCCAGGTTTCACCTGCAGAGATGCTGATGATGGGTCTACAGTTTGGCTGGGTGTCAAAATTTAAAAAAAAAAAATCTCCCCCAGGTGATTCTAATGAAACACTGCTCTAGGACTTTCTTAGAACAGCTTACTATGGCCACACCCTTGCTTCCCTGACACAAGATCCAGTTTGCCTCAAGTCAATTCTTTTTCTCTGAATAGAGAAGAATTGTCCTGAGAGACCTAGTGGAGAAGAGGTTAACACATAACCCCAAAGGGTGATTTGTAAATTCCTTTTCCAAAGTACCAAAGAAGATTCTTAAGGTTCTAAATCTACTCATATTTATCTCTTTTCAACAGGAAGAATAAAATTCACAATATAAGTGCTTTAAGATGCTAGCTGTTTTGAAGAGGAAGGACTCTGAGGCTATTATAGCATGAAGGCAGATAATATCCTGACATACACATTGCAGACTTTTCCAGATACGGAATAATGGCAATTAAAAATAAAAATGGAATCCAAGTACACATTAGCATCACTTCAAGTTAATTCTTCATTATGTTAAAAGCAGACACTAACTAATCGGGGGTCAGCAAAGGAAAGTATTTCATGCTTTTGTTTAGGCCACTTAGGTTATATTTACATGGTATAATTATAAAGCAATGCAATTATTTTGGTAAGTCATATATAAAACCCACCCATTATAGTCACATAGCACGTAAGTATTGGTATCATTGTTTGCTGTCAAGATGGTACTTTGTCTGGCTGCATTTCTTCCATCATATATGAGGTTCTGCAATGTCCAAGAGAGAACTCTGACTTCTCCTGCTTCAATACAAGCAACCTCTTGTCATGGAGAAGGAAGCAATGATCTCTGCCCCAAGGGAGCAGCTGGAATGGAGCTCCTCTGACTCACAGACTGAGAATTTCCCTGCCAATTCTCCAGGTGGTTTGGCCATACTTTATAGATTCACCCTGCTTAACAGTCTTTTGTTGATGGTGTGGTATTATGTGGCCTTATTCAAAAATAGAAACAACATGCTGGAATATCCCAAAGGTTCCTACATGTGTTTCTTCTGGCTTTCTAGCAAAGAAAAAAGCTCCCTCCAACCTACCCTTATTTTTGTTTTACATCTTAAGTTAAATTTGAGAAATATAATAGGAAATATCTAAAAGGCATTAAACTTTCATGTTCACTAACCCTGATCAACAAAAGTTTCCTATCCCTACTCTTGCCAAAACTGTGGGGGAGCAGAACTTGTTCAGATCTCTAAGCAAGTACTGGGTCTCATGTGTATCACTTCCATTTATTAACCCCAAAGGGCTGACAGGTGCCAAGTCATTAGATGTGTGACATTCACTTGGCCCTAATTGTCCTATCTGAAAAGGAATGGAAAATACAAGTTTCCAAATTGCTACACTCATACAACCAGGAATATAATCACCGTCCACCTGTCCAGGCTGACCACAAATCTGAAACACACGACTGCATGAGCCTTGCACGTACCCACTTGTCAGTGAGCATGCCCTGCGGATCCCCTTGAGCTCCATGAAGAGACAAAAAGGTTTGTCCTCAAAAAGTTTCCAAAAACAGGAGTAAATTAAAGGATCTAAAATTTTAAAATGGACTTGCAAGGTGATATGAAAGCTGCAGGGCAACTCCACCTACATGGAGTATGTGACCACCATGGGAAGACGGACTAACGAAGTCACTGAAGCTGCCCATGGTCAGCCAGGATGCGAGGCGGTGGGCCTCGAAGAAAGAATCACAGAACAAAGGATGTTCCACAGCATTGTGTACACGTAACCAACAAGACCTCTTACCTTTCTGGAAGAACTCCTCTAGTTTGTCCTTGAAAGGCTGGAGATACTCCTTTGGGGACTCCTTGCACACCACCATCATCTGTTTCTCACTTACTGTGAAGAGAAATTTAGAATTAGATTTACTCAAGAACACACATTTGCTGAGCTCCCTTTATGGGCCATACACTGTGTGCTATGCACCTGGATATCAGGATATCGATTGTGCGGACTCCTTATCAATCAGTATTTATTCAAATTCCAAGGGCGAAAAAGCAAAAATTGAAACAAAAAACAGACCAACAAAAATAATTAGTTCATTCTACACCTCTTTTCAGGAACAGGGAAATGTATAATCCTTCAATTTTCCCTCTGAAGATCCAGAAAAATCTCTGACCTGGGACAAAAGTATTCTGCTTTTGATCTCCCCAAGATAAAAAGAGGTAAAAACTACTTGAGGACCAGTCCTAGGGAATTAAGGGCCCTGACCCTCTTTGGATTCATACTCCAAAAGTAGAGCTTGAAAAAGATTTTCCAGAAATTCCCGGGCCTCCAAGTTGTCTGAGACTGGTGATTCCTCGGGGTGATATACACATCCCAGCACGAGAACTAAGGCCAGGTTAGGGAGGACTATGTCTGCTCTGCATGCTTCCCATTCACCTACTCTTTCTATTAATTCTCTGATAACACGTGAAATAATTTTATGTGATTTACTTCAGACAGAATATCTGGAATTTGTGATAGATTGCTTTTTGATAATCAAGCTGCCTTGAATTGGATAGTTTTGAGTTGGCTGCATGGAAATCACAAAAAACCATAGCTCAACAGCACAAAAGGCAGTTAACCCATGCAAGAGGCATCTCCCCAAGGTTTCTATGTTTGTGCCAGTTGCAGAAATACATTGGGGAAAGAAAGGATTCATTTCTCCAAAGGTAGAGCTGAGTCATGATCCCTTTTGTCTGTTGACCATGGCCAGAACTTACTGGTATATCCTTGACCAAGAGACTAGATAAAGGCATTAGAATTTTCACCATAAAGAAATCATGCCACCTGGTTAAAAAAATAGAAAAACATATACTACAGATCTTGGAGGAATTTACAAATATAAAGGTAAGGCATTTTGGAAGAAGAGAGTCAGGAAGAGGACCTTTATTTACACTGGGAAATTCCTTTCCAGTAATTAGGCATAAAGAAAATAGCATCCCAGAACCTTTACTACAGGCAAAGCAACAAGCATGTCAGCGTTGAAACACAGAAAATGTAAGAGAGGCCACTCAAATGCCCTCTGAAATTAGTTATCTGACATGTTTTATTTGCAACATTGCCAACCAGATTGCTAAAACCCTAGACAACTCTGGGAGACTGTAAGGCTGTGCTGAAGGTAAAAGCATGACTTGAGGGAATGCTTTGTCATTTTCTGAGTCAAGGTCAGAACACCCTACATTCTCAGAGGTATCCAGGGTTTCTCGTAATAAGACAAGGATGCTGGATTACAGGGCAGGAGTACCTAAATTCACACTCTGGCTATTGAAATTGCTATTAATACTTTCTAAAAGTTTTTAATGGAGCTTATGTAGAATATCTGCTATTAGCGCTTCTGACAACCAACCATTCCAATGCTTTCTAGGAAATACTGTCCATTGGGATGCAAAGACTAATTCTTTTAATGACCGACCTTATTGAAGAAATACAAATCCTACCTCAAGACAAATGGGAAACAAATTCCTTAAAACCAGCCAAACCATCAGTTCAAAACATCCCTTTTTTCATCACATTTTTACCTTTCTTTGTAAGCTGATTTGTCCTCTCTATAATATCTACTTTATAACTTCTCTACTGTTACCAGATTTCCCTTTACTTCCTTCCCAGTAGATGGACCTGTGGCCAAAGAGTAAGTAGGTTCTTCCCACCACTATTCTCTTCCTCAAATAGAGGTGCTTTGTTTGGGCTAGAGTGATGTCCGAGGAGAGAGAGAAAGAAGATAGATCTGGGGTGTGTTCTGGAGGTGAAACAAATAGGTCTTGCTGATGCATCCAATGTAGGGTTGAAGGAGAAGAAAGGCTAAGGGATGAACAACGGGTGGCGGATGTGCCATTTACTGAAATGGGGAATTGCGGGGAAGGTATCTTGGTTTTTTGTTTTTGTTTTTTTGAAGGGGGGAAGAGATCAAGAGTTAACTTGGAAGCTTAAGTTTTCTCTGGTCTCTATAAATTATAAGGCAAGATCATCCAATGAAAACAAAGGGGAAAGGTACAAAAGATATAAAAGTATGTACGAGTTCCATTGCTAATTCAATTAAATTCAAACTCCAGGGCCTGGGATTTAAGGCCTTTCCTTTTATGGCTCCTTTCAGGTCTATTTCCCACATGTATTTGAGCAACCAAATCAAAATTATTCAGTATTTCCTAATCATATCAACCAACAACCAACGTCCCAAGTTCTGTGCCTTCACTCACAGGGGTTCTCTGTACTCTCACCCTGTACATACTTTCCACTACATCTGACAAAGTCCTGTTCATCCAAAAAAGTTTCTCTGAGATGCCACCATCACCATAAAGCTTTTTCCAATCCAAAATTTTTGCATTCTTTAAACATCTCTTGTACCTTCTGTATAGTGTTTATGTTTTACTTTCAATTATATTTATTCATGTACTTAATATTAATCCCTGAGAAGTCATCATGCAGTTTTCATTTACTTGTCCCCAAACTTCTCTAGAGAGCTCCATGTATCTGGCCAAAACATCAGATTTCCTCAGCTTAACTAGATACTTATGGGGGGCAAAGTCTAAATAAAATTAGCAATGTTGACCCCGACTCAGAGTGAGCTTTCCAGGGATGCAGTGTGGCCTGCTTATCTCTTCCCTTCTTCCTCCCTTTCTGGGAGAGTTGTGCCACAGGTTCAGGGTCTCTGTACTCCTCAAGCACTGTGATGTGTCCCAAGCTGACCTGAAAGGGCTTAGTATATCTTAAAGACCACTAGAAACGTCCACGACTTCACCCCACGAGGCATAAGCAAGGAAGTAAAGGTGATTATCCTGACTGGGTAAGTTCCGAGGGTAGGCCAAGAGCAGAGCATTGATCAGATACACTTTGAAAGACATCTGCTGCGAAGAATCAGCATTTCTCAAGGAACTTTCATGGCCACATAAACTTTTCTGATGATATCCAGCAACGATTCTGAGAATACATGTGGCCATATATAAAGGAGAGCTAGAATTTCTCACGATACATTAATAAACTGGGAGAGTCCTTTAAATTCTTTAATTTACCCTCTACTATATTCAAATTATAACAATTTCATTTATATAGAATTATTTTTTATGAACACAAATAACATGAGACATGCCTACAATTTTGTAATAGGATATAATTGAAGCTATGACTGTAATTCCTTCAAGGGCATTTCTCCCTAATGAAAGCAAAGTTAAAGGCAAAGCTTGTTTCCCCAATCACAAAAGCAAAACTTCTACTTTTGCTTGAATTAACAGGGTTGATCATTGCAGCTCTCCCTTTGTCCTGGCTGTGGTGTCAGAGCCCATGGGGTGCCATCAAATGGCTCAAATTTTATGAGGCCATATCATGCGGTGGTAAAGTGCTTGGATGGAGACCCACCTGGGCTCAGGTGGGCTGCGGCTTGTTTTTCTCATCTGCAAATGCCAGCCCCCCCATAGGCACGACATGAGAATTAACTGGGATAATGCACGAATAGTGGTTTGCAGAATGCCTGGCACTAGGAAGCAGGCTCATAAATATTATTTGTTATTTTTATGATTTAGTAAAATTGGTTGGGAAACATGTCAAAGTCAGCACAGCAAAAGAGTCATGATTGGGGATTATTCACTACAGATGGTAGGCACGATATTTATGGAAATACGCCACAGTGCAAATCTTCTGTTTAGAACATAGGGATAATGATTTTCATTCCCTTGCCGAAGTTCCACCACCCATTGTGAGAATTCACTGAAGAATGTAGGCAAACTCCTGGGGAAAGATGAAGCAAAATGTAAAACAATTCCCCTAGGCCTCTGAACCTCACGGTTTTGAAATTAGAAACTGAAACCAGTACAAATGAGAGCAGCTCCACCGCTGTGCTCAGAGGTCCTCTCTGCACCCCCATGGGCTGGGACCCCCAGGTGGCCTGTTAGAATTAAACTTCTCCACACGATCAAAGGAGAGGGCTGTCCTCTGACTGTCCCTGCACAGTCGCGCGTTCCGGTGGCCAGGCAGCTTGCCCGCTCCAATTAATTAACTTGGCTTATCTGAGATGCTTTCTAGCAGACAAATGGGAGACCTGCAGACTAATTAATGATGACACTAGAGACTGCCAGTGCATGAAGAAGAGAGGTCACGGACAAATCCACAAATGTCGTTTATTGTCCAACCAGAAGACTCGTATACAATATTGCTAGACCACCAAGGTTGTCTCAGACACAGGCTGTGCCGGGAGTTCCAGCATTAAAAGCCAAAGCACCCCCAGGTTCTCTTTCTTCTATTTTTCTCTCCGCAAAATTTTTGGCAATTAAAGCTATATTAATTCTTGAAGTTAGCAACTAATAAGTGATCATTGTGAGAGTGAGATCAAATATTAAAAACCAACACATAATGAAATAATAGAGACTAAATTGAGATTATTCTCATTTATAGGGTAAGTATTTGTGAAGCATTTTAGTGCAAGGAAAGATAGCACCTTGAATGTTTTAAGATTTCAGATATTAAGCTGTTAAGGTCGTAAGTGGTTATCTGGTTTTTGGGTTTGACCCCTAAGAACAAGGAAATAAAGTCTATTGAGCCACTTAAGAAGTATGAGTAAGGCTGGGCATGGTGGCCTACACCTGTAATCCTAGCACTCTGGGAGGCTGAGGTGGGAGGATCGCTCGAGGTCAGGAGTTCCAGACCAGCCTGAACAAAAGAGCAAGACCCCATCTCTACTAAAAATAGAAAGAAATTATCTGGACAACTAAAAATATATAGAAAAAATTAGCTGGGCATGGTGGCGCATGCCTGTAGTCCCAACTACTCAAGAGGCTGAGGCAGAAGGATTGCTTAAGCCCAGGAGTTTGAGGTTGCTGTGAGCTAGGCTGACGCCACGGCACTCTAGCCCGGGCAAAAAAAAAAAAAGTAAGAATAAGTTAGAAGGATACAGAGGCAAGACCCTGATACAATCAATCAAAATCTAATACATATTTAATCACTTTAATAGCTCAAATGTACATGGGCAATTGTTAAGAAAATATGGAATATGTTTCTTTCCCTATAAGTTGAAGGACCTATGGGCTTAGTTAAGTCAGAATACATTTTAAGAGGAAAGGAAAGACTTATCTAGGCTCTCACTTTTCTAATGTGAAATTCTCTTTCCTCTCCTCTCTGCTTAGCCAATTTCTACCTCACTCCTCCATGGTCCTATGTGCCAGTTCTATGTTTTCCTCATTTTTATGAGATCCTCCTTCCCACACGCTCCATGCTGAAAAAGACCACCATAGAAAGTTGTTGCAGCAATTTGACTTTTGATTAAAGCAGATTTTTGTATTATATAAATGGGACTTAGGTGAGAGACACAAATCAGAGTCAGATTATACAGGGCCTCAAATGCTTCATTAAGGAGTCTATTAAGAAGGAATTCACCTATAAATACCTCAATTCAACAAGTATCTACTGAGTGCCTACTGTGTGCCATGAATTATACCAGGTACTGGTGATGCATCAGTGAAAAAACTGAATAAATTCCCTGCCCTCAGACATTATAGTGCATGGGTCACCAACAAAAATTTCTTGGTGGATATGGCATGTAGTAATTACTGTTTCTAGTTGTTTGAACTACAGGTAAATATGTGACTTATTTCCTTTCATATTCATATACTCCAATCTCCTAGCATTCTGCCTAGTGCTTTTCACACAAGATCAAACAGCGATGGGGACAGAGAGTGATTAGAAAGAGTGAGAGCCCTTTTAGCTTTCTGCCCCTGAATATACTTTTATCAAAATAAACTTAAAAACAACTTCAGAACTCAAAAATCTCAATATCAGCATGACCCACACAATTTTTTCATGGTATTGGCCTTGAAGTGAATGATTAGGGATTTACATGAAATTCAATGTAATAAAGTACTAAGGTAAAAACAGCAATTTCCCCTGAAAATGTGAAGGGGGAAATCACATTTCAAATTAGTAAAAGGCTGGGCACAGTGGCTCATGCCTGTAATCCCAGCACTTTGGGAAGCCGAGGGAGGGTTGCTTGAGGCCAGGAGTTAGAGACAAATCTGGGCAACATAGCAAGACCCAGTCTCTACAAAAAAATTTAAAAATGGGCCAGGTGTGGTAGTACATGCCTGTAGCTATTCAAGAGGCTGACACAGGAGGATCACTTGAGCCTAGGAGTTTGAGGTTGCAGTGAGCCATGGATCCTGCCACTTCACTCCAGCCTGGGCGACAAAGTGAAACCCTATTTCTAAAATAAATAAATAAATGAATAAATAAATAAAATTCATAAAATATTAAGAATTTTGTTTTTCATTTGCTTATTAAAGGTTGGCACAAATGAGAAGGTACTATTTTGCAGCTGTCTTCTGTACATACCTTTTGTTTAAGGCCACATAGAAGAGGTCACAAGAGGGAAGCCTGCAAATTGATTTAAGTCAAAAAATGACAGAAACTTGCAATAAAAAGCACATATTTCATGTTCTCGAGCTCCAATGCTAAATAGTAGGAGCATTTTAAGTCTTGTCATAGTAGAGTAATGACTGTTGTTATTGGAAATCAAGGGGTGGGAATGGGTGGATGGGAGCAGAGAGAAAATCTATTCTGGAAGAGACCTACATAGATTAGATTTTAAAGGGGATTGATAGACCCATTTTTTTTGCTAAAAAGCCCTCCAAAGCCCAGATTTCAAATGAGACAACTGTGCATTAATGACCCATGTGTAGACAAGCCATACACACCCAAAGGGGGGATTCAGCTGATATTATGTCTAAACTATTCCTCCTAATGACTATATTTATCCAAAAGCAAGAACTTGTATTTAAAGTGCTCAAAAAACTTGAATGGGAATTAAAATACAGATGCATTAGATGCATGGTACCTGGGTCAGAATGTTACCTCACGATAACATAGATGGGTTTACACATATGAGTGCTGCTTTATGTCTGTGCACGCACAATGTCTGTGCCCTCAAAGGTAAGTAGAATATTATGCTGAGTGTCTAGAGCTTTGGTATATTCCAAAAAGTGGAAATAATCCAAATGTCTACCCATCAACTGACAAATGGATAAATAACATGCGCTTCATACATACTAATATTATTTGGCCAAAAGAGGAATGAAGTGCTGATAAGTACTACAACATGGATGAACCTTGAAAACATCACACTTAGTAAAAGAAGCCAGACACAAAGGACCACATATTGCATGATTCTACTTACATGAAATGTCCAGAATAGGCAAATGGACAGAGACAAAGCAGATGAGTGGTTCCTTGGGCCAGGAGAGGAAGGGGGTGGAACAGAATGATTGGGGGTGATGGCGGAGGGGCGTAGGTTTCTTTTTGGAGTGACACAAATTTTCTAAAATTGATTGTGGTGATGGTTGTGCAACTCTGTGAGTATACCAAAAATCATTGAATCACACACTTTTAGTGGGTGAATTATGTGGAATGTGATCTGATCTCAGCAAAGCTGTCTTAAAAAAGCTAATTAGAAACTCAGCCTTCAACTGGAGCTATAATGAACAGATGAATGAAGAAGGCCCCATTTGTGCTTCTTTTAAAGAAATTTTTAAAATTTTAGGTGCAACTCTGTCTTTATTACAACAGTTATAATATTTACTAAACTATGGATCAGAAGTGGGAAATGAGTTTGCAATGCACACACATACTTCAAAAGTTAAACATATTAGTCTATTTTCAAATGGTAGCAATAAAAGTTATAAAAATAAAAGACCTACTAAGAAATAATTGAACTTGACAAGAGAAATACAAGCAAAATATTTAAATTAAAAATTTGCTAACTTTTTAAAAAAAGTGAAACAATAGCTTTGGTACATGCTTAATTGTGATATGTAGCTATCCATGTGAGTATATCTGTATGTATATATTTATACATATACATCAACAATTGATACACTAAAAATATATCCTCTTTGAACTACTTTTAACCTAAAGATGCATTCTCTTATTCTTAGTTTTTCATATACTTTACTGGCCAGGAAAGTTATTTAATCTCTCTCTGACTCTTAGTTGCTTCATACATAAAATCTTGTGAGGGCTAAACAAACGTACAAGAAGAGCATTTTGTATATTGAACACTAAAATGCTACCCAAAATATTCTTTATCCATTTAAAGTATTCAAACAGTGGAAAGCTTGGCTAGATAGCATATTGTACATGGTTTTATTTTTTTAAGTTTCCAAGAGTAGCTAAACAATAACAACAACCTCACAAACTCTTTGAATAACTGACATTCCTAATATTTATGTGTTTAATAAACAAATCATTATGTTATAAATAGGCTAATCCTTTTCACAGCCAGACCATCTTTTCAAAATGGCCAATACTCACTTTTTCTACTTCTTACTCCCCAAACCACTGAAATTTATGTCACCTCTATTATGACACTGAACAAAACACTCTAAAGTCACTAATTAACCCATCTTGTGGTCAGTGTCCTTTTTAAATATCTCCTCTTAGTTGACTGCCCAGCAGGATTCTATAGCTACTTCTTTCTTGAAATATTTGTCCCTTAGATTCTGTGACCTCCATTCTGGGCTTCCCTCCTACCTCTCACTGCTCTGTCTCCTGTGTTGCCTTATCTTCCTACATTTAGTCATTAAACGTTGAAGTTCTTTAGATTTAGCATGAGGTTTCTTCTCCTATCATGCTATGCTCTCTCTCTAGACAATGTCATCCAGGTAAAACACTGCAGCAACCATCTCTAAGATGTGACTCCCAAGTTTCCATGTCCAGCCCACAATTTCAGTTCCAAAAGAGCACTTGCATTCATCATTCCCCACCAGACTGCTATAGTACCTTCCTAACTGTTCTTCCCACATTCACCCTTGCCTCCTCTTGATTGGTTCTCCATACTGGAGTCAAGGTGACCTTTATAAAATCTGATTATGCCAGTTTCTGCTTAAACCCACCGGTGGCCTCCATTACTCTTAGAGATTGTCCCCAATCCCTCAAGCTGGCCTATAATCTTTAGGGATAAGTTCCTGGAGCCAAGCACTCCACCATCCCTAGATAAGGGCCTGGGTGGGTATTACGGAATATTCTAGCTTTAGGGAAAGGGGATGTTGTCTTTCATCAGAAAGGAAGAAGAGTTTGCATCTCTTTAAGAAGGAAGGATAGATGCAGAGAGAGAAGGGTAGGAAGAGAAAGGAACAATTGAGTTGGAGAAGGCTGGCCTCTGGGGCCTCCCCGCAGCTTCAGTGAAGCCTCCTGAACTCACACTGCTGACTGTGAGTGTGGGCTGTGAATAATAAAGACAGGGCTGAATTTTATGCTGAGTTTGGACCTAGTGCAGAACTAAGACACTTCACAAGGAAGCAGAGGTTCCCTCACACACTCTTTTAATACTTTTGCTTTCAAGTCTTATGAATAGCTTTGCTTTATGGAGATAGGAATTTGGAGTAATTGCTCTTAGATTGCAAGAAACAAGATGGTTCCTAGTCCTACTGTGAGTGTATATGGGTTACACAAATACTCATACTTCAAAATATTTATTGAGCATCTGCTATATGCCACTGTACTGAATGTTGCGGGCAAATATTTAACAAGACCTATTAGTTATCTTTCCTCTAAAAACATGCATAGTCTAGTAACTATGCATAGCGAGAAACAAGGAAATGAACAAACTGTAATATAGTGTGGCTCATGGAATACTGGGCTGGGGGATAATGGCCAGGGAAGTTTCCCCAGAAGAGAGAACTTATGAGTTGAATTGCAAAGGCCAAGGAGGAGCACTAGCCAAGGACAATGAAGAAAGAAGCTGTATAAGGAAGAGGAAATATGAGTAAAAGTAAAATATTACGAGAATGCATGGGCCATCTGAAATGTTAAGTGGTATAGTATGTCTGGTGCTCGGGGACCTTATCTTCTCCTTGGATCTCTAGTGTTCTGTGTCTAGGTTTTGGTTTAAAGGAAAAAGTGTCTGTAGGGGAGAAAACCTGCCTGGATCCAGAGGTCTCCTAGGTTAGTCACTGGGGTGAGCAGTGAGAAGGCACCAGACCAGGCTGGTTATGGAAAGTACCACAGATGTAGGGGGATTTCAATTTTATTTAAAGTGTTCAGGAAAAGTTTCATTGTGACTAGAGATTTAATCAGAGTAAGGGAGGGAGCCATGAGCAAGCTTAAGTAGAAAAATCAAGTACTATTTAGGACCATGTTAAGACACTCATGTTGTATACAAAAATCTGCAGTTCAGGACTCATGGCTGGATAGAAATACACATTGGGGAGTCATCGACATAAAATTCATATTTAAAGCCACAGCAAATGATGAATGGCCAGGGAGAGAATGTGTCAAAGAAGAGAAGGGGTTGCAGGACAAACGCTGGGGCTTGCAAGCAGCAAAGGAGAGGCCAGCAATGGATGGAGAATGAGCTGGTAAGTGGAAAAGCAGGAATGTGTGTGGTTACATGACCTGAGAGGAAAACGGTATTGCAAGAAAGGCAGAGCGAGCAGTCAGCTCTGTGCAGCACCGTTGGAAGGTCAAGTCAGACAAAGACAGAGAAGCATCCAGTGACTCTAGTGACACAGAAGTCACTGGTGATCCCAAAGCCGGTTCCAGGGGATTAGAGTGTGCAGGGAGGAAGCCCATTTGGAGAGGGTAAGTTAAGAAAGATTCTATAGCCACTTGTTTAAGAAGTTCAGCTAGAGTCATTTGAGTTAGGCCTAAAAGACAACTCCAGTTCTCCCTGTCAAGGGCTAACAAGCAAATGAGGCCATGGAAGGACTGTTTTCTTGGTGACTTTAAAATTGAATCGGTTCTTATCTGCGTAGGATGCTTTAGATGTAGTTTCCTTTGATGGTAGGAGGACTCCTTAGAAAGATTCCTTTTTTAATCCTTCAAGAAGACTCCCAAAGCCCTCATCTCACAAAAATCATTCCGTACAAGAAGACATTTGCTAGGGCTACTCTGATCAAGTGCAGAAGAGGCACAGGCTTTTAGAGAGTGGGTGTCTCTTTCCCCAGAGGAATGTTGTGCAAAAATAAACCCACCAGGAAGCTTGAGCCCAAGGGAATCCCATGATTCTGATTCACTCCACTGAGGAAGGCTGCCCAAGATCAAATTTACCTTAATGTCCCATGATCGGGAGGGAGTATTCTCCATGAAAAATTTTAAGCAGAAGTGACAGGGCCAAGTGAGGACATGCCAGCATGCTTTAGGACTTTTGGAAAGACTTGCAAAGCTGGGCCACCGACTCCAGCCTTTGCACGGAATTGTCTGAAGCACTATTCAAAGGTCCCTCCTAGCAAACGTCACAGCTGAGTCAGAATTTCCACTGTGATGATTATGTGGTTATGGATGCAGCCTTGGTCTGTGAGACATTAGCATGAAAAATATTCATTAATCACCTACCCATGACTAGGCCTAAATATAGATGGATTGAGCATGATTTGATTTATAGGGTGTTAAGCGATCCAACCACTTATTCAAAAATATCCCTCCCACTGGTCCCCAACAAAATTGTCACCATTAGCAGCCTTCGCTTGAACTAAAGACAGTAACTTCAAAAGATCTCATTAGGCATGCATATATATTAGTTGAAAAAGAAAATATTGTCAAGGAGAATTCATTAACGCTTTAGTATACGTTTATTTCTAAGATTGGTTTAGAAAGGGAAGGGATTTCGAGCAACAGATGGGAAAGTTGTGTCCTAATGGAAGAAAAAGGCATATTCAGCAAGGTGCTGATCTCTAGGTAGGCAGCGTAATACGAGGCCTTAGCAGGCAGCCCCAGCCGTGGAGTTCCTGGCATCTGGAGGGGCAGGGAACATGTCTTGGGGAGGAGAGCAGAAATTAACTTCTAAAAAGTCTTATAAAGGTAATACATGCACAAAAAGAAACTTACAAAACATTTAAAAAATACCAGGAAAATAAAGTCAGTCATAGTGCTATGACCAGAACACAGCCACTACGTCATACTTTGGTACCTTCTTTTTCAGTCTCTGCACTACATCCCTCCCCCCCAGAATTTTATAGGGGTTGCCTTTATAAGTCATTTTTATAAATTTATATTTGATAAAGAACTTTTTGTACTTTGATTCTTTCTATTAATATATCAGGCTGTCTTTCTCATATTATTTCACAAAATCCAAAACCATGTTTAACAGCCACATACAATCTCATCCAGTGGATATACCATAGGTCACTTAATTCTCCTGTAGTTGGATAGTGAAGTCCTTTCTACCTTATTAGGCTTTGAGTCACATCTGTGTCCATACACACTTACTCTAAGTTTAGGATGACTTCTTAAGGATAGATGCAAGAAGTAAAAAAAGGAAAAACCTTCTTAGACTTCTCAAAACATAGTGGCCACACTGTTTTTGGTACAAAATGTGCTGTATCACAATGGGAGAGATGAAGGGGAGAGATTTTGGAAATAAACTATCTTCTGTGCCACTTTGCGGAGCTGGCTGGCTCCATATAAGCTGGAACTGTACCTGCCACTGCAATATAGGGGCTATGGTCACTGCATTTGAAGAGCAAAATTCTAGAATGGAAAACAGTGAGATGACCATCCCTCCACTGAAGTGATTTACTCAAACACAGGTGATAACTGGTAATATACAAAAGTTGATACAAAGTAATCTGGATTAACCACAGCATAAGACTACGTTTGAGGCCTGTCCATGAAAAAAACTTTTTTTTTTTATGAAAGGCCCTAATATGTCACATTTAATTTAAATGTAAATTATGCTACTGTCAATACCAGCAGAACCATCTGAATTTTGGGGATGTCTATAAGCAAATTTGCATCAAACGTTCAGATTTTTGAAATATACATTTATATAATTAGAAGCACACATAATCTTAAAATGCTCAGATCTGCTAATCAACAATATCAAGTAATGATCTGGACATGTGATTACAACTCAAGCTGTTTGTAAAGAACAGATAGAGCCAACATTGTGAGGCAACCCATTGAATACTATTTCAAGAAGTACCCACTTATCAGTGCAAGTCAGTAGGTAAAAATGACGAGGTTGCTGATGGATCGGCAAAGGCAGAGCAAAGTCCTGTCGGGCGGGATGCCTCACTCCCACAGAAATTATGCTGGAGAGAAAGCAACACATTTTCCCCATTGCTCAAATTAGGAAAATAATTTTCCTATAGGAATGCTTAAATAGTAAATACTTCCTCTGGAGCCAAAATGCATATTTTGTGGCATTTTTTACTACAATTAAGTGATGGGTTTTCTCACACATACAAATCTTGAAGGCAGCAGGCCTTTCTCTTTACGATTCAAGGAAATCAGTAAGAGGAAGAGGCTGCAATGCTGATTTTAGGACTGTCTCCCTTCCAGCAGTGCAACAGCTGGCTACAAAGAGGCAAGTGATTAAGACACAAAAGCCTATTAGCAAAAAGCAACCTGTTTCCACATTGCTCACCCAGGACAGCTGCAAGCCTTCCATGCTTTCTCTGACCTCTGAGCCCATGTTCCCATTTCAGCCCTGACTGGTTAGTCACATTAACTGTAATTTTCTACCCTGGAAAGTGTTTACATCTAAATGAACCATGAGGAAATAAAAGAGAAAAGATGGAAAGGCATAAGGAGAAGAGAGAAAAGAAAAAGGATGGAAAGTTATTTTAAAGACACAACCTAATCTGCTGGATGATTTCTGGTATCTGGCTTTGGCTACGGGAATCATTGGCAGAGAACAAAGCTGGCAGCTACTGCTAATCAGTTTGCCACTGTCTTCAGATTTAATGCAATATTTGGCGCAGGCATTTTAAAAAATCCTCTATTCCAGCTAAAATATTTACACAGTCCTATGTGTCTCACTTAATGCCTGTTAAGCAATCGTCTTTTAAAACTCCACAGACACTTGTAAATCTGTCGGGAGAATTGTAGCCTATAAACAAGGCTTCATATAAAGAGGGCTGCATTGTCAATTTTTTGGGAGGAGCGATTTCTTAGGATGTGTCTGGAAATAAAAGTTGAAGATCAGAAATAGTTTAGAGTGGGTACCAAAGTGGCTAATAGTCTCACTTGCTGGACGCCGTTAGTGGTATTAACGGGAAGCCTCCAGACACTGACCTCAGCTATTTAAAGCTGTGCTCTCCTGTAAACCTGTCATTGATCCTACCTCTCTCTTGAGTTATGGCACCGGGAGAGTTACTGGTCCAGCAGCCCCTGGTAGTCTATATCCCAGGGCCTGTCAGGTTAGAGAAGATGAGTTGGTAAAGTCTTTAACAGGAGGCCATTATATGGCTACATGCAATGTGAGTGTGTGTAAATGTGTCAAGAAGGATGGGGAACTTTAAGAGGAAAGGGGAAATTCTGGGCAGGGCTGATGTGAGAAGAACAAGATAGCTGAAATGATGAAGTACCCCCTGAGAAAAGCTAGGTATCACAGATCCTGAAATGCCTATTAAGCTCTCTCACATCTTCAGCCCCGATGTTAATGAGACTAGGCGATAAAATTTAAACACAAGGGAGGCCCATCCAAGCTATCTCCTGTGGGCCCGGGGAACCCTAGGAATTTGTCTCTGTCTTCAGGATGAGTTAGATACTTGTGATATGACCAAGCAAACTGCTTGATAGTCCAATTATTCCTAATAGATTAGCTGCCTTTTTATTTTTACCCTATCTCATTGACAAACATGCCATTGATTACGATTCACAATTAATTTTATATTAGCTTTAAAGAAGAAAAATCGTCCATTAAATGCACACATCAGTTTTAAAAGTCATCTCCATCTTAAAGCACTAAATTTTGGAGTGGGTAGTTTGGGGGAGGTATGTTTTAGATTGGAAAATAGTAGGTATTTGTATATAGTTTCACATAAATTTTAGTATTATGTATTTGCCCATAATTCTAAGGTATATAGTGCCTTGAATCTGGAGCTAGCAAGTATTTGTTGATTCTCTTTACAGAATCACCATCAGAAGGGGCTTTGCAAATGTTTTTGTGAATCTGCAGAACAGCTGGAGGGCAAACTCTATGTACCTGTTCACCCCTATCAGACCAACAAGTTTAATCACTGTTCTTAGGGACAGTCAGATCCCTGTTTCTGGAGCAGAAGAGAAATCAGAAAAGTAAGTAGAAATAAATTTCTCCCCTAGAAAAAGGGGATAATATTTGCTCTTAAAATGTGTTTATAAATGACTTGATATTTCAATGAGTTTATTTAAAATTAGCAAGTTAACTCAGTGCTAAGGATAAATATTTGCTGAACCAATGAACTGATTGAAAAGGTCAAACAAGGTCTGTCTTATATTCTGCAGATTTTTTTTGATACCCAATTTGATGATGTTTTTAAAGACCATCAAAATGGTCTAGAAAAAGTTTTAAAAAAACCAGTCAAATTAGCAGTTTTGGCACATCAGCCATTAGAGATTTTCCTTGGGCTTTTCCTCTTTCTGCATATTCTGGCACAGGGAAAGTTACTAGTTCAGTGGTGCCTGATCATGCACTGTGACTTAGACATATTGCCATTTATCTCTGCATCTAATAATTCCTTGAAAAGTATACCAAGTTCTCAACCTGTATGATCAAAAGCAAATGGCCCTTATCTGACCAAGACTGTCTGAGATCTCAGCCTGCCTTGAGTGTGCTATCTCATCTCTCTCTCAAAGAACCCTGTGAGCTTGGTCCTGCTACTATCCCTATTTCTAGGTGAGGATGAGTAAAGTCACACCAAGACAGAATCTGAACCCATGGGTATTGGATACCATGGCCCAGTGCTATCTTGCCTCCTGCCCTCAACATCCACAGGGAATTTCTAGAAAAAATGTGGAATACCTAAGACAGTGCTTTGTAAACTGCAAGGAACTAAGCAAACGTAAGCTTAAAAAATAAATAAATAAATAAATAAATCAACAAATGCCAGCACTGGGATCCCTTTATTTTAAATCGGGAAACAGAAGGTCTATCAAGAAATTGGGTTATTACAAGGCACAGCAGAGACCCGCACCAGGGCTGCCAATTCCCAGGTGGGTTATTGATCTTTCCATGGGTACCTAAAAAGGTAGAGTCACCGTCCATGGGAGAGTCACACTGAGGCTAAGAAATCTGGGAGAGATGAGAACACTGGCAAAAACTCCAGTCCCCTTTGCCGGGCCTAAAGAGGTCTCCTTCTAACTTCACTAACTTGGTCATCTGACATGCAAAGAATCCATTTGTGGATTGTAACTCTTCCACAGAGTCCAAGGTACACAATGTACTTGAGCAGAAAAATATTTTGATATTCACAAAACTACTCACAAATCTACTTCTGTGAAGAAAATGTTTTGACCTGATACAAGTTTCTGACACCGTAGCTTGAGCGCTGGCTTGGCGTTCAAAAGATGCAAGTACTATGTCTGGCTGGGTCAGGCATAGATCATGGGCACGCGGCTTCCTATCTCAGAGACTCTGTGTTCTCAGCTGCACATCCCTGCCCTACTCGCTTCAAAGGATGAAGCTCTCTGCACAGGTAAAGTATCACCATTGTAACCACATCAATACCTTTTTAGTTTTTTTAAATGGGAAATATAAAAGACACTGTTAATGAACTTGCCAAATTAATGATACTTTCCATTCCTCCTACTTGATTCATTCTTCCCACTGCTGAGTAGAATCCTTATCAAGAGCAGTTGTGTTGTTTCCAAAACCGTTTATATGCCAGCTGTTCCTTTTATTGCAATTACTTAATTTAATTACTTGGGCATAGACTATAGGTATAAGACTGTGAGAAAGTATTGTTTCTATAAATTTAAATGAAAGAAGCTCCAATACTGCTCTTAAATGTAGGTACAGGAGACCAGTGGAAACAGGAAAGACACGGCAATTAAATGCAGTGTGGTACTCAAGATAGACCCTGGGATAGAAAGAGGATGTGAATGGAAAAACTGGTGAAATCCAAATAAAAACTAGAGTTCAGTTAATAAAAATATATCAATGCCAGTTTCTTAGTTTTGACAAATACATCACAGCAATGTAAGATGTTAACAATGGAGAAACTAGGTAAGGGATAAGTGAGAACTCTATGCTGTCTTTGCAACTTTTCTGTAAATTTAAAATTATTCCAAGATAAAAATAAAAGTTTATTTTTAAAAAGGGGTGGGCAAGAAAATTTTAAAAGAATAATTAGATGATCTATTATGGATATGGAGTATGCAGAAAAGACCTACAGGACTCCATTCAACAGATTCATAATTCAAGATAAGGCCTCATCCCTGCATCAGAAGACAGACAAATGATGTAATATTTAACTTGTTTTAAACTATTAAGGGATATAAGGATCATTTTCCATGATTCTTGATTTTGGCCAATTTTTTTCCATTAACCCACCACACTGGATAAGAGCTCTGCTCTATAAAGATAGATGGTATCAACACAAGAATTTTTGAAGCATGGATTAATTCAACAGCAGATCTTTCTCATTTACAAAGAGAATACCTGAGATCCAAGCCTGATATAATTTTACAGTTGACTTTAATATCCTGTTAATGGTCAGAATTTCTGAGATTTTTAGTTTTTGTAATTAAGTAAGTCTAGGGAGAAATCCAATAGCCCTTACTGAATAAGGAGAATTGTAGAATGTTCTGAAATAGCACAGTAATAATCATCTTAGAAGCTCAACAGTTGGAATGCATGTACCTTCAAAATCACCGAGCAAACTACCCTTCTAATGGCACTTAACCTACTACCCATCAACCATAAGACAGTCTTCTAGTAAGCCGTGGTTAGGAACCCACTGCTGTTCAAGGGTTTTCCCTACAGACAACTTTAAAATCTGTCTCTCTGAAGCTTCTACCCACTGATGCTCCCTTGACATCTTTGGCCATAAGGAAGTAATTTAATTTCTCTCCAGTAGCAAAGTCAGCAATTAGCTAAAGCTGAGCCATTTCTGCCATTTATTCATTTGTTCATTCATTCACTCACTCAGCAAATACTGATTGAATAGCAACTATGTGGCAGGCCCCAATATTTAGCACAGTAAATATCAACACTAAAAATTTCATGTTAGGTATCTGCCTTCATGGAGCTACTGGAGGAAGAGAGAAAATTTATAAATAAGGAGAAAATAATAGCTATATCAAGATAGAAGGCTGTCGTAGAGAGTGCGTATTCGAAGCGGCTGCTGACTGGGTGGGCAGGGAAGGCTTAAAGCATGGGGACGTCTGGGAGAAGGGCATTCTAGACAGACGGCCCTAAAGCAGAAACAAGCTCGTGGGGTTGACACACAAAGAAGGCCTGTGTGGCTGGAGTTGAGTGGGCAGGAGGAGATGGGTGGTATGAGATGAGACTGGAAAGGAACAAGTGGGAAAAATCATGCAGAGCTTGTAGGGCATAAATATGAGGTTGGATTTGATTCCAAGAGGAAGGAATACGAAACAACAAAGTGTTGTGACCTATGTGGCAGGTGGAGACGGGATTAAAGAATGGGCAAGAGTGGAAGCAGGGAAACCTGTTGGGGGCCTGTTGTTAAGGTGGTGGCTTGGACTAGAAATGCAGTGTGGACATGGGGAGCAATGAACTGATTCCAGATACGTTTTGAAGGTAGGGTTATAGCAGGGCTTGCTGATGGACTGGATGTCCGATACGAGGGCACAGAGGAATAGAGAGTAAGTACCATACACGCTGCTTATGCTATGCAAAGGGATTTCCTTTGTATGTTCCTGGTAAATCCTCACAATCAGTGGAGCAGGCTGTGATACCCGCATTTATATACAAGGATGTTGAGAAGTAGAGGATGAAATGATTTGCTAAGGGTTACATAGCTTGTGAAGCAAGGATTTGAATTCAGGACGTCTGACTCAGACTTTTCTATGATAGTAACTTTTATTTTAATAGTCTATGTTTCTTGTCAAAGAAAAAAACAACAAACTAAATTCTATTAACCATGATGATTTATAAATAGAGGGTACGAACCAAGAAGAGGAAATCAGGGCAACACAACTCATCCTTCCCACCTAGGGATGTCACAATCACGGCTTCAAAGGGAAACACAAACTTCTTCCATTAATTAAACGGATGAATCAAATTTCAGTTTCCATATCCTCTCTCCTTTCTGTACAACTTGTCTTTGAAGGCATTCCATTTGGGAAATGTGTGACCTTTAGCGACCATGCCGCACTTAATTGGATGCTTTGCATCAAAAGTCACCATGCTGATCAACATTTTACACCCACTGCCTTTCTGAAATACTTATCCCAGTTCCTTAGGTCTGTTTTGTTGAAATCATTTTACAAAAATAAATCATATCAAAGGTTTTTTTTATTATTTCTAAAACTTTACTTGCAAAACTAAATATTTTTAACACCATGGCAACGTGGTCAGGACTCTGGCTAATGTATCCAGTCTTGTACGAGAGTTCAGACTTAGTAAACTAGTGCTGTGGACAAATGGGCTGCAAAGAAGGAAAGAGCTAATAAATCAGGTACAGTCAACCATCATTCAAGTCTTCTGCAGCTTCCTAAAAGGTGCTAAATTAGCCAGGCTTGTCCTAAATGGATCAATTCCACCTCTCCTTTCTAGGACACATCAGCATGCACTGGGCAAGCTGCAGACAACGTGGCTTCTGGATGAGTTTAAACATTAGGTTATTAATTATAAAATGTCCAATTTCCTTAAGTACTAAGTTAGATGGTTGATATCACTGACATTTCACTTTGACACTTCTTATTTTATGTTTATTGTGAAGGTACATCCTCAGTCTTGCAAATGCATGTTTTGCCTTGTGATTATCTTCCAATTTTTTTTAGAGCAATTTTTGTGAAACCATGGATAAGTCAAAAATTTACATTATTTTTGAATATGAGTTCTGTCGTGGAAATAACACAGTGCAGACATCTAGAAATATCAACAAAGTGTTTGGGAAGGATGTGGCTAACGAATGCACAGTACGTCGATGGTTTGAGAAGATTCGTTCTGGTGATTTTAATCTTGAAAATGAGCCACGTGGGCGACCTGAGACCAAGGTGGATAATGATGAGCTCAAACCTGTAGTAGAAGCAAATCCATCTCAACCTACATGTGAATTAACAGCAAGGTTTGACATTACTATTCCAACAATATTGGACCATTTGAAACAAACTGGCAAAGTAAAGAAGCTGGATAGATGCTTTCCGCATGAATTAAATGAGTGTCAGAAGAGAAATCATCTTGAAGCTTGCCTTTCTTTGCTGTCATGACATAAAGGTGAACCACTTCTATACCGTATTATCAGGTGTGATGAAAATGGATTCTTTTTCTTTTTAACAATCGCAAGCATTTGGCACAATGACTGGATAAAGATGAAGGGCTGAAACACAATCCAAAATCGAATATTAATCAAAAAAAGCTAATGGTGTCTGTTTGGTGGTCCAGCGCTGATATTATCCATTATATCTTCATGACACCTGGTCAATTGATTACAGCAGATATCTACTGCAACCAGCTGGATGAAATGATGAGGATGCTTGTGATTAAGCAGCCAAGGTTAGTCAATAGAGACAGGTCAATCCTCTTGCAAGACAATGTTCAACCACATGTCACACAAACAATGCTGCTCAAACTACAGAAGCTGGCCTTAGAAACTCTGTCATCCACTGTATGCACCAGACCTTCCACCAACTGACTACCATTTCTTCCAGGCTTTGGACCACTTCTCGCAAGGAGAAATATTCAATTCTCAACAAGCTGTGGAAAATGCCTTTCACAATTTCATCACCACTCACTCTCTAGGGTTCTTCACTGCAGGCATAAACAAGCTACCATTAAGATGGAAAAACTGTCAATAGTTTAGGCACACACTTTGATTAATTGTACTGTTTCTTATTTGAGATATAATAAACTACACTTTTGATTCAAAATCAGACATTTTATATTTACTACCTCCAACACCTTCTGAAGGACTTCCTCATACATCACCTCATCTGACCCTTCCAATAACCCTTTGAGCTGGAGACGGTAGAGAATTATGATCATCTCTACTTTTTCAGTTGAGGTTCATGGATATTAAGGAATTTGTCAAAGTTTCATGGCTTACCATGTAGTTAGTAAGTAACGGAGCTAAATTTGAAAACTTGTACCTACCAAATCCCAATCTGGCACTACTTTCAACACACCAACCTCTGCTGTTGAAACTTAACTACCATTTTAAAATGTTTTGTTTTATTGTTATTTGGTGTTTTTTTTAATATTTAGTAAAGTTATACATGCATATAATTTAAAGAATAAATGTATTCTATGCACTCTAAAAGCAGTAGTTCCCTATCCATATCCCACCAATTTCCCCATTTCTTCCTCCCTAAAGGCTACCTCTTTTACCAATTTTACCTGATTATTTTGGTACTTAGTTGTGTGTCTCTAACAAGCTTCTATTGTTATTTTTTAATTTTTATCTTTATGGACTATAAATGATGTAGCTCTTTCCTCTACTCCCACCTCTTCCCTTCCATCGTTCCAATATGGTACTAGCAGGACTTGGTTAAACTAGCATTCAGTGTGAATGTTATCATGACTTTGCAAAAACAACTTCCAGTCCCAGCTGATATATGTAAAATATGATTATTTCACTTTTCCTGTACATTCCCACTCTCCCTTACTCCCACTCTCAAAAATTGATAATGTTTTTCTAATTTGTTTTGTTTTTCATTAGCTTATTAAATGAACCCCAAACTTGTTGACAGTTGTATACATCTCTTGTCAAAACATTCAGATATATCAGATGCATTAATTGCATATTCTTTAAGAATCTTCTCCATGATTCTTTTGATCTAATCTAATCTGAAATGTTTTCTCTCCATGCCTGGCTGTCATCCTGGGATCCTTCTCTATCCTGGATGCCCCTTCCACCTTCCTTCTTCGCTGGATTTTTATTTCCTGTAACCTGTGTCTTCCTTTTTAGTGGTAGAACACATTCTCTGGCAGCATCCTGAAGGTGACTGCATGGGGGGTAAGGTTTTGAGAACTTATATGTCTCAAAATATTTTAAATCTGTCCTCAGAATAAAACTATTTGAGAGTTTGGTGGATATAAGATTCTAGACTATGAATAAATTTCCTTAGAATTTGGATTCATTTATAGCTCTTGGTGATGCTGTTGAAAGGTCCGAAGTAATTCTGCTTCCCGATTCTCCTCTGTGTGTAACCTATTCCCACATTCCACTTGCCCACCCCACCCCTTCTAGAAATGGGTAAGCTTTGGTTTTTGTCCTGAGTGTTCTGAAATGTTCTAATAATAGTATAAATCTATTTTACTGTCCTATTCTGGGATCTATTTGGGCCTTTTAAAATTAGGAGCCCATGTCCATCATCTTAGGAAATTTTCTTGAATGACTTAATTGATTTATTTATGTCTAAATATGTATGACTTTTTATTTAGGTATATATTTATATCAATTTATGCACGAATTTGTGGTGTGTATAAATCTTACAGTAAAAATTGGATTGAGTCTCACCTTTCTCCACTCCTGGATTAGAATTCAGTTTTCTTGCTTGGCTAATTCATTTACCACTTGTCCATCTGTTTTTTGAGCTTCAGAAATTTTGTGATTCTCTCTTTTTCTCTGTGCTTTTCAGTTTCTGCTTTTAAAGAACTCTGCTACTGTTGTAGTAATTTTCAAGAGTAACTGAAATCCTACATGTGTGTTTAGTCCTACATTGAGTGTTCAATCAACCATCTTTTCTCTGAAGTCCTCCAAAAGGTTTCCAAAGTGATTTCGCCCCCTGATGAGAGCCACACTATTCATGGACCATGTTCAAATGAGTAATTAAAGAAAACGTTCACTCTCATGATGAGATCTAGTTTTTGTCTCCCCCCCGCTCCCCTTCCAGGGAGCACTTACACTCTCATGGAGAGAAAACCACTCGGTAATACCAGGTGGTCGAGGTCATTTATCCCGCATAGTCAGCGCTGGTCCCAAGCACAAGAGGAATAGTCTGCTCTGCTGTGTGACTTGACAAATCCCAGAAAGTTCTCTCATCTTCTCATGTATGTCAGAATCCCACTACATGTAATTTCCACAAATGAAAGAGATAACAAAGGAGTCAAAACCTTGCAGCTTCCTTAGAGGTGGCTGTTCAGTCATCTGCTATTAGTCTGGCTAACCACGTCAGACTAGTGTGCTCATCCTTTGTGCCATAAAGGGATAAAACATAGGCTAGGGTCAATGTCAGACAAAGAAAGAGAGGGAGTCAGAGAAACCGAAAAAGATGGACAGGCGGGAGGTAGAAGGATAAAGAATTCAATAGGTAGATCAGTTGAGTGGTTATAGGTAGAGACAAGAAAAAGTCTGAATTCAATCCAACTATTATCCATAGTCCCTTCAGAAGATGAACCAGAGAACTAAGTGGGGCTTACTCTTCAAACTTTATCATTCTAGATCATATCATTAGTGTTTGTGGGGTGGGTATGTAAACTATAAAAGAGCAAAGCGTGGCACAGGGGAAAGGGCACAAGCTTTAAGAACAGATACATCTGCTTCAAACCTCAGCTTTGCCAGTAGTAGCAAAGTTGCTTCCACTTCCTTACTGTTACAATGCAGGTGATAATACTTACTTCGAAGTACTTTTAAGAAATGGAAATGATGTCAGCAAATTTGTTGGTCTTGAGTAAGTGTTCATTAAATGGTCAGTGCTGTCATTAGTGATGGTGGAAATGAACACACACCACATCCTTAAACATATTTATTGACTCTGTGTCCACTGCCCACACTGGCAAGGAGGAGAATTCTATTATTGGCATTGTTCAGAATTGCCAGTCAGTGCCTGATAACGAAAAGTGAACCAACTTTTGGTTGGTTTTATTATTGCTTTTAAATTTTCTACAGACTTGCCAAATAAAAAACAGTACACTAAGTTAAATTTGAATTTGAGATAAACAAGGAAGAAATTTTTTTAGTATAAGCACATCTTGTGCAATAGTTGAGACACACTTATACTTAAAAATCCTCATTATCTGAAATTCAAATATTACTGGCCTCCTGTATCTTATTTAATGAATTTAGTAATAAATTTGGCAACCCTAAGGATAAGAAACAGCCATTATGGACCTTTAAATAGTCTCCTTTGCTTTCTAAGAATTTAATTTCTTAAATTCTGTTTCAAGCTCAGCAGTAGTGACTGACTGATACATTGATTCCTGGCCCAAGGAGGAGCCAATACGGCTGTCAGAAAGCCAGAGTCAGAGAGGAAGCAAACTTGCATTAAAAACTGGACAGAGGAGCAGGGACAGAGCCTATCCCCTTCCCACAATGACACAAACTTGCATATCCATTAGTAGATCAGCAGTACCAGTTATTAGCATTCCTCCTTCCTTCTTGCAGTCAACTCTTGATTAACCACAGTCATAGGAAGAGGAAAGGGCACCACACATAACCCAAAAGCAAATGAAAACAAAATTGGTCAAGATAAGCGCCAGGTGACATGTAGCCTTGTCTCTGCTAAGCAGGGCCCTGCCCTCCCTCAGTCGCTAGGGATACTGACTTCCGTGGGCAGCTCCCCCTCCCCATGTCATCAGTGCTCACACTCACACCTGCCTCACGTGCCCTCGCCCTTCAGAGCCTCCCCGATACTATCTCACCAAGTTATTTGCACAGACACTTCACTTGTTCATTAAGGTAGATGAGCTAAATGGCTAAGGAGGTGAATGTTTCCACATTGCAGGAGAAACAACAGCTAGTTTATTGCTTACCATGTAGTTTTAAACAGGAAAGGTTTACCATCATGTAAATAGTTTAGCTAACTCATAGTGATTCATGTTAAAAATATTAACTTCATAAAAATTATGGCTAACCTTTAACCTCACTAATCTACCTACCTGTAATTGAGAGGAGACTATAACTTATGTTTTCACACTTAATTTTACTTGTAAAGATTACATATACATAGTTGAATAATTAAACTATTTCTACTATACCAGTCTCTGCCCAAGCCCATGCTAAACTACAATTTAAATACCATGAGGTTAATTATTTATTTGGGGGGCAGGTCTTTGGAGGGTAGTGGAGCTAAACAAATGGATTCAATTTGTTTGGAAGACATACTGACTATGGTTTAGAAAGTCTACAAAAAGAAACGTCTCTTTCTTGAACTTTTGGTTTCACGTATGTACGAATTTATGTCTTCTTGTTTAGATTTTGAGGTAGAATGTTCAAGTACTAGCCTTGTACATAAGAGAGGTTCATCTGGATGGTTCTGGACTAGTCTGGTCACTCCATGAAATCAGAACATGGGGATTTAAAATGCCTAGAGAGGTGACAGATGTACCTCCATTTCAATATGAAATTTGTCTAGAAATATTACTACTCTTCAAAATTAGGATGAAGATTCTAATAATATCTATTAAATGTTTGGATTATGCACTTCATACAGCATCTCATTTAGTGAGGCCTTAAATGAATTAATATTTTAGGATAAATATTTATAGAGCAAACATTAATAGAGTGATAGCAGATATCAAAAAGGTCAACAGAATCTTGCCTTTACAAAACTATATAAGTGTATTCCTAAATATTTCTAAACAGTACATAAGAACATGTTCAAATATATACAGTATTAGATATTTAGAGAAAAAGACCTCATCAGAATTATCTCAAAAGATAAAAACTTACATCTCAGCCAACATTCTGAAACAAGTCTGAATATCTTACACTGAGGGTTAACTACTAATTACCTTTTCCCAATTTAAATATATAATAACAGGGCCAATAATGCCTCATTTTCAGAGCAAGATTTAGTCTACAGCTAGTTCATCAAATATCTCAACCTTAATGATAGGGGGTACTGAATAACTATTGTTAGCTACTAAGTGCAGTTAATGTTTATTCTTAGATAAATTTTCCGGAATATGCTGACTTTTCAACACCTGCCTGAAGAATTTCTGCCTCACTTTTCAATAAAAAAATTAATTTAGCTTTCCTACTTTCATAGCTAGAATGAATTTTTTATAATAAAATACTATCACAAGACCATATCAAACAAATGTGTATTTGGGAGAAGTAACACTAGAATAATTTTAAATATCACTAGTGTTATTTATTTTAGCTTTCAGGCAGTAAGACATCTGACAGGATTTGACCTACTCTATTTGTTTACATGGATAACAAACTCAGTAAGGACGGCTAGCCAAGGGAGTATTAAGAGCAATATTAAAGGGCAAAGGCCGTTACTGTTTATCTCATCTCCTCCTATGAAGGTCACCCAGTAATGATTATTTAAACAACAACTGTGTTGATAGTAATATCAACATCCTTTCTTCTTAAACTGTATTTCACACAATTTACATTCTATAAAATATTACTAAGTATCCAATGAAAGAAAAAAAAATAAAACTAATGTTTCATCCTTTTAGTTGGGAAATGCTATTTTAAATAGGGTTAAACCTTCTTTTTTTTTTTTTAACTATAAGACTTCCCATAGTCTTTAGTAATGTGCAATCATGTGCACTTTGAATATTATTTTAGTTTAGAGCATTTCCAGGTTTATTTGACCACAGATCTTTTTTAGAGGGCACCAATTCACATTTCATACAATATTGGTAGGTACCACTACTCAGGAAATCCTACATTTGTGGTCTCAGCAATGCTGTGTGTGCGCGTGCATACACACATGTATGGCTGGTATTAACTGGTACAATCAGAAAGTAGGACCCATTGCATGGTGTGCTACTTTCCAAGTTCTACTGTAACAAATTAGCACAAACTTAAGTGGCTTAAAACAACACAAATGTATCATCTTATAGTTCTGTATATTAGAAGTCTGACATGGGTCTCATGGGGCTAAAACCAAGGTGTTGACGGAGCTGTATTCCCTTCTAGCGGCTCTAGGGAGAATCTGCTCCTTGCCTTTTCCAGTTCTAGAGGCTTTCCACATTCTTTGGCTCATTGCCCACTTCCTCCATCTTCAAAGCCAGTGACATTGCATCTCTCTGATCATTCTTCTGTAGTTATATCTCCCTCTGATCACAGCCAGGGAAAGTCTTTGGCTTTTAAAGATTCATGTGATTAGATTAGGCCCACTTGGACAGTCCAGGATAATCTGCCAGTCTCAACATTGGCAAAGTCCTTTTTTGCCATGTAAGGTAACACATTCACAGATTCTAGGGATTAGGGTTTGGATGTGTTTGGAGGTCATTATTCTGCCTACCACATATGGGTTTATAAAGAACGACCTGAGAGTTCTAGCCAGCAAACAAGGTCGAGAAGTAAGAAATAAGGTAACTATTGCTGTTGTTTGTGTTTTCCCAACTATTCTTTATTAACGTCACAGTATCAGGGAAATTAAAATTGTCTGATTAAGGGATACAGTGAACAAAATATGGAACATGTTCCCAAGCACCAATAACTTGGTTATGTTTTTACAATGTAAAGAAGAAAGCACAAGTACTTGGGAATTAGATACTTCACAAACACAGCTTGCTGGTCCCTCAACAACACAGGCTGATTATACGGGTTATACATTTTCCAATAAAAGGTATACTCTCCTAATTGGCTTTACTGAAGCTTTCCTCACTACAGAACCGTGCATCCATGATTTCCTATGATGTAGGTACTATAACTGTACCATTTTACAGGTAAGAAAATGAATATTTTTTATGATTATGTTACCTGACATGATCTTGCTTTCATCAAACCAGTAAAAAGTACACATCTGATTCCAAAGCCCAAGTTCTTAATCCTATGTAATGTTATATAATGTAATATCTGTGTGACTATTTGATAACCCAGCTATCCTGTACTTCTTCCCCCTCCCTGTCCCCAACCCAAGGTAAGTTCTTTACCGTGTCTCTGATTTGAGATTCTACATATGTGGTTCTGAGAACATGTGCACATGTGTGTGTACTCAGGCACATGTGTTCAGTAACTCTCTGTCACTTATCTCTTCATGAGGCTTCATGCTTTAAATACATGTTTTTCTGTTCTTATCACCTATCAAATATGGAGACTTCTGAGCCAGAGGCAGGATATGTCATGGGACTGAACACATGCCTTGGAGTCACATCTCATTTCAAAATGTGGCTACATCACCACCTGTGAAACATTGGCAAACTACATGAACACCATAAACTTCAGCCATCTTATCTTGTGAGAGGTCAAAAATAATATCTGCTTCACAGGGTCACTGTAGGATTAAAAGGGGTGATATATGTAAAGCACCTGATAGATAATAATCAGACAATAAGTTGTACTTGATACTATTATCAATTCCTTGCTATGTTTACTTGTATAAAAATGCTATTCAAAGTTCTTGTCTCTGAAAGATGCTTATTGACAATCTCTACTTAAACAGGTGACATTAGTGCGACTAGCAACCACAGGTTAATTCATACCCTATTGTTAAGGTGTGGTTAATGATAATCAAAAAAATTTCTCTTCTACAGGGCTGTGCCCGACTGGAGAACTAGGGCCTGATACTTCTTGAAATTTGCTAATCACATCTGGTTTAGCTTTAGACATTTTCTGGGATTTTGCCAGCAGCTACGACATTTTAATGGCTACAATAAACCTCAAAGCCTCATCAAATCTTTGCTGTATGTGTGAAAATTATGTCCTCTTCAATTAAACATTCAATCTCGGCTCACACCAAGGCCTTATGGAGAAGGAGGTGAAACCTGAATGGAAACGTGAGATGAAACGGACCGCCACGATGCTGGCCATCTTGCCAGATGGTATTTAGAAGAAAAAGAAATTCATTAGAGAACCCATGGTCTGTATTTTCTTTAAATATTTACTGGGTACCTTTCATGTGTTGAAAACACTGGCATCTCTAAAGATTAGCAGGGCATTTTTGTTTAAATATTCGATGTGTGTGGGGTGAGGGGAGTCATTTCCTCATTTGCCTTTGTGGTACTTCACGTCCGTTGGTGAAGTGCAGCACAAAGCAGAGAAACAGCTGAGGCCATGTGCAGTCTTCTTTCCTAAAGTAGCTCCACCAGCTTCAGCAGCTCTTGTATTTTTTTTTTTTTAATTGGCTGAGGAAAGTGTCAGTTGAGTACTGAGGGATCGGGAATGACACTTAAGAGCCTCCTTAGACAAAATAAGGTGTAGCAAAGCGAGAAGCTCTGGGGGAAGCCCTGCCTCTCCACTGTCCTCCACATCCACTCTTCTTATCCTCTTGCTGCTTATCACCAAACTCACAGGGATGTCCAGGGCAGGCCACCTCTGGGAGGAGAAGGGGAAAGATCAAACAGAGATCAGGTTTCTGCTTAAAAGACTACAAGCAAGGTCAGGCCAGGGGTTTTACAAGCAGCCAAGAGATGAGAAGGAATGGGCATTCAGGAAGGAGAAAACAAGCTTGGGTCTTCCTCTGCTGTTGCTAACCCCTGCCGCCACCCTGAGGACTGGTCTGGGCCCTAAGTCTGTCATCAGAGAGGGACAGAAAAAAGTGCTGGGTGATGGCTTTATAACAATATGAACCAAGCTCCCCATCTTAGATAAAGATACAACTGCCAATGCTTTAGAAAAGAGAAAAAAATGACCATAAGTTCACACATTGCATCCCTAAAGGAAGCATCCATTTGGTTGAACTCACTCTTTTAACCACATCAATGAGAGAGAAAACTTCACATGTTTCTTTAAAAATAATATACAAGGTAAAAATATTCACTTGTAACCACTATCCTTTTTAAGTAAGTTTTATGCCTAGAGTAAAAATAAATGGCTCTCCCTGCCACCAGGAGCAGATCTTTCCCACTTTACTTCCATTTCCAAGCTGTTCTCAGCCTAAGACTTAGGTTTCTGAGTACTCTTTCACAATAAACATTTTTAAAATGTTTACTTTATGTCCTAGTGTAAAAATATTCCTGGTTGAAGCTCTTCATTTCCTCAAGCTCTCCTTTTGGCACTCCAGGCTCCATTTCCACATTAACACGCTCCCTAAATCCTCCGTAGAGCTCTTCAATTGGAGTTATACAAGCTCCAGGGCAAGTATTTATATTCTTGGACAAGGAGATGTCTCCACAGTGAAAACACAAGACGCTACAAATGCCAAAGGAAAATTCCTGCCCAAGTGAGACATATTTTCACCTTTTAAAAAAGCCAAAAAGGGGCTTTCAGCATTTTGTTTTGAATAATTAAAAATGTAAATTAAACTAAAATAGAATGTTTACTGTGGGGTTTACCAACATTATTAGACTCATGTACATAAACCAAACATACAGGGACGTGTGTGTGTGTGCATCCGTGACATATATCTCTAAAGCTGCAGAGTAAACTAGCTAAGAAAATGTGTGAGTTCTACTTGGACAGGCTTGATTAGAGCTCAGTAAATCTGCCTGGCTGTGTGAATATAACTTCTCTAAGCCTCATTTTTCTCATCTGTAAAATGGGGCTAGTGTAGTTCTTGCTTTTTAGGGTTGTTTTAACAATTATATGAGACAACAGTAAGCTCCCAATGAATGGCTGCTGCTATTCTTATTAAAGGATTATATGTTATGTATAACTATTAAATGTTAGAAAATGTACATATAACAAGATGTCGATATAAGCAAATAATCAACACTAATGAAAGAGAAGGATATGTAAATACAGTGCCTCTGAACAGTGCGTGAGATGGAAAGTTTCAGGAGGGCTGTAGTGTACGATAGGTGAACTCTGCACCAACCCTACTCCATGAGCCAGACATAGATAATCCCTTTAAACATTTTTTAAAGTAATTTTAGCTATTATCATAATAACAGAACAGTTCCTATTACCTTCTAGTTGCCTCTTCAGTTTTCTCAAGTCTTTTATGAGGTCTTCAAACTTGACTTGGGAGGCCAGAAAGAAATCTTGTGGTTCAGGCAAGGGGAAAACACTCTTTTCTGTTCCAGCTTCCTACAAGATATGGTAAACAAAAGTACATTATATATCCCAATCATCACTTTCAGTTGAAATTCCAAAGTGTCAGAAAAAAAAAAGTTTTTTATTGGATGTTTGAATAAGAATCACAGCACTGCTCCTCTGCTCTTCCTAAATTTGGACTTGTGACTTTGAAGTGCTTTCGTGTCTTTACGATATCTTTTTGGTCTTGTTGGCAATGAGGTCAGCTATGGCTATGACACATGCTAGGTTCTATTTCGCCTCATGAATCAAAAAAAAAAAAAATTGTCACGTCTGTCCTGATCTTGGACACTCTACTTCCATGGAAAAAGGCACAGGGGAACACATGAAAGTACTTACATTTAAAGTCCCTGTTTGAGCTATACATGCTAGCAGTTAGATAAGTCATCTTTGAGGTATGCCAGTGGGTATGACTGGAAGGTGCTGGATGAGAAGGCACTGCAATGGCAGAGACAGTCACCTTCCCTTCATCTTTACCCACCTTTCTCCACAGCTTAAAACTCCTGTGTGTGTGCGTGATCAAATTCTTCACATGTCGGAAAAGCTTTTCCAAATGTTCTTTGGCTTATCTTAGGAGATATTTACTGGGGGCATGGCTGGGTATAGTTTTGACAAGCTCCACAGCTATACCTAATCGAGGATCTAAACTGAGAAATGTCTTAAGGGACGAAACTCTCAGGCACAAGGAAACATAAGCTGAGCTTCCCATATCTTTTCCAGCCTAACTTGCTTTCTCCCCGAGTTGTTTAATGTAAGCTTTGTATCCTGCATATCTCAGACAGTCTTCAGTTATGCCTCTCTCCACACGGGCTACTTTGCCAGCTTTCTTTCACATTCCATCTTCCCTACCACCATTAGGACTAATTCCAAACTCTAAAACTGCTTTACAAGGCACTTTATGATCTGGCCTCTGTCTCCATCTCCAGCCTTATTTCTACTTTCCCCCTATCTTCAACTCCCTCTAGCAAGCCTTTGTGAAATAATACAACAGGCCACGATCTCTTGCCTCTAGGCCTTTGCCTATAAAACTGTCCCTTTCCAACTGTCCCCTGGAGACTCCTTACATCTCCTTGTTCACACTACTCATCCTCCAAGGCTCAAAACAATTGTCACTTCCCCAAAGATTTCCCCTAACCTCTAGCACTTGTGTGTTTCTCCCTTATTCTCCAAAGAGCCCTGGACACTTAAATTATCACAGCACTTATCACCATTAATTTTAAAATTGCCATGTTAGCTTGTGTGTCTTCCCCACTAGACTATAAACACCTGAAAGGCAGAAACTGTGACTTGTTCTTGGTGTAGTAAACAACACCTGGCATATCCATAAACTTCATTTTGGTTGGTGGGCACCATTACAGAGTGCCTATAAAACACTGTTCTGGGAAGCTTATACCTTTAGTAGGAGGCATCGAATTTATCACCATATTTTCTTGTGTTTCAGGAATCCCTTGGACCCTTCACCTTCCTTTAAGGCGTTAGCTTCACTTGGATGCTAGGAGAAGGTGGTTTTCCTTATTTTATCAGAACAAAACGTACTTATTTTTTTCAACTTCCTATACTTATTTTACTACTTTAAAAACAAGGGAAGTACTAGCCTCGTCTGGGTGTCAAGATGGAACAACATCCAAGATGCTTACCACAAAGCTCCATGGTAATCTACACACTGGAAAGAAGCAGGCATAATATCTCTTTCTATTTTCCAAAATTTTTTTATCAGACTCAGTCCTGGTTTCAATTTTTTTTTTTTTTTTTTGAGCTAGAAAAAGAGAAAATGCTGCTAAGCCAATCAGGCTGGTAGCAGCTCCTGTGAAAGCTGCTCAGTTAGACTTCCAAAGACACGACTCTACACAGGCTTCTTCAAACTTCACGGACCTAGACTTGGGCCAAAAACCAGGCAGGAATAGAAGGAAGCTTGGAGCAGGAGTCACCTTTCCTCAGCTAATTGCTCATCACCACTAACCACAAAAATCATCACTTATGCTCCTAGAGGAAAGGGATAGTTTCATAAATCACATAATTCTACACTCTTGTCGAGTGAAACGCATTTTGCACAGTGAAAGCCAGAAAAGCACCACACAAATGTGAACTTATTTTTCCTCAACCATGCCATTTCACGTTTGAAACTATTCTTGTTGTAAGATTTTCCTCCTTGCAATTGAGTCCACTGGGTTCAGCTCTCTTCAGCAACAGTAACATTCCATAGGCAAATTTCAGTTTTCCTGCACAATGCATTTGACGTGGTCAAGGCAGGCACTACAGGTACCTCTGCCCCTGCCAATCTAGGGTTAGAAACATCACTTCCCAAGATTCTTCAGGATAATTCTTCTGCCACACTGGGACCCACTGTCAGAACTTAGGGAATTATACATATGCTGCTGCTTCTTAATTTCCTGAAGCTCAACACGCCTTCCCCACTCTACCAAAAAACAGCTCTCAACTCATCACACCTAGTTCTGGACAGATGCCACTGGTTACACTGTCGTGGATATTTACATCATACCTAACACAGCAAATGTTTATCAGACACCTACATGATAGACATTAAAAAGGAGACAACAGTGAATTCTGGACCTCAAAAAGTAATGCCAAGATAATTGTTTCTAGATATAGACAAGGTGGAATAGGACGTTTCATGAGAGAGATTCAGATAAAGCACTCCCAGGCTTCAGAGGTGAGGGCTTCAAAGGTTTCCTTCAGAGAACAAGATGTGAGCAAAGACCTCCTGGAAGAAGGACCATGCAAGATTGGACTAAGTTATTTTTCATTGTATCTTTTTTCCCTTTTACAAAAATTATACATGTTCATTATGTTTAGTAATTGAAAGTTAAAAAATAAACTTACTATCCTAACATTCAGAAATAATAAAAATTTTTTTTTTTTTTTTTTTTTTT
>CM052442.1:61758547-61837039 GCA_028533085.1 Varecia variegata | reverse complement strand
TAAAAATTTTTAATGTATATATTTCCAGGTTTTTTTTGTTTATGTGTATTTATATTTATATATTTCAGATTATACTACACATATAATTTTGAAACACATGCTTGTAACTTAAAAGCAGATCAAGAAAACTTTCTAATGTCACTAAATTTTCTCCAATATACTTTCCTGGCAGTTTATTATTCCAGTTATGATGCTAGGATAATCTATTTGAACTTATTCTCTATCATTGGACAGCTACTAAAAATTTTCCAGTATTTTGCTATTAGAAATTATTATAACAAAATAGTGATATAAGTCCTTAGTTATTTCCTTAGGGCAGAAATTCCAAGAAAGGTTATGCACATTGCTAGGACTTTCAATACAGAAAAGTCAAAACCTTGCTAGGCTATACAGCTTATTTATATGAAGTAGGAAAAGGTATGCCCTGTAGATAGGCACAACTCTATGGACAAACATCTTGACAAGCACGTGGCATCCTTATGTGAATTTTTTTAAAAGGTGCCCTTTATAGGATATATAGTTTGGTGAGTCACGAGCAGGCTAAATATGAGTTCCATTTGGCATAGAGACCTTAAATAGAGTATAACCTGATCAACCATAAACAATAGTTTTAAGAAAGGTTTGATCAATTCACATTGCTTATTCTATTAATATATACCTAGTGGACAATTTATATCTTCTATTTGTCTTTCGTAAATTTCCTGTGGTGTCTTTGCCACCTTTTTTAATAAGAAAGGACAAGTTCTCCTTTTCTTGTTAATTCATTATCTATTAGGTTGCAAATATTTACCCCAGTATGTTATTTATAATTTGGTTTTCTTTAAGTCATTTTTGACATACTAAAGTGTTTTTCAATTTTAATTAGGAATCAAAGTCTTTTATTTTTATGCATTCAAGGTTGTCATTCTCGTCTTTTATGGTTTCTGCCTTGGATTGAATGCTGACAGGACTTTGCTACCCCAAGATTGGAAAACTATTATATTTACTTATATTTTCTTGTATGTCTTTTATTCTTTGTTTCTACATTTAACACCATTGTTCTTTAGAAATTTACTTTGGTCTCTGGTATGAGGTCAAGGAGATAATTTAATTTCTTCTTCCCAATTACTTGAAATTTCACCTTTATCACATACTTAACACATATTTATTTGGATCCATTTCTGAGATTTCCTCCATTTTCTTGAGTTTTTTTAACCTGTTATTCTATCGTTCCACACTTTTAAAGCTTTGTAATACACTTAAATACACAAATGAGTGATTTTTCTCATTTTTTAATCCTGATCAAATTTGTCCAATTATTTTTACATAATATTTAAAATAATTTTGCCAATTTCTAAGATTGATTGGAATTCTGACTAGTATTTCCACTAGAGAGTATGTCACTGTATTTCTTTTATTGTTGTGAGAAACCATGTAACATGAGATCTATCCTTTTAAGTGTACAGTACAGTATTGTTAACTATAAGAACAATGTACAGCAGATCTTTAGAATTTTTTCATCTTGCATAACTGATGCTCTGTGTCCACTGAACATCAACTTTCCATTTCCCCCTTCCCCCACCATTCTACTTTCTGTTCCTATGAGTTTGACTATTTTAGGTACTCATACAAGTGGAATCATTCTGTATTTGTCCTTCTGCTACTGGATTAGTTTTATTTAGTACAATGTCCTCAAGGTTGATGCATGTTGCAGCATATGACAGGATTTTCTTCTTTTTTATGGCTGCACAATATCCCATAGTACACATATATATACCACATATTCTTTACCCATACATCTGCTGATGGACATTTAGGTTGTTTCCAAATCGTGACTATTATGAATAATGCTGCAATGAACATGGGAGTACAAATGTCTCCTTGAGATTCTGGTTTCAATTCTTTTGGATAAATACCCAGAAATGGGATGCTGGATCACATGGTAGTTTTATTTTTAATTGAGAAACCTTCGTACTGTTTTCGATAGCAGCTGCACCATTTTACGTTTCTACCAACAGTGCTTGAGGGTTCCAATTTCTCCATACCCTTGTCAACACTTGTTGTTTTCTGTGTTTTTTTATAACAGCCATCCTCACAGGCATGAGAGGATATCTCATTGTAGTTTTGATGTGCATTTCCCTGATGATTAATGATATTGGCAGCTGCTGGCTATTTGTATGTCTTATTTGGAGAAATGTCTATTCAAGTCTTTTGCCCATTTTTTAAACTGGGTTTTTTTTTTCCCCTCACTTTATATTTTATCTCTCAGTAAAATGATGTCGATTTCCTCACAAGGATCTGCAGTTTTGTGGTTAAGTCTATGACACATATATTGGTAATGTTACTGGGAGCTTTTCCCCAAAAGATCTTTAAATTTAGTATTTCTGGAAAGGATTAATGAGATAAAAAGGGAAGCTGTATGAAAAGGCAGAGATAAAGTTAGTTTCAGTTAGGGAGAACATCAGAAGTAAAAACACATTAGTAAGAAAGCACAGGGTGTGTCTGGAAAACAGCAAGTCTTGAGTTGGCTCACAGAATAGATGTAGAGGGAAAGCAATAAAAGCATGGTTGTAAAAGACTAGAATTAAATTGAGTAGTGCCTTAATTGGCTTGAAAATGGGGAGCCACTTCTGTTTTGAGTAAAAAAGTGATGAGATCAGAACTATGTAAGGAGGGTGTGGGATGGCCTAGAGTGGGGAGATGAGCTGCTGCAATTCTAGGTGAGCTATCTCACAGCCTGAGTAAGCTGGGGTCAGCAGGAAAGAAAGACACAGAGAGACATCAGAAACAACTTAGTTGAAGGACAGAAAGCAACCAAAGCGGTGTACAAGGCTTCATGCCTGAATGACCAAAAACTATGATCTCCTTAACAGAAACAGGGGAGAAGTTTGAAGAGAGGGAGAAATGATAAGCCTGATTGTAGATATATAGAGAACAGTTAGGTAAGGCCACTAGAGGGGAGGAGAAATTACGAGAGTTCATCAGTGCCTAGCTTGTCTTTTGGATGAAATGGTAGGCCTTTTGAAAACAAGGCCCTGGAATCTTTACTTTTCTTCTCTCGGTGCCTAGGAAAAACCCTGTTTACACGGACAGTTAGGCAGGTGCCCTGACAACATTTTCCTTTGAGGCTTTTTCCATTCATAGTGATTGCTGTATTTCTCAACTACTTGTAACAGTACCTCTTTCTTCTCAAAATTAGGACTCCTTATTCTCGATTTAACAAGAAGGAATAAAACAGAAAATTGTGTTCAGGTGGATTTTCACAGAAATGTTTATTTCTAATTGCAAATGTCATCTAAGCAGAGAAGATGCATTTTTCAAATTCCACACCTTCATCTTGTTCACAGAGGTATTACTGATAAAATATTGGGTCTTAATATGTCTTAATTTCCCAAATTTTGTTCTGTATCTTCAAAATCCAGTTTCAACTATAACCAATTACTGGGTGGATCTGGATTTCACAGAGAACCTCACAATCTGGTCATAAGGCACTGAAGCACCTGGAGGTCTTTCTGAAGCTGTGGACTGAGAATCAGTGGATTTGTGCCACTGAATAAAGCTTCCCTTCATGAGTCAACCAGGATCTCCTGGCTTCAGTTTTCTCCTCTGTAAACCAAGGAGGCTGGAGAGCTCTCAGATTCTATGTTGGACTTGAAATTCATCCACGCATCTATCCATCATCCAATTTCTGAATGCCAACAATGTGTAAGAGTTGAAACCCCATTAACACAGTTTTCCACATAATGGCATTTCTTACCTGATCATAGTAACGCAGGTAATACTTCACAACATAGTCCACCAGATTAATCCCATTATCCTAGGTTTAAAAGAGAAACATAAATGAAAAGCATTCCCGTGAGACAGCCTGTTACATAGTTGAGAGCTGAAATCTCGGGTTGTGAAACTTCTAATTTGTGAAACTTGGCCCTAATTCTGTTTGATACTGGCAACATTTTCTTTCCTCCTCCTTGTCCTATGCATTTGTTATGCCAGCTATACAAAGAAATGACAATACACTATCCTTTGTGGGGAAAAACAAACAGATAATCCATAAGACCTCAGAGATAATAGCTAAAACAAACAAAAAATTGATTCCTCATATTTTCTGGCATAAAGCCAAAACAGGAGGGGGTGGGGAGTGTGCTAAGGGGAATCAGAGACTAGAACCGAAAACCATCCCTCCCTTCCCACCTTTCAAAAACTGTGTGTTCTTAATGGTGTGAAAAACAATCAGGGCCAGCTTAAAAGGAGCACCATGCCACTTTATGACCCTGGGAGGCCAGGCAAGCAGGCCCTCCCACAAGGCGGCCTTTGTGTCTTGTTCACAGGGGTCTAATTCTAATTTGCCTGTGTGTTTCCCCTCCCTCCACCCCCTGCCCCCCAAGGGACGCCTAGATATGGACTGGTTGTTTCTAAAGAGTTAGCTCTGCAGGGGTGTGGAGCCAAATGATAATCAGGCTCTGAGAGTTTGACAGTAGACCCCCCAGCCCAATTGTGTGAGCAAAAGAATGATTCAAATGCTCAGCTCAATTGGTGATTCAACATTTCTCTGCCACTCAGGAATGAGTAAATTACAAGTAGCCACCACTAAATTCAAACAGCCTTCAGTCTTTGCACTACGCTAACACTGGATGCTATCTGTTTTATTCCCTCATTGTGGGTAGCTGTTCAATACCTAATTGTGTATGTGAGAGCAAACAAAACTGGGGGATTCTGTCATCGAAAATAAGTTCTAACATGAAAAACCTATCTTTATTCAAAAGTCAAAAGAAAGCAAAGAAAACAATGCATGCTCTAAAATAAATGATTGTTCTTAGGGGGAGGATAGAGATGTATGGAACAATCTAAAATACTTTTTTTTCTAAATTAAAGGTAAAGAAAGAAAACAATGGCAGAGTATAGAAACTCAATATGAAAAATAAATAAATACCCGACTTTTGACATCCTTGAGTTTGGGCAGAATTTCTAAGCTATATCCATCGGCTTGTCCCCGAGTCCTATTTCCTCCATTCATATAATTTCCAAAAGCCAGAATGAGACCTAAAATATCCTTCACACTCTTCATGTGCAGCAAGCCCTGTGACAGCAAGCACCAATTATTTTGGAGCTGAACTCCCAATGTACTCATGTTCATTCAACAACAAATATTTATAGAGTACCCAATAGGCTATGCAGTGGCTGTTACCCACGAGATTAACAGTTGGTAAAATGAAAAATACACTTTACTAAGCCCTAAATGTCTTTAAAAAATATGTTAACAACCATCACTTTCTACCCACTCAACAAATTAAACAGCACATGTTTTAATACTGAGGATTAAATATTAGTATTTATATTTTCATTTGCACCAAAGGAGTTGGTATAGTTAGGCTTATCTTTTGAGGGTGTGTTTTGGGACTATGTATCTGTAAGAACAATAAAATTCAGAGTAGACATACTAGCAGGTAGGTTTGTCTTTATCCCTGGCTATAATCCTCAGAGGTGAACTATAATAATACATTTTAAGGCCATAGGCCATGTTTATTAAATTTATTAAACTCATGTTTATTAAGTGTTTGCAGTATGTCTATTAACTTTTACAATTTCAAGCTGCTTAGCATTTTCTTTGGCTCCCTATCTCATCTGTTTTGCCTTTCATTTACTTATTTTTAGTTTCCAGTGCAAATTTTCAAACTGAAACTTTTTTTTCTTTCTTTATAGTCTTCTTATTTGACTTTCTTTTCCTTTATATAAGAGTAAAGAAAGCAAGCAAAATTCAGCGCCAGGCAGACTTCTGCTCCTGGCTTTCCGGTATTATTAATGGGTGTATATTATACTTTGGTAATATTTATGCTTTCTTCATTGAAATCTCCTATGTCTTAGAGGAACAAAAATCAGGCCTCCATGATGAGCAATTAAGTACTACAGTATCTGTGGAGAAGAATATCATGTTCTTAAGAGCATAGGCCAACTGTGGGAAAGAGCCAAGTGCTAGAATTTAACTTTGCAATAATGAACACTAATGTGGTAAAGCCAACAAAAATGTATTTGCCAATCACTTGTTATCACAGTCATTTATTTCACTTATCAAGTCTCTAGAATTCTTTTATTTTTCTATGTAGACACATTTCAGGTGATCACGCGCATGGGTCTAAAGCAAAATCTCTTTTGCAATCCAGATTGTGGAACAGGAAACAAACTATGCTATCTAGATTGGTTTTTAGTAGCCAGTATGTACTTTGGAAGACATATGAAATTTTTGAGAAGAAATCCATAAAAGTGTCATTTTTTTTTTCTCTTCCTTCTCTTCTTCAGTCTGCATCTCCTTTTCTCTCTCCCACACATACACATACACACACACCCCCTCCCACGTGGGCCGGATAATCATCACATTTACACTTAGAAAAATCCACAATCTGAAGTCAATTTCTAAAGGGTGCTATAGTTAATCTCTTCTTCTCCCAACTTCCTCCTTTACCCCCAATAACAGCAAGGACATCTTTAAAATTAGAGAGAAACCTACCTTAGAAGCTCGTGTGATGATCTCTACCTTTCGGTGCAAGGAGGTGATACTCTCAGAAAAGACAGATCTGAAGATTATGCACTGGGCACGTTCAGCAAAATTAGGAATCTGGGCTAACTCATGTAAAAATCTGTAAAAATAAAAATGTATCACTTAGCGTCATATAAAATCACAAGGAAAATAAAAAGGTGGATGAAAAAGATCTACCATGAGAACATTTGACAATTTCAGATAGGCAGAAATTCAAGGAACTCCAAGGGTATGTGTTCAATGGTGACAACATGGCCACTTTTTAATGGGTTTCTATGATGCTGAATAAATGTATGTTGCATAAATTACTTTACAAACAGAATGTTAATGCAAGTATACTAAATGAATCATCAACAAGTTATCTATCTCCTGCTATCCAAACAGGAGATTCAACCCAAATGGAAAATCCTAGTTGTTACCATATGAGAAAAATTACACAATAAACTCCCTTATAATGCAGCATTCAAAGGTGTACTTACAGAGGCTAAGGAAATTGAATACTTGAGGCAAATATCTACAGACAAGTGATTAAAAAATTTTTTCTTACTGAAGTGATATTGCTATTATTTTTGCTCAGTGAATTACATAATGGTCTATAATGATCAAATTCTCCAGATATTTGTTTACTCTTTCACATCAACTTACCCATATAGACATAGTTCATAGCTCAGTACTTAAAACAAAGCAAGTACTCATTAAGTAGACAATCTAAAGTTTCATTTAAAAAAATGGCTAGAAAGATCTTAAAAGGTAAAGGTGAGTACTGACCTACACACAGTAGCTCACTGTCTGAACAGTTGGGCACTGGTGCCCTTTGCAAAATTAAGTTGGAAGAGCTACATACTCTCCAGGCCAACGACCAGAGGAAGGCGTATAAACTAAAATAGGTGGAAACAGTTGGATATGAATACAGAAAAGGAGAAAATCCACTAACAGCCATTTATTTTATTTTGGAGTTGAAATGATGATTAACTGATATTTCTGAAAGTCTTAGTCAACTTGCAACATCATTACTTTGGAATGTTGCAATCTCTCACCAAGAATGGTTTTACACAGAAGCAAAGTTGGAGCTTACTTCTTTCTATAGCCAAAGAAATTTTCTTGGCTGATACTGTTGGGGAGATTTGGGTTTTAATAAATTTCTAATTATCAGCTGTTTTTCTTACTTATCCTACAACCAGATTGTAATCTTTTTTTAAAATGACATTGAATTGAAGCAAGGAATACTCATAAAAGAAAACACACCTTTATTCTAAAGTTCTGTAACTCTATTATGAAAATCACATGATAGAATATAAAAGTAGAAAGTCATAGGAATTCTCGATTAGGACAAGATGAAAAAATTAAGCTATGGGTAAATTGTTTCTTCATAAATATAGTATTAAACACTTGATTCATTTATCACGACTGAAATCAGAAGTATCACCAGTTTTTACAAATATACAAGGAGTAAGAAGCTCATAGGACTGGCAGCGTTTGGTCCTGTGATAAATGTTGGGGAGATTGACTTATTCAGATGCTGAGCTGTGTGGAAGGAAGCACCCTGCCTTTCTCCCCTTCCATATGTGACCACGAGACACCCTTCCCCAAGTAGGATGCACATCCCCAGAGTATGTACGCTCCCTCGTCAAAATGAACAAAACAAGTGAAGCAGTTACAGAGATCACATGAGAGAACATACAGATCACCAGCAAGGACACAGATGAAAAGTAGGGAATGCTGGATGAATGACTGCTTATAACTAGTCTCAAAAGAGGCAGTTTAGGACCAATATGAGGAGACAATACCATAGGCTAAAAAACTTGTGTGATCCAAGAAAAGGTAAGACTGAATTGTAAGAACCTCTAGGATTAAAGCCTTATTGGGGTTTGGGCTTGCACTGGGAAAGTTCTTGGAAAATCTTAAAGTTCCAACACACTCTGCATGAAGAGGTTCTGGAACACAACTAAAGAGTTGGGGTGGGGGAGCGAAGTTGAGAAATGTTATGTTACTTTTGGATAGAACCATGTCACTGAAAATTAATACTAGAGCATCAGTCACCAAGACTGTCGGTCAGTCCTTTAGGCGCATATGAAGCATTTACAGGGTGTCAGATACCAGGTGAAGACCTGGGAACAGAATTTAACTTACAACAATATTCATTCTCAATAATCTGAGAAATGAATCAATGGCTACTGTGGAGGGTGATGCATGCTATCAACGATGGGGTCTCTAAGGGGAGCTACTAAGGAACGTCAGCTGGGGTTCCCGGAGCCCCGGGGGCTGGTTCACCACACGTGTGAGAAAGCGCCAGAGAGCCCTGACAGTCTGAATGGCATCTGTGGGGGAAGTGAGCAGAAGCCAGATGCTAAAATGGGGTCTCGTGTTCTAAAATAAGGAATTTAAACTTTTTTCAGAAGGAATAAAGGGTTTTAAATAGAGAAGTGATACTTTCAGCTTTTTGTTTTAGAAAATCCCTATGGGGGCAATGGCTTGGCTGGTAGGAGGTGACAGGAAATTTGAGGCTGGGAGTCCTACTAGGCCACTGCTGTAATCTTGCAAGAGAAAAAGGAAGGCGGCCTGCGGTGTGAATGGAGAGGGGCAAATGCATGAGAAAGCTACCAGGGCAGCAAGACCCAGAGTGACAGCCTAATGCCCAGGCTCGCTGAGAAGGGTCCAGGACGACTTGTGGGCTTTTGGCTTGGACAACTGGTAGAATGTGAAGATACAAAATATGAGAGAAGCAAATTTGGAAAAAAATAAATATGATTTTATCTCACTTGCTGTCCAAAAATAGCCATGCAAAGAGCATCATTTATCTTTCCCATTTATCTGGTAAAGTACCAGGAGTATAGGGTACCTTGAAGGCTGCAAAGCAAGTGTCTGATAAATATCTTGTCCCCTCAACTGTGTTTTATACCCTGCCCACCAGAGCTGGGATAATACTCTTGTACATATCTCCAAGTATAGGATCTTGGATACTGGGCCTTGGTACTTAAGAATATTTATAGATTGATTTCCTTTTGGGCTAATCTAACTTTGTATTCTAGGTTCAATAATAGGATTAAATACTGTCTCCTACCGCAAAGAAACCACAAATAAAGGATCTTTCCCTTCCTTCCCCAATGTAGGCTAATTTTCATGAGAAAGACTGCAACTTTAGCCGTACATATGCGAGAAGTTCTGTGTCTCACATTGTTTGGGTTACACATCCACTGCAGCAACTCAACGGACAGGTAGAATGATGCAAAGTGGCCTACCGTTTTTAAGGGATAAACATTTGGTTCATCATCCCCTAAACCTCTGAAGTATTATCTAAGGTTTGTGTGCACATGGGCTATCCACACAGCATAATTTTATGCTGTAACCTGTGTTCTCCCACGGAGGAGTACACTAACAGAGCCTGGTTTGGGTGGTCCCAAGGCAGCGATGGACCCTGGTGGAGCATCCCTGGTGGGCTGAACGTGGCGTCCTCACTCTAGGCCACGCATCAGGCCCAATTAAACCCAGTGGAGCCCTGCCTCGCCTCACCACCATCAGCAGGCAGGGTACAAAAAGAATCAAGGGCCATCTCCAGAGGGAGTGGCTCTCAGACAGCCTGGTCCCAAGCAGACGACACCTCTGTGGGAAATGGCTTTCTAAATCTGGCACTGGGTGTAAGGGAGCTGATGAGGTGAGTGATGAAGCCAGTCTCTCCAAGCCATGATTTATAGGACTGGGCACCACAGGACTCTTAGGAAAGTGCAGTGCTAAAACTATAAACGATTCATATTTTCCAGTATGTAAAACATGCTTATAGTCGACTCACTTGGAGTTAATGGCAAATAAGTTGCCAGAGAATCAGACTCTGGCATAAATCAAACAAATGCTGCCCTGTGCAGGAGGTTGGGAACAAAGGTGAAATTCACCCAGGTCTGAAGGCCCTACCTCTCTGTGCCTCATCTTCCCCCCAAGCATGTCACCTCGCCAGCACAACACAACAGTCCCCTTTGCGTCAGTAACAGTTTTGTCTGTTTGGGAAGTCATTACAATGATCACTTATAAACTGTAAAAATTCTTTTATATCTAGATCATCAGTACAGAAAACAGGAATAAGTTGTCTGTTAGTTATCTGCTACCATTATTCTACATCCTAGCAATTTGTCTTGAAAAATAATACTATTAATAGAAAGGCAATAACACAAAAGGAAAAGGGGAATGCTTCTAGTAGCAGTAACACACGATCTCTCCCCAGCTATTCATTTCACTGGGTGGGCCATTCCCATAGCTTAGAGCAGAGGCTGATGAGTGGGTAAAGACTTGGCAAATTACACCCATGGGCACCCCTAATCCAGCCCACCATTTGTTTTTGTATGGCCCATGAACTAAGAATGGTTTTACATTTTTAAATGGTTGAAAATAGTGTCAATAGATGGATAATATTTTGTGACATGTAAAAATGATAGGAAACTCAAATTTCACTGTTGATAAATAAAATTTCACTGGGGCACAGCCATGCCCATTTGTTTATGTATTGTCTGTGGCTGCTTTTGCACTACAATGGCTGACTTGAATAGCTGTGACAGATCCTGTGACCCACAAAGCCCAAAATACTATCTGGTCCTTAGCAGGAAGTTTGCCAACTCCAGGCTTAGAGGAGTTGCACAACTTGGAATAACTGGCACTACCCAAATGCTTGATATGCTTGACTGTCCCCAAATACACTGCCCCCACAGGCTTGTCACAGTGTCTAAATACCCCATTATTCATCACTTCACTTTCAGTCATTAGAACCTCAGCAGTAATTAATTTATTATGTTAGGAAACATGACTTGGGGAATAAACCACAGGATCGGTTGGAGGTAGGAGGTGGTAGGGAGTGTGGAGGAGAAGGGCAGTGGAAGCCCATCTGAACCGATTCACAATATTTCTAGGCTTTACGAACTAACTTGAGGAGCAGAAGGATCTTGGGCCACGCTCCATATGACAGCAACTCAGCTAAAGTTCCTAAAACTAGCATGAAGGTTATCAGTAACTGAACAAACCTAGAAATCTTTCCCCCTCCCCAGTAGTTTAGAGCTATTTTTCTGGGTCTAACTGTCCAGGCATCCATGGTGACTGGGGCATTCTAGAGGACCCAAGGACAAGGCACAGAGGAGGCTTCAGAGCAAACCATGGATGCCTTTAAGGCTGACTTGTTACCCTAAATCTGATCACTCCGTTTCCTCTTTGTTTTCTACACTTGCCTCCCCTCTAGGTTGAGAGGGTTGGCCTGAATTGGACAAGAAGCATTCAAGGTAGCAACAGGCCAAGGAGCCCCCATCCCTTCTGAACCCATTCTACATTTTCACAGAGTCCTGGGCCCTGAAACGCTGGCTGGGGCCGTGGGGCTGCAGAGCCCCAGAAGCTTGTCTGTGGCTTAGAGACCCCCAAAACCCAGCCTAGGACAAGAGTCACTCAGTTATACGCTGGAGTTCTGGGTTTGCAAAGCATATGGAACAAAATCCTAAACTGTAGGGCAAGCAGCTCTAGACAGCGAGTGGAGAAAAGAACAAGCACAGGCAGGGTGAGGGTGAGAACGTCACACCGGACTTGGGCAGAGCAGGTGGAGAAATCTGGGGAAAGCTGGCACATTCTGGCTACATTTACTGGATGTGACATTTAGAAAAATAAATTTTAATTCTGTCACTCTGATACCATATTTTTAACGACACCAGCAGAACCTTAAACAGAGCAATGCCTTTTTCCTTCCTCAGTCCCTTTTGGCTAAAATGTTTAGTCTAGGAGGAATTAACAAGTTGCTAGAACAAGAAAGAGGAGTCACGTGGGGTGGGGGGAGGGAGGGAGACATTGTGTTCAGCAGCACAAATCTCAGGGCTGCTTTTCCCGGCAGCAGGGTCACTCTGCTGCATGCAATAGGTCACAGATTGACGGTGACGTGAATTAGCTCACTGTGCAATTTAGATTTGGTTATTCAGAGCTGGGAGGCAAGGAGCTAGAAACTAGTTCTTTTGGCCTAACAGAAAAGTGTTCAAGTGTCCTTACTGCTCAGGTTTATCCAGCAACTTCAATTCTTCTTCTTTAGATGTCTCGTAATACTTTCTTATTTTAACCAATTCATCCTCTTGGGCTCTCTGCATTGAATAGAAAACAAAAGAAAAAATGAGCGGTAAGAAGCTGTCTAAGGTGGTGGGTCTCAAGTGTGATCCCTAGGGCTGGGTGCAGTGGCTATTGCCTGTAATCCTAGCACTTTGGGAGGCAGAAGCAGGAGGATTGCTTGAGGCCAGGAGTAAGAGACCTGCCTGAGCAAGAGCGAGACCCTGTCTCTACAAAAAATAGAAAAATTAGCCGAGTGTGGTTATGGGTGCTTGTAGTCCCAGTTACTGGGGAGGCTGAGGCAGGAGAATCCTTGAGCCCAGGAGTTTGAGATTCCAGTGAGCTATGATGACACTGCTGCAGTCTAGCCCAGGTGACAGAGTAAGACTATGTCTCAAAAAAACAAAAAACAAGAAACAAAAACAAAGTGTGATTCCCTAGACTAGTAGTACAACATCACCTGTCACTTGTTAGAAATGCAAATAGTGGCTCACTGTAGATACAAGAAACTCCAGGGGTGGGGCCAACAAGACCTCCAGGTGATTCTAATGCATGCTGAGGTTTGGGAATCACTGGCTAATACAAATAGTCATAACAGATGCACTATTTGTCTGCTACCTTTGACTCCCCCGTCTCTTCCCCTGTAAGCAGACTTGGGGCAAGTCACCCTCCCCATTCACCTCCCTACCCTCAGAACAGCCCTCCTAACTTACACTGGCTCCCCACTCTTATTTCTAGTCACCATCTTCCCTTTCTCTGCATTTTGTATGTGCTTGTCTGTACCACTTATTGTGGCATTTGGCCACATACCTTCCCAATTTATCCAACTATTTCAGTTGCACGCAGCTAGCCTCCACTGTGAGCTAACAAGTACCCACCATGTGCATTAGCCCAGAGCTCATGGTAACAACAAAAAAGCATCTGGAAGGTGCTTTGCCTTTGACAAAGTCCTTTAACATCAATTACTGTCTCTTCAGTTAACAGATGATTCCAATGAGGCTTACTCTAAGTATCTGGTAAAGAACTTCTGACTTAGAACTGGTCTTTTTGTCACCATACCTTGCTGACCTCCAAGTACTGAACTAATGCATAATTAGCTCCCGATGGCCTGGTATTTTTGTGCCTTCAGGTTTAGTAATGAAAGCTTTACTGATGCAACCATGTTAGAAGTTCCTAACTGGTTCTACTAAACAGCTCCTGATATATATAAAGGATGTGAAAATGAGTAGGAAATTGGCAATCCCACCAGGCCTAAAAATATTAGGCTATGGAAATTTCCTATAAGAGACTTAAGGTCCCAGGGGACATAAATATTGAAATAAATCATCTGTTTAGCTGGGTGACTACAGCATACCATGGAGCCCCAGGCAGCTTCCTGGGAAATACCATTACTTAAGAGGCTCTGGTTCAATCTATGTTTTTGCAACCTACCAGTGAAACCAGAACAATTAACAATAGTGGGAATTCTGACTCTTCTGTGTCATCTTCTCAAGAGAGCATGCTAATTCTGTGGGTTATGTATTTCCACCTTATAACCAAAATCAAAAGACCTTATATGTCTACAGTGCTGTTTCCTTTCAAAATATACTGCTACTGCTACATGTATTAAATTCTCAATTAATATAAAAAATGAGGTAGAGCCCACTATATTCTCCATTGTACTGATGATCAAACAGGATTTAAAGAGTTTAAGCAACTGGCCCAAGGTTATTCACTGAGCAGGCAATAGTAGAGCCTCAAACCTAAATCTAAACACCCACCATCCTAATACTGCTTCTCATACTCAATGCCACCAGCTCATTTGCACTAAGAGTTATCATCTAAGCTGGTATTAGCATTCCCATTCTTCAGAGGAAGACACTGGTATATGTCATCATTGAAGTAGGCAACTTACCTTCATTCACTCTGCCAGCAGGTGTCAGAGCTGGGTTCCAGGGCACATATGTGGTCTCCACCTGAACCGCCCTGCTTTGCAGATGTGCATTGAGATGTAGTATTTGCAGTTACCACAGTGAGAGTGAGGAACCTAGTGCCTCTCTCAGGCCTCTCCCAGTCAAGCTTGTGTTTCTGTGTCTTAATCTATTCTACGTTATGTCAAAATCTTTCTTACCAAAGAACATGAATGGTTCAATGATTTTTCGGGTAGGAGAAAGATACGGAATCTAGCTTTGACACTCACGTTTTCATACAAGGCTGCCAGGGTCTCCAGATCAACCACAGAGTCATCCACATTGAAAATGGCTGCCAGGCACCCGAAAAGAAAAGGAAAAGAGGCTAAGGATTTGATTAGATCCTCTGAACCAACTTTACTCCATGTCCAGTTATCAAGCAATTAATACAGTGTTGCACTTTCTTCCACAAGTTGTGCCTTTCAGCTTGTTTCTGCCCCCCTTCCTTTCGCAACAGGGGGCTCAAATGAAAGAAACCAAAATGGTTCCTATCACTGGCCTGAACTTCAGCCCTGCCTTGTTTAATTCCTCAGCCTCTGGGTCCTTTTGCAGTTTAATTTAGGCTCCACAGGAGAAGTGTTTGTGCTTTAAAACTAAATCAGTTTGTTGGTTTGAAGCACAATTTTAAATCTTTCTTCTCGGCTGGTAATTGAAGAGATTTAGTACCTAATGCACCAGAACTGACTCTTGCCCATTACCAGAAAGAGAGAGAGAAAAAAGACAATGTTGGCAAATTAAATGAATTCAGGCATGTGATTTCAGGCACCTTTCCACGGCCACTGCAAACATCTTGTTTGGATTAAAAAGACAAGAAAAAGCAATAATTGCATCAATAGCAAATTAAGATTATGGAAACCTCCCATGAGCCAGTTTTAAGGCAGGTTCTCATTCCCATGGTTTTATTAGGATTCTATGATTCTACTTGTTCTGTATCTTAGCTGTTAACTAATATACTTATGATTTCATCTAGAGAGTTTCCTTCCCATATATACTGGGATGGAAACCTTGAGATTTTAAAGCCTTAATGGATTTGGCTATCAAAGTGTTTGAAATAGGCAGGTCCACATCTTTAAATAATTATTCAAAACTAATAAGGTTGTTCCCTCAACCCTACCTCCCTTCCCTGACTTTGCGTTGTGAAATTAACCAGCACGCTAGTAAATTTCCTCCGTGGCAGGCTAATTAATTTTATTAAATCAACCAGTGATACTTAGAATGCCTTAAAATTTTGCTCCTTAACCATTATTCTGTTCATTTGCATTACACCATGGTTTTTGGAGAAGGTAGGGATCAAGGTGAAGGGCAGGTTGCTTTTGAATTGTTTTGCTTCTTCTGTAGTTTAGAATCTTGAACCCTTTCATACAACTGAGCTAAGATCATGTAACTTCACAGAACACTGAGAAATGTACTTAAAATTCCTTCGCAAGCCACCTTCTCGAACTTAAGAGTTAATCAGCAAGCTACTCCTAGATATGTGAGGTAGTAAGAATAGAGGGAAATAAGTTAGTGACAAAGTAAGCCACCTCAGACTCCACCAAGACAAAGGAAAATTATGCTTTATAAAAGGCCAATCTGAAAGCACAAAAGAAAAATGTAATTTGAGGAAAGAAACAATTTACCCTTGCAGGACTGTTATTTGTGCGTGAAGATAATATAAATTCACTAATTTATCAAGCAGATATCAGATAGGACATGTATTTTTAAATGTCTGGTGCTTTAAAATCCAAAATAGCCAGGAACAATGTCTGTTTTATGTAAATCCCAATGTTCTCCTACAAAATTCAGCCAACATGAATGCATAAGGTAAAATTCTAAAAATAATCTATCAGAAATTTTTGCTTCTAAATTAATCACACATGCTAGGTAACTATATACAACTATAAGCTTAGATATAATCAAAAAATCTTAACTAGTGAGAAAGAGAATGATCTATGAGTTTCTTTTCCTAGTGAGTTAATATTCAGTTTTAAAAGTTAATCAGTCTGGTCCCAGATACACGGTTTGACAGGTTATTCTGTCAGCCAATCCCTTCCAGTGTGCTAGGCAGCAGAAAGAAAACACCTAGAGAAGATGAGACCAAAGAGTAAGTTATGGGCTCTGGAGACATTCATTCATTCACACATCTAGCCTTTGAATAAATATTTGCTGAATGTGCACTAAGTTCCAGAGATTGTCCTAAAAGCCTGTGGCTGTAAGTTAGAAGTACAAAAGACATTCAAAGTACTGATCTCATGAAATCATATCCTAGATTGGGGATACAAAATAAACAAGTAAATATATAATTTCAGATAATGATATACTATGAAGAAACTAAAATAGAGAAATGCACATTAGATAGGATAATCAAGGAAGTCATCTTTGAGGAAGTGACATATAAATGAAGACCTGAAGAGGTCAGTTTTGCAAGTATCTGGGAGAAGAATGTTCCAGGGAGAGGTAACTGCAAAGGCAAATTTCTTTCTCTGATGAAGGAACACATTCAAGTTCTTACAGAAGAACTTCAAGATGACTATCATGAACAGAGCAAAATTTACTCATTATGTGATCCTGACATGTTAAACGGTCTGAGCCTCAGCATATCTATCTGTAAAATGGATCTAATACTACTCACTGAAAATATTAAGTGAGGTAATATGTATGCTAGGCATAGCACATAGAACATGGTATGAACTCAAAATGGTACCTACGAACTATGACTACTATGATTCCAAATATATACCCTGTTACTGAGTTTTAATGCTTGTTAATGACTTATCTCCTTTAATGTCTGAAAAGAATTAGAGAAAGAAAACTACAACTACTGAGTAATTTGTGCTATAAATGCAACTTTCCAGAATTCTTAGGTGTTTCAGATAGTAGTTGCTATGAAACCCTTTCAGCCCTTTAAAATCCACTCAAGGCCCAACTTCAGGAAGCATTATTAGTAGGAAAATACATACACAAATTAATTACAAAAAATAATGTACCAAATGTCTTACGGGAAATACAAGACACCTCTGGGACCACTGAGAAAGCTGACCTAATTTTTATCTCTAATTTCAATCTTTCCCACCAATCCATCTTTTAACTATATCGCCAAAGTTATTTTTTTAAAACACGGATCTCAAAATTTTACTCTGATGTTCAAAATACCTCCAATATCTTCCTTTAAATATTAAGCGATGTCCAAACTCTTTGGCCTGGTTTTTAAGCTCACTCCTTGCCTGGCCCCAAACCATATTTCCAATCTCATCCCCTACCACTTCCTCCATGTACCTTGGGCTCCAGCCATACTGAGCAATGGCCCATTCCTGAACATGCCATGGCTTCCTCCCTCTCCACATTTCATCCTCCAAGGCCCAGGAGTCAAGGTTTTCCTGGTGGGGAAGGACACTCCTTGACCTTTGGATCATTAAAAGTCCTTGATCTTTTCCTCTGCCATGGCACCTCACTCATATTTTACATAAGGTGAAGAGAGTATATTTTAAGAATCTATATTACAGTATGTTGCCTAACAGTTTCCTTCCCCCACTAGCTTGTGCGAGCCTTGTAGTCAGGGATTGTTTCTTGTGCATCTTGATAACTTTAGCTCCCAGCACAGTACCTGGGCTGCAATAGGCATAAAACAAATGCTTGTGGATGTGACATATACCACAGGACTCCGGAAGAGTGAGTCCTTCTGCTGATGTGAGGAAAAGTTTCTTGACAAAGAGGACATGGGGTCTCGAAACAGAAAACAGAGAGACTTTAAATGGGGATAGTATTTTGACAGATAAAAATATTACATTATGGAGAGGGGGGGTATTTGAATTAAAGTTGTTTGTTCCTTTCTGATTTGTCCCTGTCCAAAACATCGAGGTTCAGTAAGCAGTGGTACATAATCATGCCCTCCATTCACATACTTAGTGTAGATCCATTGCTTGCCGAAATATTTCATAGCAGAAATAAATTTTCTCACTATTAGGGAATGAATAAGGAAAATACCTTTCCCATCGTTCTTACTTTCAAAGTTTTAAATGGCAGTATCACCTTAGGAAAAAAGGTTACGAGTAAACCGTTACATTGCTGCAGGCAGACACCTAAAACACCCATTTATTAATCACCATTAATTAAGGCAAACTCATTCCAAACAATGACAATTTGTAAATATGCAATACGTGACAGAGACAACTAAAAAGATATGATAAATTCCAACTGGAAGAAGCAGGTACAGACAGGCTCATGGAATGTTCAGACAATGATAGGTAGTTCAGTTTTGGCTTGAAGAGAGACTTAATTAAAGGGACTGGGGACATAGGCTGCAAATAAAGTTTGAGGTAAGACCTTGTAGAATTGTCAATGACATAAAGAGCCTGTAAGGCACTTGATATACAGGAGGGAGTCACTGAGCAGTACGAGTAGAGGAATAAATTGAACAGAATATTACACAGGACAGGTCAAAATTTGAGAATACCAATTTAGAGCCTATTGTAGTAGGCAAGAGGTAGCAAAACCTGAACAGTGTGGACAGAAAAGATAGGGCAGGGGAGAAAGGCGCCCTGTAGCACTATCCAGTGATATCATAACTAGCTCTGGGGATGAGACAGTGGAGTGTAAAACCACTCTGAGGCTTTATGCCTAGATTTAAAGGAAGAGCTTTGTACCATCCCCCCAGAAGTAGGCAGAGGAGTACAAGAGACCAGCATGACTGTGATCTTTCCCCCAGGGCCTAGGGAAGGAATGGAGTAGAGGAAAAGGACTGGTAAAGGAGGAAGCAGATAAAGAGATTAACTTAGGGCCAATGCCAAGTATTCCACTGAGGTTTCTCCTCTTCCATACATGGATCTTAAAAATAAAATTTAAAAATGTAAATTCACAGGTGGAAGAAGCAGTATCAAGAGATCATCTGGTTGAGCCCAGGAGATTAAGGAAATTAAATTATTTCTATTATTTTTATCCTACAGAGTAGCCAAGGAAGGTTAGGATATTGGCTAAAGGTCTAAAAAATAAAAAGGCATAAGTCCTAGGACTCCTATGAGAGCTGTCTTGCGTGTACATAATTCTACCTCCTATTCACCAAATATAGTTTAAGTTTCTAGTGGGCCAGAATTCATACCTGAGAAATCTATTCCCAAAATACTGGAACAACGTATTAGAGAATCAATAAATGCTCTCTGTTTAAGTCATTCTTGAAAGCGCTTACCATTAAACTTATAAGCCATTACATAAACCCATTTAATTAGTTAACTGATGATCACAATGTGGAAAGAAATCAGTCATTGATTAAAATATTTTTGGAGTTACCTAGGATCAGATAGCCCCCTCCATTTTACATGTTAACAATACACACTCTCTGTTTCTGTCTGTTCCTTTCGTGCGCACACATACACACACACACCTTTCATCTTCTAAGTTGAATAAACAAATACCAGCCGGCATGATTCTACAGCAAGCCTCAAAGCCCTGATACAGTAATTCCAAGTAATCCTGGCTTTTGTTCCCATCTGTATAGGGCTCATTATACCAACGCTCCTGCAGATGGTGTCAGAAAGGTGAAGTGTCAAATCCACAAAAGGGAGACCCCAACAACTCATTGCTACTGCAATATCAATCATTGCTGTTGGTTTTTACTTTTATCTCCTCCCTCCTTAGTTGTCCCCACTCACACTGTCAGTTTAGTTAGAATATTTCACCTACACCTCACAATATGCCAAAAGGAAGTAGACACACGCTGTGAAAAGCTGGTAATTTTATTGGGTTCCTTTACCTTTAAAAATCTGTTACTTGGTCAAGTCTGGTTTCTGGGCTTCTTTTTTGCAGGGAAATTGAGGCAAACATTTTTATGTGGTCCTCTGGTGCCTGCTCTGTACTACAAGAATTATATACACAAGGATCATTAGAGTAGTGTTTCACCCATTAAGATATAATAACCGTCAGCAGGGACAAAAAGCAGATCAGTATCACAAATTCAAACTAACAGGCACACATAAAAACTATGTGCCTGCTCTAGGCACAGGCACAGGGTCAGGGTCTTACACAATAGCTAAATTCCCTCTCCAGTTCAGAGACAGCTTTTCACAAGACGGGAGCAAGTAGAAAGAACATGCAGGAATTCTCCCAGCCCTCCAGCCATTTTGTAACCCTGAACATTTCTATCTCCAAAGGTACCACATCTAAATAAACAAAGAATGTGCTTGCTGTTTGAAGGGCTTCTAATTAGTAAAAATACAGGCAGCGTTACTTAAGGGAGTTCTTTTTGACGGAAGGAGCACCTTTGGGCAAGAAACATGGGAGACTGGGATGGGAAAGGCATGTCCTTTATGTAGTCTGTTAGCTTAACCAAAGTAATTCTGGTCATTTAGTTCCAAAATGTGGAAGATATCACAGACAGGTAAGGTTGGCTTGGCTCACCAGGCTTTGGCTGATGTTTGTTTTAAGAATGATTCCTATATAGCCTGTTTTGTTCTTTCTCGTATTTCCTTAAGTAGCTGACATGATGGACTTGTACAGAGTGGGTGCGTAATAATTGTTTGCAAAGGGACTAGATTTATTCTTAGCCCAGGAAAGCAGAGATTGATAGGATGACTTTACTGATAGAAATTATTTTGTTCACAATGTTAACTTCTAGTAGCCACAATAAACCTTAGCTGTTTTGCTCAAATTACTGATTTTTTTTAGGGCTCAATAAAAATTCAATCAAATAAAAAAAAAAAAAGAAATAAGACGTTATAGTTGGGAATCTCACAAAAGAGTTATAAAATAACATATTAAAAACTGATCATTAGATATTTTAAAACAACCTATATACTGGCTTTTTAATTCAAATACCTTTAGCAGCTCAATTATATAGCAGTTATATTGTCTTTTCCTTGTTTCAACTATAAATCTGCAACCTATAAATAACCTCATAGGATGGAATCAAGAATGATTTTAAAAATCTCTGTAATTTGAAATTAATTCATCATGACTATATTGCCATGCAAAATGATAGTTTATTCTTAACAAAAATAATTTTGTCATCAAAAGTTTGGTTAGGGGATACAAAAGTAATAAAGTAATTCATTTAAAAAAAAAAAATTCAATCCAGGCCATGTCGGGTGGCTCACACCTGTAATCCCAGCCCTTTGGGAGGCTGAGGTGGGAGGATCACTTGAGGCCAGGAGTTCAAGATCAGCCTGGGCAACATAGTAAGACCCTGTCTCTACAAAAAACATAATAAAAAAATTATCTGACTGTGGTGGCATGTGCTTGTAGTCCCAGCTACTCGGGAGGCTTAGGCAGGAGGATCGTTTGAGCCCAGGAGTTCGAGGCTGCAGGGAACTATGATGGTGCCACTGCACTCCAGACTGGGTGATAGAGAGAGACCCTGTCTCAATCAACCAACCAATAAATACAAACTCAATTGAAAAGGAAAAGAAAATAGAGTGGGAAAAGTAAATGTAGAAGGACTTGGTTTGTTAAAACTCCCATGTATCCGACTTCACAAAACTCTGTCAATCCTGTTCCTGTCAATCCTACTCCCCTGACCTCTTCCAAGGAAAAGGAAAGGAGACCACACGGTTCATGCAGGGAGGCAGAGGTAGAATGAGAAAGGTGAAGAAAGGGAGAGCAGGAGCTTATTACCACAGTTTCACCTCCCAACAACGAGGCCATCACTGAGAGGGAAGACTGCGTCCATGATAAAACTGCAAGAGGTGAAAAGGACAGGGCAGGCAGAGAGGAGTGTGGAGCGTGGAGAGCCGTGCAAAGGCAGGACAGGAGACTGTACAGACCTGCTCCCGCTGAAGAGCAATGTAAACAAGTCTCTTGACAGTGGTCATAGCTCTCCTATATAACTGTTCCTGTCTTATAACCTACGCCTGACTTTCTCCCTACTGGCCACTACGTCCCACCTCCCATCAGTACCAGGCATGCCTGTGCAGACACAAATGCACAAATCCTCACTCTCTGCAAGTATCCAAATGAGCTGCTTAAGGGCAGTGACGAAGCAGCTTAAGGTATCTCTGTCCACTACACCAGAGGGTGGGGACAGCAGGAAGACTTTACTGGGGATTAACACTTAACAATTAACAGCTCGCATTTACCGGGAGTTTCCTCTGTGCCAGGCAGGGCTCTAGATGTTTTACATTTAATTGTATGAGGTGGGTGCTCTTGTTGTCCCTAGTTTTTACAGATGATGAAACTAAGGCACAAAGTCACACAGCTTGATTTCCCAAGCTCAATTCCATAATTACCCCAACTATCCTCCAAGGTAGTGGGAATTTACTGGACCAAGACAATACTTTTTCCATCCTTTATAGGTGTCAGGCTATAAATAATCACCCACCTAAAATCCTTACCACCTAAAAAAGTTAATGAATCAGCCAACCAACCAATGAACCAACTACCCACAAAAATCTACAAAGAAACCATGGTCTCTAGATGGCATAATATGCTTTTCACATTAATTAGCAATCTCTGAGTGGGATCCACAGACAGCCCATGTTATGAAAATTCCATTTACATATATCTATAGTTCCATCGTTATTTGATTATTGCTAATACTCCATTCAATTCCAATATTTTATTTCAATGTATGTAGTATTATAAAATGTTCAAACTGCAATCTTTAACTATTTGCAGTTATTAAAACATAACTAGCAATGGAACTGAGTCACAGCAGACAGAATTTCCCCCTCCCCCAGAAAAAGGAAACCTGGAGCTTGAAAATGCCTTATCTTAAATAAAAAATAAAATAAAATCTACAGGAACATAAAGTCTAATTTTCTTGAGAATATAGCAATAATAATTTTATGCAGCATGCCAAAATGACCCAAAAAAGCAGCTAAGACCCACAAAAAAATGAAGAAACACACAAAAGTTTCCTTGTAAACACATAGAGAATAAGAAATATCGATAGAATACAGTTTATAATGTTATCTACATTGCTAAATGCCTGTTAGTGTGTCATGTTAGTTAGTCTAGACCTTAATTTGGGCTTTGATGGAAGAAGAGGCAAGTATAAAAGACACAGTGAACAGGAGCTGCCTGGGAGGTGGGAGAAATGACAATCACAAAAGGGACACCTAGCTAATCTATTTCAAAACCTCAAAATCACTCAATCTTATAAGCAAAAAAATCCCAATTCTTGCCTAAGTCCAGGCATGCACTACGCCTGAAGGTGCCCGAGATGCCACTTTCTAGGTACAATTAAAATTGTCCATGGTTCAAACCTCAAAGAGGGGCACAGAGCATAGAATTCACAAAACTTCCCTTCCTGTATCCCCTCTATTCTCTGGAGGGCAGTGGAATGAGAAACAGTTTGGGTTAAGCTGCTTCTGTTCTTCCATTAGTTCTGGTTCTTTTAAGCCAAAATTACATTCCAGGCAGATTGGATGGTCTCAGCCAGTTGCCTGAAGGTAAAGTACAAAGAAATGCCACCCTCTGCTTTCTGGACTCAGCTCTGTGCATAAAGGAATGTGGCGTGGCTTAGAAAGAGGTGGGTGGGAGCCCTGCTGCTTAGGTGTTTTAGTCTCAGTGGGAGGAAGGAAAAGGTCGAAAAGGAAAGGGAAGTACTAGAGCTACTACTTATATTTATCTAAGTTTTTTTAAAAACTCAGCTCTACCAATGTATAATAAGTTGAGTGACACTGCCCCTTCATTCAGTCCGTATGTCGGCAGGTCAGGATTATATGTCACTTTTGGTGGGTAAACTCCTTCATACGTGACAGCTTCACTTGTTTCTTTGCTTTCAACATATTGTGATTTTTGGGGGGCTCAATTATGTGAAGTTTTCTGGTTCTAAAAATATGGTTTTAACTAGACTTCACAAAACAAACAAGTTGGCTTTAAAAGGTTCCTACAGAAAAACCCCAAACTGAAGATAATCCATCAACAATAAGAAAATGGCAGAGCAAATACTTTGATTGCTAGTACAAGCTCTTCATCAGTCATGGAAGGAGGTAAAAACAAGTACAGTTGAATCAGATCTGCCAAGAAGTTGAGCTCCGTAAATAGACTTTATCAAGAAAACTATTTGCAATGTGGGTTTAAATTCACTATTGTTAATAATAAGCCTCAACCAAACAGTATATTAACCCTTGAGACACCAGCCCAATGAGAACCCATCTTAGCAAGACATCACTAATTTCATTTTAATTCACATTTTTGTATATGTTTTAAAATGTACATATTAGTTCTGTCAGAGATTTACATAATGTACATGTTTTAGAGAACATACATTGAGAAACATGCCCTAAAACATTTTACTGGTAAGGGTATATGATAAAAAATTTTGAAGACTAATTGCCTTGTGAGTAGAGGCTATTCTAGGCTAGGTTGATATCATTCCTCAGGAAAGTCCTAGATAGTTGAAGGCGAATTTCAGATGCTTAGTCAAATTCATTATGTTTTAGACAATTTACATAAACCTTGACAGAGATTTCTGGAAATTATTAAAGCAAAAAGGAGCAAGGTCCAATGGGCTTTCTCAGATCTGGGTTTTCGACTCTGAGCATACAACTAACTGGCATTGCTTCCTCACATTTTGAACTGAGATTCCTAAACAGAAAGACAGTCTATGATGCAGCTGGACTCTCAAACTGAGATGCTATGTTAAATACTATAAATATGAATTCCGAGGGTATGGGAAATTCCAAATGAATGCCGGGAGGTTTCTGGCACCTAGTCTGTTGCAATGCATAGGGAGGTTTATATCGAGAACAGGCAACAGCAATTTTCCATCTCCCCTGGGACAAGAACAAGAGGAAATCACTAATGTGGAATGAAAACACTAATTTGCAATCTCCAAGGATGCCAAATGCTTTCAAATATAAGTCATCCTATCTAGCAGATGGAAAACCAACAATAAGTCAGTTGCTTATTCAGAGTCTCTCCTGGACCAAACGCAAGTGCTGTGAGTATCCTGGTCGGCCTCCTGAGATCATGTTTCCTCCACAACCAACATCTTCCCTTTAGTGATTTAGTGTTGTAAACTCCAGGCAGTATATGGATTTGCCTTTCTTCAACAAAATGTCAAACACTTGCGTAGAAGGAAACAGATAAAGGTGATTTTGGGGGGTATGTTATAGCCCAAACCTAGCCCTATCCACTCACCACCAGCTTAAAATTTTAGGTGCTCACTGAATACTTTGGCAGACATGTCTCCAGTCACATCACACTGAAATCCCCCAAAACAGAGTTCACCTTCTGCTTCAACCCCTGCTTTTGCTCCTGTATTTCTAGTTTCTGGGTTTTGGCACCATTATACACCATTTATTACCTGAACAATTACAATCCCTTTCTCACATATTTACCCGCTTTCAGTCCTATTTTTGTTTATTCATTCAACAGGCACTTGAAGACCATTACCTGTGTGCCGGACACAAGTACAAGGTACTGGGGACACGTCAGTGACCAGTCTCCTCCTTGAAACTTATATTTTGGTGGTAGATATCAATGAAAACATAAGTAGATGAACAAGTAAGCTACTATGTGCTGTGAAGGAAATAAGAGAATTGCCTTAGGATAATATATTAGGAGGCTCTGCAAGGGCCTCTTTGAGGTGACATTTAATCTGAAACCTAAAGAAAAGGAGCTAGCTACATAGAGAATGGGGTGGAAAAGCATTTCACACAGAGGGAAGATGCTGTGCTATTCATTCAAAACATGCTGTGCAAGCAAAGACACGGAAGGAGGAAAAACCTTGGCCTTTTTAAGGAATCAAAGATGACCACTGTGGCTGGCGAGAGTACAGCAGGAAGGGATGCGAGCAAAGGGAAGGAGAGAGCCGTGCTCAGGCCACAGCACACAAGGCCTTCGAGGCCAGTCTTCCATGCGACAATCGGAGAGATAATGCAGCACTCAGAATCAGACCACGGCACTGCCTCTTAAATTTCTTCCCCCCTTTACTGATGCAGTAATGTATAAATTTCTAGTGATGATACTTAGGGACCTTCTGGTTTAGATGCTGCTTGTGTTTCTAGCCTCGTACCTGGAAACAACCCACATTCACATGCAATGTATATGTTCCAGTTGTGTCTTTTTCACGTGTCTTGTTTCATGCTTTTTCCTCAATTGGAAAAGCTCCTCTCTGTGTGATGACCACTATTCCTATAAAACTTGTGATGAGTCTGAGAGGATGGAAGAGTCAAGATATTGCTTTCTGTTATTTCGTAGCCAACCCTATTGTAACCTTGGGCTGCTTTTATACTTCTCCCACCATCGTGGGGGCTGTGGTAGTACAGTCTGGTCTTATGTGTGGTTGTAGTCATGGTGCCTGATATACAGCTGGCACTCAATACATGTTGAAGGCAGGAAGACAGGCAGTTAGTTTTGTGTAAATGCACTAGAATGGAATACATGACATTCTCCTGATTCTATGTAGTTTAATACTTAGTTTATATTTTTAAAAATAAAATTAAATTCCACAAAAATTTGAATATATGACTTATATATGTGATACATTAGCCCAGTTAGTTGTAAACAATGCTTAGTCATCACAGAAATTCCTAGCCAAAAAAATGCAACATGACATAAAAGAAAAGAATTCTGGCTCTGCTACTTATTATCTGTAAGACCTTATGGTATAGAGCACCAATATTCCACTCTCTGAATGTGTAGTATAGACTGTGACTAGTGGACTGCAGAGATGTGCTCACTTTACAAAGGAGGAATGGAAGGTTGCTCTTTAAGAGTTGAACCAATTAAAGTCATATTATCCATCTGTGGGAGGTAACTGTGGGCCGAAATACCCAAACCTTACCACAGGGCAACAAAGCTGTAATCTTAGCAAGATTGAAATATCACTTCCATTTAGAAAACTAGAATGCTTGAGGCTCTCCAGAATGCTTGTAGGTACTTCTATTCCTACCAAATGAATAGTACACTTTCCAAGAACCAGGTACTGCATTTTGTTTCCAAATCTGTTTAGGCCTGTCTCTTTGTATTCTTGCCTTTATCTCTCTCATCCATCTCTTTGTTCATTCATTCAAAAATTATTTATTGTGTGCTTGTGATGTATGTGCTGGGATGTAGTGATGGAAATAACATTTTAGTGAAGAAAATGGCATAAACATATACATAATGCCAAGGAGAGACAAATGATTTGGAGCAAATGATAAAGAGATAATTTTTTTTAGTCATGAGAATGGAACATTCTCCTCTTTAAGTGAATACACCAGCTTTCTGGTTTATACTTCAGCTTCTTGTGAGTTTGGAAAGTGCAAATTAATGCCTCTGGTCTTTGTGCACTGACAAGGATGAATATATGACCAGAAAGCTGAAGAACAGCCTCCGAATTATGGTCGTTTCACCAGGACTGATCTGCTGTGAGACCCTGCCTGGCTGCCAGCTGGTCTCCCGCAATCACATTTCACTGTAGCCCGTCTCATATTAAAATAAACCTTTTAGGCCAACATCAGCACAGGGGGTGCTTTCACCAGGATGACAACACAAGGCCAAGTGCATTCCATTCCTGACCAGACAAGGATTCAGAGTGAAATGTAACTGACACAGCCTGGGCTCTTCATGACCTTCAGATGCTAGTGTCAGTCAACGATTCTAAAGGAAAACTAACCTCTGGTTATAGTGCCATATTCATCTGGAATGCATTACTACATGAAGAAATGGAAGGGACATGGTATTTTAGAATGTAGGAGCCAACTCTGTGGTGGATCACAGAGGTGCCTGCGGAAGGAAAAGACCTGAAATAGTGCCCACAAGGCCCAAAAGTCTGTGATACTATAATTGATATTGACAATGCTGGAGTGAAAGTTCACTTCTGCTTCTTGTAAGCATGTTCTTGACTAGACTAGAATACTGGAAGAAGTTTCAGTGAACTAATCTCTTACTCAACTCACAATAAACATTCAATTCAACAAGGCTGGAATGCCATGGGAAGAGAGCTTATGGTCCTGAGTTGGTAACTAGACTACCATGTGGCTGGAATGACTCTTATCCATGTGGCAACCTGACATCCTGCAGCAGGACACACTTAAAACAAACAGAATAAAGTCAAAGGTGACATGGACATTGTGAAAACTCATATCCATGGTGTTACACATCATGGTGATGAAACCAAGCACACTTGGGTTTCACCAGGCTCATGGAGAGTACTGTTGTTTCGGACAAGACTCTTCTACTACTCCCAAAGAATCCCTATCTAATTCCAATGACTGCCTCTAAAAAGTTAGTCCCTTACCAAAAGACTATAAACTCCCCTACAGAGATTTGTTTCATTTTTCCGTTTTTTGTTTGCCGTAGCATCACAATCTTCTAATCTGACTTTATCAGAAACTCAATTTTTCCAGAAGATCTAACTTTAGATTCTTCTAAAGTCACTGAAGAATCCCATTCTAATTTCAACGACAGGCCTTTTTAGCCATCGTCTGCCCCAAGCTCAAATCAACTACTGCAACATTGTCTGAGGTTTAATATTCACACTATGTATTCAGTTCTACTATTGAACTTAAATATTAGCTTATTTGAATGCTCTGTGGCTATCGTTTAATTTAGGATATTTTTAGTATTTTATGGCATTTTAAATGTTTGCAATATAGCAAAATTTTAAGCTCTTGTCAAAGTTCCTTTGAAAGGAAAAGTAGTACGTGAAAGTATCTTAAATGACTTGTAGGTCAGAGCATATAGAGTCTTCTGCTGAGTAGCAGAGTAAAATAACTTTGAGCAACATGCACTGAAACATAAAAAGCAGTATAATTTCAGGGTGTTTTCACTCCTAAACCCATGCTAAACTCTACTGAAACCATCTAAGAGATTGTATCACCACTCAGAAAATATTATAAGTGACATGTCAAAATAGAGATTTACATTTAATTGATTACTGAGAAAGGGGAGTATTGTTTTCACACAAGACAGAGATTTCAAAAAGGTATGATAGCTTTTGGTCCACTTTTCTCAAGCCTAAGAAAAATATATGCATACAATTTCTTCTCTTTAAATGCCAATTTAAAATTGAACCAAAGATAATCAAGTAGATATAATGTCATTTGAAAAAATAAAGAAAAGAAACTATGACATAACCAAATGGTTGATGAAGGGAAGTGTTTCTCCATAGAAGTATCGCAGCTAATAAAGAAGAAATGGTGGAATTAGTACATCATCATTTTGCAAACTTCTAACAAGAGAATGAATCTAGCAATGGTCATTAGTGCCCACTAACAACATGGACAGCCAGATATGATATACTTCTTGATAGAATATACAATAGCACCTATGAGGTATTCTGCCTCCACTCAGAGTAAGTCTCTAGATCAAACTAACAGTTTACAGGAAACAGGGGACAGAGGAACATGATAAATAAAAATATGGCAACTCAAACAGCAAAATCTAAATTGTGGGAAATTCCACAGGATAAGTGGCCTGAATTCTTCAAGAAATAAATTACAAAGGGGTGAAAATAGAGGATAGAAACCTCTAGATTAAAAGAAACTTGAGAGACACATCAAAAGGGATGCATGAAATTTGTTTGGATCCTCATTCAAACTAACTACAAATGAACAAATAAATTAATGAGTATATGGACAATCACAGAAATTAGAACTACATATGGATGATATTGAGAAATTATTGTTAACATTTTTAAAGGCATATTAGTGGCACTAGAGTGTTGTTTGAAAGACTATTCTTATCTTTTAGCAATAGTAATAATTATTTTAACAGATGGTTTATAAAATATCTGAGGTTTGCTTCACAATAATCTAGTTGGTAGGAGGAGGGCGCTTTAGATGAATCAAGAGTGAGTTGATGGTTGCATAGCTGGGTATTTGGTACATGGGATTCATCATGACATTCTAATTTTGTACGTGTTTGAAATTTTTCACAATAAAATGTTTTTAAAAATTAAAAGGTTTTTAAAAAAGTGATAGAAAAGACTTACCCTGTTGGATATCCTTCATTTCTAAATGTAAACTAGATATCAAGATTCCCACAGTTTGAGATCGTTTTCCATCCAATAACTTGATGATCTGGAATTTAAATAAATAAATACAAGCTCAAACAAACACACGATCTTTCAGATAGCATACAAAAAACATTAAGAGTTTTTAGATACACTGATGAACTAAGTTGATGCTACATGCACTCTAAATAATACTTAATAAAAAGTAACATCCATAATTATAGACATTTTACAAAATAAATACCACACAAAATTCCACCAGCCTAATACAAACACTAAAATCTTTATAGTATTTTACTTGTTTTATTTGAAGACATCTTAACTAAGTTGTAATGGCAATATGATATACAATGTCACATCCAACTTTTTCATTTAGCATTGGAATAGTTTCATGTTGCTACTGATGAAGTCACTTCATAGTCTCCAAACTTTTTAGTAATGTCATCTGCTGAGTGATTTGGAGGGGAAAACATTCTGATTTTGAGTCAACCATTTACCACTGGGTATGGCCTTGGTAAAGTGACAACCTCTAGGAATTGGACTTCTTCATCATGAAGTAGGGCTGACTGTATTTAGTTTCTACATTTATTTTAAAAACTAAATGACAATATATGCAAAGCACCTAATATAGTTCTTGGCATATGTTATTTAAATAAAATTTTCCTATTTCAAAGTTTGCTTCCTGTGTTAATATCAATAATATAATGCTTTGTACACAAAGCTTAATTTTAAGTTAAAGTTTTTTTATAATAATTTATACACATATCAAAATTTTTACATAAGTTTTTTATAATAATATATATATCAAAACTTTTACAATATTTTTAGAAAATTCAAATGCTTCACTGTCAATTATTTCAACCTTTATGAATATTCCATGGAGAGGTCTACACAGTTTTGTGTTCCTCTAAGCCTAGGAAACCAAATCAGCTCCTAATAACATATCACACAGTGGCCACTGGGGAAAAAACTCTCTTTTCTGTCATGTGGCAGGGCTACAAAATTCGATAGGAAGTACACATAAAACATAACCAAATCTTATAAATGTTTTTAATGGACTTTGCTGGGTAAAATACAAACTAAGCTAAATAGCTACGCTTCCTTTCCCAGCTAGGCACTTAAAGACTTGTCAAAATACAGTGAAGATGAGACTAAACAGTAACAAACATATACATTTATGTCAGTACTATACTAGCTGAATTGCTTACTGGTTGAATGATAAGGGATAACAAAAGTTTCTTCCAATTAAGATTATCTAATAGTCTAATTGTCTAACTACCTATTTATCAACTGATCCTGAATCAATTATTGCCAGCCTTTTTTTTCTTCCCCTGTTCAGAGTAGCTACTTTCATATAACTATTAAACTTCAAATACAGTGAATATTAAGCTTTAATCAAGGTATAAGGAAAATCCAATTTTGCAGTCTAATGTGTTTAATCATTTCAATATTTGCCTTAGAGAAAGATTCTTGGGGGATACAGAATATCAGGAGTTTCACAGAGAAATACAGAAGGTACCTGGTGTTTTTATTTAGTTTTTTTATATGAAAGCAAAAGAGATTAAGCACAATCAAATATCTTCTTTAAAAATGCTATTTCTGGATTTTTCTTAGAGAACCCAAATTTGAAGTCAAGTTATTTTAAAAGTTCAACAAAAAATTAAGAAAATCAAAATTAGTTTCATACAAATATTCAGTCATGTATTCATTCATTCAAAAAAATTTGCTGTGCATCTGTTGTGTGCCTGGCATTGATCTGGACTCTGGGGTTGCAGAGGCGACTCTAACAAATCAAGCCCTAAGAAGTTTGTAGCTTAGTGATTTAAAAAATCACTGTGGTAAAAATGCCATAAAGAGTCAAAAAGGCAAATAAAATCATCACCTAAACTAACTGGAGAGCAAATTTAAAAGAAGAAAGGTTTTGAGAATTGGCCAGATTTATTTTTAGGTATCCAGGATAGTGACCAATACGACCACGGCCAGGGCAAACACACCGATGTCAGGTAGACAAGCACAAGCATCAAATTCATGACCAGATCACAACTGGGTTGCAAAAGTTTCTTCAAATGAACATGCTCAAAACTACCAGTAACATATTCTGCCTACAAGAAAGACAATGTCCAAATGCAAGTTTTATGTTAGCTAATTAAAACAGAGAGAGAGAGAGAGAGAGAGAGACCACAAAAGAGTAAATGAGTGACAGAGATAATAATTCTGTCTGTCCTGGGGTAAAGTCAAGCAAATCCATCCTCATCTCATTATTCCAGCAGGCTGAACTGTAAGCCATTCTTGGAATTTCCACTTGGGGTGGCCAATGTCTGGTGAATGTTACCTTTAGCTGGACTAATGCCTGCAGAGTTTTTTCTGAAATGTAGTACTGCCTCCTATAAAGGGGTAGGCAGCAGTACAGAAGTCCCTATCTGTACCAAATTCTCTGTCTACTTCTGACTAGACCTTCAGAAATATCCTTCTAAGTTTCTATGTGCCACTTTTTAATTGTGAAATAATACCAAATTTCTCGAGACCAACTAAATGGTAGGAACACAAAGGTAGGAACCGAATTATGTGTCCTAAATCCTTTTAGTTTCTTCCGTTTTTTTCTCTCATGGATTTGAAGGCTTAATACGAAGTTTTTATTATTACTGTGAAAAGCCTGTAATATGAAGTGTATCCTATTAACATATTTTTAAATGTAGAGTGTGGTATTGTTAACTGTGAGCACGATGTTGTATAACGGGTCTCTAGAACTTTTCGTTTTAAGTAAAACTCTATAGCCATGGAATAGCAACTTCTCAAATTCCCCTCCCCCCAGCCCCTGGCAACCACCATTCTACTGTTTGTTCCTTTGAGTTTGACTACCATGAACACCTCATATAAGTGAAGTCATGCAGTATTTGTCCTTCTGTGACTGGATTATTTTGACGTAGCACAATGTCCTCAAGATCAATGATGTTGTAGCAAAAGACAGGATTTCCTTCTTTTTTATGGTTGAATAATATTCCATTGTACGTATATACCACATTTTCTTTATTCATTCACCCATCAATGAACATTTAGGTTATCTCCTCCTCTTGGCTACTGTGAATATTGCTGTAATGAACATGGAAGTGCAGACATTGCTTCAAGATCTTGATTTCAATTCTTTTGCATATATTCCCAGAAGAGGGATTGATGGATGATATGGTAATTCTATTTTTTACTTTTTATGGAACCTCATACAGTTTTTCATGGTGGCTACACCATTTTACATTTCCAACAGTATACAAGGGTCCCTATTTCTCCATATCCTCACCAAAACTTGATATTTTCTGTTTTTTTGATAATGGCCTTTCTAACAGGTGTGAGGGGATATCTCATTGTGGTTTTGATTTGCATTTCCATAGTGACTAGTGATGTTGAACATTTTTTCCTATACCTGTTGGCCATTTGTATGTTTTCCATGGATAAATATCTTTCTTTAGCCCATTTTAAGTTTTTTAAAACAAATTTAGTTGTAAAAGTTCCTTATATATTAATATTTTGGATATTAACCCTTTATCAGATACATAGTTTACAAATATTTTCTCATATTCTATAGTTTGCCTTTTTACTCTATTGATGCTTTTCTTTGCTGAACAGATGCTTTTTGGTTTTATGTAGCCCCATTTGTCTATCTTTGCTTTTGTTGCCTGTGCTTTTCAAAAATGTCATATCCAGGAAATAAATGACAAAACCAATTTTAAGAAGTTGTTCTCTATGTTTTCTCCTAGGAGTTTTATATTAATAGTTTCAGGTCTTACATGTAAGTCTTTAATCTATTTTGAGTTGATTTTTGTGTATAAGATAAGGGTTCAATTTCATTATTTTGCAGGTTGATATCCCGTTTCCCCAACACCATTTGTTGAAGAGACCATCCTTTCCCCATTCGGCAGTCTTAGCACCTTGTCAAAGATCATTTAATGTGTGGGTTTATTTCTGGGTGCTCTATTTTGCTTGTAGTTTATAAATAATATAGTTTATATTTTGTTTATACTAGTATATAATGTCTGTTTTATGCCAGTATCATACTGTTTTGATTATTGTAGCTTTTGCAATATGTTTTGATGTCATCAAGTGTGAGATCTCCAGATTCTCATGATTGTTTTGGCTACTATTCAGGATCTTCTGTGGTTCCATATGAATTTTAGGAGTGTTTTTACTATTTCTGCAAAACTGCCCCTGGGATTCTAGGAGGAACTAATTGAATCTCTAGGTTGCTTTAAGGAATATGGAAATTTTAATAACATTAAGTCTTTCAATCCATAAAAATGAGATGTCTTTACATTTATTGTGTCTTCCCTCAGTTTCTTTCACGAATACTTTATAGTTTTCAGTGTACAAGTCTTTCACCTCCTTGATTAAGTTTATTCCTAAGTATTTTATTCCTTTTGATGTTATTTTAATGGAATTCTTTTCTTCATTTCCTTTTTAGATTGTTTTTGTATATAAAAACACAACTAATTTTTGTACATTGATTTTGAATTCTGTAAGTTTGCTGAATTTGTTTATTGGTTCTAACTATTTTTTGTGGAATCCTTAGGGTTTTCTACATATAAGATCATGTCATCTGTGAACAGAGATACTCTATTTCTTTTCTAATTCTGATGCCTTTTATTTCTTTTTCTGGTCTAATGGCTCTAGCTAAGACTCTTCCAGAACTGTGTTAAATACAGGTAACGAGAGTGGGCATCCTTGCCTTGTTCATTATCTTAGGGGAAATACTTGCAGTTTTTCACCACTGAGTACAATGTTAGATTTGAGCTTTTAATATATGGCCTTTACTATTTTGAGGTAATTTTCTTCTATTCCTAGTTTGATGAGTGTTTTTTATAATAAAACTGTTGGATTTTGTCAAATGCTTTTTCTGCATCTATTGAAATGATCATGTGATTTTTAACCTTTGTTTTTTTAATGTGATGTATTACACATTGAAATTCACAAGTTGAACCTTCCTTGCATCCCAGGTATAAATCTCTCTCATTCATGTTGTATGTCCCTTTTAATGTGCTGTTAAATTCAGTTTGCTAGTATTTTGTTGAGAATTTTTACATCTATATTCACCAAGAATATTGGTCTGTAGTTTTCTTATACTGTCTTTGGTATCAGTAATGCTTGTCTCATAAGATGAATTTGGAAGTGGTCCCTACCTCTTCTTCAGTTTTTTTGGAAGAGTCTGAGAAGCACTGCTGTTAATTCTCCTTGAAAGATTTGGTAGAATTCTCCATTGAAGTCATGTAGTCCTGGGCTTCTCTCCATTGGGAGGTTTTTAATTACTAATTCAATCTCCTTACTAGTTATAGGTATATTCACATTTTCTATTTCCTCATGGTTTAGTCTTAGTGGGTTGTACATTTCTAGGAATTGATTCATTTCTTCTAGGCTATCCAATTTTGTGACATGTAATTCTTCACAGTAGATTCTTATAATACTTCCTATTTCTGTGGCATCCTCTATCATTTCTGATTTTGATTTTTCTTAATTTAGCTAAAGATTTGTCAATTTTATTGATCTTTTCAAAAAACTAACTCAGTTTTATTGATTTTTTTCTGTTGTTTTTCTATTCTCTATTTTGTTCATTTTTGCTCTTGTCTTTTATTTCATTCCGTCTGCTTCTTTTTCTAGTTCCATGAGGTGTAGACTAAATTGAGATCTTTTTTAATATAGGTGTTCACTGCTATACAATTACTCTTAGTACTGCTTTTGCTACATCTCATAAGTTTTGGTAAGTTGTGTGTTTTTGTTTGTCTCAAGATATTTTTCAATTTTCCTTTTAGTTTCTTCTTTGACCTTCTGGTTGTTCAGAAGTGTATTGTTTAATTTCCACATATTTGTGAATTTTCCAGTTTTCCTTCTGCTATTATTCTAGTTTCATTCCATTGTGGTCAGAAAAGATATTTGGTATGATTTCAATCTTTCGTAATTTGTTAAGACTTGTTTGTGACCTAATGTGATCTTTCTTCGAGAATGTTCTGTGTGTACTTGAGAAGAATGTGTATTCTATTCTCATTAGATGGAATGTTCTGTATATGTCTGTTATGTCTATTTTGTCTATAATGTTGCTCAAGTTCTCTGTACCCTTATTGTTCTTCTGTCTTGTTATATCAATTATTGAAAGTAGGGTATTGAAATCTCCTATAATTATCGTGTTGCTGTCTCTTTCTCCCTTCGGTTCTGTCAAAGTTTGCTTCATATATTTGGTTTGGATGTTGGGTGCACATATGATGTTATATCTCCCTAGTGAATTGACCCTTTTATCATTATATAATGTCCTTCTTTATCTTTTGTTACCATTCTTGACTTAAAGTGTATTTTGGCTGATATTATTTTGGCCACTCTGCTCTCTTTTGCTTTTTTCTTAGATTAGCTAAGGGTTTGTCAATTTTGTTGATCTTTCAAAAAATGAGCTTTTGGAATATATTTTTCTATCCTTTTTCACTTTCAGCCTATGTGCATCTTTAAATCTAAAGTGAATCTCTTGTAGACAGCATATAGTTTGATCTTATTTTTCAATACATTCAGCCATTCTAGGTCTTTTGATTGGGAAGTTTTAGCCATTTACATTTAAAGTAATTACTGATAAGGAAGGGCTTATTATTGCCAGTTTGTTACTTTCTGTTTTGTGGCTTTTTTGTTCCTCTTTTCCTCTATTGCTGTCTTCCTTTGTGTTTTGTTCATTTATTGTCGTGACATGCTTTGATTCCTTTCTCATTTGCTTTTTTGTATCTTTTATAGGCATTTCCATTGTGGTTACCATGTGACTTACATAAAACACTTTATAACAATCTATTTTAAGCTGAAAACTTCAATTGGATATAAAAATTCTACTCTTACTTTTCCACTCCTCAGGCTTTGTGTAGCTGATGTAACAAATTACATCTTTTTATAGTGGATATCCATTAATATATTTTATAGTTATATCTATTTTTTATACTTGCCTGGTATCAATTCTATACCAGAGCTAAAAGTGATTCACCCATCATTATTACAGTGCCCTGTATTTGTCTATATATTTACCTTTACTAGCAGCAAGTCCTGCATTTTCATATCCTTTTGTGTTGCTATCTAGTGTCCTTTTCATTTCAACTTAAATGACTCCCTTTCTCATTTCTTGTAAAGCAAGTCTAGTGGTGATGAACTCCCTTTGCTTTTGTTTATCTTGGAAAGTCTTTATTTCTCCTTCATTTCTGAAAGACACTTCTGCCAGAAATATAATAGTATTCTTTGTTGGCAGTTTTCTTTCAGTACTTTGAATATAGCATCCCACATTTTTCTGGCCCACAGTTCCTGCAAGAAATCTGCTGATAATCTTGTGAAGGTGTCGTTGTATGTGATAAGTTGCTTTTCTCTTGCTGCTTTCAAAATTCTCTATTTGTCTTTGACTTTTGACAATTTGATTATAATATGTCTCAGTACAGTCTTCTTGGGTTCTCCTAGTGGGCATCCATTGGGCTTCTTGAATTTAGGTGTCTAGTTCTTTCTCTTGATTTTGGGCACTTGGGGCCATTATAATACATTTTCTACCCTTTTTACCTTCTTCTGTAATTCCTATGTGTTAACTGATCTGCTTGATGGTGTCCCCATAGTCCCTTAGACTGTCTTCACTCTTTTTTTTTTTTTCCTTTTTGCTCCTCTGACTGGATAGTTTCAAATAACCTGTCTCTTGAGTTCTCTGATTCCTTCTTCTGTTTGACCAAGTCTCCTGTTGAACCCCCTGGTGAATTTTTCAATTCAGTTATTATATTCTATAGCATCAAAATTTCTGTTTGGTTCTTTTGAATATTTTCCTTGATATTCTCATTTTGTTCATATATCATTTTCCTCAGCTCATGGAGCATATTTATAACATTTATTCTTCATTCTTTAGTAATCCATATATGTCTGTGTCTTTAGGGTTGGCGTCTGAGATTTATTTTGTTCCACTGGCTGATCCATGCTTCCCTGTTTCTTCATGTGCCTTGTTAACTTTGTGTTGGGATCTACACATTTGAAACAACAGTCACTCCTCCAAGTCTTTACAGACCGATTTCACATAGGGAAAGACCTTTGCTAATAAGCCCAGCTAGAGACTCTGGGTCCTTAATAAGCCTTATTCTGTGGATAAGTATTCCCTGAACTTGTGTATATAAATTCCCAATTAAAGAAGTTTTGCTGGGTTCTTTTCCAGGAACTCATAATACCTTGCTCCCTCTGGCACCTGTCTGTGGTACTGCAGGTTCTCTGGAGGTGCCGTAAGCTTCCCAGCTCATTATTTTTGTTCTTATCTGCCCCCAAACACATAGAGTATGCCAAGTCCCATGAATGCACTGAGTCAGTTAAGAAAGAAATCAGTCCCTTGGGCAGCCCCATGAAAAGCTGGAACACTGGACACAGCTCCACTCTATCTTTCCCCATGAGGGAAGATAGAGTCCTGAGGGAGAAGACACTGAGCTGTACTGGCCACTGTCTGCTATACTGTAGGTCCTCTGCAGCAGCAGTAGGCACCCAGCTCTTTGTGCTGAGCAGTCTCCAGGCTTCTGGAATATTCTGGGTCCCATCAGCCCTTTGGGTATCCCTTTGAAAAGCCAGAAGAGTAGATGCATGCCCCAACTTCTTCTTTCCCCAGAGAGAAGCCAGTAGGTGGGAGTTTACTTTCACTTGCTCTGCTCTGAGTCAGAGTGACGGGCAATGGCACAGGAGTGCATGCTAACTCAAACCTTTACCTGTGTTCTCAGCAGCCCCCAATCTGGCATCCTTCCCTGTCAGCCCTTAGATTAAGACACAACAGAACCAGTCCATAGGTACCTCCAAGAAAGTCTGAACTTTAGCCATAGATCTAGTCTTCTCTATTCCTCCCTAGGGAGAAGCTGGAAGCTGGTATTTTTCTTTAGATTACTATGTTGTACCAAGACACGGGCTCTGGTGAGTGAGTGCCACAAATTTTCTTATCAGCTTCAATGTGAATGGTTTCACACTCACCTGGAGTGCAGGAGGATTCTTAACTAGATTCTGGATTTCTCATAAATGGAACTGGTCCATGTGTTACTGAATTGGTTTCTCCATAGGGAAAGAGGGTCTGGCAGTTCCTATTCTGCCACCTTGATTATGTCACTCCCTTCACCTTAGTTTCTGAGAGGCAGATGCTATCTCATCCATGGCAAGAGGGAAGCCAAAAGTGGCTGAGTCCTACTAAACATGTTCCCAGCCACCAGGTGGTCCACATGGCCATGGGGTCATGACAGTAAGGGCAAACTGATGTGAGACTGAGTCAGGCTTCCCTGGAAGGGGGCTGACTTCTCCCTCAAAGTTGGAGGACAATACCAAACAAATCATAAGGAAAAGAATTACAAATGAAGAGTGAGTGAAAAAAAGAAAGTAGAATAACTATAAATTTTAAAACATCTTTCTTAAGTCCAAATGTGAAATATAACTAAAAGGAATCAAATGGAGGAAAATAACATGCTAGACTTATAAATAGACCAAGTGAGGGTTCTATCCAATCCAAGACTTTGGTTCTGTTCAGATCTCTCTGAAACAGGTCAGAGGTTGGGCCAAGCAGGCTGTAAGGAAAAAGTGTGGGGGAGAGGGAGAAGGAAGAAACAGGAAACTTGAAAACTAAATGGGAGAACAAGGAAGAGGCCATAGTTTGTGAGCTTCTGCCAAGTCTTAGCCAATCTGGTCGTGCGAACACAGACTAGAATAAGCAAAGGTTCCTGCACTGAACACACATTGGTCAAATGACTCCCATTTGCCAGATATTGAGCTCGGGATTGGAGAGAAATAAAGTTCTGCCTCTAGAGAGTTGTTAAGTTCACAGAAATACCTGTCCTGCTACTTTTTTCCTCTTTTCATTTTTTAAACTTATTATTTAAAATCACAAAAGCAATAAATGCTTAATTTTCAAAATGAAAACTATATAGAATGTAAAAATATAAAAATACTCTCTCATCCTCAATTCTACTCTCTAGTTAACATCCCTAGTAATGGGGGTTTGTCTTCTTTCAGACCTAAACATGTATACACACCCACATGTGTGTAGGGTTTTATCTTTATAAAAATGGCAAGCATTTTGCAAACAAAAATGTATTTTGTTCTGCATTTTTTTTCATTTTGCAGCTTTTTTTTACTTAGAAATACATTACTGATATCTTCCATGTCAGTATAGGCAGGGTCACTTCTAAATATGTCTAATAATTTAAGTATTCCCTTACTGAAGGACAGTTAGGAATTTGGCAATTAAGAATGCTGCAATGAAAAAACATGCAGATATATCCTTAATCACACGAGTTTGTGGTATAGGTTTATAGAGGTCATTGAAACCATATACCCATTTTAAAATTTGATAAACATTGCCAAATTGTTTGTAATAAGGGGTATCAATTTACACTCTTGCCAAGTATTTGGAAGCAACTGTTTTCCTGTTCCTATACCCACTCTAGGTATTACCAATTTTAAAAATGTTGGCTGACAGATAGGTAATATGTTTTTTCATTATTTTGTTTTACATTTTTAATGATTTAATAGCAAGATTCAAGATTTAGTTTATTGGTCATATCTTCTCATGAATTGTCTTTATATCCTTTTTGCTATATTTTTCACTTACTAGATCTATTTGGCTGATACAATGTAAAGGAATTTAGATAAGGACATAGCTGAATAGAAGGAAGAAAGATTTACAAGGAGAATGCTGTGGATAAAAGGCACTTTCTAAGGGAAGAAGAGAGACGAAAACTACCCTTTACTGCACCCCTACTAAGCACTAGGTATTGTGTTCCTCTGCACATTAGCTAATCCAAATTGACAGTTGTGTATTGTGGGCAGTGAGCACCACAATATTGTAAACTTTTATTCCTTTAGTGGCCCCCTGTGGGCTTCCAGAGGGATAACAATACTTCCTGCTCAAGAGTCCTATAGAGTAAGTGTACCTATTTCACGGCTGGGGCATTAAAGCAAGGGGCACAGGAACCAGAACTCTTTGTTCTGCTAATCCAATTCTCATTCATCTTCATGATCAAATCTCACAACTTCCTTACCCAGGTATACACCCATTATCTTCATAGTAGAATAGCTAGCAAGAAAACACTGAAGAAGAAAAAAGGCAAGAATGAAGAAAACTAATGAAGAGAACAAACATGGACAAGATAGAGGGAGAACAAAGATTTGGAACATGACAAAACATTTTTTTAAAGATGCTTATTTATCTATCAACAATTATTACTTTGTTTTTACAATAATTTCTTATGTTTTTATAATAATTTCTTAGAATCATTAATTTTCAAATAACCAGAACGCAATTTATGTAGAACCTTCTATTAAATGAAAATTTCCCTAGCTTTTCTTTTATTGCATTATATGCATTATTAGTAAGCTAATTTATAGACAGATAAAGTGAATTATGAAAATTCGTCTCCGAAGAGGAAGATCAACATGACAAGAAGATAAACTAATATTGAGTGTTTATTCTCTCAAATCCACCAGCTTCTCTAATATATACTGGGTTTGAAAGAAATCAAACTCAGTCAATTACATCTCCCATATTTGCATATTTATTTACTGAAAATTGTGGACTGGTAATCATAATAATTATCTGAAAAAATTTTTAGAATCCTAAATTGCCTGAGATTGTCAGATAATTTAATATTCTGTTCTTTTTATAGTAGGAATTTTAATTTTAATATATTTTAAAAATAATCACAGAATTTCAAATATAAAAGTTATAGCAAACTGATTATTAACTAAAAAATTAATAACACCAACCCATTCTTTAAGCATTCTGTTTGTTATTAGCATTCTGTGCTATTTTAACAATTTTTTAAAGGTGTCTGGACTAAGCCAACAGTTCCCAACAATCTAAGTAGAAATATAAAAACCAAAAACTATAGCCATAAATACAATTGTCTTTCCTACTGACTTTCAACTTTTGCGTGCTTAGCTTTCTCGAATGGCCCCTTGGCCAGCTGTGGAATGTGACTGGCATCACGATCTAGTGGACTGGTTAAGAGAAAACTAAGGAGACCAGCCCTCTATTTCTACGCCTGCCCTTCCTCATCATTGTGCCGATGATGAAAGGCAGTCAGTCCCATTCAACAGCCCTCATGACATGCAAACTCCCATGTCTACTGCAAAGGACATAAAAATTACATATACATGTCTATATTCCTGTTCAATGGGAGTTCAAAGACTAGTTTAAAGGAAAAACATAGAAATAACTCTGATACAAGGGAGCTATTTATAGGGATCAGTAACGTAAAGAGTTTCTAATTGTTCTCAGGTATATGATCCTTGGAAATGCCAAGACTCTTATTTAAAGAGGGAGTTTTGAATGAGATGGCTTTTTCTGGCACAGTCTTTCTCCGGGTAACCCAAAAACATTCTCCAAAGAGTGTTACATTCAAGTGCCTTTTTCCTGAAACCAAAGTCTAGGTCTCATCTTCAGAAAACCTCTCTATGAAGGAGAATTGAAAGATGATAAGCTCTGCAGACCATGAACCCCAAAGGATACTGTGACCTGTGTTCTAGCTGTCCACACAGAAAGGGACATTTCCATTCCTCACGGCCACTGGGGTGAAGGTGCCTCTGGTCATTAGGAGCAGCCCACAGCGGGGCTTTCATGGCACAGAAGAACACGAGGTCCGTCTACCACATTTGACTGTTGGACATTGGTAGGATTCTCGACTTATTAGTACGCATCTTCATCATACGAATATCAAATTAATCATTTTCCATGTTTATGCGGAGCCAGTAGGCAAAATTTATGCTTTAAGCTCCCAACGTGACCTCATTCCATGTAGGTTTTCTTGGAAAACAGTGCCTACTCCAGGCTGTTGAGGGAAGATATTTCAGAAAACATTTACTGGAGAGTATAAGTTATTCATAAACTTTTGCTTATCCAAAACTCTGGTTAAAATAGATTTTTGACTCATTTAACCTTTAGCACTTCAGAAATCTACAAATTTTGCCTATTTTGGGTGTCTGCATTTGAGTTGGTCCAGAAGTCCACATATTTAAGCATGGACCTTACTTTAGAAGAATGTTTACACTTTAAGAAATTAAGGTTACATTCACACAATATGTACATTTATAGCCATTTTATATTGTCAAACAAATAAAACATAGTTCTACTTCAGCTAATGATATACACAAACTCAACTTTTCATACTATTCCTGGTCTATGACCCTTGCAATACCCACTTTTCATTCTTTGTCCTCCTGTGCATAGTTACTTGGTTTGTATTATAGAAATCTTCAACGTCATTTCCTAGTATCAAGTAACTTTTGGCACTAAAATGTTTTACTTTGTGTCTGACTCAAATTCCTTATGTTCCCATTTTGCATAATCTTTTTCTGCTCTCAGGGAAGGCAGACAACAGCTGGTCTCCATTCCCTACACTAAGCTGCTTCATAAATCTCAAAACCATCATTTTTTAACAAGAGATGCTTTATATCAAATCCTTAAAAATCAGTTTTTGAGGAATGCAAGTAAGCCCTCAGTTTATCTAGGTCCTATCTGGAGTCAGCTGAACTTGGCAGCACACAGCCTTCTCCTAGGTATAATTACTTTCTGGAGGAGAATGCAATTTGTGCAACATTCCACTGACCTACAAGCTGACCTTGTAAATTCACAGGTTGCATTAAACCCTATTAGACATGCCTAGTTTAAGGCAAAGCCTTTCCAAACCCCTGCCACATGCCAGGATTAGGGCATGCCATACGTGCACACTATTACATTGCCTAAGGAACTCTCGCAATGCCTTCTGGAGGGGGAAAGGCAGGCCCATACCTCACACTGTCTAAACCTGTACCTTGAGCCAGTATATACAGATTATTACTATTCCTCACATATGTGGGTTTAAAAAAAAAAAAAACCTGCCTCTTTGAATAAGAATTAAGACAAAAACGAGAAGACAGATTTGCTACACTAGAAAAACCACACCCTGACCACTCAGAAAGAAAAGATTTGCCCGACAGACTACGAAAGAATTCTTGCCAGGTGCGGTGGGATTTTCACATCTATAGAAAAGCCACATACTGTGTATCTTCAGCTTTCTGCCTGAGCTTGGCAGACAGGGCCAAAAGTAAAAATAAAAATAAATGGTTCTGAATTGCTGGCAGTATGCTCCGCCGAGTGAGTTTGGCATAGCTACGAAATTAAGAGAAACACAGAAGCCTTCTTCTTCTATGGAGCTTTCCCTACCCGAAGTAAAGAGGATTAATTTCTACGTCTACACCTTTGCGAGCCACCAAACACATTCAAACCTATACCAGATCAAGCAGATATTCTATTCTTCAGCTTAGTTCTCACATTTGAACTTTTTCAGTTTTAGTCACAGGATTTCCATCTCCAGCAAAGTCTGTCTGATCATAGAGCCTGGAGAACAGGCACTATGTCTATTTAAACACAGCCACATGTGTTGTCACCAATGAACATCTTCTGGTTACTTCGAGCAAATAAGTGCATGTGAAAGTTGCTACCTTTCCTGTCTGTATCAACTCCTCCTGCCCCACCAAACACAAACAAGTAAATGTAGAATCCATATATGTGGGGAGACATTTACTTTCATGACAATGATACACAGGTTGAATATTCCAAATCCAAAGCTCCAAAATTCTAAAATACGAAATACTCCAAAATCTGAAACTTTTTATTTCAGCATATTACAGGGGTACAAGTATTTAGGTTACATATATTGCCTTTGCCCCACTTGAGTCAGAGTTTCAAGTATGCCCATCCCCCAGATGGTGCACACTGTACCCATCATGTGTGAATATACCCATCCCCTCCACCTGCCCGACACCTGATGAATGTTACTATATGTGCACATAAGTGTTTATCAGTTAATACCAATTTGATGGTGAGTACATGTGGTGCTTGTTTTTCCATTCTTGGGATACTTCACTTAATAGAATTGGTTCCAGCTCTATCCAAGATAATACAAGAGGTGCTAAATCACCATTGATTTGTGGCTCAGTAGAACTCCATAGTATACATATACCACATTTTATTAATCCACTCATGTATTGATGGGCACCTGGGCTGTTTCCACATCTTTGCAATTGTGAATTGTGCTGCTATAAACATTCTAATGCACATGTCTTTTTTATAGAATGTCCTTTTGTTCCTTTGGGTAGATGCCCAGTAATGGGATTGCTGGATCAAATGGTAGTTCTACTTTTAGCTCTTTGAAGTATCTCCATATTACTTTCCACAGAGATTGTACTAGTTTGCAGTCCCACCAGTAGTGTATGAGTGTTCCTGTCTCTCCACATCCATGCCAACATTTATTGTTTTGGGACATTTTGATACAAGCCATTCTCACTGTAGTTAAGTGACATCTCATTGTGGTTTTGATTTGCATTTCCCTGATGATTAAAGATGTTGTGCACAAAATCCAAAACTTTTTGAGCACGACATCATGCTCAAAGGAAATGCTCATTGGAATTTTTTGGATTTTGGAATTTTGAATTTGGGATGCTCAAATGGAAAATTTGAAATCTGAAATGTTTCTGGTCCCAGGCATTTTAGATAAGAGGTACTCAACCTGTACATCAAATATCCACATGCAGTATACTTTCAGTTAAATACAACACATGGGCACATGGTTTGCCCTTTCTCAGCAAGACTGAACAACATAGTTAAGAATATGCAGAAACCAGACAATTTGATTCTCCAAAGTAAAAATCTAAAAAAATATGATTTCTATTTTTGTGTCTTCACACTGGCATTATTTTTTGCTTATGCTTCACATCAACACTCACTGAATTCTACTACTTGGCAAAGCTACGGACATTAACAGGCTGGTATAAAGCATATGCCCTACTGACGGCAAGTCAGCTTGTTTCATTAACAATTCTTTACAGTTTTAAGTAACAGGCTTCCAAATGGATCAAGGTATTTTCATAGTGCCTATTGCATTTATCTTTAAAACATTCCTGTGGACTGGGTAGGAAGACAGGTAGAACCCCATGTTAGATGTAGAAATTGATGCACCTATCCAAAGGGCTATAAGCTGTGATGACTGAGCTGGTAATTTATTCTGGATACCTCCAAATCATAAATATAAATTAGTATGGGGGATCTAAACTTTGGCTGGATTAGAGACCAGTATCTTCTTGGGATGAGAGATAGAATATCAGGGGACCCTTAGGTTTCATTTTTATTCTAATTTAATTGCCACCTATTCACATACCCGCAATTGAAAATTCTTGTTTTATAAATAATAAATCTAATTTGGAAAATCAAGTGAGAATTTTCCAGTGGGAAGAAATTCTAAGAAGTGACACAAGATGATGCAAGGCAATCAGGCATGGTAGCCCATCAGATACAGGTCTTTGCACATGCACGCGCTCACACACACACACACACATACATAAAATCATGGAAGAAAGATACTGACACAATTCCACTTTAGCTATAAAGTGGCTATTCTGGTGCCATTCCTGCCATTTCTAATATGGCAGTGACTGGAGATGGGACAGGTAAACAATGGCTCCTCCCAGCCAACCCAGAAGGGAGTGCCCGCAGGAGGGGGAGGCCAGGACTGGAGTTGGCAGCCATCTTGCTTTCTCTCCTTAGAGAGAATGAGCGCTTCCTTGGAAACATGCAATTATTTCTTGGCAAGTGCCCAGGAAAAGAAATGCTGACTCAGGCTCCTTCCTTGTCCCCCTTCTTCTGTGCTCCAAACCCCACTCTTTGGCATCACACCCAGGGGAGCTGGTTGGCTGGCGCCGTGGTGCCATACTGTGAAATGTCATCTGACTTGGTGCAAACAAGCCCTCGCTACTGATGGCCAGCATGGCCTGGAATGCTTCAGGATAGAGGCCTCTGTCAACTGGCCTGATAATGCCATTAAAATAAGCTTTCCACACACCGCCTGATAATCTGTCCCATTAAATATTTCAAGGAAAACTAAGCTTCACTGTTCTTTCAAAATATTAGGTCTGAATCTCTTCCATGGCCTTATTTTTAGGGACACATAAAATTGCTCAGATGAAGTTTACTTTAAGGATTTAGGCTCTTCACCAAGAAATGTGAAAAGGCAAATTGTCACCCTGTCCTGAGTCTGAGAACATATTTGGCATCCCAGCCCTGTACTGATGAGACAGAAAACCTTTTTATTGACTTTTAGGCTGACAAATTCCATTCAGAAAGCAAATGTAGAGGAGGCCACAGCAGGTGAAGGCTCTGGCTGGGCGTGGGGTACACGGTAGGGCTGTGTGCAGGAGGTACTTCTGATGGTTTTGGAGCTTTTGTTTCATGTGGAAAACCCCGAAGCAAAATCACATGCATTTTCTCATTGCTCATGGAGTCTTGGGAGAGGAAATGACCAGGAAACATCCATGCATTCATTGCCTTGTCTTCAGACAGGACCAGAGCTACCAAAGCATGGCCATGCTGACAGCTTGATTTTGGACTTCTAGACTCCAGATCCAGGAGACAATAAATGTTTGTCATCTTAAGTCACCAGTTTGTGATGGTTTGTTAAGTCAGCACCAGAAAACTAATACAGGACCTGATATTTTTATATTTCTAATAATCTTCCAGGTGATTCTTATGCTGCTGATCCATGGGCCACATTTTGAGTGGTGAGGTAATTGCAAATGAATGTGTTATTTTATTCCCTGTCACTGGAATGTAGCAGAGTGCCTGATATATATGTATGTATGTTTATATAATTCCTGCCAACTAGCTGGAAATTTGTCCCTTTCTCTATCAATCTCCATGGATTCCTCTCCTAAAGCTATTTACTCAGTCAATAAGGATTGCAAATAACTTTCTCGTATAAGGCCAATCCTAAGCACACAGACAGCCACAATGCCCTCCTAAAACCTCAAATAGCCAAATTTGCATGACCTTTGGACTTCCTGTCTTGTCTATATAATTTCTCATCTAATAATAAAAATTTCAACCTAATCTCATATACGTATATTCTTGGTGAGTCAAGTAGAGGTTTTTCTTTCCAAAATTCAGAGTGTTAGGCTTTTGAAAAGAACACATGCTAATAATTATTCCAAGCTGGTTAGAGATAATGGGCAACAGAAAAGTTATTATCTTCAATGTCACTGTATGTCTTTGATATGATAATCATTGCATTCAAGATATCAGAAATGATGGATGGCCTTTGATTTAGACTGTATCCATGATGCAAATTACCTGGCTCTTTCCCATTCCTGCTTGGAAGGTGAAGAGCTAGCGACAGTGAGCATTCCTAGCTTCGGGGCCTTCAGCCACCGGATGGCAAAATCTGAGACAGAAATCAAAGGGAAACACTTCCCTCCTGTAAAGATACCTAAGGCAACTTTACATTTTCCTTTTACAGACGTACTTCACCTACAACAGCCTCTCACATAGTCTTAATTTGTCACCCTTGCCATAATGTACACTTTTTACAATGCAAGTCATTCTACTGTTAATTTTCTGGCTAACGACTGTTGATGTAAGTACCACATTGCTTCTAGTAGGCTCATTGAGTTCCTTCCATAATTATAACGTGAAGATTCCAGAAAATGGTAGTGCGAAAAGAAAGATGAAATAGTACTGTATTTTAGTACTTATTTTAGAATTGCTACAAGATTCTGTTAGGACTTGAAGTGTATATCCTATTTCCCCAATAATTAGTCTTATTCTCCTTCTTATTCTCACAGCACATACTTTAATCTATCCTTCGGTCTTCCATGTGGAGTAATACAGTGACCTAAGATATCTACTCACCACCACCCATAAAGACTGGGCACTTACATCCATCGTGACTAGAATCATAAACACATGTACCCTGAGGTTCTCTCAGATAGACAAGAGCATAACAAACACATGGTGGGTGATTTGCCCAGAGATACCCATATGTCTGACTTCTGGTCCTGTGTCCTTTCCTTTGAAATAATTATTCCAACAGAGATGTGCATCCCTAATTAGTCATGTTGCAATAAGGCAATAGCCTTTAAGATGTGAAAGTCTAAACTACTCCGAGTTATAGGGCAGTAGAGTAAGAGCCCTTCCACTTTTTTCCTCCTATAAAATCAGCTCGAAATTATGAGACTGAGGACCTGAAACACAAAATCTATCTTTGGTCAAACTAGTAGACCCCTTCAATTTTAACACAGAAAATGTGAAGTTAGAAGTAGCTGGAGGAGTAGTAAATTCCTTGGATTAATGGTCGAAGGCAGAACATTAGACGTGCACGAGAGGGAGGCATCATGTACTGTGAAAGGTATGAGTGGGTAAGAAACTAAAGTGATTATTTTAAAGTTAGCACATGGAACAACGAGGTACCCAGTATATAATCCCATATACCATAATCAGGAAGTATAGTTTCTAGAGAAATTATATCAGATTTTGGATTCAGGGACATCAGGCACAGCAGAGGATGGCTTTAGGTCACATATTGGAAATGGGGTGATTATTGCAATTCTGCGTCCTTCCTCCCTGGCTTCCCTCTCAGAATGCTGACAGTCAGGCTAACACCCCACACTCTAGAATATGTATGTAGCAGAATCCATCCCAGAGAGACAGCTAAGGGCACTGAACACTGGTCCTCTGTGGTACAAGGTGGGAGTGGGATGGTGCAGCAACAGGGAACTTTTTGTTAAACTTTGAAAAGCTGTGAAATATCATACAAAAGAGTAGCATATATACACTATACACAGTTTAAAGATAAAAATAAAACATGTACTCACACCCACCTCAAGAAATTGAGACCTGCTAATACCTTTAAATGCCCTCCACCTTCCCCCACAATTTTCCTCCAAAGGAACCACTATTCTGAATTTTATGTTGACTATTTTTTTGCTTTTTTTAAGAAAGAAAGTTTTGCCACAAAGGTATGATTCCATAAAAATTTTTAGCTTTTTATGTTTCCCAACTTTAGAGTCATGTAATTATTCTTTTGAGACTTTACTTTTTTCACTGAACATCATGTTTAAGAGTCATCGATGTGGACGCATGTAGCTGTGGTTCACTCTTTCAAAGCCATACAGTATTCCATTGTGTGACTATATCTCGGTTCATTTATCTACTCTAACGTTAACACACATCATTGTTGCTTGCAGATTTTGCTATTACAAAGGTTTCACAAACTTTTTCATATGTGTCACCTGATTTTCCCTTAGCCATTAAGGGCAACATTGAGTGCATTTACCTCTGAGTATCTGGCTAAAATTCATTTGCTTTAACTGTATAGTTTTGCTCCAGTGGGACAAACACAATAAAAATGGTAGGACAGATGGATTTTAGCCAGCCCTCTGGGGCCCAGGAACCAGCAGTGAATGAGAGATGAGGCTTCTGGTTATAATCCAACCTTCTGCTCCCCTTTGGGGTAACACTAGAAGATATTTCATCATTCTTTTTCCTACTCCTGCTAATGGTAATGATGGTGGTAATAGCATGGTGCAAGCAGCAAACATTTAAGTGCCAAGCACCAGGCTAAACATTTCACATAGGATATTTTATTTTAATCTTCACAACCACCCTTTCAAGTAGTACTATTATTCTCACTTTACAGATGAGGGAACTATACAGAAGAGCCTTAGAAAGATGAAGAGAATTGCTGCATGAATAAAGTGATGATTCAAAAAGAAAAAGCTAGGCCCATGGGTTTCTAGAAACTCCCTGCTGCTGCCCTACCATACTACCGCCTTCCATACTGAGTCGAGTTGTGGCTCTCTCTGGGTATGCTAGAGGAAGCAGCGGGTCACATATCTGGAGTTTGGCTTCTACGACAGCCTTGTCATTGGCTTCCTGTTGCTCTGAGGCAAACACCAAGATCTCAGCTGGTAAGTATGACCTCTGCATGCATCTGTGAGTCCTACCTCCTTCTCCACACACCTTCAGCCTCAGAAGCTCATCCCTTCCTTTGGTGGCAATTGAATGGCTGGATCCTATAAGGCTGAGATTTTTCAGATATCTCTACACCCCAGAAGTATATGTATATACAACAAAAACATCACATGGCCCAGTCTCTCCAAGGTCTTACTAGTGCATCCTAAACATAGTAGCTTTAGGCATTTTACTGCTAACATTCTGAACCTCATTCTTCTCTGAGCAACCATCCCCATGTCTCATTTTTTCCATTAGTAAGATGATCATAGTACAGAGTGATCTATTTATAATGAGGCCCAGCTCAAGCAGTGTGGCTTTCGGTTGGCCTCATTTTAAATGAATCTTTCTTTGTTAATTAACGTACCTTATCCTGGTGTTGCAAGTAACATTTATGTTACTGATTTGGACAGGGAGGAAGAGAACCACACCCAAGGTGAAGGATCCAAACTCTTTAGGATCAATATGAATGCAATAACCATTTGAAAGCAAAGTTTAAAAGCTTGTTTTTGTGCATATTTTAAACTAAGGAAGTTGTATAAGAGAGTCTACAGGAGAGAGTGAAAAGTGATGTGATAATTAGGTCATGAATTAACCCCCTGGGACTTTCAGCTCTATACTATTTTTAAAGACCCCCTTCTCACCTCCTAGGATATTTTGCACATGCAAAATGCCTAATGTGACTAATAAGGTGCCTAGCATAAAAGTTAATTAATGAAAATGAAAACACTAAAACTCAGGTTATTTAGTAACCAAGGCCTGGAGCCAGATCCCAATTAAACCACTCTTGTGGTGAAGGACGAGATCACAATGCCCAATAGGTTCCATCTGTCTGCTTCTGTGGGTCAACATAGAGCCTCACGTCCACGTCAAATTAGCCTTTCCACCCTCTTCTTTCCACTGCAGTGAAGAGCTAAAGGCAGTCTTCCTCACATTGTACTGGGGAACTCCCAGGCTCTCCCACTCACATGGAAGAGGCTCGGCAGCTAAGAAAGTCAGCTGGAAGCAAGTGGGATTCACTAGCTCTTCACAGTCCAATCCCTTTTTGTCATTCATTCCACTGGAGGGGCCCCTAAACCTCCAATCCCATTTGTACCCTACTGAGGAGATCTGATAACGGTCCTGGCAGAGCTGTGGCTTTTCATAATTTCTGGCAGGGGCCTCGCTGACCCATAACATGGCTGCACACATGATTTCTTCTCATACTGTCTTTGTAAATTGACCATGGCTAACCTTGCTGCCCTAATCGGATCAATCAGAATAACATTTCTTTAGCTGCTGCACACTGGAAGCCTCCTGGGCTGAGGCATGACTCAGACTCAGGCTTGGATACACAAGGCGAATTTTTGAGTTTCCAGTGGTCTCAGGTTTCCTTTGCTTTTATCACAGTTGGTGAGCTTTGTAAGGCCCGTGTTTACAGCCATGCAAATTAGCCTCAGCTGGAGAGAAATCAGGTCAGGCCCAAATGAAATCAAGCTCTGGGTCAAAGGTATTTTATGAAAAATTGGAAGGGTGGCCATAGCACAGGGGTCAAGACAGACTATCCTAGGAAGTAGGTGGACAGCTTCGTCTGGTGTAACCTGAACTCTGGGCCTCTGGACCCTGGAAACTCTGCTGAGGGACGGAGGAAAGGGTGGTCAAGGGACACGTCAGCCCAGTGGGGTCGGCCAGCTTGACCCGTGGCTGCTGCAGCCAAATGCATTTCTGTTACGTATGGACAACTACGGGAGGGAGTATTGTATTTTCGAAGTAAGAAACATCCTGGTTGTGAGTCTGGTTTGCAGTATATCCCATGTCGCTCATTGACCAGGCAAGGCCAAAATTCACTGCTTCATTCTACTCACACACATGAAGGTGTCCAGATAAGTTCTGATATTAATATTTTGCATTTGGAGAACATATTTGAAAACTTCCCCTCCAGATGCCATTTTAGTTATAGAAACTAAGGTCAACAGGGTTACATGACTGGACACACAACAACTGCTAACTAGTTACCTTCAAGACAAGATCTCTGGCTCCTGATTTGCACTGCAGCTTTCTCTATCACATTTCCAGTCCTTGGATACCCCAGTACATAAAGAAATTTAATTTATTTAAAAATTCTACAGTATACATACATATCTTAAATTGGGGGATTATTAAAATCATAACAATTATTTCCTGAGCTCCCACATATCTATGACTGATACAACATGCTACTGATGGCTTAAGGCAGCTTGATCTCTCAGCTTGTGCCTGGATCTGAGTGCTAAGATGCTGGTTCATGGGTAATTCCCTTGTCTACCTGCCCTCGAATAAGTAAAATGAAAGTTAGTGGATCTTGAGTGTTTTCATCAGCAAAGTAGAATTAATGATGAATTCATCTAATTAAAGTTTATCTTTTGACAGATGAGAAATCTGAGATCCAGAGAATTTAAAGGATTTGCTCAGGATTCAATATTTGGTTAGAGTCAGAGTCAGAAGTAGAAACCATGTCTACTGACATCAAAGCCAGTGCTTCTTTCACTATAGAATGACCAGAAAATAAAATCCAGGCTTTGCCAAGTGAATTTAAAGTCAGGACTTGTAGTTAAATTCAGACTAACAGACCATTTGTCAAGTAATTAAGAACACAAGCTCTGGGGTTGTTGCTGGAATCATTTCTTCACTCTACAGAACTGTGTGGTTCTGGGCAAGTTACCCAACACCTCTAAGCTCCAGTTTTCTCAACTACAAAATGGGAGTAATAATAGTAACCACCTTAGTAGGTTCTTATGAAGATTAAATAAATTAATACATGCCAGGTACTTAACCAAAAACCATTCATTTAGCATTAGCATTATCCCTACTAGTGAAATCTTCATTTGAATGATACTAAATAAATCCAAGGCAATGAAGACTTCCTCCCTGTACATATTAAGCACATGCCTGTGAGTGCATGTGCATGTGTAGGGACTGTTTTGACCTTTGTGTACAACAGCGACGTGTGTACTTTGCAAAGTGTTTATGAGTTCAGTTTCAAAAGCAGCCATATGACTTGGGTTTGTGTGCATACAGGATCTTTCCTTATTATTGTTATATCCTCACATACTTCTAGCTTAGAACTGAAGGCCAGAGTAGCCAATGCCACCATCGAGGTCCCTGCAGAGATACTCAGCCTCATCCCACTGTCCAGCTCCAGCCCAGACTACAGTCTGAGAAAAGGGTCTGCACTGAGGATGGATGCGTGAGGGCCAGGAAACTACAGGCAAGACTTCGAAACTTTCCTCAACTAGCAGGAAAGGATAAATACTTTTTAAAAACACAAATATTTAGAATGATTCTCTCATAGCATTTAATACAGTATCTAATCATACTTTGTGTTTTCTAATTAAATAACCCCAATCCATATTCAAATAAATCTTCACTCTCTTCAGATATAGAAGATTTTAAAGATGTATGTGTGTGTAGGGGAGAAGTTAGGGAGGGAACACCAGATTCAGTCCCAAAGGAGCTAAGACTAATACTTCACAAATTTTTATATTGCGCTCATTCATTCTAAGCACTGGAACTATGCCTGCTAACGATTTTTATTCTACTAATACTTACAAGCCTTTCTAACATGCATTTGGCTCTTAATAGTCTGTGTGTTTAATTTTCTGCCACATTTGGCCTTGTGGTCCACAATAAAGAGATTTAACAAGACTAAAGAGGGTGCTGAGGGGCAGTTACTTTCTTCTAGGTTCCATTTCTTGGTGCTCTAGGACAGAAGTGAATTTATCTTTGTATCTCAGCATTCTAAGGTGCCCTCTTGTGGTTTGGGATAGGTAATGAGCATCCTCATGATAATGCAGCTGGCTGGAGAAAAAAATCCAGATTAAGTTACTGTTTAACAGCCAACAAGAAAAACATAGCTGAACTCCAAAAATAATATTCAGATCCAACATTCTGAAAGAATCATTGATATCCATATTTGACATGTCCTAACCACCTTTTTTTTTTTTTTTTATAAAAAAAAGCAAATAAAGTAAATGTACAACTTAACTTTTTGGGCTGTCTCATTTCCAAATAAAATTTACAAGGTGGAATTTTTGTAAACTGGTGCCTGTCGTGGAGTAGAAGCTCCCATTTCCTTTTGGTAAATTCGGCCAGTCAGGGGCCTTTAAAATGAAGAACAGGAAAGTGCTGATCATTCCAGATATCACTCAAGGAGTGTGGACACAGCATTAATGACCCTCAGGTCATATATTAGTACAATCAACACACGGGCAAGTTATTTCACTCACTACTATAGATGATAACCCCTAACCCCACTGCCCATTCGTCAAACACATGAGAAATGTAAAGGGGCAGACAACCTTGTCCCCACTCTAGGGGAAAACCCAACGTACATACCTTGCACCAAGGGAGCCCAGAGAAATTATCTTAGTACACAAAAGCTGAAATAATATAAACTTGGAAAGCAACAGGTTATGAAAACTCTAAAAATTTATGTTCAGGCTTCCAAACAATGTTCTTCCACCCTTCTCCTCTCCCCAGTAAACTGAGACACAAAGTCTGGGATTTGAGAATTACAGCTACGATCCTTGCCAAAGTGACCAAATTACAATCAATGCGGAAGGCTTTTGGCACCAGGAAGTTTCAACAGACTAGTGTCTGCTGAACCATCACAACCCCCCTCCCCCAAAGTGCTCAGAGAATAGCCATTATCTCATTAATTCTTAAGAAATATCTACTGAAAAGACACAGAGAGAGGAATGCTTTTATATATCTTACAGAAGAGGAAACAAACAGAGATGATTTATAATTCAAAGTCAGATCGTGGCATCTCAAGAGAGGAGGAGTATTGGCAGGTCATGCTGATTTTCAGAAAGTTGTTGGGCAAGTTTAGAATACAATTGGAAAGCTTATCAGAATAGCTAGTTCCTTGACAGGAACCAGGAGAAAGAATCTCAGACAATGAAGGCAGACTTCTGGCTCCTCGTGAAGGTGCTGACCTACCTTGACCAGGACAAATGTAACTTAGAGACAGTATAAATATGGGCATATCCACAGTGGAAACTCTTATCTTACAGTGCAAGGAGAGTACTTAAACATGAGACCAACACTAAATGTCTGAATATATCATTAAAGGAAGTTGTGGAATACTTCTATAAATACTGAAAAATAAGAATGGTTCAGAGATTACTATTTGCCAGTAATTCAGGAATGGACACATCAATGTTTTAAGGCCAAGACAACCTTGGGAATCAAGGATGTTCAATAACTTCTTTCCAAGCATTCACATTAGTTCATAAATCTAAGAGATTAATACAAAGTTCCAGAAAATATTTAAAGTATTTTTATAACCATAATTTCATTCTATTCTCATAACAACCACGTTAAAGACTTGCTATTCCCAATTTTATAGAGAAGAAATCAGTGTGAGAAGGTTAAAGAACTTGCTATGACGGTTATAAGAGACAAAAAATAAGAGATAGTACCAACTGTTGATGGTATAATCAAGGGCTGTTAATTTGAGCTCTGGTTCTCAATGTGGTTACTGCTATGTTTGTAGTGGCGGAGTGGTCTGGTGTCACAAGTGAGAATGGCACTTACCTAAGTGTGCAATACAATTCTTTCATAATTGGTATTAAATATTATAGCTAATATTTAAAATGGAATTGATAGAGTCAAAGGAAAACACCAACTCCAAATCTACATATTTCTTTGCTGGAGTAAAGCATGTCTTTTTATTCAAAGATTTAGCTTTCTACTAGAAGACTCTGAAGAAAACTTTGATTTTACAATGTACAAAATACTTTAAATTCATACCAGTGTAGCTATATTTTATTGATGATTTTAATAATAGCTACTCTCATTCATAAATTTCAAATCAATCATCCAATAAAAGTTGTTACTATCACTGTAGCAAACTACCATTTAAATAAAGGTATGCGGACACATGCCGAGGTTCTTGTACATCCTCTCAAGTGTTCATCGTTATCAATGTCATCCCAGTTAAAAGTGTGCAAACCCCTATAAGTCACTTCCTTCACCCTTCTCTGTTTCTCATGTGCCAAATGAGGGAACCAAATCAGATGATGGGTAAGGTTTTTGTTGTTGTCGTTTAATTCTCAGACTACATGATAGAACAGGATTCCTGCCCAGTTAGAGAAAATATATATATAGCTGCTTAGTTTAAACCAGTGTTAGTGATGGAAAATTTCAATACTATCATAGAAGTTGAAACTAGAAACTAGCACCTGAGCTTCTATCAATCACTTCTGAAATCTGAACGTGGAACGTGCCGGGGGATGAAGACCAGCTCTGCCTCAGAGACGTTCACGTGGATGACTCCATGCTGGCTGAACTCCTACAGCTAAGATTCAGAACCCTGGATGTTTAAATCTCCAATATACACAGTTCTTTCTTCAGTTCAGTCATTATAAAAAGACCTACTTGGCAATTTTTCTCCTGGTCTTCTCATACAGGAACCACTCGTGATTAGGCTGAAGGAGTTGGCCCCCAGTGCTGAAACTCCTCAGCTGTTCACAACCTCTAAAACCACTTTCATTTTCATTTCAAGAGAAAAGAAAACAAACATCTGACTCTCAGAAGAGACCAAGGGATCCATCTTGATGTTGGAAATCTAGCCACAGTCACGGAGAGAAGGCTCACAGAAGGCAGGTTTGGAGTTTCCTGGCACTAGTTCTGCTTATTTTCTTTAAAACTTAAAACCTCAGCTCTAAGGTAGGCTACAAAGCTCACTAAAAACTTTAAGCAGCATTATTACCAGAAAGCCCAGTAGATGCACATTTTGGTCTCCATTTACAGAAAAAAGTGAACACTATACATGTGCATAGATTCTGTGGGGCAATGGCAACCTCCCTGTTCAGAAGGCTTAAAGAAGAGTTCAGATGAAGAGTATTTTCGCCCTCAGACAGAGAAACAAAACAAACACTTGAAGTACTAACTAACTTCCTTAGTTAAAACCCTTTGTTGAACAGGCAAACAATTATGAGATAAGAAATAAGAATGACCAACTGCTTTGATGTTTTAAAAACAAATATTCATTTACCAAAACAGATGTGATTACTTTTATGAGTAAATGACATGTTACCAAGCATTCAGAGAGAAACAAATAGAATAATAACAATCTAAGATAAAACAGAGAACACAAGTGAGCTTAGTATGATATTGCATAAGAAAACATTCAGTGGAGTTTCTGGTTAGTCAGAGAAGCCTTCCTGGAAGAGGCAAACGGAGTCTGGCTTTGGAATACAGAGATTTTCCTTTTGCCTTTCAGGTAGAAATAATAGTTTTCTATTTCTATAGATGGCACTTAAAAAGCAAGCCTGGTTACAAGACACATTTACCTCCATCTCATATAAATTTAACTGCATAGGCATATATTTTATGTATATCAGTTGACTTCTTGCCTGGAACTTACTATTTTATTAGGAGAAAAATCCAATTGTTCCATGCAATATATCCTCTTAAAATTTACTCTGATATTTAGTTATTGTTGGGATATTTTTCTCATGACAACATAATTTCAGTGAACTTGAGAGATGAAAAACTTTGATCATGATTTTTATCTATAATTCAAGTCTGTGAGAAAATCTGATTTGATCCACAGAAAACTACATTCAGACTTTTCCCATTTTTTTCCTCCTATTAGTTGCAGCTGATCTCATAATTGTAGTACTGAGAAATGAATGGATGATGAACCCCACTATAAAATTTAAGAAGGAAGGGTTGATGATAATATCATTTGACATCATACACTTCTCAAAACACTGTCTCAAACCCTCTTAAGATGTGAATTTCACAGCATCCTGGTGGGTCAGGTAGATTCAGAAATTGTTAGTACTGTTTCATAAAAAAGGGAAAATGTGGGAAGGAAGAGAACCAGCCCACACTCACATAGCAAATCAATAGTAGAACCAAGTACTATACTTATTTCTCAACACCATCTCTGCTACTATCAAAACACTAATGCAAAAAATGAGACCAACTACCATATGTTGGGGGCTGATGGTGTGCCAGTGATATCACCCCACTGAATCATCACTTAGTACAACATTATGAGTAGTCATCATCTCGTGTTATGACACAAGGACCAAGCCACAAAAAGTGGCAGGACCTAGAGCCTTTGACTTAGACCTCACAGCCAGTGTCTGGCAGAGGTACGATTTATCCTCATGTCTGTCTGACTCCCCCAAAATCATAAACTCATTCCCTTACAGATGGCTGGTGGCTCTCAGTTTTCAAGTCTTCGAATCATTACTCAGAAGTCAACTTCTCAACGAGGCCTACCCTGAATACTCTATTGAAAACTGCAGACCCCTCCCCACCCTGCCCGGTCGATACTCCTTCCTCTGCACTACTATGTGATTGGCATGGCAGGTTTGGTGTTTAGTGCCAATTGTTAATATAAGCTTCACAGGGCAAGGATCTTTGTGAGTTTTTTTTTTTTCCTTTGTTTTTAATCAACATATCCCAAATGCTTAGCCAGTGCTGTCCAGAATTTTTTGTAATGATGGAAATGCTTTATATCTGTGCTATCCGATATGGTAGTTAGTAGCTTCAAAGTGGCTGGTGCAAACGAAGAACTTTTTTATTTTATTTAATTTCATTATTTAAATAGCCACATGTTACCATACTAGACAGTGTAGGCCTAGAACAATGCCTAGCACAATAAATCCCCAATAAATATTTGTCAAATGACTGAATTTATAAATAAGACCTATTTTCCCATATAGTTTACAGGCTACTTTCACTAACAGCAAATTACATTTTATATTTCTTTCAACAGAAATAATGGCTGAAAAAGTCTAGATTAAATTTTGAAAATTCAGATGATATGGCCAAAACAGCACAGATTTCTTGAACTAGTGGTTCCTTTCCACCATTGACAATTCCAAACCTTCCAAAACATTTTCTGAAAACAGTGAAAGCAAACCAGCAGCACATAATAAATTCCCATGAATGACAAAAATATAGATGTAATTACAACTATTACTATAATCACTCAATACCTTTTTGACCTTGTTTTTTTTCTCATAGGTCTCTGACAGAGGTTTTTTCTTCTGCTGAGTTGTGTCTTTGGAGAACAAATACTCAAATTCACTGGGGTCCCGAATGTCAGGTTCTTCTAAGGAATCCCATAAGGTTGGCGTAGCATTTTGGCTTAAAACAGAAAATGACATGTTAACCACAAGAACCAAAACAGAAGAGAATACAATGAAATCTTTTTCTACATCGTTTTTTAAAAACACAAAAAACCCTAATATAGCTTGGGGAAAAGCTTTTCATGTTACACATTTTTAAAAGTCAAAATACACCATAGAGTATTAAAATATATACACACACACACTCTTCTAAAAAAAGAATAGTTATTAGATACAACCGAGAGAGCTCTAGAGAAACCTCCTGGGACCAGAAATCCTAGGCTTCAGACTCTTGGGGCCACCCAAGCTGCTCCTCCCTCAGTCTGTGGCATTTCCATGATGGGTAAAAATGGGCGTCATATAAAGGCTGAAGAGATAACCAATTTTGAGACTTTGACAGGGTAATTCTTAAGCAGACTGAAAATAAGTAGTGAGATAAAGATCTGCCCCCTCTTTGGAATTTTTCTACCAGTTTTAAATATGGTTTTCAGGATTAATGCAGGTAAATTCAGTAGAGGGCCCTTTATATGCTGATAGGCTATGCTCATTTAAAAATACTGATTTCTAACATCTTAGTCCCCTAAATAATATTAACAACAGAAACCAACCAAAGAACTCCTCCATTATACCCTCATGGGGATTCAACCAAAGCAGCCCAAGGGAAACTGTGTTCTGGTTTGTCTTCTAGAAACAGGGGCACCTTAGTTTTGAAGCAAAGAGAGAAAAGCTGTCAAAAATCAGGTCCATCAGAACAGCCTCTGAGCTGAATCGGAGGGGCCGCTACCCAGGCTCCCCCTCAGTCAGGACACATTTTCTCCCAATGTCTACTTTCCTAACCTGCCTTAATTTTAAAAACTTATTAACTCCCATAGCCAGAAAAAAATAAGTCTCATTTACATGTTCACATTTTGCAACAGGTCTATCTTTCCCATGAAAGATGACATTTTGGCTCTGGCTACATTCACCTCTTCTCTCCTCCACATTCATTATAATTTTTCTAATAATCGAACCATTTATTAGTATATATGCAGCATATGGAAGCTGTAAAGTATAACAATATAATGAACATCTGGGAAACCATCAGCCAACTCAAGGGCCAGAACATTTCCAGTGATGTACATCCATCTAGGTGTTCCTTCCTCAGTCATGCCCCTCTGCTACTCATTTAAATTTGAAACACAAACACTATTAATGTTGAGTGCTTATCTCAGTGGCACTGAGGAAGGGGGATCTTGATTGGGGAAGACAGCCAGGGAATTTTGGAGCGTGTTTAGGGCCACTGATCTGGGCCTCAGGAAGGTTCTGGGCAGCTTAACAGAAGTGCCTGGAAGGTGATCCTGTATGTTGGGCAGACTGTTCAGACCCATCCCCCCATCCTGCACCTGCTTGGCTCCAGTTCCATGGACTCTGAGGTCAGGCCAGTAAGACTAGTGTATAACTCACTCATATGCTGGAGTAAATTGGCTTTGAGAGTCAAGTTGAGCACCTCATCACCATTTACAACATCGTTTTGGTGGGAAAGGCATTTCCAATACTGAGTAAGAGAACTGTGGAATACCACCTCACAGTGAGCTGGGGGAAAGTGGCATTTGGTAGGCCAATAATAAGGACCTGCTTACAATGGATGGCCTGCCATGATGGTCAACTGTTTTCTGACCACTGAACATGCAACTCTAGTGCAAAATGGAGGAAAAGGGGGAAGGAGTAGGGGAAGGAGAGGAGGGAGAGACAGGAAGGGAGAGGGGGAGGAAAAGGAGAAACTTGTTAGGAAGCTGAAAAGGTAGTTAGAAGAGGATTTCTTTTTCTTTAATTAAATGTCCCTTTCCTATTCCAGAAATCAGAAAACAAACACCAAAGAAGGCAAATGGCAAAAGAAAAAAAAAAATATCGGTTCATGCTAATAGGGAAAAGCAAGCTAGGTAGATGAGAAACAGTGCATATATAATGTTGAAAATTTACATTTTGATCCTGGTTCCCCAGAAGACCAAGACCAAATTTTATCATTTATACATTATATAAAGTGCCTTTCCCTCTGGTTGTACAAAATATTAAAATACCATGTCACCTCCTTTAAAAGAACACACTCCAAATATTTTTACTTTTTCTTCATAAATGAATACTACACAGACCCTTTAGACCATTTTCATTTAAAGAAGTAGTCATACTGAGAGGTGCAAAATATTTTGAGGGACCCACGATAAAAGAGATCGAATGTGTGGTGCTGACAGGAAGTGGCCACACTGGTGTCTCAACACATCATATAGAGAAGCAGCCCCCATGCCCTGGTTCAGACTCAAGGCTGACACGTTCACCAAGCAGGGCTCTAGTGATGTCCTGTTCATCTAATTTTCATTTTCCTCAAAAATGAAGCCCTAGATTTATGGTGAAACCAATGAGAGCTTGAGTATTCAGTTTTTTTCCTTCTCAAAATGGCCAACTACATAAGGAGAAAAAAAAATGCAGACAATGATAAGCCCCAGCTTGCCTTTATCCAACCTTGCATAGTGGGCAAAGGGCCCGTATCTCCCAGTGGGACTGTTCTGTGGCTGCTGTGGTCTATCATAGTATCCGTAGCTCATGAAGTCTCTCAGGGAATGAGGCGAAGGCAAGCTAGTGAGACACAGGTGTGGAACAGCTCCACGCTGTCGGAACACACTACTCCAGGGCCAGCAGGTGGGACTCATCACCCTGGAATAGCCACACACTAATTTGAAAACACTAATAAAGGAATATGACTCAAAATAAGTATTCCAGGAAATTACTTAGGAAATTATTTCTTAGGAAATATCTGAGTCTTGATTGGGAAAATGGGAATACTAGTACTTTAGTTAATGGTAGAAGCTATTATACGATCATCTAATTTTTTAAACTATTCATTTGGGAAATTATAAAGCATAATTAAATTTTGAAAAAAGTATCAGGATATTCTACAAATAAATTCTTGGCCTTAAATTTTTGGTGAGAGGAAAGAGGACAATATTAAGTATGTAATCAACTTAGTTCACCATATGCTTAGTTTTAAGGTAAGTTCTAGTCCTATAGTGATTTCTGGGTTTTTTTTTTTTTTTTTTTAGAGATGGGTCTCACTCTGTCACCCAGGCTGGAGTGCAGTGGCATCATCACAGCTCACTATAACCTCAAAGTCCTGGGCTTAAGCGATCCTCCTGCCTCAGCTTCCCAAGTAGCTGGGACTACAGGTGCGCATCACCACACCTGGTTAATTTTTAATTTTTTGTAGAGACAAGGTCTCACTATGTTGCTCAGGCTGGTCTTGAACTCTGGGGCTCAAGCAATCCTCCCACCTCGGCCTCCCAAAGTGCTGGGATTACAGACATGAGCCATTGTGCCTGGCCCCAGTTGTTTTAAAATTGTGAATTGCATGTTATTTTTAGTATCCTGCTTTCCCTAAGCAAAATGTTATATAAATTGAAGAACTCATTACCACATTTTGATCTGGGGGCCAAGTTTTAAAATGTGTTCTATATTTGCTGCTTTTTACAAACTTCACAACTAGAAAGTGGTCAGGAAACAACTCAACATTTCTTTCATTGTCCTCCTGACAGGCTCAGAGAGGAAGCACAAGAAATCAAACTCAAATCTGTTTGAATGCAAGTGCACAAGTGACCATGAGCAAGATGCTTTACGAACCCAGCTTTGCAACCTGTACAAATGGAAGATGCTTTTTAGCTATTCACATGCTGGCACTTCTCTGAAGGGCAACAAGGTATAAAGAAAGATGTGAGAGCATTTAGCAGTTAGAGGAATCACAGTTCAAACAGAGAGAGATTATATTTTAAGACTCTCCTCTGATTCAGAGTAACTCAGCCATGTCTCGTCTTTTAATAAAAAATGAAAAATACACACATGTTACATATCCAGATCATAGGGTTGACAAAACCACCTAAAAACAAGATGACAAACCATAAAAGATATTATAAAAATCTTCAGTGAACCTACAGTATAAATGCAGGATCAATTTCTTTGTGATTATTCATTAATTGCAGTGAAGTGAGAGATGATCCTAACTTAGACTTGGACTTTTCTCTAGTCTGTAAAATGGGACATTTACCTTAGAGAAGACCCAAACACTGAACACATTGTTTCTCCCACCCTCAACCCATAGAGAATATAGAAAGGACCTGCTGGAGGTAGACATTCTTCCCAAACATCCTAATCTTGTTTATCCGAGGCATTCACTGTATCACATTTGATAATGGGTGCCACACTATGGAGATGCTGAACTGGTATGAATAGAACACCAGGTGAGCCAAATCCTGGGAATTCACAAGCTGAGAATGGGTTAGGGGAGAGCTTACTTACCTCCTGTCACTTATTTGTATTCTAGTCCAGTATAAAGGCTTCATGGGACAACTGGGCTCAATGGCTGGTTTTCGAGGACACTGGCTGGAAGAGGAGCTGAGTCCGAAGAAGAGCCCGGGAGGGGGTGGGGGTACAAGTCCTGGGGGTGCAGGAGCAGGAGGGGGGCCCCCGGGGTTGGGCGGAACCAGGGAGTTAGGAAGCGGTGGCGGGGGCGGAGGTGGTGGAGGTCCAGCACTTGGAGGTAGAGGCGGTGGCGGAGGGGGCGGTGGAGGCCCGGCACTCACAGGTGGCGCTGGAGGTGCTGGTGACAAAGGTCCAAGTCCAGGCGGGAGGGGAGGAGGGGGAGGAATGGATGCGGGTAAGGGCGGTGCGGGCGGGGGAGGTGACGTCTTCTGCTGATTTGATGACATGCCTTCCACAGACTGAAGTGATGTGTGGACGTCTTTGCTGTCATTTGGGGGAGAAAGTTGGCCTAAAGAGGAGATATTCAGCTTTTTGGGTACTAGTTGGTTACTTCTGGTTGCCTTGCTTTCACCCTCACAGGGCTTGAGGAAGGTCTCCCTGTCCGTCTGGATGCACACGTTTCTGTAGGTCTTTGGAGGGCAGTCATCGTCGGTGGAGATGCACGCGTCTCTTCTCTCCTCACGTCCTCCTCGCCATCGGTGTTCTAACTCGTGTTTGAGACTTTCAATGGTTTCTTCTAGTCTCGCTGTTACCACCGCATGCTCCCCCCGGATATGAAATGCCTGAAGTTCAAACTGGGCCTGTAGGAATCAGTGAGAAAGTAATGAGTTTATTTAAAAAAAAAAATCAGAAATGAAAAATTCAATAACACCTTCACTGTGTCACCGTAGCAATGTCCATATATTAAATAATGCAGAGAAATTCTTTGGTGAATCCAAAAGGGTGTACATTTCATTTTATGAATTTTCCAAGGACCTACACAGTTGGGAGTCAAAGTGTAATTTCATATAATCTGAGCTCACAAGGGATAATTATCATGGATTAAGGCTTAAAGTAAATCTGTTACCTAAAAACTTTTGCCAGGTTTTAATATCAAATGCAAAACAAAACTTTTAATAAAGCTTTGGACATGCTTGAATATATGTTTTCAAACTTTTGGTTTTGGTTTAGAAAAAGAAAACTATAGAAAAAAATAGATTTGGAGATCCTTCTGGCTTGAAGCTGCTATTCTCACATTGGGTTTCTAGGACAATACAGCAGAAACAATCAATAGGCATGAGACGAAGCACTGATAAGTATTTTTTAAAAGTTCCTATTAATATATGAAAGCTGCCCAAGATCAGTATTTGTTTCATAATAAAGTAATAAATAAGCAATATAAATGAATGATATTAAAATATACTATTTTCTACTTTCTATAGCATTTTAAAGTGTATTTTATAAGACAGTACCCTTTTAAATATGTATTGTCTCAGTTATTTTAATGCATTGAGACTCTGGTTTCATACTTGTTAGCACAGAGTTGATGTACTCTCAGTCATAACTAGTCCATTTCCCAGCATTCAAAGCCATTTAGCCTGTTACAGTTAATTGGGAAGCAATCAAATTTAGAATTTTATTAGAGTTTCCAAAATCCAATTTAATACCAATTAAATATTTTTGGTGACCTTATTGAATTTCTGCCTCCCTCACCAGATTATAAACTCCACAAGATGAAATCGGTGACAGCACTGTCTCTATTTCTGTATCCTGGCAACTAGCACAACAAATATATAACATTGAAGAGATGAATGGATAGAAACCACTATGATAGTTATATTCACTGGCATTGTCCCGAGAGCCTTCATGGGACAATGGCTAATCAAGACTTTCTTCACTATAATTTCAGCCCACAAATATCTAGAACACCTAAGTATATACAAGTGCAGATCCCTTTTGTGCTGAAAACATAAAGAAATATTTTTAATAGCCTAGTCAGGCAAGGTAGAGACAGAAAGCTTCTCTACCTTCATAATAACAACTTTTAATTATTTTTTTACAAGTTTCAACTTTTCCCTAATAACCATTCTCACAAACCTCTTACTGGGATAGCCTGGTGGAATAGCCGGAAAATTTTAACAGTTTTTCTTTAGTTTCTTCACCTATCAGCACAGCTGCTCAAGGACACCGGATGGCCTGAATGCTACAGATAGCCATGTGACCCCCTGCCAGATGCCAGAGGACGTCTGGGTTTGTGCAAAGCCCATGCAGACCACAGCAGGCCACCTCCAGTTACCTTTGGCTCATTAACATGTCATTATAATATGAAAAAACCTACTCTAAGAAAATATATAAGTCACTATTTTCTGTACATCCGATGTATGAAAAAGCATGTACGTGAACTATATCTGCACATCTGAAACTCTACCCTGTACGGATTTACACACCTCCTCCATCGGGTATCTAAGTCTTTCAAGCTCCCACACCTCCCTTTACTCAGGGAAAAGGTGCCTTTAGAGTATAAGCTCCCTTTCTCCATTCTTTGGCCACTGAATTAAAACCTGAATGCCTTACCAATTGCACCTTCTTTTTTTTGTGGCCAACATAGAGTAGGGAAAGAACACAGTGTTTTGGTAACAAACCAACCCCTAAATAAACAGCTCTGGTCGGTAGAACTTACCGACAGTTTTACCAAGGCTAACCTTCTCATATGTGGGCATGGCCACCCTGAGCCAGCGCTGAAGGAAGGGGCTAGTTCAGAGCACCGTCTGTTTCTTACATAGCACAGAGGTTAAGTGCCTGAGCTTGGGTTCACATCACCTGTTTCGAGTACAAAGGAAGGATAACTGTGAGCTATCTCTAGGACTTTTATAAAGGTAAACTGAGATACTTCATATAAGATAGTAGGCATCATGCCTAAACACAGTAAGTTCTGGATAAATGTGACTGTTAGTTCCTGCTAATGATAATATTAGAGTAGGAGACTAACGTGTTCTTAATTATTCTTATACTTTTTAAAATAATGCCACCTTTGTTGAGTGATAGGCATAAAACTAGGGAAGGCTCAAGCCATCAGCATAAGCAAAGTACTACAAATGCAAAAGTTTTATCCAGCTTTTTGTGAGTTCTACTACCAATTAAGTAAAAGTAATTTCAAGCTTCATTCAACCATGTGGGTCAAGATAATCTTCGTTTCAGCCTCCCACCCATCTCCACCTTCATCTCCTTCTCTCCTGTCCATCCCCACCCATCCCAGCCCTGAGTTCCACCCTGGGCCAACACATGAATTTCATCCTAATGACTAGCTCAGTTCTGTCACAATAAACTCACTCTTGGTTCTTGTTCCCAACTAAACCTTCTTCCAAGAAGGGTAAGAGTCGAATAATTTTGATGAGGCAATAATTTGACTGAATCCTCAACTTTTTAATGACATGAAAAAGTTGCAAAGGCACATTCCCCTTATTAGAAAACTGACCGGTATCTATAGCAAAGGTGCTGGTCTGCACCTCTCATCCTTTCTAAATACCTCTCAACCACGATCTTTTACATCTGTTGAAGGTGATATGTATACCCACATATACATATGTGGGTTTTGGCAGCTCTGATTTAATGCATTTGTTTAGTGTGGTGGGCAGAACACACACTGGGCACATTATTGAACTCCTCTGTACCTCAGTTTTATTGTAAGAAAAAATGAGTTTAATAATAGAGTGCACATCACAGGGCAGTTATGAGAGGCAGGTGAATTACATACGTGAAACAAAATCTAGAGGAGTGTTTGGAACACAGTAGGTGCTATTTAAGTTCGCTGGCATTATTATTATCATCTCTTTAATGCCTGGCAGACCAGAGGCCATCAGCTTGCTCTGGACTCAGCATGCCTCCCACACCATGCCCTGTCTGTACTGCTCTACACTTCTAAAGCAAAAATAAAGATATCAAAATCATTCTTTAACCCCCTCTAGCTGCCATGCTCTTGCTCAACCCACCCTCCTTTCCCTCACAGCAGAGTTTTTTGGAAAAAAACAAAAAAACATGCTTTATCTGTTTTCTCATCCATTCACTTTTCATCCAATTACGACTGGCCTCCAGCCCCACTATTCTATTGAAAACTCCATGATTTGATTGTGACATTCGGTCAGCATTTTTTTGTGATGTTGCCCTCTCTGCTAAATGTGTTAGAGTTGATTATTGTGCATGCTTTGAAATTCTCTCTGCTTCCCTGAATTTCTGATTCCACCCTCTCCCCTTTTTCCTCTACTTCTCTGTTCTCTCTAGTCGACATATAGACTCCTCTTCTATCATTCATCCCTTACACGTTGTTCTCTGGGCATCTTCCTTGCCATTTTTCCCTTCTCACACTACACAATCTTTCTAGGTGTTCTCGTGTACTAATATGGTAAATGACACTCATGCACTATATGTTGGTGCCTTCTAAATTGGTATCTTAAGACCATAATTCGAACTATCCTTTGCATTAATTTGCCTTCATATCTAGCAAACCACCTCACATTCAACACATCAAAACTGAAGTTATTGTTGCCAAACCCCAGTTGGCTCCTCCTCTGAAATTCCTCCTTGCAGATAATGGCCTCAGCACTTCCCAGTCATCACATCCAGAAACCTGGACTTCTTTCTCTCTCTCATTCTCAACACCCTGTTTATCAACAAGCTTCATGATTCCTCTGATTCATTCCTTTCTTTTCACCCCACTGCTTCAACCTTTTGTTGGGTTCTCTTTATCTGGACAATAGCACAGCCACCTAATTTTCTGGACCCAAGTTTAGTGACCCTGGTTCCAGGAAAATTTTGAAAAAAATAAGTGGAGATCATCATTCCTTAAAATCCCTTCAATAATTTGCCATCACTTAAAGACTAACACTGCAACTTTTTAGCACAGACGTACCAACAGCTTTTCTGATCTGTTTTCTGCCTTTTTCCACTATTGTCTCCTGTCTCTACCCCAGATGTGCCATGGATTCCAGTCTTATGTAACTTCTTGCTTCTCCCAGGATCATGTTCTTTCATGCATCTGGGCCTTTGCAAATATTGTCCTCTCCAAATACCCTTCCCTATGCTGCCAATACCCAAGGTAAGGAGATTGCCAAGCATAGATTCCATGAATGTGTTCCTCACATACTGTATTCGCTGATATGGAGAATGTCCAAGTAAGAAGGAAAACAGTACATTTCCATGTATTAATACTCCACACCAATATGCTGAGATAACAGTAAGAAATCCTTTAGTGGTCCTCCTGGACCACTAAAATTTAAATGTCTCCAGCCTTCCCCCTGCAAAAATCTTACTTTTGCCTTTCCCTATTTCTTTTTCTCTCTCTCTTATCATTCCAATTTTGTCTTGGTGGTGTTCATGAGCTCAGCATGACAGAATACTCAAAGTGATTAAAGCAATAAGCACCTCATTCATTCTCTATCTGCCCATATGCTATCAATTATTTCAAATTGTGCCTGGCTCTATTGTAAATGAAACATCTCAAGTTCATGCATACCAGGAATTGAGCCTTTAAACGAGTTTTTAAACTCTATTTTTCACTCTATTTCTTGTTAATTACCACTTCCACTTTGTACAGGGAAACTATGTGCTGTTTCCCCTCCTTTATCTAGATTCATAGCTAGAACTGGTAATGATTCAATGATTCTAACACAGAGTAGAACTTTCTGTTTGATAATCAACAGAACAATTTGAACAATCTTTGCCTGAGATCCTTTTTATGAAGTCTTTATGAAACGTCAAGCCCAGGTCCCTCCAGCCAAAACTACAGATATGACTGGGTCAAAGGTGCATAATGCTTTATATTCTGTTGACTTTCTCCTTTACTTCCACATTGGAAATGAGCTGGTAAGTGGTAGACAATTACAAACCCTCTGTTCATTTTTAGATCAGTGTTCTTTAGGACATATAAAGCATCATGTGTTTCCCTTTTTCCCTGCTAAAAAACAGCTGCTTTTCTGCAATGACCTCAACACATCATTTGAAAGGAGACAAGTGCTGAGGTCTGACATCTTTCCAGTCTTCAAGTTTTACCCACCTTCCTTTACTTAAAACTTGTTTGCTTCTATTGCTTTCATTTTTAGTCACAGCCTCTTCACAACTGCAATAGTCGGTTAATCTATGCCCATCTTCTAAGCAAGATTCAAACCCACTGCCTTTGAGAGGGCAATCCCAATGAAATCATTGTTTCGATCACCCTTTTCTTTCAGTGGCACAATTATTATCTTTCTAATGGTGTGGTTCTCAAGCCATGCTCCCATTAGAATCACCTGGAGAGCTTTGTATTACAGACAGTACTGGGGCTCACATCCATCTCCAGAGATTCTCATTTAATTAGTCTGAGATGGTGCCCTTGCACTGGTATCCTTAATGCTCTCTGTGGGATTCTGATGGGCATCAGAAGTGAAACCAACAGCAACTGTTCCTAATCTTTATTCTGCTCTAACACAGCTGAGATAGTGTAACATCACACTATCAGTGGGTTCTTTTGGCAATGACTTTGACTTGAGTCATTTCAGAATCTCCAAGGAAACGTGTGTTATTTGATAAAGCCCATTCCTAATCTGATATGTACCAATAAAGGGAATGTCCCTCATTGCCCACGTTGAGAATAGTTATTCTACAAAGTAGATAAGCCTACCTTTTTTCTGTGATGTTCATTGCTCTTCAAAACTTAGCTTTTGCCTATGTTTTCAGGTATTTCCCTACACTTTCCCTATGTTGCGCACCACTACAGATTCAAACATATGATCAAGTCCCATATCTTTATGCTTTTGCACATGTGATTTCCTCTACTTAGAACATCTTTTCTCTCCATTTTTACTTGTGAAAGTCCTGAAAAAATTTAATCAAGCTCAACTGAACCTTTTGGCTTACACTTTTCTTGATTCTTAACAAATTTTTCTTTTGTCTTTGTTTCCAAAGAACTTTCTAAGTTTATGTTGCATTGCAGTCATTTATGTTTATCTCCTTTGCAAATCTAAAATCTCCAGGCAGTTGGGGGCCACACCTTATTCATGTTTGAACTTCCAGAACATTGCATACTGCTTGCCTAGTTAGTGATCCATAAATGCTTGAATTGATTTCTTTAGCTTTAAATATTATGACTTCCTCGTGCCTCTGTATTATGTACCTAATTATACATGAAGCTCACAAAAAAAAAAAAGAAAGGAAGATGAAGTTCCCTTCCTCTTCAATATGCTCATACACAACATAAACTGTAAGAACACCTCATAGTTGTCAATTTTTAAACATTATATACAGACTAACACTGAAACTAGAGCAGATATACTGAAAGCTCTTCTGATCTGTTTTCTACTTTCTTCACTTTTGGGTTAGAAAACTCAAAACATCTAAGTTTTTTTTTTTAAGTGAAAGTACCTCTAAAAGTTGATGTTGATATGTTTAGTTTTAATGGTTCAAAATAAAGTAGACAAGAATTCTCTCCACAGTAAGCTCAAAGGCTATTCCCACACGTATAATAAACTACCCAGTAGAACGGAACTGCGTTTGTGATTCTTAATCTGATTAGGAATTGGGCTCTAGGCAACTTCCCCAGCCTCCTCTGGGGCTGGTTCTCCCTTCCCCTACCAAATCCTCATTATTTTTTAATATCCTCCACATCACCACTGCTCAGAGATATCATCGAAGGAACACACTGTACTGAAACCCAAGCAACAGAGGGAGACTTTTGTCTGTCAAAAAGAAGGTGGAAAAGTGCCTACTGATGAAAGACACCATGTTGGTGCCAAGCACTGTGGAAAAATCATCCATTAGTATTTTGTTGTTATGAAAGTTCTCTCCCAGTGGTGCTGTCAGGGCCAATAAAAAATCAGGTTATCTGCTGTACAACTTGGATAAGTCAGTCTTTTCCAGGGACTTTTCCAAATTCTATATCCCTAGCTTGGGGAAAGCTAAACTACTCCTGGGGGCTGCACAGAGGCACAATACAGCTTTGCCACATCAGAAAAGGGCAGTGTGAGCAGAGGGAAGGAAAGGAAAATGGGACCGAGAGCACAAAACACCTCAAGGGCTGGTGTTCAGTTCCTACAGAGCGCTTAGGTAAGGCATGGAGATGGTGATCCTATGGCCTTGAATGTGGGCACCAGGTTTTTCTGTTTTGTATTTGGAGGCTGTGAAAAGACTTTAATAACCCCCTACTTAATTGACTTGCCACTGTAAAAACAAAAGTCTCTCCTAAGGAAGAGAAGGGCATTGGGTTTGATGAGAACCCCATAAATTAACAATAGCTGGTTTTAATTAACTATTATCAATAATTTTTTTTCTTATCAGAAATAAAAGCACATCAAGTTACAACCAAAAGGCCATCTCAGGGACACTCAGAAACATGAGGCACATCTGACACATCACTGTAATTTGAACTTGCTGGGTGGGATAAAGGAATAGAGGAACAGAGCAGGAAACGAAGGGGTAAAGAGCAATCAGTATGACGTTGACCCGAGAGTAAAACCCAATGCATGCAATGCTATTGCACACGTGTAAAAATGGCTGGTCTTCAATAATCACCCGCCACGCTGACGCTCAGGAAAGACAAGGAGAGAAATGAAACCAACACGGAGTGAATGTGCCAGTCACTGTGCTAGGTGCCTCCATTTAACTCTTTGCAACTCAGTAAGGCAGACACTCTGGGGGATGTGTTAACCTATATAAGATCATACAGCAGGAAAATAGTAATAAAGGAATCAAAAATTCATGATCTTTCTTCTTTGCTATTTTGAATTGATAGCAAATGACCCCCTCACTTGATAGTGAGTAAATGATAGTAACTAATAATAATCAATGACTAATAACATTTATATCACCTATTACTTACAATGCATTCACATTAACACATATAACTATGGCAACAATCTGTGAGAATGTAATGGTATTGGAGACGAAAAAAGGCAGCACAGAGAAATTAAGCAAATTGCCAATAAGAGATAGACCATTAAGTCTAGTGTCCACATAATTACCAAGTCTCAATGATTAATAATCCTTCCTATTCAAATACTTTTTAGGAAGTTAGAATGGCAACACAAAAATAGAGATATTCTCTAGTTGGAGATGCTGTCTTTAAAATATTTGCTGCCATCCCCAATTTCCAATCCTTCTGAAAAAGAACCAGAGTCATGAAGAAAATGATAGATCTGAAAATTCTTGGCTCCCAGGTAAATGGTGCAAAAGACCTGGATTCTACTCCTGGTTATCTCGGTCATTAGCTACTTCCCCTTAGCCAAATTTTTTATTTCCTCTAAGCCACACTTTATTAACATCTGACATGAGAGATTTAAAATACTTAATCATTAAGGTTTCATCTAGTTCTAAAACACTAATAATTTCCATACCCAAAGTGTCATATCTCTTTCTCTCAAAGCTTTCTTGAACACAGCTCTACCCATGAAAGCTTCATAAGGGCTTCAAGCACAGTATTCTTAATATCTAGGCAATAGAAAGAAAGAGTCCCAACACTCACTATGAATGCAGATGTTCACATGAGGTGACATAGACTCATCAAAATGCTCTAAAAACATACCAGCAACTGAGTATGCAATTCAGATAAAATTGTACATTATTTCTGAAAGGTGATAGTTATTACAAGTATTCAGGAGTATATATTTAAAATAAACAAATATAACTATGGATAGTCATCCAAGTAGGTAGTAGGGAAGTCAAACAGAAAAATGTTTGAATTTTGCACTGAGGTTCCTACTTGAGACACAAAACAAAACAAGATTGTAGCCAAGAGTGAATTTTGTGAAATAAAAGAAAGAAATCATTACTCATGGGGAACTCTTATGACATATTATTTCTAAGCTGTTAATATCACCAAATAGAAGTCACAGAATGGATATACACTGGGATATCCATGGGAATGATTTTTAGATTTCATTTTTCCAAAAAGTAATTCTAAACCTAATGAGCAAACTCAATACTGTACATTTTTAGGCAATGAGCCAACATACTAATTCCTTCTCTATTAAAAAAGAGGACTCAGAATTTTATGTTGTATTATTATTACTACTGAAGCTACAGCTAGTCCAAAGAGGAATCACACTTTTTAGAGCAGTGGTCCCCAACTTTTCTGGCACCAGGGACCAGTTTCATGGAAGACAATTTTTCCATGGATCGGGACGGGTGGTGAGGCAGAGCTCAGGCGGTGATGTGACCAATGGAGGAGCAGCTGTAAATACAGATGAAGCTTTGCTTGCTTGCCAGCCTGCCACTCACACCTCCTGCTGCTCACCTCCTGCTGTGTGGCCCCCACCTCTGGTTCCTAAGTTTCATGGAAGACAATTTTTCCATGGGCAGGGGTGGGGGCTGGGGTACGGAGCTCTGCGCTTGCTACTGGTCCTTGGTCCAGGGGTTGGGGATTGCAGAGTATACGTGAGCTTAGAAGCAACAGATAGTGAACCCTAGACCTTAATACCCTGTGACCAATGGGGATTCTCCAAGCAAATACAGCAGTCACCTCCATATTTCCCTCTAGGCGACTTGCATGCTTGTTTGTGGCCAACGCCCATCTGTTCAAGAGTATCATTTGGAAATTATGATGTGAAATCCTCAATTGTTTGTCTCATATACTCCCAACTTTTTGTTTGTATTTTCTTTTTCTTTCTTTCTCCATTGGAATCAGGTAGGAAATGAAAAAGATGGTGTTAAGTTAGTTATACAGAAGTATCAAATGGGGGTTTAGCTGATGTCAAAAGGGGATGGTTGTTGAGTTCTTCCTGGTATAAAAGTAAAGACAAAACTTAAGCATAAAACTCTAGGATTATTGAATAGAAAATAATTTCCACATCTTTACAAATGATACAGCTCCCTGGTAGCAAGAAGAGGCTCAGGGGAGTGGTTGTGGTAAGTTTCCTACTTACGGGTTTACTTACTCTTCATAATGGTGTTGCATGAACTAGGTAGACTGTACACAAGTCTTCATTATATCAAAGATGGCCTCTATACCAGCTAATATTCTAACAAGCTGTAAGCAGCATCTGCAATGTACTAGATCTAGTGACAGTAAATAAGAAACCATGCATACTTTGAGAAGCTCACATTCTAGCTGAAAATAGTAATATATTTGTAAATTATGTCTATTTTCAGGACAGCTCAGCTGCTGTGGGTTTTACAGTATTATTACTATTATCATTACTATTACTATTATTATTCAGACATAACTTTTCCCTTGACAACAGAAGAAAACCAAGGACCATACTAGTTGATCTGTGCACCAAAAGCATACCAAGTCTTCTGTGTTTATTTCATTATACCAGCAGCCAGCTACTCCAGGCCCAAACACTCATGACCAGCCTCCCTGAATTTATTTTTATGAGTAAGCAAGGAGGTATTTGGCTTCCTACCTTCATTATTTGAACAAATGACCAATGATGTGTGCCTAGGTCACAGTCACCCTCTCCTTGCCACTACAAGTCTTCCCAGGGATTAGTCACTTGATAAATCTGCCATTGAATGGGTTTTAAATTATAGGCCAATTGACAGAGAAAACAAACAAGAGGGCTTATGTGTCTTTCATTAGGATTGGGGTTCTGGCTTAGGACACCTTCTCTAGAGAAAGCTAGGAAGGGAAATGTCTTAAATTTCTAAAAATTGCTCACTCCAGCCAAAGTGCATACTCATTGTACAAGACATAAATTGAGATGCCAGAAAAGGGCTCACAAAAATGAATATAGTCTTCATTCCTTAAGTAATGGAGCCAAGGAGAAATATTTTCTGCTACAATTTGAGAGTCTGGGTCAGATAACAGAAAAAAAACACTAAAATAGGGTCCAGAGAACCTGGCTTTAGTTCAGCATAAGGCTGCTGCATGATCTTAAAAACTTGCTTCATATATCTGATTCTTATTCTATAGATTCTATAGATTTATAGAATCTATAGAAATCTTATTCTATAGATTTATATCTATAAAACAAACAGGTCAGAAAAAGATCAGAGGGGTTTACAAGCCAGGTTTCTAAGGATTCAAGAAGGTGTTTCAGCAGTTCTGCAAACACTTAGTTTTAATGTTATTTTTAAAGAATATTTAATCTTAAGAGGAACTGTGATTTCAAAACCTGCAAATTGTTACACCAAAAATTTTTATACATTTGAATATCATCCGCACAATTACCACTACCAAATACCCTTTGGTTGTTTTCTGTTTGGTTTTTTTGGTTATTTTGTTGTTGTTTTTGGTTTTGTTTTTGTAGTCTTTGGAATGTCAAATTTTCCCTGACTTTCTGGATTTATGTCTCAAAGATGGTTTCATTGATTAGGAAAGTTGTAACTCTGCAGTGGTGTCTTTTCCTTACTTCTCTTCTTTTCCTTCTTTTGAAGTACAGGGTCATGCATATGCACAGAAGTGTACCATTACAACATACATGCACCACATTCAATTAGATACTGCCAAGACTCAGGCTCCTTTGTTCTGTGCAGACCCTAAGACAAATAGGTGTGCAACTACAAGCACATGAATGGGTAGCATAACAGACAATTTTAGCATTTAATTTTCTACTTATTTTGACAAAGTGACATTCATGATTAAAAATTTCTTAGTTGTTGCTGATTAACCTGTAAAATAGAAATTTCCTAAGTTCATGTTTTAATGTTAGGGATTGTTTTAATTGAATAGAACCTTGGGATTGTAAGGGAAAAAATTTTTTTCAAAAACTGTTTCCATTTGTGACTATATATTTCGTAAAATGTGATTTTAGAGATTTTCTCCGGGTAAAATATAACAAAAAGTAACTGGATGCTATGGCTAACATGAGGCTTAACTATTAAAACCCCTAAATTCAGCTTAGGGATCATCAAAAATGCATCTTAATGAAAATATGTAAGAATATATTTATGGTCTTGCATTAAGCAGAGTTTTTAAATATGCCATCAAAAGCCTGATCCACTCAGCTTATGTTATTTAGCTTGATTTAGGTGTTACACAATGTACACATATATCAAAACACCATGTTGTACACCATAAATATATACAATTTTTATTTGTCAATTAAAAAAATAAATAAGTTTTACATAGCACAATCTACTTAAAAATTGATAAACTGGATGTTTTCAGAATTAAAATCTTCTGTTTGTTGCAAGATACTGTTAAAATGAAAGATAAGCTGTAGATTGGGAGAAAATATTGGAAAACACATATCTGACAAAGGACTTGTATCCAGAGTATAGAGAGAATTCTGTTTAAACAAAAATAACAGTCTCCACCCCCAGCCCCACCTCACAATAGGTAAAAGATTTGAACGGACATTTCACCAAGACAGATCTATGGATAGCAAATAATCACATAAATACATGTACAACATTAGTTATTAGGGGAATGCAAATTAAAACTGCAAAAGATACCACTACACACCTATTGGAAGGAAAGGAGGGAGGGGGAGAGAGAAGGGGAGACTGATTGATCCAACAAAACCAACTACTGGTGAGAATGTGGAGCAACTGGAACTCTCAGGTTGCTGGTGGGGACAAAAATTAGTACAGCTACTTTGGAAAGTAGTTTGGCCATTTCTTATAAAGTTAAATATACACTCTCCATATGACTCAGCAATTCCACTTGTAAGTATTTGCCCTGGTAAAATAAAAACATATGTTAACAGGCAACCCATAAACCAATGTTTTCAGCTGCTTCATTAATAATCACCTATGATGGTTAATTTTATGTGTCAACTTGACTGGGCCCTGGGGTGCCCAGTTATTTGGTCAAACATTATTCTGGGTGTGTTTGTGAAGGCATTTTTAGATAACATTAACACTTAAATCAGCAGACCGAGTACAGCAGATTGCCCTCCCTAATATTCTTTATTATGAATCTCTTATATATATTTTAATATTTATATGTTTATATATATTTATATACACAAACATATACATATATACACATCCTATCAGTTCTGTTTCTCTAGGAAACTCTGACTAATACATTGCCA
>CM052442.1:61720174-61758447 GCA_028533085.1 Varecia variegata | reverse complement strand
GAAGAGGGGTTGTCTTCAAAGGGACACGGGGAAATTTTTATGGTGATGGAAATGTTCTGTGTCTTGATTGTAGCATGGTTATGTGACTGCAAGTGTTGTGAAACCTCAGTACACTAAAAAAAATGAGATTTTTACTGTATGTAAATAATATCTCAATGAAAAAAGCCTCTTAAAGATCAACACAAGTGAAATTATGCATTTATGTAAATTTAAAACTGTAAAATAAATGAATACTAATGTTACTTATCAGTTGGACTTCCAAGCAAGATTTTGTTTACAACAAAATCTTTCTGTTGAAAAAACACATTACAACAGACAGTAAAATGAGTCCCAAAAGCATCTAAAGATGTATCTATGTCTTAAAGAGAGACAAGTGTCCAAATTCTTTGAGGTAAAGTTTAACCTTTTTCATCAACACTACAGCATTTTGACGTCCATGGCCCACTTTCCAAAGCTGTCTCTTTCTAGGTCAGGACTGGGATGGGATTAATAGTAATCACCCAAAATGACATGCCGCATTCAGCATCATTCTGACATTGCAGCTACATAGGCACGTGTCCAGGGGAATTAATGAATCATGGTCAAAAGCTCAGAGCATTAGGCAGAATGTCATGTTGCCTTTAACACTGTGATGTCTCACTTCTTTCCCTGTCTCACAGTCTATTTTCTATCACATACTTATGATCTGATTTTCTCATAGTAGTTGATCAATAAATCCTTCCAAATTAAAAAGTTTCCAATATTTTGCTTTTGTAAGGAAAAATGACCTAATGTCTTCTATTCCCAGGCCAATTCGAAGATTTTTTTTATTATGGTTTTTCTTAGGCTAGCCTCCAATACAAGGATCAGTATTAGATTAAAAGAGTACCTTAGGTTTTTTATTTTAAGCAATAGATTTATAATTTGTTCTTAGTTACAGAGACCACCACCTATCAAAACAGTCCACTCCACAGTACAATTAGAACAGTTTCCTTCTATACTTAATAGTTTCTCCCAGGAGGGATGAGGACTATTACTACATCAGTATAGTAAGCTGCAAATTCTTCCTCAGGTTCCTCATTCTGTAAAAGGATGCTGTTTCCTGTTTTGCTGCCTAATACATTTTTCGTGGAAAGTGAAAGAAATTCAGAAGAAATTTCAGAAAAAACTGAGAAATATTGCAGGGTTTATATTATGTTGGATACAACCAACAGCAAGTACTTGGATAAAATTCAAGGTTTTTTCTACTTAAATTGCATAAAGTTGGAACCAAATATCATGAGAATGTACATTAAAAGAAACTATTGTTGCATCATACAATAAAAAGCCAAGCTATCACTTATATACAAGACATATTGATGTTTATGTTGAGATTTTCCTCAATGTTTTTTAGATATTCGTTAATAGTTAACTCTCTTGTCTTTAATCGCTACTTAAAAAGTACTTAGGTCTGCTTTCCTCTTGTACCTTTTCATTCACCTCCAACCCACACCCCAAAACAAAAGCAGAATGCTAGTCTTAACTCCATCCCCTCTTCAAAACAAACTCCATTCATAAAAAACAATCGTGACCTAGCACCTCTTGTATTATACCGACAAATGTTGCTCCAAAGGATTTGCAGTTACCTTTGTCTTTGTATCTTTACCATACTCTCTGTGTAATTTCTCAAAAATCTGATTTGGGTCACCCATTGTACTAAAAATGCTCACATAAATAGTGAATGGCTTCTAAATTACCCAGTTTGGTAGATTTTTTTTCCTCATTCTCCTTTGGAACTTTGCACAGCTAAACTTGAAAAATAGCCTCTCTTAGCTTCTCCAACAGAACAAAATCCTGGTCCTTTTCCTACCTTTGAGATGACCTCGCCCACTGTGCTACCTTTGCTTCCTCCTTCTAGATATGTCAGCTTTACAAGGACTAGTGTTTTTGTTTCCTTTGTTCACTGATGTATCAGCATAGGAATAGTTAAACGGATAAATTTTCTAATGTCCCTACCTGACCCTTAGAAATCCCTAAAGCTATTGTGCCCATGACTACTTGGTTTGGTTAGCAATAGAAAAAGAAGGGGGAAGGAGCTCTTAAGCAGTATCCCTGAAAGGCTTGTTACATCTATGATAAAAACTCTGACTTGTAAGATTACTGCTATTACTCCTCAGCAAGGTCATAGCTGATGAGTGTTTTAGCTAGTGGTGACTATATTCTTTCCAACAAACCTCATGAAATCCTAGCACTCATATGTCCAAAGTTACAGGGCCACCTCCACACAGACATGGTAAGTTTGTTTTGTTTAGTGGCCTCCCAACTGGGTTATCTTACAATATGCACGGGGACCAGATGAAAGTCAACAAGTGAACTGACCACAAAGGAGACAAAATAAACATTCTACAACAAAGATATTAATATTTCCATCACTGTGAATATATACCATTTTTATTAGTAAGAAGTTTTATAATTTTAAATATATTTCCATTTCAATATCATCAAGGAACCAATGGAGATGTTTCAGTCCACACGCATCCAAGTGTTACAAGTTATTTTCCAATCCTCCTTCACTAAGACAAAATCCAGAATTAGGGGCAGAGGGATCATGGAAATGCCTTAAGCAACAACAAAAAAGTCTTGAAACAGCCCCCACGATAATGTGGGTGACAGATTTATTCTTTGTGGTGGCAAGGCTCTTTTTGAGTTTCTGTATGTAAGCAATCAAGTTCACTAAACATCTCCAGTTATGGATCTATCTAGGAAGAGGCAAGGATGTTTCTGGAGCTGTGCTTGTTTCATCTGGAATACCGGCAATTGCAGATGTACACGGCCTGACAGAGTATAAAGGGTGAAGTGCATCCATAGTACCTAGGCTCATATGCCTTAAAACAACAGTGGATCTCCAATAAGGGCACTTTTGAGCAACAAGAGAATTCTAAAACCCCACAGAGAAGGTTCCTTGATCACAGGGCATCAATACCCATCATTTTTAGAAATAGTTTTGGCAAAGCGTCACACTGATTTATTTGAGCTCACGAAGATCTGAAAAAACAGATCTCTTCTTTATGTAAACATGGATTAAGAAAAATGTAAATCTCCCATCTAGGTTTATTTTTTTAATAGGGATTTTAATTATATATTTATAAATCTAGGGTGCTCAATGCCTTAAACAGTTAAGATAATAAATGGGATTTGGCAGAACATTTGTTCTGATTGCTAGATGTTTAATGATACTTGGAACATCAAGATGTGTGTGAAATTACACTCTACTAAGATGCAGAAAGAATGACTTGGAAAGGGTCAGATCTCATTTTGACTCGATTCTTTTCTCCTGGAATATAGACAAACCACATTCTTCTTTTCTTCCCTTCCCCCTTTAGATTACACCGTATGACTTTTGATTGATATTCATCTCTATAATTTGTGCTTTTTGAAAGGATAATTGTTACAAGAATTACATATTTCGGTTTTTTCCAGTAATAGGAAGATAAGAATTTAAATCAGACTTATTTCCTAACTGATCAAGCATGGAATATAATTTATGAAATATTTTCAAAATAAATGTTTTTCCATGCAAGTTTAAATGTCACTTCAAATTTAGTTCGACAGAGGGTTATAGATAGCTACATTTTTCTTTCCCCAGCAATTTTTCTAAATACTTTAAATGTTTCAGCTGTACATATTATATTAATAATGAGAAAGGACAGGGGCAGGATTATCTGAATATATACACTGTTTACCATACAGGTTAATGAAGATACAGGGTCAGCTGTATCATGTCTATATCAAACCACATGACTACTGTAGTGTTTCATACCATTGACATGCTGCTGTTTCATGAGATCTGTTTGTCAGCTACAATAGATGGTGTGCAAGTTTGGTGCCATGCATCCTTTATGAAAATAATGAACTAGCGTAAGTATCCACACCAGTCATCTATTGCAAATAACTACAAACTACTTACACTCTAAATATTTAGACCACTAGGAATTTTAACATTGGACCATCACCTTTCCCCTACTGCACATCAGAGCAGGCAGCTTTCTGATTGCATGTCCTTGAACATGATATTAACAACATGTGAAACTGATTAGAATGGTTGAGGTGTTTGAAAGAAAGACATTTTGATTTTTATAAAGATTGGCACGAAGATCATTTTCACTTTGTTAAAACACACCCCTATCTCAATTGTAGTTGTCAAATATAAAAACAAATGCCTATATTCTTCTGAATCACTTTTTTACATTAGTCTTTCATGTGTTTTGCAGATTTTCAAATCAATGTAACATAAGAATAAAAGTAAAAAATTAAATCCAAACATAATCTACCTGTCAGGAAAACACTTACTCCAGCACCAAAAATTAGAACTCATGTAGGGGGGAAACATTTGTCTGTCTCTGGGTATGATTGGTTTTAAAAGTTGATTTTGGGGGGTTGCTATGCAAAATTCTCTAGCAACATTCACAATTTCTCAGAGTAATGGTTGTTTAAAAATCCTTTTCTTTGAATGGTGCTTGGCTGAAGGTTTGGGAGAAAAAAAGCAAAATCGCTCTAAAAGGTATTCCTGACAGCCGGTAGTCTCTCTATCTCTCCACCCCTCTTTCAGGTAATTAGGCTGCTAAAGAGCAAGGAGTGAGTGATGCTGTTGGACTCCAGCATTTGCATCGAGGTCACAATAGGACAGAGTCAATGTGGACAGTGACCCATATCTCACAAATCTAGAAAATCTCATCGGAGAATTATAAAATAATCTACCAAGCCCCTATTTACAAACCCTGAATACAATTCTTATCCTTGCAGAGATAAAGACTGGAGGGGGGGAAGTATTAGAAAACTTTTGACCTTAAAAAGCAACAAATCTGAAATTGAGCCAAATATTTGAAAGAAATGGCTTTATTCTCCAATTGATTTGTACATTAATGAAAGAAACATGTACTAAAAATTTTGCTTTTAAACATGCTACTTTAAATCTGAAATAGCATAATCTCAGTACCACCTGCCACTCTGGGCTGCATGATGGTTTTTCTGCCCACCACTTAAATTGCAGTTAACCCTTTATCTTTGGCAGAGCAATTTCCACATGGCATAAATGATGGAGCAAAGGTTTGGGAAAAGACCTGACTTTTGGTCCTAGTGCTTCTATCAGCTGTCTACATGGTCTTCGGCTCTACTGTTACTAACTAATAGTAACCAGACGGTGAATCCCAAAGGGTCAATTTCCTTGGCTACAATGAACCCTCTCCTGTTGGGAGCATGTTGCATCCCTAGATGTACTGAGGAAGAAAAAGTTAAGAACCAATAAGCTGGATTCTAAGACCAGCTCTTTCAGCCTTCAGATCCTCATCTATAAAATGAAAGGTTTCCAAATGATCACAATTTCAAGTGAGTCTGTGTTGCTTTTACTTAAACTAATACAAATGATAACTCACTGTATGTTGTGTAAACATACAACATCTGATAAATGCACATCTAAGACTCTCAGAAACAATAAACATCATTCTCCCAGCAGAAGGTCATAAACTGTCAAAAATATCTTTCAAAAAAGCCACTACAGTTCTCCTTTGTCTCTGAGTTTGAAAAATATTACCTGTAAAATCACTTTGGTTTATGTCTAGTTTCCACTACAGGGGAAGAAAAAGGAAAAACCAACCAGTTGTTAACTTACGCACTGAGGTGTGCATTGCTGTCATGGCAGATTCAACCGTGTGCTAGTTAGTGAAGGTTTATGTCCATGGTGTACACCTTTGCTTTCATAATTACAATGTGAGAAAGTCTGCTAAGTGCCTGAGTCAGCCCAAGGTCTCAAAGGAGGGAGCCTTGGGAAATGGGAGATGGTTTCACGTATGATGAGGAACGCTTGCTGGGTACAAAGCACTGGCAAAGGTGGAATGACAGATTGTGAGCAATCCAAGCAAAAGGAAAAGGCATGGTGACGGTAAAGACTAGGGAAATGGTGGAGGAGAAAAACCAAGATAAGTTGGAATCTGATTCTGGAAGGTCTTAAATACCACACTAAGGACTCTGGACTTGATAGACAATAGTGAGCCAGGAGAGGTGTATAAGAGAGAAGAGCAACAGTAGGTGAGTAATCTATATGATGGGCTGACTGTGCACAAGCTATGCCAAAGGCCTAAGTTAGGATGATGACACCAGGGGGCCCGAGAATCGAGTACACAGAAGAGACCATAGAGCTAAAATTAACATACTTGGTAATCAACTAGATGTGAAGCTGAGGGTGCAGGAGTTGTCAAGGATGCATCGGAGATTTTTGGCCTGAACCTTTACTTTTAGAAGAGTGGAACCTTAAATATGCAGTGCAGCTAAGAAGAGAGATTGCTTTTTGTTGTGTTGACATTGGGAGGGGGAGTCAGAGGATACAAGTAGATGAAGTTAAGGATCCCTTTCAACCCTGGGCTTATAAGACTTTTCTGATACTCTGCCTTTGGAAATGTTAAGTTTTAGACACTGAAAATATTTTCCCAGTGTAGTTTTCCATGAAAAGTTAGAAATGTGGAGCCAGAACTCAGAAGTTTGAATCCAAATAAATAGGTCTGAAAAGCCTTTACGTAGAGATAAACTGGTAGCAATAAATGAAATCTCTGAGAGACAGAGTATAAAGGGTCAGGTAACCAAAGGTCACCTTTTGGAAGGCCATGGCTGGGGGTGCTGCTGAGGAAGGGCTGAGAGAGAAGCGAAGAAGATGGAGCAGCTTGCTCAGAGGAGGAAAAGAAACTGCAAATTCACTGTCCCCGATGGGAGGAGATGGAGGATTTCAACTCTGACTCTTTAGAGTCAAGGCCATCAAAGGCAGACAGATAGGGGACCAGTAGCACTTTGAGAACTTTGCCAGTGAGAGGAAGAATGGGAGCAGAGGGAAGCAGGATGGTAAAGGGAAGTGATTTTAATGTAAAGGGTGCTGAATTTATTACTAGAAATGGGGGAAGGCATCTGCCAAAAAGGGAGCAAGAAATGAGAAAAGTGAAGCAGCAGCCGGAGAGGATGATATCAAAGAGGCCAAGTGGAAAAACACCAGGTGCTTTCATTTCTTTTCCTGTGCATGGAGGCCAAAGCTAATAACCAAGCAAAGAAATAAAAAATGTTAATAGTCCATAGACAAAGGCACTCATTCTTTATTTTCCTCTAGTCTCAGAAAAAAGGTGCCACCTCTTTCTTCCCAGAGCTCTTGCAACCTCCTGAGTCCCTGATTTCACTATCTTTCATATCCTCGGGAACATATTCTCATCAAATTAGTCTGTTTGACTGGCTCCAACCTTTACCTGCCCAGGTCTCCTGTTGAAAATGCTGGATGGCCCAGGCTGTTTCATGTATGATCGATGTCTAGTGCATATCCATTTTTATACAGTGGGTAATAACTTGACAAATATTACCCTAAATAATCTAAGCAACACTGTGGTGAAAGCAGGATCCTCATTTTATGGACTGTCCAAAACCACAGTCGCAGGAAGTGTCAGGTCTATGACTCAAAACTGGGTCTTCTGACGCTAAAGCCTCGTGTTCTTTCTCCCATGCAGAGCTGTCTCTTGACGGTTGAGACGCAGGCAGGAGACTCTGTTTCTGTCTAAACATCACGAAGTACTTGGCTTGCTGTCAGAGACCTAACTTTAAATGACTGCAATAGCTTGATGAATGGTGTGAAAATTTTATGGTCCTTCCGTCAGACACCGTAATTTATTATCACATAATGCACAGTTAGAAGAACCAAAAGAAACCATCCCACGAGGGCAAACAATGTGGAGGCAGTGGCCCTTTGACACTCCAGGCCACAGGCATTATATGGATCCAATAAGAAAGCTGCTTCTACGAACGAGAGAACAACCTCTTGATCTTGCAAAATGTTTTTGGACACCTAAAGGCTCTTTTATTACTGTGGCTGATTAAAATGAAAAGCTTAAACGACTAAAATGTTCTTTTTGATGAGTTTTTACCATGAACTATAGACCTTGTAGTCCAGTGGGATTCAAGCCCTTTGATCCTGGGCACTCACATAAATTCAGAGTCATAAAACAACATTGGATTTGATTTTACTAGTGTGGCTGATGTTGCCAGATTTGTAATGCAATCTTGTTTTCTCCCCTCCTCATTTCTGAGCCCATCCACCATTGTTTTATAGCAAAAAGAAAGGAGTTTCAAATTGGGTCTGCAAATCAAGCTTCGAGATTGACTACATCTCTAGAATGCTGGAATTTCACAGAAAAATAATGATAGTGTATTATATTCATCAAGATTGGAATCAAAGTTATCTTACGTGCTAGAAATAAAGCATCAAAAAGAGAAACCCCTTTCTGCAGTATAATAATCACAGATTTTCACAACTTGAAGACTGTTAGAAAATGATGTGGTTGGGAGCAATAATGTAAGTTTGAAGCAAAAAAAATATGGTCAGTTTAGAGTTTATTAATTTCCAAGCAAGACGAATTGACAATAAATTAGAAAATCAAAAGACCTCCCCCCCAGGTTATTTATTAATGAGTTTTCAAACTTCATTTAACTAAAAAAAACAAAGCAAAAAAACCTGGTATCTGTAGGAGAAATAAAGGAAATGTTCAACTAGACATTTAACAAAAAGACATGTGATAAAATAAACATAACAGATGTTTAATTCCTTTCCTAATTTCCTAATCATTTTCTTGTATATGTATCTGTTTTTTGGAAATGTAAGTCTGCTCATGTCACATGTTTCTTTGCTTAGAATTGGTCAGTAGATTCTCATGATTCTGAGGATGAAATTGGGAAACCTTAAAAAAAACCTACAAGGCCCTTCCAGAATCCAGCTTCTTGCCTTCCTCCACTAAGGTGTTATTCAAACTGTGGGCCATGATCAATCAGTGAGATAGCAAATTAGCAAATCAATTTATGCTTTATCGTCAGCATTTTTTTAAAAATAAGAGTTGAATATATCAGAGTGCATCACATGTAATAAATTCTGTTCAATAGAACTCATTTCTCTCACACACGCACACAAATGCATTCCTTATTCTGAGTTGCAGTATAAAAGTTTGAAAAGAACTATTCCAAAGCTTCATTTCAAAAGTTTCTCCTGTTTGTCGCTCACTGTGCTCTGGCCACACAGGCCTCTCTGCAGTCCTTCAGACAAGCCAAGTGCCTCTCCACTCTTCAGGCCTCTGCTTAAATGTCACTTCCTAAGAGCGTCCTTCCCCGACCCCCCAAATCTAAATTATACCCTATCAGAGCAGCTCCACAACACCCATCGCATTATATTAATATTTATTAAGTGATTATTTTATCAATATCCGTTTCTCTGAATGGACTACAAGTTCCAAGAGAGTCAGGACCATGTCTGCTCTGGCCCCTCTGGTACCTAGCACAGTGCTTGCCACCCAGGAGGTACTTAATCAATAATTAAATGAATAAATGCTTGAAAGACCTCTAATTTCCTTTGATGATTCTCTTCTTAGATGAAACACAGGTCCTCAATTTCATGAGGCATTGTTTTTAGACAGTCCTTTGTTTTTTGTCATATAGAATGTGCCTGTATATTTATAGCCATACATATGGTATGTACTGCTTCTGTAAGTAGATGAAGCATTACACCTACGAGTATAGACCTGTAAATACTTTTCTGTGTATGTTTTTCTGTGAAATAAGCTTACAGTGAGTTTTTTTCATGTGTTTAAAAACCAAAAGCTCTCTTTAATGGGAAAACATTCCATAAAACTGGAACCTGCTTCAGTCATCAAAAGAAAATATACCTGGAGCTTCAAGAGAAAAAGCGTCAAGCTGACCTCCAGTGGTGAGATTGGGGAATGGCTCCTAAAATAATTGTAAAATACCCAGATTACCTATCGCACAGAACAACCTATCTAGGCAATACACATTTCTCAATTATAATTTAAATTAGGTTTATTATGTTTATTTGCAGCAGATACAGGTTATGCCATATATTGTATTAAAACACAATAAGCAGAACCGTATTACACAGACACCTACACCAGCCTTCAAAGACAGTATAAGAAATTGCTACCCATTTATGGCAATCAGAAAATCTAAGACTTACAAGTCTTAGTTGAGATCTAAGATCTAGAATTAGCAAATTCCACAAAAAGTTGGTAATTTTAAAATGCTAACACTCACAAAGTCTTTCCCTCCATTAGTCTCTGGGTAATATTAGGCACTTAATTTAAGCTGACTGTTGTTATTGAGCCTTTGTGGTATAAAGTCTGCTCCCAACTAAACAGTAAATCCTCTGAGTACATAATGTATGTGAAGATTAAATAAAATAGTCTGCAGTATATGCTAAGTGTAGTGTCTGGTGTATAGTGATATGCAATAAAGCACAATGTGGTGGATAAATCGAACTTTTTTTTGTATAAAGGGGCTAATTGTAAAATTCAAAGGAGATATTAATGATTATATGGTCTAATCCTTCATTTTAGAAATTAGAAAACTGATCATTGAATCAAGTTCATGTTGCTCATAGTGCCAAATGTGACACCAGAATCCAGATCTTCTGATTCTAAACCTAATGTTCTTTCCATCATTATCATCATTATTAAATGATGTTTTATCCCGAGAAAATCTCTCATATTTGACAAGTGTTCAGTTAGGATGTACTGAACATAGATGAACTGGAAAAAGCAGAGTTATGTATACAAAAATTATACTTTAGAAAATTTGTCTTTATTGCAAAACCAAATTTAAAATGTAACATCTCACTTAGGGCCTCTTCCCAAATCTGTGCTATAACTCTTGGGGTGCTTTTATATATTCAGATGTTTCCTTCATCAAATCATGGTAGCAGCAATATTTCCATTAATGGGCAGTAATGAAATGAGTGCATCACATTTTTATAAAAAAATTAAAAGCAATGCTCTTAACAGTAAATACAGAATGTTTTTCTTTTAATTAGGCATGTAGTTTATATTGAAAGAACTTCCCCACCAAAAAATAGTCTTTGATAGCCACTGACTTAAACTAAACATGCTGCTCCTCACAATAAATATGATAGTGATCATTTATTGGTCATCTACCACTTGCCACTGTGTCCCCAGTTCCATTCATACTTTACTATTACAACAGTTACAATCAGTGTCATAACAACCAAGTTGCAAAATGGTCACACCCATTTTACAGATGAGAAACTGAAGCTCAGAAAGGCTTAAATAGGCCGGGCGCAGTGGCTCACGCCTGTAATCCTAGCACTCTGGGAGGCCGAGGCGGGTAGATCGCTTGAGGTCAGGAGTTCGAGACCAGCCTGAGCAAGAGCGAGACCCCGTCTCTACTAAAAATAGAAAGAAATTATCTGGCCAACTAAAAATATATATAGAAAAAATTAGCCGGGCATGGTGGTGCATGCCTGTAGTCCCAGCTACTTGGGAGGCTGAGACAGTAGGATCGTTTAAGCCCAGGAGTTTGAGGTTGCTGTGAGCTAGGCTGATGCCACGGCACTCACTCTAGCCCAGGCAACAAAGCAAGACTCTGTCTCAAAAAAAAAAAAAAAAAAAGACTTAAATAATTTGTTCAAGACCATATCTAGCAGACAGAGACAAGATTCAAACTCAGGGGAGATTAAACACCTGTGTTTCTATTCTGCTGTCCTGCCTAGAGTTCCGTTGCATTTCATACAATGAATTGTCAGTTGACTTCATTATAGGAGTTCATTCTTCAGCATGTTCTGCTTCTAAGGGCCATCATTCCAGAGGACTGATGATATTCCACCCAAAGATACACCAGAGGCAAGGGTCAGTACAAAATCACGGCCACATCAAGTATACTTTCTAGGCGAGGGCCTTTAAGGTATAAGAACTTCCAGAGGCAGTTCAGGGTAGAGGTTAAGAGTGCCACCTCATAGAGATGTTGGTATAACTCATTTATTCTTCATATATAAAGATCGGCACATAGTAAATGCTTAGTAAGTAGCAAATATTGTTATTATTACTCCACCAGGACACAAGGTAAGCTAGACTAAATTGCAGTGAAATGGTCAAAGCACACACAAGCCCATCTGGGTATACATATAAACACACAATAAAGTCACACTATGGATTCCAAAGTCTACATGAGGTCGGACTTCTTAGAAGAGGCAACAGGTGCCATTTAGCACACATGGGCATATCCTACAAGTGGGTGACAGCATAGGGAACACAGCTGCATCACCCATGTACTTATTAAGGAACCAGCAGTGCCGGGATCAGGTGCTATGCCACAGAAGACAAGGCCAAAGAACAGCTGAGGAGCCCCGATGTTCCAACCACAGAAATCACAAAAAAGTAAGTATTAAATAATTGGCAAGATGCATGGAAGCTTTGCCTCAGTATTTTCAACACTGAATTTATGATCTTGGAAGTTGACTTCTCTGAGATTCAGGTTTCAAATCTCTAAGATAAATATAGGCAAATATCAAGATGATGGTGAAAAGTATTAGAGGTTCTTCCTCAATCTGGGCTCAGGACCAGCTCTGAGAAATGAACTTAGAGAGAGAAATCTCCCACCTGTTCCTTTCTTTTGTACTGAGGTAGGGAGAACAAAAGAACACCTTGTCACTTCTGAAACCAGTGAAATAAGAGGACTCCCTTGCTTATGTTTCTCTTTCCCAGTACCACAAAAATGTCATCATTTTTTATCTCATGGGGAGCTTGTCCAGGGTGGAACAGAGAATGACCTGCAAGGTCTTTGCCACAGGATGAGAGAAGGAGAAAAATTAAAAGTTAGAAAACCATTATGCTAGAGATAGTGAATCAAATCAGCTGACAGTGGAAACATATCAGATTTAGAAACCAGACAGATCTGGTTAATAAATCTAGCCATCCCACTGATCAGCTGTGAAAACTCAGGATTGCACTTTACTAGTTCAACAACTATGATTATAAACATCTCCAATTAAGTCAGAAAGAAAGGGGTACTCAGCACTTAAACTCTAAAATCAACAAAATTTCTTCCTGTTCTTTTCTCAAAATGTTCTAGAACACAAACCATACCCAATTTTCTGCACTCAGGGCTCATCTCTTCCAAAACTGCTACCCTTACAATCCCATCACTAGCCCTTTCAGGAAAGGACAGGAGAGAGGAAGAAAGGGGAGAGAGAGGGAAGGAAGGAGGAGGGGAGGGAAAAAAGAAAAAGAAACACATGCAAAAGTCCATAAAAATCTCACAGCTCAAGGGACTTTTTGCTTGGTACTCACGAGACCAGGAAGAAAGTGAATGAGGACATTACTACTCAGTCCCTCTATCTACTATACTAGGGGCCTCACACTGTCCACAGGGGCCAGGCAATCAACACCAACAAGTAAAGGAGCCTGGATATAAGACAATAGGAAACGTGAGGAAGAACTGCGGCAGCTACAGCTCACATGCTCATTTAAAATTATTCAAAAGTAACTTTTTAAATGATATTGTGCTGCCCAAACAAATGTTGGGAGATTGTATTTGATGGTATCACAAATTTAAGAACTTTGTGGCTCTCCTAATGCTAATCCCAAAATAACATTGTACCTAAATACTGTGAGTCACAAAAGAATTTCTAGCAATGTCCAGTCAGATCAATCAACAACTATTCATTAAATTTCTGCTCGTTGCCTAGCACTGTGCCAGGTAACATGGGAAAAGGGGATCTCCAAGACTTTTGGATTGAGTTGAGACAGACAGGTGGGCCCCCTCTTTCCCCAGGCCAGAAGTATAATAATAGAACTTTAGAGATAGGAGGAAACCTACTCCAGTTAGTGCAACACTCTTACTTTGTAGCTAAAGAACCTAGCATTTAGGAGTGACACATGACGGTATAGAACTCAGAATAATTGAGCAAGGCAGGACAAGTCTGAAGAGAAGGAAGCATGGCCCAGGGTGCTCTATCACACCTCATCTCCTCCTATTTCATGAAGAGTCAAAAAAGCAAAGGGCAACATTCAAAAAGTCACCTGTTTCAGCATCAGCCCATCACCTGAAGTCAAAAGACTATTGAAATAAAAAGAAACCTGTCTTGGTCCACATGTACCTACCCACGCTCAGGGGTGAAAACTCAGCAGAGATGATTGGAGCTGATGGCACCTGAAGAAGACCAGCATCAAACCCTGTGGCAAGAATGGGTAACGAACATATTCTTCATTCTACAACCAGCCTCCTTCTCTGTCTGAATTATGTGGGGGCAAGACAGCATCTTGAAGGCTGAGGTAAAGAGCTCCTGGGATGCCAAGCCAGGTAAGGAATTACTTGCTTCATGCTTTCCATCAAAACTCAACTCCAAATCTACAGGCTTCAGGGTAGCCAGTAGCCTAAGAGGCATCTTGAAACTAGTAAACCAGCAAATCTATTAAGCACGTGACATTTTATATGAACAATGAAATGATGAATTAAAATATTTCTCAACTTTTATTTGCAGCTCAGCAATGAATTATACTAATATCAGCACTTAGGGGAATACCATGAGGGCTTTATGAAATCCTCATATTTCATATTTGTGCAAGTTTTGTTTATTGGCCTACAAATGACTCCCTTCCCCTCATATTCTCTGGGAATTAAGAGATTTAAATGTATTGCGTTGATAATGAAGAATATAACAAATGGAAAAGGTTCAGGATTTATGTCTTTATAAACTTAGCTGTATCAGCTCAAATGTAGTCTATGCTCAATTTTGTCTCAACAGCAATGTGTAAACTATTAGAAATGGATCATTGGGATGGGTTGGAAATAGAAAAGTAATGAAGTCTACGAGTTTCCCTTAATGGAGGCCAACATACTGTTTGGTTCTCTTGGGGACAGCAAGGTACAACACGAATTAATTTTCAGTTTGGCGTCCCTCCCTAGCTCATCCTGCAGTGGGAGTCAGCACGCGAGAAATGTGACTGCATTGCACAATGAGCAGGGGCCTGCCAGAGGCCACCGCTCCGTGCAGCTTCCCCTCCGTTGGGAACTGCGCATGTGATGAATGGGGTAAGGGAAAAAGTTTCCAGTAAAGGAAATGTCACTGTTGGCGGGTTCTTTTTCTTGTATCCCACAACCCAGAGAACATTCGTTAAAAACAGATAAAACAATCTGTCATTTCCACGGCATCTACTTTCAAACTGTTTAAAGTGCTGGTCAACACCAAAATTCATAATTTATCCAGCTCCTCACAAGCCACACAAAGGGCATGTATTTTTTTTTCTTCACCTGTCAAAATTGAGTAAGTAGAGATCCAATGAAGTCCTACCCGTCCCACGCCCATGCTTCTCTCTTGTCATAAAGAACAGGGCTCCCTACAGAAGTTTCACTCACCATTCTAAGAGCTGCATCCTTTCCCTGAGTGACACATCTGAAAAGACACCAGAAGACTAGAGTGCTGCATTCAGAGTACAACTGAAAATCTGAACACATTCCACAGAGGCAAGCAGATCAAGAAGAGACCCACTGGTTAGAAAAGAGAACCTCTAGAAGTAAATAAAAGGTCATTTTGTTTGTTTGTTTGTTTTTGTTTTTTTTAAAAAAAGGGGGGAAACAGTTAAATAATAGGGATTTGGAGATTCTGAGTTAGATAATCTTAAACTGAAAGCACAGTGTAGTGGATAAATCGAACTTTTTTTGTATAAAGGGGCTAATTGTAAAATTGAGTGCAATGTGCACTGTCTAGGGGATGGACACGTTTGAAGCTCTGACTCAGGGGGGTGGGGAGCAAGGGCAATATACATAACCTAAACTTTTGTACCCCCACAATATGCTGAAACAAGAAAAAAAAATGAAAAAAAATCATTTGGAATTAAAAAAAAAAAAATTTGAAGGAGACATTAGTGATTATATGGCCTAATCCTTCATTTAGAAATTAGAAAATTGATCACTGAATCAAGTTCATGTTGCTCATAGTGCCAAATGTGACACCAGAATCCAGATCTTCTGATTCTAAACCTAATATTCTTTCCACGAATGCTGCATGGCTTAATGGAAAGAGCACTGGCTTCAAAGTCAGATCGAGGCAGATGCAAATTCAGGTACCCTCATTTATTATTAATATTATTAATAGTATAGAACTTCTGACAAGTAGCGTTCTCTCAGAGCCTCATGCTTTATTATCTAGAAAATGGGGACAAATGCATTACTTTGCTTATATTTCCACATTTACTCTTTATAATACTAATGCTAAATGCCTAGGCTAGAGGTTGGCACAAAATAAGAATTTGATAAATGTTAGGTACCATTATTTTTCAATCATAGGTTGTTATATAAAAAATGTGTGTCATCTATGTGCCAAGAACTTTGCCAAGTACTATAAAGCAGGGGTCCCCAACCCAAGGTGAGTCGTATAATTATTTCATTATATATTATAACGTAATAATAGAAATAAAGTGCACAATAAGCATAATGTGCTTGAATCATCCCCAAACCATCCCCCGCCTCCCCAGTCCATGGAAAATTGTCTTCCATGAAAACCGTCCCTGTTGCCAAAAAAGTTGGGGACCACTACTATAAAGGACATAGAGAAAAACAAAATAATTTCTTCTTCCAAGGTGTGTACAATTACTAGGTAAATAAGCAGGACCTTGACAGCATGAAAGGGTAATGAAACAACTCAAAGAATTTAAGCTGAACTCAGGAAGTAGATTATACTTTGAGATGGCAAGATTATATGAATCAATATAGAATAGTATTCTAAACACCGGGTTTCTTAGGGGAAAAAAGATTATGTGGAAAACAAGTTTTCTCTGTTTTCTTCTCTATACATGGTAAAGCTCTCATGGTAATAATACAAGATATTTCTCAAACTTATTTGATCATGAAAACTTTTTGTCAAAGTGCATTTCATAGGATCATTGTTCAGTGGAATGAGCTTTGGGAAAGACCATCCTGATATGGTCTACAAAAGCAGAAGAAGGGCTGGAAGATCATGGAAAAGTCATCCTCAAAGGGTAAGCCAAATGTCTAAGTCCTCAACCAAAATAATATGAGGGCCACTCTAAACTCAAGTTGCCTAATCATAAAGAGACTTGCTCAGGGAAGAAGGAATGAGAAATAACACGTATGTGCCATGTAACCACACTACAGAGTGCACATCATATTAAACAACCCCTAGAAGGGAGCTATTATCACCAACAATACAGTTATAATTATTGTACAGTTGCTGAAAGTGAGAAACTAAGTCCCAAAGAAGTTGATTAATATCTCAAGGTCACAGTGCAAGGAGTTGAATGGGGTCCTGACTTCAAAATCCAAGTTCCTTCACATTGTCATCATGCATAAAATAATATCATACCTGATTCTCGGGCTACCATAAGGGAAAAGATCAGCTGTACAGAGAAACAACCTGCAAAACAGCTGTGCTGGTGATTTTTAAATCCTTGCTCCTAAGCAATCTCAAGGAAGTAAATCTTCAATTTTACTGAGTGAGAATTTGTTTTATCATACAAAATAAATTAGTAAAGCAGGTATAAACTGTGTTTCTACCCAAGAGTCATGGACTTGCTATGCAATGTCTGCAGCAAGCGAAAGTTTCTCAGTCAAGCGAGAACCTGTGAAGGTAAGGTGCTGCCTTTTCAAAAGTGAAGTTAGTGACACAGAATTATCCAAAATTGGAAAATGAATTGGAAACTGTACTACATGATGAGTAGCATCATGAAGTGACCATAAATTCTTGAGGTAGAGTTTGCAAAATGAAAGGCACACTTGGACAAAACTAAAAAATTTTGTTGCAGTAACATTATAAATGACATAAAACAGTAAACTTGTGGGAAACATCTGACCTGCCATCACTCTCTCACTGGAGATTTGACCAGAAAAGTCACCGTAGTGCTTTGAGTTTGTGTAAAGGTGTATAAACATAAGGTGCCAGGAATTGACTCATTTGAGTCATCAATAAATCTTTGCTCTTGTGTGTAAATTGCTACACCTTTTGAAAAGCCAGTGCCAGGACCAAGCCCTGTGCCCGTTCTATAGAGCAGCACTCACCCAATGTTGGCTGCAGAGTGTGCATGAGATTAAAAACTTTGGGCTCACTCATACTGTAGCTTTGGGAATACAGGCTAAAAAAAGCCAACCATCCAATCACAGTATTTTAGGCAGTAGGTTTTCCATTTTGTTCGTAGGGGAACTGAACGATTAAGTGACTTCCCTACAAATATATGGCCAAAAACAAAATAGAAAGTTGACTTTAATCATACTGTTTCTTTAAATTCTATGAAAACATTCCAAAAAATTTAAATGTGATACATATCAATTCTTGTATATGGTGGCAGAATGAATCACTCTTCTTGTGTACTCTAAACATGAAACCCTCATTCTAGAAAGGCATGTTGAAAGAGTCCTGAAACACATAGGACTTTTCCATGGCCTGGAAGTGAAAAAAGAAAATCTAACAGGCAATGGAGGCTGCCAATGGAAATAACACATAGAGAAATGACCACCAAAATAGCAGTTTTCCCACCCATTATCTTCCACTAGTCCTGTGACAATAGATGAGACCTTGTTACTCAGTGGAATAAAACAGGTAGGGATGATATTCAGTGAGTGCATATTTACAAGTGCAGGCAGACTGGGTTTTTGTTCATTTTATGAACTGCATCTGTTCTGACTGGTGTTGCTGCCAAGCTAGGTGTTTCATTTTCAATATCACCCAGAGGACAGGGGTTAATTAAAACATAGCAGGGCCAAGCAGGTGAAGTGGCCCAGAGTGTACCGTAGAGAACTAGAGAGCACATGTCCTAGTTGAACTGGACACTATTACTCAACCCCAGCAGGTTGAAGGCATAGAAGAAAATAAGCCACTGTTGCCAGATTTTCCAATTTTTCTAGAAGCAGCTAGAAATCAAGTTTTTTTATATTAAAATCTCCATATTTTAAAATATTTACTTCCTACTTCAATCTTTAAAATGCTGTGTTTGCCAAACAAAACACTTTTCCCAGTAAGATCAGAGATTGGAGTTGCCACTTTCCTACTGAGGGTTGTCCATCTGTGACTGCTGGGATAGTTTCAAGCTACAGTTAAATGTATAAATTGGGTACACTTTCCCAATGGCAGGAGTATGCCATGGCCACAAGCTTTTAGCAATCATAAATACGGGACAATTTTTTTTTAAAAGTTTACTATAGCATCAAAAGAGCAAATATTAATAATTTTTATAGATATTTTAAAAAATATCTCAAGTACAATTAGGAACATTTTTAAACCTTTACTACTGCTAATCATACCTAAGTCTAAACCATATTTTAAATGGAGCTCATGATTATAATATACTTTTTTTTTCCCACTTATTCCTTCCTTTCCCATGTCCAGCTTTTCTTAATCTGAGATGTAAGATCATAGGACTTTCACAGTGATGACACAAAATAATGTACATAACATGCTTAGAACAATGCCTAGCACATACTAGGAACTCAAAAATTATAGGAATCTACTATTACTATGAATATTTAGCTGTCAAAGCCCTCACAGGGCTGGTCTATGACTTGGGGAAAGCTACTGTTAACTCTTATAACTTGGCTGTTGATAAAACTTCTTGTAGAATCACTTCTGTACCTACCCTCTTTAACAAGCTGTTTCTTAAATTATCCCTATCAATTTCAGTTCCTCTGAGACAGCTGAGTGTCTTTTTCATACCAGAACAAAGAAAAAGAAAGAGAGGTCTCTGTAGGGCATTTTGCAACAAAGGAGATAAGGGCTTTCACCTCTCTTTTTCCCCTAAGAGACAGAGGTAATTTTCCACTTTTTTTCTTTGTGAAATGGACTCATTCCCTCTTTTGAACTACTTAGTCCTGGCAGGATAGGTGTGGCTTGAATTCAGACACCATACTACTTATCTAAAAATTTCTTGCTACTTATGATGACTTCATATATAATCCAATACACTGTCTCAGTTATTCTAAAAAACACATTGTCACTTACTGAAAAGAATATTTTCATACATCTGATGAGGGGTTAATATGCTTAATATAAAAGAAACTCAAATAACTTAATAGCAAGAAAACAAAGAACCTGATGTAAAAATGAGCAATGAACCTAAATAAACATTTCTCAAATAAAGACATTCAAATGGCCAACAAGTATATGAAAAAAATGTTCAACATCACCAAACAGCAGACAAATGCAAATTAAAACCACAATGCAATGCCACTTCACACCTGTTAAAATGGCTATTACCAAAAATGATGAAAGAGAACAAGGATTGGCGAGGATGTGCAGAAAAGCGAACCTTTACATACTGTTGGGGGGAATGTAAATCAGTACAGCCACTATGGAAAACAGTTAGGTGGTTCCTCAAAAAACTAAACATAGAATTACTACATGACCCAGCAATCCCACTACTAGGTGCATATCCTCAAGGAAAAGAAATCAGTATATAGAAGAGATATCTGCACTCTCATGTTCATTGCAGCATGATTCACAAAAGCCAAGATATGAAATCAACCTAAGTGTCCATCAAAGGATGAATAGATAAAGAAAATGTGGTATATATATACAATGGAATACTATTCAGCCTTAAAAAATAAGTAAATCCTGTCATTTGCAGGATGAACCTGGAATACATTATGTTAAACAAAATAAGCCAGGCATAGAAAGACAAATACTGCATAATCTCACTTATATGTAGAATCTAAAAAAGTCAAATTCATAGAGTAGAATGGTGGTTACCAAGGGTTATGGGGTTGGAGGCTGGGCAAGGATTAGGGAGATATTGGTCAAAGGATACAAAATTTTAGTTAGACATGAGAAATAAGTTCAAGATAATCTATTGTGCAACATGGTGACTATAGTTAATAACAATGAATATATATACTCAAAAATTGCTAGAGTAGATTTAAGTATTCTCACCACAAATAGGTGAGGTAATACATTATGTTAATTAGCTTGATTTAATTACTCCACAATGTATACATATTTCAAAACATGTTGTATACCATAAACACATGCAATTTCTATTTGTCAAGAAAAAAGAAAGGAAATTTGATCCACAGACTCAAATTAGCAGGTATTGAATTAGCATTAAATAAGCAAGAAGTTTTATTTCAATTTTGCTATTATTCTCTCCTGAAGTATGGAGTTACCCTAGACATCAGTAAACTACACTCAGTGCCTCATTTGACATCTAGTTATTTGAAGTTAAGATTCTAAATCTCCTGCCACAGGCAATGCAGGCAAACACCAACCACAGGGAAGGACAACTAGATGGCAGGACCAGGGAAATGATCCTTCAGTCATCCTGGGATTCACAAAGGAGGACCAAGTTGGCAATTTCTCAGCAGCCCCTAAGGATAATGGAATGTCTCAGCACAACTATTCCCCCTACTGCTTTAAAAATAAAACAATCATTTTCTAGTCCAATCAAATGCATTTATGGCACTTTTTTAAAAATAGGAATTGAATTCTATTAAAAACAGAATTCAGCTGGGCACGGTGGCTCACTCCTATAACTCTAACACTCTGGGAGGCCAAGGCAGGAGGATTGCTTGAGCTCAGGAGTTTGAGTCCAGCCTGAGCATGAGTGAGACCCTGTCTCTAGTAAAAATAGAAAAATTAGCAGGGCACAACGGCTAGAGCCTGTAGTCCCAGCTATTCAGGAGGCTGAGGCAGGAGGATTGCTTAGAGCCCAGGAGTTTGAGGCTGCAGTAAGCTATAATGACGCCACTGCACTCTAGCAGGAGTGACAGAGCAAGACTCTGTATGAAATGAAATGAAAACAGAATCCAGGATAAACCTGGTGCCCAATGGCAGGTGCAAGCTGTGGATGCTGTCTAGCTAAATACTTACTTTAGCACATAAGAAAACTAAATATCAGTCTCATAGAACCAGTTCAGTAGCATCAAACACATACCTGCAAGTTTTCAATTTCTTCTTTGTGTTCCCTCTTCAAGTGTAAAATACCAGCTTGGTATTCTGTAAAGTCACAAAAGAAGCCAATTACCAAAATGCACAAAATTAGGCACAAAATTCAAGTGAGCATCTCCTAGATTCCAGAGGTTCTCCTCCAAATAAACTTGAGTAAATATAACAAATGCCACGATTTGACACTAACCTAACAAGAAATGTCAACAATTAGAGCAAGATATGACAAGTAGCTCATGATAAAAGGGAGATTCCTTCCTTTTAGCAAACTCTGAATTATGGAAAGCCCCAAATTAAGCAGATAGGATAGGGATAAAACAAACAAGAAAAGCATGACCATGTTCCAGATAAAGACTGGGTCAGGTGTTTGTCTTTAAGGAGGAGTTGGACATTAAGGCCCCACAGAGAACAAATACAGAAGGTGTTAAGAGCAGATAGGGGAGGAAATAAAAGAAACTTTCTATGTGAGATCAGAGGACTCTATTTTTAACTCTGTTTCAAAAAAAAAAAAAAAAAAAAAATCTCCATTTGAATGCAAAGCTAAGTAAGCACCAGGGCTGATTTTAATCTTTAGATCACCTCAGAAAGTCAAGACTATTTGTCATTTGGATGAGAGATTCTAGGGTGAATTGAGGCTGAAAGGAGGGCAAAAATAAATTTCTGATCCAATTTTAATCTGAGTCTAATAATGTTTATTCCAACAATAAATCCCAAGTGTACACAGGAACTCCAGCCAACCACTAAAACTACCATTCCACTGGCTAAGTATGAAGCAGCCGAGACAACTTTATTTCCAGCAAAACTGCTAAGCATGTGGGGTCAAGAACTATACATGTTGTAGAGGACAGCAAAGCAAAATGCCGTGAGTACACATTTTTGGAAGATAAGCCAGTTTTTTACAAATGTGTTTGGGGTCGTGAGTATGAGTAAGAAAGAAGTCAATTTGACCTCATTTAAAAATGTGTGAAAGACAGGCTATTTCTCCCAGCGTATTTCATAAAGTAGGCATGAAAGTTTAGGTTTCAATTCAAAAAATAGATGAGAGAAATCTTTGGCAAAGCCATAACAGGAGAGGAGTGCTGCTGTTGATAATTACGACGACACACACTGCAACTTTTGCGGGGAATGTGCTCCACTGAGCTGTGAGTCCATCGGCAAGTTTTGTGGGTCCTATATCCAAACGTCACCTTGAATCAAACCACCGGTCCTCATCCCTACCAACACCACTCTAATCCAATCCACCACCCTCCATCACTCCCCTAGACTACTGCAGGACCCCTCTAGTAGGAGGGTCGCTGCTTTCACTCTTACTACCACCATAACTGATCCTCCTGACAGCAGCCTGAGTGATCTATTAAAGACATGATCCAGATCATGCCTCATCCCTGGCTTTCCACTGCACGTAGAGGTAAGTCAAAACTCCCTGCTGCGGTCCGCAGGGCCCTTAATGATCTGTCTCCTGCATACTCCCCCCGTCATTTCATATTACTCCCTCCCCCTGCTGATTACACTCCAGACACACTGGCAGCTTTGCTATTCCTTGAACTTCTCAAGTTCTTTTCTACTTCAATATCTGTGCTAATATTGGAGACGATAATAATGGACTGTATTCACCACTAACTGTATATCTGGCATTATTCTAAGTACTTTATATGTATTAACTAATTTCATTCCCACAATAACCCTATGACATTGGTCCCATTATTGTCATATTGCAGATGAAGAAATGAATGCATAGAAAGGTTAAATAGCTTGTCCAAAGATGTAGAATAATTTGCAGAGCCAGAAAACATGCTTCATTCAATGGGTAAATATATAAACAAACTGTGGCATGTCCATAGAATGGAATGCTACTCGGCAATAAAAAAAGAATGCATCAACATGGATGAATCTCAAAGCCATTATTAAGAGTGAAAGAAGTCAGTCTCAGAAGGTCAGCCACTGTTTAATTCCATTTATACAGCATCTGGAAAAGACAAAACTAGAGGGATAAAGAACAGATCAGAACAGTAGTTGCCAGAGGTTAGAGATGGGACGGGGGTGGGGGAGGGTTTGACTACAACGTAGCAGCATATAAAGGAATTTCAGGGATTTTATAACTATTCTCTATCCTGATTATGGTGCTAGTTACATGAATCTATACTTGTGTTAAAACTCAAAAAACTGTATACCAAAAAGAAAAAGTTAACTCTTTATTATGTTAATTTTTTAAAACACTGCATCACATAGTACACTTTAAAATGTTTTCCCTATAAGATTCAGCATAACCAAGTATACTTGCTAGTATCGTTTATATCCATCATTTTTCTAGGGCTACTAGCAAACGCAGTAGGACAACAAAAAAGAAACAAACCTATATAGATTATAGAGGGAAAAAATGAAGGTATTATTCACTATGTATATTTAGAAAAATCACAGAAAAAAAATATTGGAATTAATATGTGCATTTAGCAGAATTGCTGGATATGAACAAAAATATATAAAAATCCTCACAACACTGGCAGCAAATAGTTCAAGAAAGAATATGTAAACATTTACAGTACTCCTGAAAATACAAAATACCTAGAAAAAACTTAACAAAAATATGTAAAGACCTCATATGAGAAAATAGTAATACTTTATTGAAATATTTTACTAAGAAAGACACAGACAGAAAGAAAGTGAGCAAGCCATGTTTTTGATTTGTAAGACTCAATAATGTAAGGTGCTAATTTTCCCAAATTGATTTACAAATTCAATGCAATCCTTCAAAATTTCTCAAGAGTTGTTTTGTTTGAACCTAAGGAGCTCATTCTCAAATGTATGTGGAAGCATGGAAGTGCGAAATGCCAATAAGAGCCAAGAAACTCATAAAGATATAGATTAAGGTAAGACAACTTACTTCTTAACAAGAATTATTTTTAATTATTAAAAGGTAATTAAGATGGTGTGGTATGGACATGTGACATGGGGATAATAAATGATCTAATAAGATAGACCAGAGAGTCCAGAAATATAGCATGAATTCATGGTCACTTGATACAGAAGTATCTCTGAAGATCTTTGTTTACACAAACAATGGTCTTTTCAATAACTATTGGCTGGAGAAAAAATGGATATTCTCATGGAAAAAATGAAACTGGATCCCAACTTTATAATACATGATAATCTGCTCAAAGTTGATTAAGAGCTAAACTATAAAAAGCAAAACTGTAAATATTTTATAAGATAATATAGCATAATATTTTTGTATCCTCAGGATAGGAATTTCTTAAGACTCAAAAAGCACTATGCATGAAGGGGGAAAAAATCCCTGATGAATTTGCTACATTAAAATTAAGAACTTCTTTTTCTCAACATACACCACAAAGAGGAAAAGACAAGCCACAGAGTGGAGGATACACACTTGAAACACATATAATTAACCAAGATCTAGTATAAATATATAGATACATCCTACAAAACTATGGAAAATGTTTGACCTTTTTAAAAAATAAAGAAGATACTCATACCTCCATACCCAACAATCCTGATTCTAGGCACATACAAACAACAAAACTATAAAGGAAAGCTAGTAATAACATTAACAAAAGTCAGGAGAATGGTGGCTTCTAGAAGGAGAATTGAGTTATGACTGAGTGAGGTGACCTTACATGAGTATTGAATGAGAAATTATTCTTTATCCTGTATATGTTTTACAAAATTTTCTCTATGTATATCCAACATTAAAATATAAGAAAAAATTGCTCTTCTTTTGAAAACTGATTATGTTAGTTTTCTTATATATTGAAGATTATATAGTTATGAGAATTTCTAAGATTCACGAAATAAGAAGCATAAAACAATTTAGTAAGTTTGAGTCCTGTGTAAATGTTGAGTCCTAACCTATATGATATCTAAACCCTAATCAATTCCAAGTCTGTACAAAGTAGTTAAAGACAGGCCAGTTAAACCAAGGTTCTGATGCCCCTTGAGAATAACATCTATGTTCTAAATAGAAATTATACAGACTATATTTTGCAATGATTCACTTTGTGTAAATGGTACCTATAAGGGTGTGACAGTTATAGTTATGACTAATTCATTAACAAATTGATGAAGGAGATCATTGCAAAGCTAACACCCAGCAAAACATGATTCATCCTCTCCTTAAGCAATTATTTTTGCCAACAGTCCCAGTGGGACAGGTGGCAGGCAGACACACCCCCATCCCAACAAGAATGACAAAATAGAATCTCTGGGCACAGGGTGAAGGAAGAAGCTAACGCCTTCACTAATGGAATACTCACTTTGGGGGTTCACAAGAGAATGGGAACAAAATACAAAGGTTACAGAATACTGTCCATGAGTCAAGGTTAAGTTGGTGGTTTCCAAATGTGTCTTTTGGTGGCAGACGCTCCCCACTCTCTGCCACCAAACATTTCTATAGGCTTGCAAATGCCTTAGAGCAGTCCAGGGCAAATCTTGGGGGTAAGGATTGTGAGGCAGAGTTGTCCATTCGGGACCAAGGATGTTTGCATTTGTTAAAAGAGAACTTGACCCCCACTATTCAACATATCTGGGACTCTGCAAATATATGAAAAAGAGGAACAGAGATTTTTAACTTCAGGGCTTGAAAAGGGCAGATCCCTTTGAATTCACATTAGCCCCCAGTGAAAATTAATGAATGAATTCAAATAATTTAGCTGACAAAGAAGCCTGAAGAATGTCTTTTAAGAAAACAATACATTACATGAAAGGCAGAAAGAGAAAAAAGGCTCCTGACAGGCAAGATTCAACATTTTGGAGAAAAAAAATATGAAAGAACTTTCTCCATAAAAATGAAGCTCTTTCTAGTGAAGTAGTCTAATTAGTTCCTTCCCTTTTTATTGCACAAACTTTCCTTTTTGATCAGTCCACATTAAGAAAACATCCTTTCTGCCAGGTATCATTACAGAGTTTGTCTCCTCCAATTAAAAGAGCAGAATTAAAGATGATTTCACTAACATGGAAGCCATGTGGTAACCACTGCTGTGTTTCATCACTTATTAAATGAGTTTATTTAATTACATGTGGCTACAGATAACATTATTGAGCATTAATTCTAAGGAAATATTCTGAACACTTCATACATATTAACTCCTGCCATTCTTACCTCAAATTTACAAAGTAGACCCTATTATATCAAGACTCATTGTACAGATGAGGAAACTGAGGTACTCTGGTTATACAACTTTCCCAAAACCACATGCTTGTAAGTGCCAGTGATGTCATTCATACCCAGAGAATCTATACTATTTCCTCTTCAGAGTTTTTGTTTGTTTCCTTGCTTTTGTTTGTTATTGTTGTTTTTATGGTTGCTTAAAACACAACTCCAAATCCCTAGAAATATAACAGTTACTAGCTTTCAGTGACTCAAAAGGCTGAGGCAGGAAAATCACTTGAGGCCAGGAATTGGAGGCTACAGTGAGCTATGATTATGACATTGTACTGCAGTCTGGGTGACAGAGCATGACCCCATCTCTTTAAAAAAAAAAAAAAAAAAAAACAAAACTAGCTTTATCCAATCTCTAGAATCATTTGTAAACTTGGGGAATCTTTTCTACAACTCTTTAGAAGGGGTATGGGGTATGTTTAACCACAGGGAGGTTTGATGGCCTGAGGTCAGAGTGAACGGTGTGACTCACAAAGGCTAGTGCCATCAAGTTACGTGATTATGATTCTGCCATCTTCTCTATAGGGACTTCAGGGCCTGTAGTAACAAGTTTGTGGTTAAATCTGATTTTCATTTATACTCTCTCTTACACATATATCCCAGCCTCTCCCTATCACACACACACACACACACACACACACACACATACACACACGCACGCACTATTCACATAACAAGGGCAAAACTGGTTTATGCACACAGTTAGAAAAACAGAAACTTTCTGATTTCCCAACTGAATAAGAACCATGGCTCTACTCCTGCCCATGGATTCTGATTTGTACGGCCTGTGCCTCTCATTGGACTTAGCTACTATCTCTCATTGTTACAAACATTTCCGAGTACATATGTTACTCAAAGGGAAGGGCCCCTGCCTCTGAATTATACTGAGAGAATACTCAATTGCTGCTTTGAAAGCTTAATGAAATACCAGCAAGGTTATATTTTGTAATAAACATCTGGACTTTGACAGATGAATGTTCATTTTAACGTGCATTTGGGGAAAAAAATCAAACTACCACATAAAACCCATGATTTCATTGATACTAGTGCTTTAAGACAGTATTGATCAGAGTCTTGGCCCTGGACCAGCAGCATTAGCATGACTTGGAACATCTTAGAAACGCAAACTCTCTCTTCTACTCTGAGTCTATTGACTCAGAAACTTTGAGGATGCTTTTACAAGCCGTCTAGGTGATTATGATGCACAGTAAAGTTTGAGAAACATTGCTTTCAGATAAGGTTCGGGTTATTCAAGCAAAAAAAAGTAAATTGATTTAAATATAATGAATTAAATAGTAAAGGTAGTACAAATATATGCCAAAAATAAAGAAGATGGTACCTAAAGGATGACATTTGGAAAAACATGCTAATTACTGGCAGATGAATACAAATTCAAACTAACTCATCCATGAGTGAATGCAGAAACTTTTTCCAACCATCTCTAACATTATGAAAATGGTCACAGTTATGGAAGGGAAAATCACAAGCAATTTTCTCCAAAACCTAAGATTAAAATCAAATGTGAACTCTTGTATTTTATTTCATAAACTTATGAAGGCAAAGTGTGCAGCCTCGTCTTGAAGCACAGTAAGTCCTGTTTGTTTCCCCTCCGGATGCCTACAAACAATGCAGTCCATAGTAACCATGTGGTTTGCAAAAGGCACAGCTACCTTTGTACCTGTCAGAAACAGTACAGTCAAAGGATTCAAAGGCAGTGAAGTCAAGAGAAAAGGGGCAACAGCTGCTTGCAGGGCTTTTGAACTTAGTGCCTCAGGCTAGCAGCTGGTGTGAGGCCAAAGTCACCTGTGTTGTTGATACCATACCTTTTATCACTGGGCCTTCTACAGTATTGTAGGAAAAGTACAGTCAGAAGTCTAACTCCATTTTTTGACGTTTGCCTGCTGACAGCTTTTAAGCCTCATCCCTCCTTCTTCTTTCCCAGCATCTGGGGATGTCATAAGAAAGCCTTTGACACTGGCAAGAGATTCCAACCACGCCAGCCACTGCCCACAAGTGGGAACCCTCAGCCCTGCCCCCTAAACACTATAAAAACTCCAGGCCAGTCTTCTACCCTTGCTCTCTCATGTTAGTTTTGGACCTGCTTTCTCCGAGGTCTCATTATGTGAGTAATAAACCTTTCCATGCCGTTTTGTGTGTGTGTGCATTTGCATGCAAACATGTATGCATGTGTGATCATCAGTCTCAGCTTCTAAATCAAATTTTGGGTAGGGGGGGTCCATCCTGCCTCTTTAAAAAGGATGAGGTGATGTAGCAGTGAATAATCAATGAATCAACTTATTATGTTGTTCTATATTTGTATAGAAAGGAGACTAGTTTACATATCAGAAAAACATTGGACAACAGCTGGGAGAAATCCCATGAATTTAGAAATCGTAACTCTCATCTCTCCTTGTTCAAGAACATTTAGGATTTTCTTAGGCAGAAATATAAAAATGCTAACATTAAAAGATGGGGGAAAAACCCCACTTTCCAAGCCCATCAGTTTCTCACTGCTATAATTTAATGTTTGTGTCCTCCCAAAATTCACATGTTAAAATCCTAACCCCCAAGGTGATGGTATCAGAAGGTGGGATCTTTGGAAAATGATTAGGTTATGAGGGCAGAGCTCTCATGAATGGGATTATTGCCCTTATAAAAAGGATGCCAGAGAACTACCTCCTCCCTTCCACTATGTGAGTCATAGAGAGAAAGCATCGTTCTATGAACCAGGGACAGGCCCTCACCAGCACCAAATCTGTGGCCAACTTGATCTCGGACTTCCCAGTATCTAGAACTCTGAGAAATAAATCCTGTTGTTTATAAGCTACCCAGTGTGTGGTATTTTGTTATAGCAGCCCAAAGGGACTATGACACTCACTATGCTTAGTAGCCTCTTTCATTTATGTGCTTAGTATCTCTATAAGCCAGACAGGCACTGAACCAAACATTAGTTATGTAGAAATGAACAGCATGAATTTCCAACCTTAAAAGGCTTCTCAGGATGTACATCTTTGAAATGTCTAAGAAGATTTCAGCACACATACTCCAGTATTAACTCATTAAGACTTTGTTTTCTTAAAAGATTTTATTTGATTTCACTTGATGATTTAAGACTGGAGAGGATTGTTCAACAAATAATCATCCACTTCCACCTCCTCTTTTGGGGCAGTGTAGAATACTTCCTATGGCTTTTGGCTTGGCCGTGTGACTTGCTTTTGCTAGTGGCATATGAGCCGACATGATGTAAGGATGGAATTTAAATGTGACTACACAGTTTGGTTGTCCTCTGGCACTTCTGCTATTTCACTTAAGAAGAACATAGCCTGGGCATCTGTGACTCACTTGGCGTGGCTCCCTGAGAGAGACACATGGTACAGACCTGATCCCTAACCATAATCAGCAGTCATGCCCAGCCTGAAAGAGCCCAAACTAGCTCAGCGGAACCACAGTTAACCTTTATACCCATGTAAATAAATACTTGCTATTGAAAGCTACTGAATTTTAGCATGGTTTGTTATACTGCATTATTACAGCTGAAGGAGTGAAGAATGTGCTATCCCAAACTATGTTGGATTGGTATATTTATTATTTCAAGTTGAAAATATTGGAGAAATTGTAGTTTTGGAAAGGGGTAGCTGACCTGTCTCTTCCTGCATCAGTAAGCTGCAGAGATTCCTCTAGCAGGGCTACACACCCCATACCAGGGCGAGAGTAGCCCTTATAACCAGAGACCAGGAACTGCAGGTGTCCGTGGACCTGAGTAAATATACTTAAGAAGTGACCCTAGGCCGGGCGCGGTGGCTCACCCCTATAATCCTAGCACTCTGGGAGGCCGAGGCGGGTGGATCGCTCAAGGTCAGGAGTTCGAGACCAGCCTGAGCAAGAGCGAGACCCCGTCTCTACTAAAAATAGAAAGAAATTATCTGGCCAACTAAAAAGATATACAAAAAATTAGCCGGGCATGGCGGCGCATGCCTGTAGTCCCAGCTACTCGGGAGGCTGAGGCAGAAGGATTGCTTAAGCCCAGGAGTTAGAGGTTGCTGTGAGCTATGCCACGGCACTCATTCTAGCCCGGGCAACAAAGCGAGACTCTGTCTCAAAAAAAAAAAAAAAAAAAAGAAGTGACCCTATATTCCACTAGTTTTATGTGCCCCCCATATATCTCCTAGTGATTCCCCTAGAAATGTACTGTCCTTCGCCAGATATCCTTTATCTTGTCGTTTCTTCTCTGATTTATCATTTTTCGTCTAAAAGGTACAAAAGGATCTTCCTTTGGCCACTTCTTTGGACTTCACTCTCTTATGGGGATCCCTACATACATGTAAAACTAACACAATTTTTATGCTTTTCTCTTGTTAATTTTCTTGGTGTCAGTTTGCATCCTAGTTCCAGCCAAAGCACCTGCTAAGAGTTAAGGGGGTTGGAGATGATCTCTGGCACCCCTACACAGCAATAGCTGATGAATATTAATACATATGGCCAGTTTCCAGCCACATTTACTATTTAGAGGTTTGTATCATTTCGGAGGCTTCAAATAACTGGGATGGAGTCTTACCAACCAATATAGATAGAAATAGGTTTAAGGGGAAAGGATAAAGAAGGAGAAATGAGCATAATTATATTGTTTACTACTGAAAAAGTAAGCTCAGAATAGCAATTGAGTCTTTATGTTCTGGGGTGATGATATAAAATAGGTATAAAGGTCAGTAAATTCGTGACTGTGTCCCTTTGATATTTACCTGTAATCCAAAGGTAAGTTTTCAAGTCCTGGGACCATTTGATGGGCAACTTACCATGGAGAAAAGTCACTAAATCACTAGCTGCCAGTCCTTAGATAACTTGCCTTTTCACTTTGTCCCTTTCTCTTATCCTTATTTTCTGTTCTGTTAAAATGAAGATGCTAAGCAGATTGGAAGTCTAGGAATATAAGATCCCTAAAACTTGTAATCCCCTTTCTACCTATGCAGTTTTAAAAGAGTCAACAGCAGTTAAATAATGACCAAGAAAGAAATCTTCTAGAAAGCCACCCACTTACTGGAATATGAATAAAATTTAGGTTACAACTTAAAGTACCCAACCCCTATCACTAGGTGGCAGTCACAATTAAGTCTTTCCTCAGTATAGGGTCAGGGGATTGGTTCCAGGACCCCTGTGGATATCAAAATCCATGAATGCTCAAGTTGCTTATGTAAAATGGCTTAGTATTTGCATATAACCTATGTATATCCTATCATATACTTTTGATCATCTCTAGATTACTTATAATACTTAATACAATGGAAATGCTATATAAATATTAATAGTTGTATTATTTGTATTATTTTTTATTGTTCTATTGTTGTTTTTTTCCCCCAAATATTTCCAATCTGCAGTTGGTTGGATCTGAGGATGTGGAATTCTAGGACAGAGATGTCGAGTATACTTCATATTTAAACTCTAAACTTGCTACCAAATGCCATGGCAACACCTGAAGGATGTGGTATAGGGCACGGGTCTGGGGAGAGATGAGGGTGAGCTGAAGCTATGAAATGACCATTTTTCTTTGATGTGAAAGGTGGACTAGTATGGATACGGTAACTGGCTGAGAAAAACCAGAACAAGTTAGGGGCATTTCCAACCTGATTTTTCCAAAAAAGTGAAAAGTGACCCAATAGACTTCCAGTTGTTACAGGTTCACATTTTTATAGTTCTCTCCTAAGCTTACATAGCAATAAAATCTAAAATACAAAGCAAGAAAATTAAAAGTCATAAGTGAGTACCCAAACAGAATAACATCATAGAGAAACAGAAATGGGACAAAAAGCAGAATGGAACTTTGGGCCTGAGGCTCTCAGCCCGCTGTGCCCTAGTTCCAGGCAGGGCAGTAGGATGGCCTGGAGTTAGCTTACTACAGAGCAGCAGGCGTTGAAAGTACCCCAAGGGGCAGGAAACCAGGGCCCGGCTTGCTGCTTAGAAAAAGGGACTGAGGTGCAGTACCCCAGATAGGAAAGGGAAGCTGAAAGAAGTTGTCAGCTGCTGTCTGGGGGCCTGAACAGGAGGACATAGACATATATCGAGGCTGCACCTCAAATCCCAACCATCCCAATCCCCAAGTACTAGATCTGGGACAGTCACATTATCACCTTGGGCTAGGAACTCCAAAGCACCATCATAAGACCAACTTGGTCTGGGATCTTACGAGGACCAGGTGAGAAAACTGCAAAACAAGGAAATTAGAAACTTAAAAAAAAAAAAAAAATCATCCTACAGACCCTGAGCCCTCAAACTAAACTTCTAAAACATGAAGAAACCTAAGCGTCAAGACAGGCAACAAAATCAACAATTGAAACATGACATGATGCAATACAAATCTTAAATATTAAACATATTAAAATATTAGTAATGTTTAGAATCTTTACCAAGATAAATGAAAGAATAACGACCATTATAAACAATGACAGTAACAGCACACTGAAAAAAAAACAAAAACAGGCAGCAGCAATAATAGGTGATAAAATTTTGAAATATTAGAAACAAAATATAGTCATTGAAATGAAAAGCTCAAAAGCTGGATATAGTCTGGCTCATCAAGGAAAATATTTGTGAGTAAAAGAGACTAAATATTTAACTAAACGTGCAGCATGGTAAAGGAAGGATAATAGGAAAGAATCCAAAACTGAGAAACTGGCATTGCTATAGGGATAGCAAAATAGGCCATAAAACAGAATGTATAAGAAAGTATGTAAATAGAGCCATGCAAATACGGAAACATATATGCTCTGAGGTTACACTGAAATTTGTGGGGAAAGAATAGACTATTTTTAAAAAGCTAAATTAAGGCCGGGCGTGGTGGCTCACGCCTGTAATCCTAGCACTCTGGGAGGCCGAGGCAGGAGGATCGCTCGAGGTCAGGAGTTCGAGACCAGCCTGAGCAAGAGTGAGACCCCGTCTCTACTAAAAATAGAAAGAAATTATCTGGCCAACTAAAATATATACATACAAAAAATTAGCAGGCATGGTGGCACATGCCTGTAGTCCCAGCTACTTGGGAGGCTGAGGCAGTAGGATCGCTTAAGCCCAGGAGTTTGAGGTTGCTATGAGCTAGGCTGACGCCACGGCACTCACTCTAGCCCGGGCAACAAAGCGAGACTCTGTCTCAAAAAAAAAAAAAAAAAAAAGCCAAATTAAAAAAAAAATCATACTTCAAACCATATACAAGAATCACTTCCTGTAGATGAAAAATCTAAATGTGAAAAGCATAACAGAAAAACCTTTGGAGGAATATTAATAACATCTTTGTGATATTGGAGTAAAGAAAGATTTCTTAACAAGACATTTGAAGAAACATAAAGGAAAATATTTTTTAAATGCAGCTATATTAAAATTACCAAAATTATGTTTGCTGAAAGATGCCTTTAAAAAGTGGTATGCCACATACATGGAGGAGAAGACATTTGCAAAGTATATGATTAATAAAATGTTAGCATCCAGAACGAGTCCTAGAAATAAATAAGAAAAGCAACCATTAGAAATATGGACAAAAGGACAGTAAACTGGTGCAAGAGAAATTCCACATGGCTAATAAACATATAAAAGGATACTCAATCTCACTTGTCCTCAGGACAATCTAAATTATTAATAAAACTACAATGGGATACCATTTCACACCTTTCAGATTTGGAAATATTAACAAGTCTGCTAATGCTAACTGCTGGTAAGAATGCATAAGAATTTCACACACTGTTGATGAGAGTTAATTTATTGATCTTTAGAGATCATTTTGACAGTATTTATTAAATTTAGAGGTGTATATAGGTAAAAAAAAATAATTCTAAAGTTTATACTCTAGTGAAGCCTTTATACATGAGCCCAAAAGTTTAAAAGAATACTATGGTAGCATTGCTTCTGGCTGTAAAAAATAAGAATAAACTTAAATTTCCATCAACAGCAGAACAGATAAGCAAATATTCAATGGTATATTCATTCAAAGTGATACTATGTAGACACTAAAATGAACTAGAGCTACACTATCAATGCAGACGAAACAAATATTATTTTGAGAGAAAAAGGTACCAAAAAATACACATAGGATGCCATTTTTATAGACTTTTAAAACACATAAGAACCATATTATATATTGTTTTGGGATTTTATACATTATTGATATAAGTGTAAAGAAGTATATGGGATTAATAACAATTTCACCAAAGGGGAAGTTGGAGGGCACATGGAATGTTTCACATGTATTTGTCATGTTTTATTTCCTAAGTTAGGTAGTTATGAATTATCAAGTTGAATGCAACTAACATCATTAGACTTAAAATATATCAAGCAAAAGCTGACAGAAACAAAATTAATTAATAAGTAAAATGATAGGAGATAAATAATATCCCTCTATCATAAATTTATAGATCAAGCAAATAAAAACAGTGACTGACACAATTAACAGCCTTCATTATATATCAACAAATCAACAACAGGCATCAACAATCAACAAATCAACAAATCAACAACAGGCATCCTTTTCAGGAACATATATTTCCAAAATATATCACCGGTATATATGCACATAATCTGTACAAATTGATGATGCATGGAGAAAAATTTTCAAAAATCTTTAAATAATGCCACATAGACCATGGAATAATAGTGCTTCTATAACACAATTAAATTAAAATCAATAAAAGAATGGTCTAAAAACAATAAAAGAGAAAATTTAAAACTAAAATTAGCAAATTTAATTCAGCAATTTGTGAAAACAAACCAACCAGGCAACTAGATAGGTTTTATTTTAAAAATGCAAAAACTATATATCATCTGAAAATTTGTCAGTGATATCTACCACATTATTATTATACTGATGGAGAAAAACTATTGTATCTCAAAAACTCAAAATCATACAGAATGATACAGAAAAATATCTTGATAAAGCTCAACTCCCCTTCTTGATTTTAAAAAGGAAAAAAAGAAAAAAAGAAACCGTTCTAGCTAATTTAGAAGAGAATCAGACTCAGGAAAGTCATCAAGAACTTTCAGCAAACTTCAAACATAATAAGGAAACTTCAGGAGGCAAGATTTAAAATGCCCACCATCAGCCACGTTTTCCTACATTATACTAGAGGTGTGAGGTAATGCAGTAAGAAAAGAAAAGAGATGTAAGAATTGGAAGAGACAAAACTGATAATACTTATGATGATATGACTGTCAAAACTTAAACTGTAGTAGCATTTGTACAGGTTTTAGAAAACCCATGGTACATATTGTCTAGGAATAAACATTAGGTCCATCGTGAATGGCGCCCCATGGGGTTCTGCATGGTGGTCGCCACACACAAACGCTGGGAGAGTTAACATCTCTGGAGAAAGGAGGAGAGAAATTGGATAAAGGGGGGTAACAAAAAGGGCCTCAACACTTGCTTTAAAAACCTAAAGAAAATATGGTGAAATGTTTAAGTATAGATGGTTAATATATAAGTATTAATTGCACTTTTCTATTAGTTTGAAATTATTCAGGATTCTCCTCTATGAACAATGGATATGTCCAAAATGTCACATATAAATATATATTTGTACATAAGACTAGGTTTAGCTTTATTTATAGTCAGTGAGAAAAATTGCCTACACCAAATAGAATGAATATACAAAGTACCAGTAAGAAAAAGCACATTCTTCATGCGGCATAAATAAACATTAGGTGACTTAACTGAAAACTTTAGGGGAATCTCCCTCCTCCTTAGCTTGCACCTTCACTCAGTAACTGACAGAGCTCTTTATCTAAGGCTGACATAATGAATATCAGGAGAGAGAGGTGAAGGTCAGTCTCGGGAGAGGCAGGTGACAGTCAGCCAGCTTTAACTTCAATCAGAGTGGAATTTTCTCGCAAACCAGGCCAGACAAGTAGCCAGGAGGCCAGGCCACCTGCCCAGGTTTCTAAGGGTGACAGGACACTTGTATCTCCCACGTGGTGGAAAAGTACTCCAAAATATAACATATTGCAGCTGCCACTGGGCTCCCTGCCTGTAAAGTATAAGGTCTTAACTTACATTGCTTCTACCATTCAGAATTTAAGAACTGAATTTGGAGAGAGAGAGACAGAGAGTGTATGTATGCGCTGTTTTCAAGTCTGCATCTCTTAATCCCAACACCAAAGATAAGACAACCTGTAAGACATGTAGGAAAAACTGCAACAGTGAAAGTTTGGAGTGGAAAGCTAAGTAGCAGCATCTCCGCAGAAATATGGGGACATGTAGGATCATATCAAGGATACTCAGCCCAGAAAAAAAGACAGCACTCTGGTCCTCTAGTCCAGCCCACACCTTCATAGGGTTGCCAGATTTAGAAAATCAAAATACAGGATGCTCAGTTAAATGTGAACTTAAGATAAACAGATAATTTTTTTTTAGTATGTCTGTCCCATACAATATTTGAGATATACTATTTATTCATTGTTTATCTGAAGTTTACTTTTAACTGGACATCCTTCATTTTATCTGGCAAATCTACTTTAAGATCTCTAAGCAGTCTTAGTAGGAACTATAAAAAATGTGCCAAGAATTTATAGAAATTGGAGACTAGACTTCCACTAGTAAAAACAGAGCCAACCAGAATCTTCTGGATAGCCAGAAACACTGGTTTCTAGATATTTCAGTATAACATGACTTTTTCGCATCTGGATTTTGTTGTTACTTATGGCAGCTGTTTTAGTTTTGTTTTCCCCCAAGTAATCTGATCTTTCCAGATCATTGAATTCCTCATAACTGATTCAGTAAGAAATTATCTAGTTTTATAATGAACAGAATGAACAATAAGACACCAAATGAAATGGAGAAAACACACACACACAGCCACACAAATATACACAGCACCCACTTTCCGTTTTTGTAGAGAGTCAGACATACCACAGACAAGAGCATATGAAGAAAAGCATACATTGATTCACAGGCAAATGCACTTGCTACTTAAAAGTTGTACTAACACACTTCTGAAAGTCAGTCATGCACAGCTGACCACCTGTGATCTTGCCACAGGGTCACTAACATTAAAATCAGGAAAGAAACTGCAGAGACAAGCAGCTCACCTGTGAAAGCCAAAACTTCTCTCTCAGCCAACCTATTTAATCCCCCCATACAGCATCCATTCCAGTGGCTTTCAACATTGACTACATATTAGAATTGGCTGGGGAAGTTTAAAAATTACTTATGTCTGATATCTACATGATGAGAGCGAAGCGAACTGTCAGTGGAATGGACATACTTGAAGATCTGACTCGGGGTGTTGGGGGTGGGGGAGGGGACGGGTGTTTACCTACATGATGAGTGCGATGTGCACTGTTGGGGGAATGGACACCCTTGAGGCTCAGTCTCGGGGGGTTGGGAGGGGCATGGGCAATATACTTAACCAGAAC
>CM052442.1:61698500-61720074 GCA_028533085.1 Varecia variegata | reverse complement strand
TTACTTACGTCTGGATCCTAACCTGAGAGATAGACTTAATTAGCGTGAGATACATGTGAGGCACTGGGAATTTTAAAAGCTCTCCAGGTGATTCTGATATGCAGGTAAGGTTGAGATCCACTGCACTTGTTAGTTATCCCCAAACAATGATGTCTGGGGAGGCTAGAAAGTGACACGTATCTAAATTGTGAAAAAGTAAGCCCCTCCATTCGCTGCTAACTCCAAGCTCTCTTCTATCCAAGCTGATGAGGCCATTAAAGCAAACTCTGCACTGAGCCAAAGCTCATATAAAGGTCTTGGGCTCTTCCTTGCTCTACTGCAGTTCCCTGAAATTCTAGCATCTAGAAATAACACTTACGTGTTGGAAAGATACAAAAGGGACTACAGATGGGAAAAAATTAAAGTAAAGGCAAAACCTTTTAGGCAATCCCACTTTACTGGCAAATTCCAATGTAACCTGCCAGAATATCATTTTAAAAAGATCATCACACACCATCTGGGCAGCACGAGCAGGATATCAGCTCATTTCATAGAAATGTTCTCTCTCGTCTGAGAGCAAAGCTCCAGGTGCTGCCAGCTAAAACGCCCAGTCCACTCTGAGCATAGAACCTGCTCAGGAAACACATCCTTCCCCCCCAGAAGCCTCAGTCTGAGGTTTAAGGTAAAGTTCTGACTAAACTCTATTACAGAAACAAAATACTTCTTAAGTTTCTTCAAATGTCTCGTCTTTCCTATCGATACAAACCATGAGAAGTCATTTTCACTAGTTTGAAAATAAAAAAATAATAATAGAAAAAGGATAAATTTGCCCTCACAAAAACATAATATGACTTCTAGGTTTCCGTGACAGGTGAGAATTTTCCTGTTTTACCTAAGAAATGACATTGTCAGAAGTAATCTCAATCTGAAAATAAAAGCTAGTTTGAAGAAACATAAAAACTTGTAATAAAACCATGAAGTCATAGAATCATAAAGATCTTACGTTGGTTAGTTCAGTCCCCTCCCTCAAAATACATATGAAGAAACTAAGACACTAATACGCCAATAAACCAATTCATTTGAGTTATGCCATAGAGAATCTCAGATCCTTATGCAGGCGGAAACACATTTTATGACCACACGAGGGGAAAAAAATCACACGGCTGTACAGCAGAGCATAAGCCTCCTGATCAACAGTCTAACATATTTTCTACCATACTTTGAGGTCTCTCTATGGCTTTTAAATGAGGTCAAACATTCAGAGTACAGGGAGAGAACTAGTTGTTTTGAGCCGGGTGGAAAATATTTGACATAACTGCTGTTGAGAGAAGAGTGCAGACTAGGAACACATATTAGAGTTGGTGGGGCAGTGCGGGGGGCCCACCTGTAACTAAAGACCACAAATCCATAGTGGCAGAACCTTGACAGTTGTATAATTTTCTCCAGTAGTTTTTGCAGCCCAGATAAAAGTAAGAAGAGACAAACATTTGGATCTTTCTAGGGCTGGGGTTTCCCAGATGGCTGCTACAGAAGGCAATGGGTCAAAGAAATCAAGGACAGAACTGAGAGATCTGAGATCAGAACTGAGAGATGTGAGATCACAGAATCTCAAGGCCTCAGAGCAGAAAGTGAAGATAGGAAGGACTGATAGAAACACAGAAATATGTATGGAGTCAAGCCCCTGAGGGAGAGAAGGGATCTGTGGTTTTGGAGAACCGAGGGAGAAAGCTGGAATGATAGCAGTTGGTGGGTAGAAACGGCAATGTTATCATTTATTATTTCAAAAATAAAGCCCTCTTAAGTTAATATAAAGTCCAGGATGTAGACACAACTAGTATTACCTGAAGAAATGGAAAAGAACTTCCACTGAAAGTGAGCATAGGCCAAGATTTGGAGGAGGTTATATCTATGTGGTCATTAAAAGAAAGAGACCAGAGACCTGGGAGGTTAAGAGATGAATGTAACAAGAAAAGTTGGTCTGGAAAGCCACATAATACATCCCTGAAGGCCCCAAGGACCAAAAGATCTTGTGACTCTATGGATCTATGTTCTGACTCCTCATGGGATTTTTGTTTTGCTTTTAGGAGAACTCACAATACAAGGGTAAGGGGCTTGCAATAAATATTATTATTATATCCTTATTGGTTTAATGGGATCATTAGGACCTGGTTGTGATCATAAAACCAAACAAATGATAACAGTGACATAGTATTTTATATTGCCAAACCATGTTTTAATGCTTTACAAATGTCATATTTCCTCAAATACAAAGCACTACTGATTCTAAGATCCACCAGTATTTACGTACCATAAAGAAAAAATGCTGTCAATTATAATTGTAAGATGCTGATTGTGAAACACACCCTAATTTCAGATGTAGAAAATGCATCATACACAAGATGAAATATATTAACTCACTTAATCATTAAATTTTATGTAAGAGGTATTTTTACTACCACATCCATATTAAAGGTAAAGAAACCAAGACACGGAGAGTTTAAATATTTGTCCAAGCTCACATAGACAGTAAGAGATAGGACAATTTGAACCCATGAAGCCTAACTCCAGAACCTACATACTCAACATGTCCACAGCATGCTATCCTAGCTAAATATTCATCAAGAAGGACACAATACACAAACCCACGCTTTCTACCATCAGAAGTAGCCTGCACTGTGGAGAGGGCCTGCTGCTGATACACCTGAGAGCATAGACTTCCCCAGAGAAGACGTCCATTCTCCAGGGCAGGACTGGCTCAAGCCTAATCCTCTCCAGGGGACCTGCCCCCAGTTAGCGGGTTTCCTGAAATATAGACTTCATGGCACCACCTGTCAGCACCAACTCATCCCTACACATTCACAGGGTTTTTCCCACTTGGCCATTACTATATCCATCACATCTTTAGCAACATGTACTCTTCCCCTTCTTCCAGTTGTCATCATGTGCTTCATTTCATGAAAATGACTCCTGGTGCTATGTTCACAGCTGCCCCTGATAGAGAAGCCACAGCTGAATAAGCACCCAGATGTATCCAGAATCAGATTCTACAGCCTCAGGTTGTTCCAGCCCCTTTGGCTCTCATAACCAGTAGGCTGGAGCCAGGCTCATGAAATTCATGCATTCCTTTTACAGCTCATTGCTTTAGTTACTGTGGTAACAGACGTCACAGAAACAGAAAGTCACAGTCATCATTTTCCACGTTCTAGAAACATATGAACAAATGCTCAACCTTTTTTGCAATCAAAGAAATAGCAATAAAGCAGTAAGATATTTTTGTCTATTTGGGTAACATTTTTAAGTCATGAAGCCCAATGTTGTCTAAAAATCAATAAATATAATCATGAAGTATTATCATCAACAGCAAAAACAATAATTACTGCTGTTAGAACTACCACTACTACTATTACATTTATTGACTGTGTTCTAGGAACCAGGCATTGTGCTAAGCATTTTACCTGATTTACTGTCTTTAATCCATTGGGGCAGACATCATAGTATTCCATTGTAGGACACTTGGTATCATTGGTTAAGAAAGAGGAATGGATACTTCCTTTTAAGAGGTTAATTTGGCAATTATATAAAAGACTGAACAAGTTCACAATGGTTTTAAGCACTCTTCCTTTGAACCCTGCCCCCCCAACCAAAATTCTGGAATATATTCAAAGATTCAGATGTAAGTACTTATTACAATGTTATTATAACAGCAAAAATATAACTTAAAAGTTCAAAAACAGTGCATTTCTTACACTAATATTATCCCTCAACACTCAATAGCAGGGGTGGGAAACCTGCAGCCTTAAGACCACATGTGGCCTTCTAGGTCCTTAAGTGTGACCTTTTGACTGAATCCAAATTTTACAGAACAAATCCTTGTTATTAATACATTTAGTTCATCTTTTATATTTTTATTTTATTTTTAAAATGAAAGTATTTAAAATATCAATAAATAAAATAAGTTTCAAAGAAATAATCCTCCCAGATTGACCAGCACTTAGAATATTAGTAACCATAAGGGCTAAATTGATGGCTGCTAAGCTCATGATTTAATTCTAACTTCCCCCGCCTGACTGATGCCACTATGGCACGAGGCTGGTTGGTGCGATTTTATGGGGGTTGAGTACGCCAGTCTGTTAGCAGCTTTTGTCAGTGGTGCACTGCGTTTCTGTTTGAAGTGGAATTTGTGAATAGTTGTGTAGCTTAACAGTATTTTTAAATTCTGTCTGCTTAACAGCCCACCACATCAAAGAAGACCCAGAGAACGCTGAAGGAAGAAAACAGATTTTTTAATAATGATTGGGAATTGCAATAGTATCTTGTTTCTGCTAAAGATACCATGATTTGCTTACTTTATGATACTGCAATATCAACATTAAAAAATTCAATGCTCATCAGCCTTATAACACTCATAAGGAACACAAATATTTTAAATTAGAGGTAGAGGCATGAAAGGTTGTATTGCAGAAATTAAAAGATGAAAAGCAAAAGCAAAGACAATTATTTCAAGCATCAATAAGACCTGGAAATAATGCCACTGAAGGAACTTATAAAGTAGCCATATACTTGGGGGAAAAAGGGAAGACATTCAGTGATGTAGAAATTGTAAAAGAATGTACTGTTGAAGTTGTAGGATCCTTAGACCCCAATAATGTTTCAAAGTACAAACAACTGCCTCTTTCAAGGAGAACCATAATTGATTGGCAGCACAAATTAGCCTTCAACTTAACAACTTCATGCAATACATCGAAAGGAAAATACATATTATCCAATCACTTTGGATGAATCAACTGATACCACTGACTTGGCACAGGTTCTATACTTCATTCCAGTCTTAACAGAAGATTTTCTTTGCTAAGAAGAGTTAATCACTTTAGGCACTCTTGTGAACAGAGCACAGGGAATAGATATCTTCAACTTTCAACATAAATATCATGAAGTTGGACAGAATTTGGTAAATTTAGTGAGTGCATATACAGACAGTGCACCTTCCATGACAGGAAAACATGAACGGTTTATAGCCAGATTAAAAAAAAAGGTATTAACAAATCCAGATGCTCTTATTTCTTTTCATTGTATCTTGCATCAGTAAAATCTGTGTGCTAAAGCTACTATTTTAAGTAACACTTTGCAACAAGTTATAAGCATTGCTGACTATATTCCTGCAATTGTAATATGGCATCATCAGTTTCGTAACATGCTAAAAGTTGAATGATGAGGTATTCAGTATGGATTTGCTGTATCATTCTGAAGTGTGTTGGCTAACACAGAGACAGGTGTTAGCCAAAATTTTATATCTATGAGAACAGTTAAATTTTATAAAGAACAGAATCAGCAATGTGAATTGAAAAAAGATTCCTACAGGAATGCAGCATTTCTGCGTGATATTATGTCAAATCAAAACAACCTGAATATTTCTTTGCAAGGTAAAAACTAAGTATATATATGATACGTGGCAAAAAATCCAGGCATTTTGAAAAAAAACTATCTTTTCTCAAAACGTTTCTTCTTCAAAAGGAAATTTCGGATGAACATTTTCCCCAGTTGGCAAAGGTCAATGATGATCAGGATGATATATGCAAATCACTGGAAGAATGCACAGCCGTTATAGACCTATTAATTGGAGAATACAATGACAGGTTCACTGACTTTGAGAACCATGACATCACACTCAAATTAGCATTTCAACCTTACCCAGTTGATATCACCAAGGCACCTAAAGAACTACAGATGGAATTGATTTGAGCTCTCAGTAGATGACAACATGCCCAAAAAATGCTTTCTTGCTTTTCAACCAGTTATTTCTGTGAATCTACATTCTCCTACCTAACCCAAATCAAGATGCCCGTAAGCTCACAAATGACTGATTCTGATCTTGAGGATCAGCTGAAACCGTGGACCTCCATGCTGCAGCCAAATATTCAAATGCTTTCCAACAAAAAGCAGACACAACAGTCATTACAAGGTTAGTTAACTTAAAAATTAACAAATAATTTTCATGTTTTGAAATTAAGTATTTAGTAGTTTTTTACAAAATAATATACATTTTTAAGTGTATCTAATTGAAGTTTCTTGAATGCAGCCTTATCTGATTACAGCTAAATTAATGGGGCCTTCCAACATGAAAAAGTTCCCTACCTGTGTTCCATAGTTATTAAAATATTTGATAAATGATTTTTATTTTCTTCTGTTTGTGTGGAAAATATTTGTATTTTCTGCAACAAACTACACAAGCTGCTTAACTTACAATGGGGTTACATCCTGAGAAATCATTGTAAAGTCAAAAAATCATTGTCAAACCATCATAAATAGTGCACTGTCTATAGTGTTATTTGCACAATTAAAATAACTTATACAAAGTATTCCAGGTTTAAGTGTGTAACTCTGGTTCCAATCCAGCATTGAAGAGTTGATTTCACTTGATAGGCAAATCATGACCACAGTACATGGAGTCACAGATCAAAGGCAGCGTAGCATCATGACTGAAAGAGCAGACTCCGGCCCCAGAGGCCTGATTCGAATCCTAACTCTGCCATTCACAAGCAATGGGACCTGGGGGAGTTATTTTACCTATTGTGTCTTGGCTTCCTCATCTATAAATGGAGATAATGATGATTTCTACCTCACAAGATTGTTGTAAAGATTAGAGTTAATATTTGTTCAGTGATTAGAGCAGTGCCTGGCACATAGCCATATTGTATATGGCTAGCTGCTGTTTTGCTATTATTATTGTTTCATCTTCACTTTAAACTGATAACATTGCTTCCTACTTCATTGACAAAACTGAAGCAGACAAAACTACTTCTACATTCTTCCACTGCAACACCCTCCCACCTACCATACTCACTGCCCTGGGACCTATTACTAGAGACGGCTGTCCACATGCCTGACAAAGCCAACCCCCAACTCCCTTCTTAATACAAGACCCCTTTCCTATCCCTGTTGCCTCCTTAAAGACATCATTCCAAGTCTTCCCCTCTTCCTATATCAAATTTTCCCTCTCTACTGGAATCTTCTCTCTGGCAAACAAAATTGTTTTTATTTTTCTCAATTAGACCAAAATAAAATCTTTTTATTTGTCCACTTACCCCACCAGCTACCATCCTATTTTTTTTCTGTTCCTTTGCAGCAAAAACTCTTTAAAAAGTTGCTTACATACTGTCCTAAACTATCATTCTTTCTTAAACCCACTCCAGATTAGACTTTTATCCTGACACCTCCACCAATACCCTCCATGCTTCTAAAACTCAATGGTTAATTCTCAGTCCTGACTTCACTTGCTTTACCATTTGGCACACTACCCCAGTCCCCTCCTTGCTCCACTCTCTTCTCTTACCCCCTAGAGTATCATAATCTCTTGGTTTTCCTCCTACCTCACTGGAGGCTCTTACTCAGTTTTCTTTGTTGATTTTTCCTCTTCAACTCAATCTTTTTCTGTTAGAGGTCCCAGGGTCAATCTTGATTATTCTTTTCCATCTACACTCACCATTTCATCCAGTCTTAAAGTTTTAAACAACAACTTTTATTTGTGCAAATGACTTCCCAATATCCATCTATAGCTCAGAAGCCCTCATCCCCAATTCCACATTCATATATCCAAGTGTCTGCTCAGTATTTACTCATGCATGCCAAATCAACATCGCAAGATTAACATATCAGAAACAATACCCAATCTTCCCACTACACTCTCGTTTTACCCATAGTCTTCTTCCATTCATGGCAACCCCATCCTTCCATTTCTCAGGTCAAAAATCCTGACATTATCCCTGACTCTTCTCCCTCACTTCCCACCTTTTGGGAAATCCTGATGGCTCTACCTCCAATATAAATTCAGAATCTGATTACCTTTTACTCTCTCCATTACTACAACCATAGTCCAAGCCACCATCTCCTGTTCAAATACAACCTCTTGCCTGGATTACCAAAATAATCTCCTAATAACTGGTTTCCCTGTGACTGTAGGTCCACTTACCCTCCCACCACAATCTCTAATTCAGTAAAACAGCCAGGAGGACGCCTTTCCAAATGCAAGGAAGATTATGTCATGCCTCTGCTCACAATTCTCTAACATTTCCCCATTTCACTCAGTACAAAAACCAGTGTCAAACGCTATCCTACAAACAACATTCTACATCAAAGGTTTCTTCATCTGTTTGTGCCATGGACGCCTTTTGGCAGTTGGCAATGCCTATGGACCCTTTCTCAGAATAATGGTTTTAAATTTATAAAATAAAATACAATAGATTTGACAATTCAGTTGTCAAAATGTTTTTAAATGCGAAATAATGACATATGTACTTCTTTATTAACACATTAAATAACAAAATCTAGTGTCATGTATAATAACTAACATAATTTATAAATGGTTATGAACATTTAAGATGTCTGCAACAACCATACTATGATGTGATAATGCCTATTATTTCTATTGCTGACAAGGTCATATCATAGGTTCTATTAAATTACCAAGGTTTGCTACCTACATTCATGATGGAAGAAAATGTTAAATTTCAATTAGATGTTATTAAAAATTTTAAAATGAAATTTTTTTCCCATCTAAATTAACAGACTCCTAAATTCTATCCATGGATCCCTTAGAGGTCCTTAGACCTCAGATAAAGAACCTCTGGCTCTACATTGCTTCTAGAACCTGCTCTCCTAGCTAACTGCTTAACTGCTCTAGTTATGTAGACCACATTGCTCCCATTCTGTACTTAGAACCTTTGCACTGGCTGCTCCCTTTTCCTACATTACCTTATTTTTCTCTTTTCTTATTTCATTGTTCAAATGTCAACTTCTCAATGAACTCCACCCTAACCACCCTATTTAAAATGGCAACTAGCCCTGCTACCACAATCCCAATCCCCTGTGGTCTGCTTTTCTTTTCCATAGTGTTTATCCCCATCTGCTATACTATACAATTTATTTACTATGTGCTATGGCTTGAACGTCCCCTCCAAAACTCATGTCAAAACCTAATCCCCAATGTGGCAGTACTAAGAGGTAGGTCCTTTAAGAGGTGATTGGGTTACGAGGGCTCTGCCCTCATGAATGGATTAATTTATTCATGGATTCGTGGGTTAATGGATTAATAGGTTACTATGGGAGGGGAACAGGTGGCTTTACAAGAAAAGAAAGAGAGCTGACCTAGCACACTCAGACCTCTCGCCATGTGATGCCCTGTGCAGCCTCAGGGCTCTGCAGAGCATCCCCAGCAGCAAGAAGGTTCTCAACAGATGCAGCCTCTCAATCTGGGATTTCTCAGCCTCCATAACTGTAAGAAGCAAATCTCTTTATGAATTACTCAGTTTCAGGGATCTATTATAAGCAGTAGAAAACAGACTGAGATGCTATGTTTCTTTATTGTCTCCTCGAGGCCAGAATATTTTTCAATTACTGATGTAATTGAAACACCCAGAAGAGCCTGGCCTGTAGGAGGTGCTTAAGCAATACTTCTTAAAAAATATGCATTTCTAATAAGATTATTTGCTGAGTGCCTATGATGTGAAATACTTCCTCCAAGCATAACTTCATATAAGAACACATTATAAGGTTTTATCCATTCATTATCACTGTATACGCAATACTTATTTCTGTTCATTCCAAAGTGAATCCTCATTCAAGTTCTTAGAAATGTCCCTACCTATATTTATTCCAAAAGAAGTTGGCATGGCTCCCAGTGTGAGCTGACATGTCAGTTTAATGGTGCAAAATAGTGGTTCTGGAGCTAATTACCAGGGTCCAAATAGTATTGACTGCTCTTTGTATTAGCTTTGTAGTACAAGAAAAGTATAAAACTTCTGTTGCAATATCCTTATCAGTAAAATATGGATAATTACCTACTTCCATAGCATTATAATAAGGATTAAAATTTAATTATTTAATCCATGTGCAGTAGTTCATTTCCAAGGGCTTGGCAAGTGTAAAACACAATATTCATTATTGCTGTTATTATTATCAGTGAAACATGGAAATACTCATAATGCAAGGGGCAGAGTATCCACTTGTACCATTTATGAGTGCCTAGTATCCTTTCTCTCAGAAAGGACGATTTAATTTAGAAAACATTTTTAAATTATAAATGCAATGTGAGCATACTATATAGAATTTAGGAAACAAAGGAAAATCCACCCCCTCTAAGATAACCACTGTTAGAATTTTGTTGTATTTCCTTCTGTTCTTTTGTCTTCCACATCTTTATCAAGGATTCATGTTTGATTTTAAAAATGACCTTGAGCCTTCAGTAACTGATTTAGTTTTTGATCCTTGTTAAAAAATGTCAAATAAAATAAGTAAGACAGAAATTACACTCCTTTTTTGCTGACCTCCCACAGGCCAGTCCCAGAGTTCTGGAAGCCCAGCTCACAACCCTGGCACAGAAGCTGGATGGTTCTCCAGGTACATTACAGCAGGACAGAACCTCTTTGTTCCTGGTAGAGATACCTACAGTTCCCACTCTCCTACGCAGCCTCATGCCTTCAAACACCCTACAGCTGATCTGAGTTTGGGTGAGGAGGGGAAAGAAGGCATGAGGGGATGGGGGAGAAACCACCAAATCTTCTCTGAGAGCCTGTATAGGCTGGGCTGACTCCATAGGAGCAGGGGATGGGGGGGCGGGGGTAGTTCTCCAAGCAGGCTCATACTTGAGAGAACTGGCTGTGTCCTTTGTAACCTTAGGCTCTGGTTATAACCACTGAAAGCCAGGCAGCAAGTCATAGTGAAAGGCAACTCGCCATGCCCTGGGGAAAGATAAACAGTAATGACACTTTTGTAGAATGAGTCTGCCGCTTTCACTTGCTTTGGCACACAGAACTAACTCACTAAATGTCAGCTATAATCATGCATGTTATCCTTCCTGGATGAGACCCAGTAATCTACGTTTTCAACATGCTCACAGGTGATTCAGATGTACTAGTTTTCAAAGTGTAAACTGGAACCATGTTCTTCAAACTCTTGCTCACATACCCACTAAGATTTTTCTAAAAAATAACATACACCTCGCACATCATTAAATTGACAGCTAAAACTTTTCATTTTCATTCATTCTAAATAGTTGCATAAGGCAAATTCTGAGGAATTTATGAATATTGATATCTAAAATAAAACTATTACATCAATCTCTTAAATGTAGCTAATGCAATCTAAGAACATGGTGATTTGCGAGCCAGCATCATCCATTTAAAAAGGGTGTGAACAAATACACTCTGCTTTTAACATTCAGAAATTTTCATGGTTCCTTTTTATCCCCTAAAAAATTTTCACAGAATTTATCCAAAAATCACACAGTTTTATGCTTAAATGTCTTTTATACTATTAATCACCCTCTCATAATTTACATGGGATATAAATATAAACACAATTTGATTTTTAAAAATTTCCTCTCATCACAAGAATTGTAGTTTTAGGCTTCCTTCTGGACTGAGATATAATTTTTGTGAGGACCTAACCATGAAAACAACACATTAAAATTTAATAATTATTATACATAAAACAGGTTTTTTGATATTTTAATAAAGAAGGATCCCCAGATACCATTATTTTTGTAATTGTCCTTACTGTAACACCCTGGGGTTTTTTATACCTGAGCAACACATCATAGCAAGATTTGAAATGGGTGAGACTTATGCCTTTCCTTTGGAAATTGGATGAAACATCCATTTCAATTAAGAGTACTAATGGAAGCTGAGAATATGAAAAGTAGTTTGCTCAAAATAAGCCGTACCTCTACTGTACTCCTTGAAAGGTCCTTCTGTGTCCCCCAGTTAAAAGACTGATCATCAAGCACCTTCCTATATCCAAAATGCCTGAACAGCATGTTAAAAAGGCAGATTCATGGACCCCACTCCAGATGCCTGAATTGAAACAGGCTCCCCAGATTGTTTCTTCCCCCCATTGAAGACTGAGAAAGACCAAAGTAGCGGATAAAACAAACACATAAAATATTAAACAATGTAAGATTTAAATAAGAACTCAACAGTAATAAAAGAGCTATCACAGGCAGTATCTGATGGCCAAGGAATTTAGAAGAGGTCATGGGAAAGTGAGAGAGCCAAAGGCTTTATAAAGGAAGCAAAACGGGAACTGAGGGCAAGGTGAGTAGAATTTAAAAGATAAAGGAGCAGAGATAATAACTAACTTCCCGAGTTTGATAGGCATGAGATATTGATTTTGCTGGCTGGGATGGAGCAGTTGATGCTCTCGGAAAATATGTGGCTCATCACAGAGACCCTGGTGGAATGGTGGTAGATTATTTTGTTTGAGTGTTGCAAATATGATGACTACTTGTTGTTAAAAATTGATTACGGAGAAAATTGTTTTTTAGGTAAATCCGTTTTAGACAACTGGTTTTATGTGAGTTCATGTCAGGAAAATTGACCTAGAGCTGACTGTATATTTCAGCCTGGGGCAAATAAATGAGTTTAAATTCAAATTATCTCTATTTTTCTAATAGCCCTAGCAATGGGTTTAGCAAGAAAAGAGGTATGAGCCATCACCTAAAATGAAACTAAGGTTATCTACTGATTTTTATTATCTCTGATCCTATTATCACTCCATATCATGAATAATACAGATTTTGAATGTATCTGTTCAGAAGAAAACAGAAGTCATTGGTTGCCCCTATCACCTCTCCTCTGGACTACTAATAAAACTCTTCCTACTTCCCCACAGCAGCTACTCCCCTCCCTCCCAGACTCAAATTCATCCTCAACAACCCTAGAGTCTTACAAAACCCACATTTTGTTCGGTTATTCCCCTGCCTAAAACCTTTCAATGGCTCCCCCACCCCCACCATCGTCTATAGCCCAAGGTCCTCAGCATGGCATGCCATATAATCTCTTCCCAACAAGACCTGGTTTCATCCAAGTCTACAGGCATAACACCCTTGCATACCATTCCTTTGTCTCTTATTTATCAATTATAATTAACTACAAACAAGCACTACTCTGTCTTTCCTCTGCATGTTTGTTCTATCTGGCCTCCACCTGACTTACCCAGACTATTGTCTTCCAATATAGGACTCAGCTCAGAAGGCCTGTCCTAATTATGTAAGGCTGATAACACTCTTCTTTGTGTTCCACTATATGCTATTCATTCTACTATAAGAGCACCTAGAATGTTTTATTGCACTTATTTTATATATTTGTATATGTTTCACCTCTCTACTACCCTACTCTTTGTAATCTACCTACCTACCTCCCTGGGCCCCCCCTCAAAAAAAAAAAAGAAAAAAAAAAGAACCATCATGAGCTGCTAGAGGGCAAAGATCTTGTCCCACTCATCTTTCTGTTCCAAGCACCTATCACACTTAGTTAGCATTACATAATAGATGCTCAGTAAATATTTGCCAAATGAATGAATGTTATTTGTAATAGTGAAATTAATAACAGCATCAGTGAATTAGACCCTAATAATGTGCTAGTTATTACTAAGTAAGAGTTGGAGATGACCTAGGAGCATCCGTGACCCTGAGGTCATAGACATTTACCTGCAACTTCTAAGATTACACCACAAATAGAATATGTGTTCTAACAAAGTCAAAGGAAATCCCCTAGGAGTCATCCTAGCCATGCCATGTAGCTCAACACACAATAGCACCTTTTTATCAAAGCTCACTTGTACTTATCTTGAATGGTGATACACTGAAGAAGTCCTAACATTAAGAAAAAATAATTTCAGAGAATAGTACAGAGGACAGATCTGAAAACCATTTGGTAATTGTTTGTATTTGAACAAATCTAGTGCTCTCCTGCAGAGTCATTGTATACTTTGCTATTTAAAATACAGAAAATATCTCCATAGTTTCCTTTAATTTCCACCATCTTGAATTCACATGGTTGTTTTGGCTAAGAGTTTTCCTTATTAAAATGATCAGAAAAATTGGCAAATTAAATTCAGCATTTCATTATGACCAGATAGAACTCATCTCAAGAATGTAGTTGATGTTTCCACACTAATAAATCTAAAATGTAAATCACTAAATTGATTGAAGAAAATCACATGACTCACATGGTCATATATAAACATATCCATAATGCATTGGATTCAAACTACTTTTTGTGATAAAAACACTTATAAACCTAGATCTATAGTAAAGATTATTGACCAAAAATCTCCAACCAATATTAACACTTAACTGGAAAATATTAGAAGGAAGTCTTTAAAATCAGGAATAACACAAGGATTTCTACTACTCACTACTTGTTCAGCTTTGTTTTGGAGGGCCTAGCCAGTAGAAAATGACTGGAAAAAAATAGTTGACAATTTGTGTTTTATTTTCTAATGTTAACAACTTGATTGAAAAATGGGCAAAGGACTTGAATAGACATTTCTCCAAAGAAGACATACACATGGCAATAAACACAAGAAAAGATGCTTAACATCATTAATCATTAGGGAAATATAAATCAAAACCAAAATGAGATACCACTTCACACCATTAAAATGGCTACTATTAAAAGAAAAAAAAGCCAGAAAATAAGTGTTGGCAAGGATGTGGAAAAGTTAGAACCCTTGTGCACTGTGGGTAGAAATGCAAAACAGTGCAACCACTATGGAAAACAGTACAGAGGTTCCTCAAAAAATAAAAAATAGGATTATCATATCATCCAGCAATTCCACTTCTAGGTATATATCCAAAAGAATTGAATGTTTGCACACATGTTCATAGCAGTATTAGTCACAATAGCTAAAACATGGAAGCAAGTGTCCAACAACAGATGAATGGGTAAAGAGAATGGGGTAGGTACACTCAGTGGAATGTTATTCAGCCTTAAAAAGGAAGGAAATCCTATCACATGCTACAACATGGATGAACCTTAAGGACATTAAACTAAGTGCAATAAGCTAGTCCAAAAAGACAAATACTGTATGATTCCACTTATATGAGGTATCTAAAGTACTCAAATTCATAGGAACAGAAAGTAAAATGATGATTTCCAGGGTCTGGGGGCACAGGGAAGTAGGAATTGTTTAATGGGTATGGTGTCAATTTTGCAAGATGAAAAAGTTCTGGAGAACCATCGTACAACACTGTGAATATACTTACACTACTGTATTGTACAATTAAAAATGGTTAAGATAGTAAATTTTATGTTATATATATTTTACTACAATAAAAAAATACAAATTATCATGATTTGTCTGCCTAAAAAAAAAATTCAAATCTCTCAACTAAAAAACTAGTAGAACCAATAAGAGCATAAAGTCAGAGTTTAAAGAAACATATTAAAATCAATTGCTTTGATACACCAACAACACAATAGAAAAAATAGGAAAAAACTCCCATTTATAATCCAGAAACAAATTTAAGTACACAAAAGCTAGAAGAAGAAAACTGCACAAGTTTCCTGGAGAGCATAAAAGAAATCCTGAAAAGCTGAAGAGATGAATTATGCTCCTGGATGGAAAAACTCAGTATCATAAAGTTCCCTCATAGTAAATTTAATACAATTCTAATTGAAATTCCAATTTCATAGATCTTGAGAAACTGACTTTAAAGTTCACATATAAGAGTATATGTGCATAAGTACCCAAACAAAATTTAGAGGAAAAAAAAGAAAAACAAATTGAGGTGATTTGATCAGATATTTAAATAACTTTAAAATTACATTAATACACAAAGATAGAGATTTGGCACAAGGTCTAGATAAATATATCAAAAAAAAGTAATAAAGGGCCTAGAAATAGGTCAGCATATAGAAGAATTTTATGTACAAGAGAGTTGGCACTCCATTGTCTATAGAGCAAGAATGAAGTATTTATTAAATGGTGCTGGGGCAAGTAGTTATCAATTTGGGAAAACCAAAGCTAATAATAGCAGATTACATTACTGTGGTTTCACAAAGAGCCAGCTAATGTGGTAAGCTTTTTAAATGCATTATTTCATTGAACACTGAAAATATATATACTTTTATAAATAAGGAACTTCAGGCACAAAAAGAGTTAACTTGCCCAGAATCGTGTAGCCAGTAGCTGCTGAAGCCTAAAATGTGATTCCATGACATCAAATTCCAGAACTCAAGCTCCCTAATCATTACAATACACCGGCACCCCTTAACGTATCCTTATCTATACCACACACAAAACTACTCGGTGGAATAAGAATCTAAACATATATGTGTATTAGTTAAAATACAGACAGTCCCTGATTTAAAATGGTTTGACTTATGATTTTGACTTTACAATGTGTGAAAATGATAGGCATTCAGAAGAAACTGTACTTTGAATTTTGAATTTTGATCTTTTCCTGAGCTAGCAATAGGTGATAGGCAGTATGATACTCTCGAGATACTGGGCAGCGAGCCTCAGGACCCAATCAGCCACACGGTCACCAGGGTAAACCACTGATATGACTATTCTGTTTTTCACTTTCAGTATAGTTGTCAATAAATTAATGAGACATTCAATATTTTATTATAAAATAGGCTTTGTGTTAGATGATTTTGCCCAAGTGTAGGGTAATGTAAGTGTTCGGAGCATGTTTAAGATAAGCAGGCTAAGTTATGATATTTGGTAGGTTAGGTGTATTAAATGCATTTTTGATATAGTATTTTCAACTTATGATGGGTTTATCAGGACATAGCCCCATTGTAAGTGGAGGAGCATCTGTATACAAATTGGTAAAATTTAGGTTGGAGGAGTCCTTGAGACCATAAATGATGATAACAAATCCAGAAAAGATTTTACTACATAAAATATAAAACCTCTTTATAATGAAAGACACTATGAGGTAAAAGACATGGCAAGCTGGAGACTAAGACTGCATTATATACAACAATAAAAGAACTTACTTCCTTAATACATAAAAGGCTCCTTCAAATCAGTAAGGAAAAAAAAAAAAAAACCCTAATAACCTAATTAACAAAAGGGCAAAGGACACCAGCAAGTAAGTCATGAAAGAAGAAATTCATATGGTCAATAAACACATGAAAAAGATGCCCAACCCCCAGGTAATTTGACAAAGCAAATACAATGTTATTGTAGAATTTAGGTAGTAGCTATCCACGGGTTTTCAATGGGAAAAACTCTTTCAACTTTTATGTATATATGAAAATTTTTATAACAAAATGTTGAAAAAAAATGTCCAACCCTGCTTACATCAGAAAGATATAAATTAAAAACAATATTACATATTAGGTTGGCATAAATAAATATTGGTGAAGGGTAAGTAATGGGCACTCTTGTTTCAGTTTAGTATTAATAGGTTCAATTTTTTGAGAGGCCAATTGTATAGTATCTACCAGAGGTTAAAGTGGGCCAGGACTCTAACACAGCGATTCTGCTTCAATACTATCAAAGTACTCACAGGTGTGCACAAAAATAGATGCACAAAATTTCATTACAGCATTATTTGCAACAGTAAAAGATTCTAAGCAATTACAAGGTCCATTAATAAAGGAATAGTTCATTAAGTTACTTGCTGCTCTACTGAATACTATGCAGCCATTGGAAGAATGAGGTAGAGAATGCTCTGCATGTACTGACACGAAAAGTTCTCCGATGCACAGTAGAAAAGAAACTAATCTTAGAACAGTTGGATAGTATGACCCCATTTTTGTGGAAATAGTTTGTCTGATGTCACTGTGTCCATGTACGCACAAATGCATATAAAAGTGTCCTAAAAGCTAAATAAAAAAATGTTCACAGGCACCCTTTTAGGAAGGCAGAGGGTTCAGGAGATACAGTGTGAAGAATGATTTTTGCATTTTCCTCTACATATTTAGCATTGTCCGAATCATGTATAATGATTATGAAGGTTTTTTATTATCATTTTTCAGGCTGCTTCCTTCCTCTATCCTTCCTGAGAATTGGATGTGTCCTCTTCAGTCAGGATGAATGAAAAAATTTGGGAGAAAGAGGTGAATTGGAAATGGGCTGAGAGAAAAAGGGGCTACATTACAAATGGAAAGGAAAAGTAAACACTAGACTAGAAGTCAGAAGACCTAATCTCTAGTCCTGGCTCCACTACTAATTAGCAAGTATGATGACCTTTCTGACATTCATTTCTCCACCTGAACAAGAAGAGAGCTAAACCTAATGTTCTCCAAGGTTCTTCCAGTTCAAAGAATACATGGATACTATAAATAATTAGGCTGGTGACTTGCCTCAAAATTCAAGTTTCCCAGCTGAAATGTCAAAATCATTGATTTAAATAGTTTATGAAAACTATCAGCATGTGGCCACTAAAAATGGTTATTATAAAGACTGAAAAATATGGAAAATATTCATAGGATAAGAGGGAATTCAGTAAAAATACTGGGCTCAGCATGGTCACAACCATGCAAAACACATATGCATGGGGTCAGGCACGGTGGCTCACACCTGTAATCCTAGCACTTTGGGAGGTTTAGGTGGGAGGATTGCTTGAGGTCAGGAGTTTGAGATCAATCTGAGCACATAACGAGACCCCATCTCTGCAAAAAAATTAAAAAATTAGCCAGGCACAGTGGTACATGCCTGTAGTCCCAACTGCTCAGAAGGCTGAGGCAGGAGGATCCCTTGAGCCCAGGAGTTTGAGGTTGCAGTGAGCTATAATGACACCACTGCACTCTAGCCTGAGTGACAGAGTGAGACCCTGCCTCAAATTAAAAAAAAAAAAAAAAAAAATACACATGCACAGAATCAAGGACTAAAATAAACCTTCCAAAAGAAGGTAGTTTACTTCACTCATATGATGTTTTTTTCTGACACCAACCAATTCTCCAATATCAACACCAATTCTCTGACACCAACTGTTATGTCCTACAATTTAATTGAATTCTGACACTAGCTACCCAGAATTGGCATCAGACTCCACAGGTTTAAGGGCCAGTCCCACAAGACCACTCTCACTTCAGATGCCAGTCACAAGTACTGGGTGCCCGGATTATCCACCCCTCTCTGTCCGGTTTGGCTACAAATTTGGGGGTTCCCACAATACTTCCCATCTCAAGTTTGGTAGTTGTCTAGAAAGACTCAAAGAACTCAGGAAAATGCTATACTTATTATTATAACTCATTATAAAGGATACAAATGGACAGACAGAAGAGGTACATAGGGCAAGGTCCAAAAGGGTCCCCAGCACAGGAGCCTATGGAGTTGGGGTACACCACTATTCTAGCATGTGGATATGTTTTTGCTACTCAGGAGGTCTCCAAATCCCATCATTTAGAGGTATTTAATGGAGATTTCATTATGTAGGCATGATTAATGAAATCACTAGACATTGGTGGAAAAACTCAATTTCTAGTCCCTCTTCCTTCTTACCCCAGGAGTAGGGGGTGGTACTGAACATTACAATCCTCTAATCAAAGCTTGGACTTTCTGGTGACCAACTCCCTCCTGAGAGTCATTTCATTACCATAAACTTAAGTACGGTTGAAATGAGCTCATTAAAAATAACAAAAGATGCTCCTATTACTCTTCTCACTCAGGAAATTCAAAAGGTTTTAGGACCTCTGTGCCTGGAAATGGGGACAGAGACCAAATATATGTTTCCCATTATACCAGTCAAATATATATTATTTCCTATTATACTGTACCATCTTATCAATATGTTCTTTAAAAATATTTCTATAAGATCTTTTCAATTAAAAGGTTATTTTTTTTCCATCTAAAGTTTCTTGTATTTATTAAGTCCTCGACTATGGCTCTGACAGCATTTCATCTTTCTGTGGGTTTCCATCAAGTAAAGGTGCCTTTCCCAAAAAAGTCACAAAAAATAAAAACACCTTTTAGGATTTAAAAAATCATTCTTATAAGAAAGGTAAGACATCCAAACCATACTATTTCATACTGAGTAGAAAGAGCAATCTGCTTTATCAAATCCAGTTACCCTTTCCCTCCTCTTCCACCCAAGAAGATTACAGCAGAGCAGACAGAAGAAAGAGAACTAAACACTTTGCAGACAGCAAAGAGGAGGTAAAGAAGTTAGGGATCCTACCATGAGGCAGACATAAGGCCAATTATGGCTTCTGGAAAATGCAGGCTGCAATTGTTTCTTATGGTTTTTAGTGAAAACTTTTATGTCTCAGTTATTAAAACTCTATATTGCTTGATTTTGCATAGAATAGTTTTAGCTATTTGTATTTTATATGGAAATAAACAGAGTTGAGCATAACCAAGAGGCATACTCTAGTAGATTATCATGACTGATTGTAGAGTTATAGTCACTAAGACAGCTGGTACAAGTCATTAAGTGAAACTGTTACAAGGTTAGAAAAGGTTAGAGAACAGTGGAACAGAATAGAGTCCAGTGGGGGAAGGTGGATTTTTCAATAAATAATTCTGGGTAGTTTGGGTATGGACAAAATAAGACTTGACTTCACTTCAACTCATAGATAAAAATCAATGCCCAGTATATTGTAGGTCTAAATGATAAATGAAGAGTACTGATGCTTTTTCAAGATAATTTAGGAGAATATTTTTATGACTGGGTTAGGAAAAGATTACTTTAAGAAGGCTCAAAATGCCTTCACCATTAGGACAAGATTCATCAGAGTAAAACCAAAAATTTCTATTCATCAAATGGTACCATTAAGAGAGTGAAAAGGCAACCCACACAAAATAATTCAATTTATATTAACTTCAAAAGAAGATGAAACTAATCTATAATGTTAGAAGTCAGGATAAGTGGTTTCCTTTGAGGAAAAAGGAAATTGTAGTGATCAGAAGGCGACAAGAAAGGGGACTTCCGTTGTGCCAAAAATGCACTATGTCTTGATCTGCATGGTTGTTACACGGGTGTATTCGCTTTGTTATAATTAATAGATCTGTACATTTACAGCTCACACAATTTTCTATGAGTGTTATGCTTCAATAAAAACTTGTGTTAAAAAGGTCACTTGTGATGCAGTTGAACTTCGTATATCTCATTTTATCTTTACAATATGTATTTAAAATTATCATTACTCTCATTTTTACAAAGATACAGACCCAGAGATTAAATATCTTGTCCCAAGTCACATCTAGCACATGACACAGGCAAGCTTCAAACTCAAGTCTAGTTGACGCTCAAACCCAAGAAACCAGCAGTAAAGATAACGTCAGACTTAACACCTCCCCAGGATTCCCCTGGTTCTGTTTTCCTTTCCCTTCTACGTTCTCATCACATGTTCTCACCCCTTCATGCAGTGTTTCTCTTTATCTGGAAGGAGAATGCTTCAGTTTACATATTGAAACTCTGGGTTTAGATATTTTTCAGAAAGAGAGCGATTTGTTCTTTATACAGAAGAAAAAATTGTTATTTACAATATCCCAACTGCCTTCTATGGAGAGGGGATCCAAAGGAGTGTCCTGTCCTCGGCTTGCTGAGCTACTCAATGGCTAAAAGCCCATGAAAGCGAGACTGAGAGGAAGGAACTAAACCACAAATGCAAAGGTATTCTGGGGCTAGTGGCAGAGGAAGCCAAAGCCAGGACGCTGGAGAGGCTGCTTGGTGGAGGATCCAGAGAAAGAACACTCGGTGGCTGGCAACAGAGGAAGGTTTGGCAGGGGAGAAGAAAAACAGGGCCACCTGGATAGAAGTTTTGAGAAAGAAGACTATTGAAAGGAGATGTTTGTAAAAATGCAGCATAGGACATAGCATATAAACCTCATTCTAATCTTCCCTAAAAGGCCTCAA
>CM052442.1:61675738-61698000 GCA_028533085.1 Varecia variegata | reverse complement strand
GTGGAGGATCCAGAGAAAGAACACTCGGTGGCTGGCAACAGAGGAAGGTTTGGCAGGGGAGAAGAAAAACAGGGCCACCTGGATAGAAGTTTTGAGAAAGAAGACTATTGAAAGGAGATGTTTGTAAAAATGCAGCATAGGACATAGCATATAAACCTCATTCTAATCTTCCCTAAAAGGCCTCAAACTAGACTGAATGTGCTGGTTTGATATTCTCTCAGACACAATAAAACTACTGAAACTATTATAATAAAAATGTTCGTTCATGTACCTCCTAATATCAAGTACATGTATACCACACAGATTACCACAGACTGTGGCTCTGCTAATGTTAACTGAATGGGCCTCACCTGAGCTTTGCAAGAATGCACAGACTAGAAGCACATTTATCTGCTTTAAGTTGCTTGGATGAGCTTCCATAGTATAAAAAATAGCATTAAATTCCCTTCTTTGATTTTTATATGAGGGATCAAAAAAGCAGCATGAAATGCCCAATTTCTGCAAATATGTCCAGCGAGCCAGTATGGCCTTCATATGCTCTTCTTTTATTCAGACTGACTCATTTCAGGTCCCATAATTTTTTTAATAACCAGCATATTTATTGATAAATCATGGTTGTATACATTTATGGGGTACACTAGGATATTTTGATATACGTATACAATGTGGCATGATTGCATCAAGCTAATGAATACCCATCGGTGCACTTACCTATCATTTTTGTGGTGAGACATTTGAAACTCTTACTTATTTTGAAATATAGAATGCATTATTATTGACTATAGTCACCCTGCTATGCAATAGATCTCAAAACCTCCTGTCTATCTGGAACTTTTTACTCTTTTATCAACAATTCCCCATTCCCTCCCCTCCACACTCCAACCTCAGCCTTTGATAACCACCAATCTACTCTCCACATCTGTGAGTTCAACTTTATTAGATTCCACATATGAGATCATGTAGTATTTGTCTTTCCGTGCCTGGCTTATTTCAGTTAGCATCATGTCCTCCAGATTTATCAAGTTACTGCAAATGACAGGATTTCCTCCTTCTTAAAGGCTGAGTAGCAATCCATTGTGTGTATAATATATATCACATTTGCTTTATCCATTCATCTGTTAGCGGATACCTAGGTTGATTTAATATCTTGGCTCTTGTGAATAAAGCTGCAATGAACAGAAGTACAGATACTGATTTCAGGGTCCACATATTGATTTCAGTACCTTTGGATATATACCCAGAAGTGGGGTTACTGGGTCACGTGGTAGTTCTATTTTTAAAGTCTTTTGAGGAATCACCATGCCATTTTCCATAAAGGCTGCACTAATTTACATTCCCACCAAAAAAGCTCCTATTCCCATGTATTTTCCTTGTTGGATCCTTAAAAACTGATATGTTGGCAGAGAAAAAATCCACTTTCCACTTCCCACCCTCCCCAACTTGGGGCTGTTATTCTCTCCAAATTGTAATTTCAACTCATTAATTATGTGTATCTTTCAGCAAGTCATAATCTCACTGGTTGTCACCTATAAAAGAATAAGATGAACTAAAATGATCTAAGATGTTTGTAGCACTAAGTTTTTAATATTCTGAGATTCTATATTTAAATCTCTTGCTTCTACTCCTCTAAGCCAAAAATCTTTACTCATATTTCTTTGAACACAGTATGTGACTCCTGAGTCTCTGGTCCATACGTTGGCATTCCCTCCCCTAAAAGTCAAGCTTTAGCTCCCATTTATGTTGGGGAAGTCAATTTCTTTTTCCACAGCTCCCAGCTCTACAGTAAATTGAAGCTTAGCACATTCATTTCACCTCCAGTTTCCCAGTATACCTCTATTCCTATACCCACAAAATGCAAGACTTTCCTGGTCTTTAGTCTGCACAGCTTCACAGACTATCACAATCTCTAGACCATCACAATCATTTCATGCAAGTGATGATAGTATGCCACATATATTTCATATATATATGAAATATATGTATAATGAACAAATCTACTGCCTAGACTATGAAAGAAGACACAGGATGATTTATTTGGACACATGCCTTTAAAGGAAAATCCATTCATGGCTAATGCAGCCCATTAGCAATGAAATTAAAACTCAAATTACAGTAGGCTCATAAAATATCCCAAGATATGTAGCGCTCTCCCTGCTGGTAAAGCAAGGATGTCTGACTCACCAGGAATGGTGGCAAGCAGCTCTGTCACTTTATAATGAGGGGAACCCAAATTAGAAACAAACTAGAAAGTAGGTGGATCTTTACTAAGTTGAGCAATGGGTTATTTGTCTATTTGATCCAAAATGCTCTAAATAGAGAGGTTCCCAAACTACTCTGAGGCTCTGGGTGGTGAGAATAAGTCCCCAGAGATGCCACATGTACTGACAGTTTGCTTACCCTCAGTGACCACAATGCTCTGTGCCACATTCTCTTTTCTACCAAAGCCAGGGTCCTCACACTCAGCAGGTGGTATGGTACATAGGCCATTCCCCCACCCCCGGCCAGCTCTGAGGAGCTGCAAGTGGAAAGAAAGGGTTTTCCAGAAACCAAATACGCACAGTTCATTTCAGAAAGTATTAATGCTTTTCTTCATACTTTTTTCTTCTTTGTCTATGGGTAATTAAATCACTGACAGTTCCCCAAGTGGTACCATTTTAATTACACAAACATTAATCTCATTTCCGCTCAAGATCTTGAAATGTACATCATGACTATATATTTTTTAAATTTCTTAATAAATAATGAGAAATTTCAGGCAATCCATCATACTAAGTGGGAGATGGACAGGAAAGGAAGCCCAGCTTTGGGCTAAGTATTTAGAACAGAGGTTTTTCATCTGAACCTGGGGGTGTCCCCAGATGGCTGTGGGGTAGGGGAGGAGGGTTTAAAATACATGCTAAAAAATGCATTGTTTTCTTCTGTAGCTTTGTCATTACTAGACTTTTAAAGGAGTCTCAAAATAAGAATCACAAACCACAGTAAAACTGAGGGGAGGGACTACTGAGGTCAGTCAGTCCAAATGTATCCTTTACTCAGTCAAGCCCTGGGATTGGGGGGGTGGGGGGGAATTGTCTATGGCAAAGCTGGTATGCTTGAGTCACTACATTCTTTTTTTTTTTAAATTTCAACATATTTGGACAGTATAAGTGCAACTTTGTTATATGGATATATTGTGTAGCAGTGAGGTCCGAACTTTTAGTGTGCCTATCCCCCAAATGGTGTACATTGTGCCCAATAGATAATTTTCCACCCCTCACCCACCTCCCACCTTTGGAGTCTCCAGTGACTATTATTTCACTCTGTATTCAGTCACTACATTCTTAGGAACACATTAGACTTCTAGGAAAAATAAACAAATCACAAGAAAAAAATTCATATTGTACTTGTTTTAAAAAATATGCCTGGGAATATGTTTAGAAAAAATATGTAAGATATATACATATAAACAAACATTTACATATAAATATTATATATTTAATTTACTGAATGTCATAAAAAAAACTTTGAATAGTTTTATATGTTCCTAGTGAAAATACTATGCATTCTCATTTCCACCTCACATTAATTTATAAATTAATGCCATTCCAATAAAAATTCCAAAGGTATCCTTTTGAAACTCAGCTATGTAGACTAAGTTTTTCTAGAAGAATGAATATATGAGGAAATACAAAAACTTTTTTGTGCAAAAGTAATTGAACTGCCAAAATTTCGGAGATGTATTGCAATGCTACAATAATTAAGATACTGGTATAATATAGAAACCTATCAAAGAAAATAGAAAGCCCAAAACAGTCCTGAACTTAGTATAGCAAGGGAATATTTATTGCTATAAAATTAATTAGCAATTTAGGAAAAAAGTTGTCTTTGATCTCTACCTTCGGGCTATGTACCAAATTATTGACATGAAATGGAAGGAAGGAAGGAGAGAAGCAAAGGAGGAGAAGAAACCACTTAACTATGAAAATATAGGTAATCTTGGATCAAGGAAAGTCTTTTAAGCCAAAAGAAAAATGCTATATGATAAAGAGGATAGATTTGACTATATAAATATTTTAAACTTCTACAGATCAGAAAACACAGTAAATAAAATTAAAAGCAAATGATAAAAAGGAAAAATATTTAACAGTTTCAAAGAGTACTAATTTTTTATGTAAAGATATCTAGTAAGAAAAAACAACTGTGGCAATTTGGTAATATGCATCAAAAACCTTAAAAAGGCATATACTATTATATCCAGCAATTCTACCAATAAGAATTTATCCTGATTTATTAAAGATAAAAATATATTTATGAACAAATATATTTACAGTACTGTTATTTATAAAACATTATAACTTTTGAAACCTAAATTTCTATTAATATCATCGATATTTAGTAAAAATCATTTAAAGTGTTCAAATAAGAAAAGCAATTTGTAATATGATCCAAATTTTATTTTTTAGTATTCAATTAATATAGGCCTACCATATTTCAAAATGTTGACAATGGTTTCTCTGAAACAGAACCATAAAGTTTCTTTTGCTTTATGATTTTCCTGGATATTTCCAAATTTTATTTTATAATATAGGGAAACATTTAAAAACTTAGGGAAGATTTTCTGAGATCAGTAAACAAACCCTACACATTAAGGTGAAATAGGTATCCCAAGAGCAAGACTCTGAATGATAGACATATTTTCTATGAACTGATGAGAGTAGAACATACAACCCTCCCACAGTATGTTAAAAAGTAGAAGTTTCTCTTCATGCCCTTGTACTAAGAACCTGTGTTATGAGATACAACAAGGAAAGCAAGTGTGTGAGCATTCGTCTCCATGAAAGTTTTATATTTATTTATTTACTTTTATAGAGAAGGGGTCTCGCTCTGTCACCCAGGCTGGAATGCGGTGGTGCAATCATAGCTCACTGCAGCCTCTAACTCTTGGGCTCTAGCAATCCTCCTGCCTCGGCCTCCGAGTCTGAGATTATATTATAGGTGTGTGACACTGCGCCCAGGCGGGCTTTAGAAGCTTCTCCACATGGGGCCTGCTGCCTGCTCATCATTGGCAGTGCGACTGTGCTGGGGATCTTCTACTTGCCTCTTGAGGTCCACTCTCCCCTGTCTGCACCCTATTCTGAGACCCATTAGTTAGCCTGAAGGGATGGCCTATAGTGGCTCCCAGTCCTGACTTCTCTTCGAGTTTGGCCAATGGGAATGATGGCAGGGGACTACAGAGTAGGAGGAGAAGTAGTCGGGCTGTGTCTGCACTGGCTCCCAGCCTGGCATGTCCCCAAGGATTGGCCACCTCTCTCTACTGAGGGCCACAGGTCTTGTCCGGCAGCCCTTTCCATGCCACTCAGCTTCCCTCTGAAGTTCTTAGTTCCTGGATAGCTAACTCCTACCCTTGCCCCTTCAGGTCTAGAGGTGGTAAAAGCTTCTCACTGTTACTGGCCCCAGAACAGTGCTCTATCTCTCATTGCATATCCTGAACCCTGCCCACACCTTTGTGAATAATAAACTCTCCTCAGATCACCCAATTAGAGTGTCGCCTGATTCCTGACAAGACCCTGGTTGATATAGTAATGTATGTATCCATCCTAGAGAAAGTAAAATTTAAGTATATTTGCACTAAACAAAGCAAAAGAAAAAAAGTGATCTCATGTGGTTTAGAAAAATTTTTCATTCGAGTTTGTGATAAATAAAAGTTTAGCCCTATGCCACCTCTATGCTTCAAGTACCTAGAACATCCTAATGCTTTCCAGTCAATTTTTTTTTTTAAGATTTTGGGTGAGTTACTAACTCTTATATAACTTTGCTACATAGTATAGGATAGTGTATTTAGAAGTGAAATAGAGGGAACACTGGTTATCCTATCAGACAAATCACTTTTGCCACACATCCAGTTTAAAGGTAGACATTTTCCTCCTAGGTCCACCTGGTGTCTTATCACAAAACACCTTTTCACTTTGTTCAAGGATTGGGTTTTACGTTAACCTCAAGTCTCATTTGCTGCTCAGGTTTACTGGATCCAAATGTGCCTGGTATGCAGCATAGAAAAGATAGCATAAACTCACCATGAGTTTATTAACCATTTAAGGATCTGAGGAGTCCACTTAAAAAAGGAAAGTCAAAAAAAAAAAAAAAAAAAAAGCAAGACCATCCCACAAGTTTGTTTCAATACCAAGGTCCTGTTTTCAGAAGACAAAGAATTCTGAAAGCAGGATAGGGTTTGTCACTCAGATTATCCCAACCTCATCGCAAGAATGAGGGGAACGAAATGATCTCTTCCCTCAAAATTACTGTAAGGCATTCTAATCACAAGGCAGAATCACACTGTAATGTAAGAAAGCACAGCACAAGAGATGGGGCAAAATGATTCTACTTCATTTGAGCAGAGCAATTGAGGCACAGCAGTAAATTAGCACCATGAGCCCCCAGCCCCACCCAGCAGGAGAGGTCAGCTCCAGCACCTGCAGCAGTCCTTCCAGTGCCAGCTCTGGAGGCTACTGGTGCTTCTCACAGCAGGCACATCACTAAGGCTCCAAGAGCTCACAGACAGGCCCTTGATGGTGGGCACAGTTTCAATGGAATGACATCAAGGCATCAGCTGCCAAGGGAGGTAGTAGTCACAGTGTCAGCAGCTGCACATGATGCTGGAGGCTTTGGGAGTAGTGGGAGAGCGCCATGTTTGCCGTGGGCACCAGCCATAGTAGTGAGCTACCCTCACACGGCTGAGAGGACTCCAAAGCCATAGTTGAAAGGGGCAACTTCTTTTATATTAGCTCCCTTCATTTTCATCTTAAAAAAAAGTGAATTTATAGTATTAAGTGATTTCTTAAGCCCTGAGAAAGAGTATTGAATGGTAAGTTCTGAGCAGAGAGAAATCAGAGCAATGGCAAGTCCAACACAGCCAAGGGCAGCACAAGGACAATGGGGGCTCATGATGAAAGCCACCACCTTTTCCCCAGCTCTGCTGAGGACTGGGCTTGATTGTCAACAGCACAGAACTCCAACAGCATATATGAAACAGGAGCACAGAGACTTAACCTCCCCTTTCACCAAGTTAACGTATAATATACTCCAGAAAAAATGAAGAGCATGGAAGATGTAAAAGCACAAGACTTGGAACACCTGGAGCTATCTTCAATCTAATTTTCATCTCTGTGCTCCCTTATAGAGTGACAAATTTTGTATATTTCCCTAAGGGAGGAGAAATCAATGGAAACACCACAAAATGTGTTCAGTTATAAACCAAATGCTTGTAAGACTCCAGTTTTCTGAATAACAGGGTTTAAGAAAATTACAGGGAAAACATTAACTTTCTCAAAATTAGCAATAAATGGTGAGGCAACCATATACCAGTATCCAGTAATGGGCTAAAAAATAAGTTTCCTGTGTGCATGGAGTATCTGATTTTTCTTTAGAACTCTCCCCATCTCCCCCTCAAAGTATGTCAGCAGATTAATGAGCATCTAGAAGGCTTGCAAGGAGCTGGGCACTAAACCTGGGAGTGCAGTAGTACAGCACGGGGAGCCACCCGAGGGAGCTGGCTGGGGACCCACAGGCCTTCTCCAGACGACGCCCCCTCTCTCACTGTGTAAGGCTGCTGGCAGAGCCCACCCAATAGAACTGTCCTTATTAGCCCCTTCCTTCCTCCCCTTCTCCCCATCTCATCTAAGACTTTAGCTCTGAGAATACATTTTATTATATTACAAAAGACTTGATTATGATGCTCCTCTGAGCTATGAAAACGAAGAGTATAGAAAGCAAAGACCAAGGAATATCTGAAGAGGTATAAACCCCCCCAAAATATTACTTGAGGTGGATTCAGAAACCATTTGTGACATTTATTTCCTTCTCTTCTCAGCAAATGCCCATTATCACAAGGAAGATTGCCACTATACACTAGTAGGGACAAGACTAAAATCACCAATATTTAGGAATAAGGTCTGGGCATGGTGGCACACACCTGTAGTCTTAACTACTTGGGGGGCTGAGGCAGGAGGATCGCTTGAGCCCAGAAGTTTGAGGCTGCAGTGAGTCATGATCACACCACTGCACTCCAGTTTGGGTGACAGAATGAGACCCTGTCTCAAACAAATAAAATAGGAATAAAAACCCACAGGATCCTGCTTTTCTATTAAAGCAAACTTTAGTACTTTTAACTCACACTGTGCCAGATTACGAAAAAAATAACTCAGCATGAGGTTTGATATTGCAACTACAAGAATTCCAATTTTGGAAAATCAAATATGGGCAAGAAGACTGAAACAGCTACATATATTTTCATTAAGGATATGAGAGTTTTCACTCTACAAGTCAAACGCTGAAGAAAAAATGCTCTGAAGTAACTAACATCTTGAGAAAGTCATAAATTATAAATTATAATTCTGTAAATGGAGGATAGAAATGATCCCAAATTCACCTGCCAACATGTTCTCAATCACTGGAGTAATTTAATGATATGACAGAAAAACCTAGTGAACCACCCAAACTTTGACTCATTCATGTCTACCAATGAACAGGAATGGAAAGAAGTATTTTTCTATAACCATATAGATAGACCTTATTATACACACATACTTATGAAAACAAAATATAAGCCATGTGTAGATAATCTCCAAATATCAGGAAGAAGGCAAAGAGGTTTCAGAGATACATACATACATGTCCCATTTAGATGCACCTGCCCTCATATCCTTTAGTATTTTTTAAAATTTTGCATGAAACTTTCACTTAAAGAGTAACAATATCTAGATTCCCATTCCATTTAAATATACTCAAGTAAAGTTTCTGGGAAGGTTTCCAGAGAGTTAGGTTGCTTTAAAATTGGCCATGCATTAAATAAAGCTTTGTCTAACCAAAGTGAACGAGTAACCGATATGGTATCTGTACATTCGCTCTGCACAAGGTTCCTTTATCTCAAAAGCGTTACTCAAAGACAAACAACAAATCAGATTACAGATCTGGAGAATCATACTCTGCCTCTTCCAGCAACATTGCCAGCTCACAAACATTATATGAGGACCGACCAGCTGCTTCCTGGGGGATTTGTAATCTACCTTCTCCATCAGTTCCCCAAGGGTTCTCCTACTTCATTCATTCCATTGTATGCATCTTTCATCTTTAAGAGATCCGTTAACAAATGCAAAGGTTCACTTCAACAGCAAAGCCCAAAAGAGAAGCCTTCGGCATTACATTTTATAATGAAACAAAATCCCAAATTCTGAGAGTCTAAAAATCTAGACCTAAAAGCCACTGCAGGAAGAGATTTATTCCTGGGTCCCTGGTTTCTTTTCACATTACCTGCTTCAGTGTACTTCAATCCCACTTTTTCTTCCGTGTCTTTTGTCTTTGGGGGTGGCCAGACAGCTTGGAGCCTGCCAGGAGTCCTATCGTCCTGCTCAGTGGGGCTCTGGTCAGGCTGTTGAAAAAGCAGGTAAAGAATAAGTTAAATACAATGTGGCCAGAGCCACTTAATTCTTAAAAACAAACATGCTAACTCTAATTCTAAAATTAATTTTAATGTCCAGCTGTACATTGCTCTCATTCACTGTAACTGAGATATCTTACTACAGTATGATCCTTTTCCAAAAATGTAAGGTGATCAAAGTGAAAATTTAAAATGACAAAGAACAAAACAAAAAACTCAAGGCTAAGTATATATATCACACCCTTAATAGATAGTTTTTATTATATAACTAACCTAAAAAGCACAAATACACTTTGAGCTGAAGATACAGACACAAATGTACTACATTCGGGTACTTTTATAAGAATGTTTACAAATGTATCCCAAACAACTCCAGGGTTATTTATAATATAAAGACTAATTTTGCATTTTCCACGAGCATTACCGAGACATATTTCTAAGCACCCTACATTGCTAATTTCAATTTTTTTCTTTCCTATAAAGTATGAATGAGATTGCCTTCATATTCACATTATTTTTATAGGAGTTGATTTTTTACAACTAGGAGAATGCTATATTTAGTTTTTAACTATAACCAAAGACAATTTTGCCAAAATCTTTCATTTTTAACATTTTAACTGAATATATTAAATATATGAGGGAATGATAATCACATACTGAATTGATATTAAGCAAGAAATTCTATCCATTGTTCTTATGAACCTTTAAGATCTACTGGACAGGTGCTTGCTAGTCATTATAAATTACCTGAGGTAGTTTTCTTTCAATGATAATAACAGCTTCCATTAATTAGATGCTTCTCATGTGTTAACCTTCATTTAATCCCCACAACCACCGTATAAGATAAGAGTTATTTTCCTCATTTTGCACATGGGGAGATTGAGACTCAGCGATTATCCAGGTCACCCAGCCAGTAAATGGCAGTTAGAATTAAAACTCAGGCCTCATTCTAAATCCAGTACTCAATCAGGAAGTCTCCCAACCAACGTGGAACATGTTACTCACATCACAGACACGTATTTTGCCAAATGGTATACTTTCAAAGGAAAGATATAGTTTCCACAGAGGTATAATTAAGTGGTGAGGAAACTCTGTAAACCCAAGCTACACTTCCATATTGCATCACTTCCTCATGCTGCTTGGTTTTTATGAGGATATTTATTATTAATGTTTAAACTCAGAGTGACAGTTACCCTTTCCTGCCTGCACATCCTTACGTACATCCATCCCTCTTTTAATATCCCGGAAAGATAAAAGGAAGAATGAAAAGCACTTCCGTCCAACTCCATACTCCTTACAAGGACAATATGATTTCATCATAATCATTCTTCACCGAAAAGAGTCAATAACGATAGGCAACTGGGATTCACTTTTGGCAGGAAACCTGAAAAGAAATACGGCAGCACCACATTTTATGACAAAATACAAAATCCAATTCTACATACGCTTTTGGAATCACAGGGGCCCTCTGCTGGCTTTGACTTGGACCGTTCAAACACAGCTCTTAGTGACTCCTTCTCATGTCTCATCTTGCGCTTGAGAGCTTCCAGCTCAGAGGTGTCCGCTGTGGTCCCCTTTTTGGGGGGACGGATGAATAAGGCTTTAAAGGCCTCCAGGGCAGTCTCCGGTGGTTTGGGTTTGACCTCGCTGTCCTGGGTTTGGGCTTCTCCGGGGCCGCTCTGGCTGTCCTGGTCAGCACTGCAGCCCATCTCTTCTTTCCTGGGCAACTCAGGGTCTGCTGCCTTCAGTTCGGTTTTGGGCATGTCAATGTTGAGCAGCTGAGAGAGCTGCTCCAGCAGAGTGGGAGTGGCCTTCGGATCCGTCGCTTTCTCCCCACTCCTCACCGTCTGTGGCCCTAGGGACTTCTGCACAGGCTGGGTCAATTTGAGCAAAGCCAGGTCCCCATCCTTTGGTTTAATTTCAGTGATGGTCTCCCCTCCCTCAGCTGTAGCCCCCTTCTTCAGCACACGAAGCCCACTAAAAAAAGCTGGAAGCTGGAATGACTTCTCTCCAGGGACTTCTTTTTTAGAAGAGGCGTTCTCCGTGATGCCAGCACTCAAATTCTGGTCTGTTACTGCAGGTAGGACTTGAGACCCTTCTTCAGCCTGGCCCTGGCTGGGGCTGTGCTTTGTTTGAAGGCCACCATGGCCAGACTCCAGTTTGCTACTTATCTCAGGTGGAGTCCTTTGAGAATCTTCTGCACAGAGCTCTGTACCATCTATTTCCCCAGCGGCAGTACTTTCCCTAGGATCTCCTGGTTTTTCTTCAGGATCCTGAGATGGTTCAGATAAAACAACACTGGGAGACTTTGGGCCATTGGTGCTGCTTCCCTCTTCTGGTTCCTGGCCATTGTCATCAGAATCGGAATCACTGGTGGTGTGCACAAGGGTCCCACGAACCCAAATGACATCGTCTCTGGTCACACTCAAAGCAGTGAGTGGAAGAAGCTCTTGACCAGGAAGAGAAGTCCCCGCTTCAGCTTTCCCCTGACTTCCGTCTGACTCTGTCTCCACGGTCTTCCCATCATTTCTGAGGTCAGGTGGAACCCGAGCCTCTGCCTCCTGCTGATCCGCGCCAGCGCTGGGCTCATCCTGCCCAGGTGTGGGATCCACTCCTAATTTGTGGAATGCCTTCAGCACAGCATCTTCCTCTTCAGGATTCACAGATTCCAATTTACTTGTAAATCCAAACAAGGATTTCACAGAGAACTTACTCAGGATCGACTGAGCCATTTCAAGTCCAGCTTCGGGTTTGTCTGGTTCCGAGGCATCACTGCCATTCAGAGATTCACCAACATCCTCCATGTCTCAGTAACACGCTTGGTGGAAGTTCCGACTTGGGTTACCGTCGCCGGCTCTCTCAGTTTATCCACTCCATCTGCTCTTAATTTACAGGACAGAAAACAACAGGACCCGGGAGTCAGGCTCCGAGCCACACCGCGAACACCCTTGGCCTCTTTCAGATCACTGTGTCCTCCTTCCGGTTTGCGCGATGATGGTGTGCCCAGGGCAGCTGCAAAAAGTCTGTGGAGCTCAACACCCACAGGCAGCCGAGCTGCGCACCTTACTACACACAGACGGGGAGGCTGCTCTTCTGGGACTTCCGTATTTATTCCGGTGGACAAAAGGCTTTTTGTCACAGGGAAAGTCAGCCTGCCCCGTAATCCCAGCCCAGGACTTCACGAGGAGCTCCGCCCCAGGGCCGGCGGTTCTCCTGGTGGCATTCAACTTCCTCATTGGTGAGCCAGTGGAGGCTCCTGAAAGTGCTGAGCCGGCAAGCTGACCCTGACAGCCCTTAACCACTGCCTGGAGCAGCCCAAGGAATTCAGAAGTGAATCAGCAGAAAAGGACTGAAATACTCCTCGCACAGGCCCTTTTTCTCATCTGGATTATGATCAGATACCTGGGCCCTGCAAGCCAAAAAACTAGCAGTGCACCCAGATCCACACCCACTTTCAAAGCCCAGATCAAAGAAACAAAGGAAAGAAATAGATCATCTCAAAATGCCCAGAACTCTCAAAGCAGTTAATTTACTGCCCTTGAACCTCTTTTTTTTTTTTTTTTTAAGTTTTTTTAAGTGCTTTCTTCCGCTTCCCGGCAGGTTTCATCTGGAATGCAGATTTTTAGCTGCCGAGTCAGAGAAGGAAAACCAACACGACTGGTTTCTGATTGCTGCTGTTTTAGCTCTGCCCTGGCTGTCTCCGTGCTCTGCAAACAGGTACTAGGCAAGCACGCCCACCACGCCCAGTGTCCAGCAGCCCTGGGGTGGCAGAGTAAACAGCCCTGGCGTGGCAGGAATGATTATCCTCCACACTCCCTGTGCCAACCGCAGGCTTCTTTCTGTTCAGCAGCTGCGATGTGCTGGCTTCCTTAGGAATCTTGGCAGCAGCGGGACACCCCTCTCCACTTTGGCATTCCAACCAACCAAATGAAACTTGGCATGACACCACATAACACACAACCTGCCCTGTTAGGCAAAGTAATTCAAAGATCCCCAAGGATCCACATTCCCCTAAAGGGCAAAACATCTGAAAAGTCTCTTATCAGTAAAGTCTCTATCACAGACCCAATTTGCCTAAAACAAAAACAGGACAGACAAAACAACCTCCAAACATCAGCTCAATGTCGTTTCCACCACTCTGATTATATGCTGGGAACCTGGCAACTAAGGACGGGGGTGAAAAATTGTAGCTCTGTTTCCCAGCTGCATAGTTGCCTCTTGGGACAGCTTCCTGTCGTACCTGAAGGTCTGTTTTTCAATTCCAGTCCAGTGTGCAGGCATGGGGTGAGTACCTGAGATGGACAGGGCATTGTGCTGGATCAGGAGGAAAGGCCAATTGGCTTAATAGTCATTGCCAGCTCTCTTGGAGCAAAGCTCCAAGAAGATTGTGGTCAAGTGTTATACACAAACAGCAATTTCTTCTGCAAAATGGAAGCTGTAGCCACAAGTAAAATGACAGTCTTGCTTTATCTGCAGCAAGGAATGGCTGTGTGTCACACATTGATAACAGTACTAAAAACAATATTCGTAGTATTAATAGTGTAATCATACATTTCTAGCAATGTGTTCAAAAGGAATCCTCATGCAAATAAAAGGGGGATACATATCATGACATCCCACTATGGGAAAGTTAAGAAAGCATTTTCTAAACCCTGATTTAATCTTGTATCTAAATTGATACTGTCCTGTTTGCTCCTGATTGTAGTATATTTTGGGATTATTAACTGAGGCACACTTAATCAAAAAGCCACCAGAACAATGCAGAAAAATTCAGTGGTATAATTTAAGTCTCAGAACAAGCTTCCTGTCTAGAGGAAATGCCCATTGATAAAAATCAAACTTCTGCTTCCTTCAAGATTGTGGAAAGAAGGAATCATCACACCAGATCATAAGATCTGTCTTAACAGCTGTGCAGACCATTCGACGTAGGGGGGAGGGGAGGAGACATGGCACATATTTGCTGTTGCTTTCTTTTTTTAACAGAGAAGGCTCCATTTTCTCAGACATAACTAATTATTGATTTCCAGAATAAATTTCCAGGCCCTGCAACAGATTTGGGCAAAATGGGCCATAGGCTGGAAGGGGCTGTTGGCCCTTTTGTATCATGAAATGGAGCAGCATTGTAAAGTTTCAGCATCCTGTCAATACCCACAGATGAACACAATTTCACCGAAAGTGGGGAAAGTCTTTGGTTCCAAGAGATGATTCGATTTCATCCCCTTGGCTTTAGGTCAGTAAGGTATTATGAAGCTCATTTTAAAAGTTAAGTATCTCACAGGGTGACTAAGTCAGAAAGCAGAAAAAAATAAAATAAAATAAAATAAAATAAAAAAGAAGCTAAAAGTTAAGTATGCACAGCTGAGAGAAGGTACCCGAACAAAGTTAGACAGACAGCTAGTAAGTTGGGAGTAATAACATCATCTAACATTTGAGGGTTTACTAGGTGCCAAGCACTGTTTTAGGTGCTCCACACATATTAACTCATTCGATACAGATACCAGCTATATGAGGTTGGTATTATTATTCTTTTCTTCCTGCTAGGAAACCGAGGCACAGAAAGCTGAAATAGCTTGCCTATGTTCACAGAGCCTGTGAATGGTGGACTAGAACTTTCATCCAGGCAATCAGGCTTCAGAATCCACACTCTTAACCACTACTCTTAAACCCAGAGTTCCACTTCCTTCCTTGATAGAATGACACACACAGCTAAATCTTAAAGTACAAAGGTGTTTCTGCCCAATTCATTGGTGATATCTAAGATGTGAATGATACTTTATCTTCTGAGATGATACAGAAGAAGACTTCACAAAAAAACTGAGAATGACCATCCTTTTCTCCTGTGTAACTAGAAAAACATCCAGAGATGCTTCTTAGAGAAAAAAATAAAATCAAGAATTCCAGTAACACCTAGCTGACTTGTCTACTGTCCATAGATAAGACACAGAATCCTATGGGCACAAACGTGTCATGAGATCTTCCAGCTTACCCATACCATTCTCCTCCATTTATAAAGCATGACTCCTGTTACAAAGACGTACTCATCCAAGGTCATCAATGAGCACCAACTATGGATGAGGCTCTGACGATACAAAAACAAAGATACCCCAGCCCTCCACTTCATGAAATGTACAGTTTAGTAGGGAAACCAGCCAAGACAGAGGCGACTCTTTTGTCACACACTGTAACCAAGGACTTTATACCTCACACTCAGTCTGAATAGCAATAGCTGAACCTAAAACAATTTTGAACGAAAGCCTGCACTGACCATCTAAATATGAAGATGAGTAAGAAAGATCAGCATGGTAATTCAAAGGGATCTTTTGAGCACTCTTTCAGGCCTCTGGTTCTCATGACCATAAGAAATGTTACTACTTCTGGTCACTGGGGGAATTGAAAAGTGTTTCAGATTATAGTGTTCAAATAAGCAACCTACAAATTTGTCCTAAGTTGGCTGGTCTTGAAAAATGAATCTATTTAAAGCTTTAACACTTTCAGGGGGGAGAACAATCACTTCTCTTGGACATTATTTATTTCAGCATCTAATTATGTGCTGAAATATTTAATAAGCACCTATACACAAAATCAGTAGAAGCCAACACTTTCATCCTTTACAACCTCAGCTGATTCTCTCTTGTTCTAACCTCAAGACACTTAAACTCTCTAATAGCCACATCTGTGCAAAAGGTCAGATAGAAATGATCCACTTCAGATAACTACAGTTTACACTGATCAAAAATACAGTATTTGAGAGATTAAAAACTTCCTATATGGAGAGTAGGGTTCATGTATGCAGGTTCTGATTTGGGGACTTGAGTATATACTGATTTGAGTAAAATGCAGAGGAAGGGAAGTCCTGGAACCAATCTCCCAAGTACACCAAGGACGACTATAAGTGAAAACACACATAAAATTAGGTAGCATTTGTCCCACATGATTTTCTTTATAACTATTTGTCAAAAAACAATCAGTACCAGGCTGGCCATGGTGCCTCATGTTTGTAATCCTAGCACTCTGGGAGGCTGAGGCATGAAGATTGCTTGAGCTCGGGAGTTTGAGACCAGCCTGAGCAAGAGTGAGACCCCATCTCTACTAAAAATGAAAAATTAGCTGGGTGTGGTGGTGCACGCCTGTAGACCCAGCTACTCAGGAGGATGAGGCTGGAGGATCCCTTGGGCCCAGGAGAGTTCAAGGTTGTGGTGAGCTATGATCATGCTACTGCACTCTAGCCAGGGCAACAGAGTGAGACTCTGTTTAAAAAAAAAAAAAAAAAGGAAATTGAACCCCCCTTCTCACCATGCCCCTTATTAAAAAAATCAGTACCTAGCTACTTAAAACCTTAACATAGTATTTTTGTGGTGAATTTACTACGGGTGACTTCTCCATGTTTTTGCCATCTCACACCCTCTCAGCTGTACCTAGATTGAAGCTGGAGCCAATTAACTGTCCTTCATGACAATAAGAGCAATGGTCTAACAAGCGGATACCTGGTGAGATGAGTCTAAAATAACAATTGCAACAAAAGGTACACCACGTCCAAGAGGCAGTAAAGCCTAGCTCTTTGAGTTTCCTAATATTAGGAAATTGGAATTAAAAACTGTTTTTTAAAATCATTTTGCAAAAGTTGAACACTGCCTATGAGAAACTTCCTAAAGGCCCCCTGTACTTTTTGTAGCTCTCTGCCTTAGCATTTGGTTTGGATAATTCACTCACACATCTCATCAGACTCCAGAAAGGGAAGCTGAAAGTAAAGCAAACAGATTACATCTCAATGTGTTAGGTTACTTCATTGCCATGTTTCTCCTTGTCCAATTTATTTCAAGTTCTGGGCCTGATTTTAATGACTAATTGCTTCCAACTTCCCAAAGTAGTTCAAATAGGTTCATGTGAAGATTGCTTGGAACAAGAAGTAGAAAGTGGAGTTAAAATTAGTAAGGGTAAATAAGGGTGTAGAAACTATTTCTGTGGAAGAAAAAGGAGCAATGGACTAGAAAAGTGAGTAAACTATAAAGACATGGGTAGGGTAATGAGTGTTTTTTTTTTTTAATTCAGAAAGTGTTTTAACTCATTAAGTTAAGTCTAGTACAAACGGGGAGAAATGATGAAATTACAACATCACCAGTACTCAAAAAAAAAAAAAAATCTTTTGAATGAATGAGGTGTCATATAAAAGGAGCACAAGATTATGTAAGAATTGGGTAGAATGAAGTTGTTGGGAGGCCAAACGGGACCTTAAAAATATTAGGAATCACCTAGCTTGACCTTCTTGTTTCAAAGATGAAGACATCTGAAGTGAAGAGAAGTTAAATAACTGGTACCAGCTCATACTGCTCAAGTGCAGCACTCAGATGGGAAACAAGGTGCCCTAGCTCCTGTTCACCCCTCATCGTATCACCCTACTGGTGTGCCATGCCAACTTACTCTCTTCCTGGTCAGCATCCTCATTATCCTAATTTTCCACATCCTGGAAGTGGAGACAACACCTTGCTTCTGTCTAACTCACAGGAATATCACGAGGCCCAACAAGACAAAGCCAGAAAGGTCCTCAGACTTCTCCTTCTGGTTGCGCAGCACTTGTCCTGCCTTCGTGGTGTGGCGTTCCTCTGCCAGCGCAACACTTAGCAACAGCCCCTCTGCATCAGCCTATCAAAGATCGGCGACTGCTTTTACTAATTGGTTAAAAAGCAAACAGGCTGCACCTGCCTATTGCAAGGATGGGTCCCAGTGATTAAGGCCTTTTTCTGTTGAGCAGTCTTAGAGTAAAATATTTCTAAGACTGGTTCCAGTGGGCAGTATCAAAGCTTCTGTGGAAATGGGTTGAATGTTGATAACAAACTAAGAGAATCTACGAGGGAAGAGGAGAGGCTGGGGCATGTTGTAAAGCTGGAAGAAGGGAAGACAGCAGTGAGTATGTAATCTTGAGATGATCAAGGATCAAGGGCAGTGCACAGAGCTAAGAACATGGCCCTGGGTCCTGAGCTCACACCGTGCTCTGTCCCTGCAAGAGGCTTGACCTTGGGCAAACTACATAATAAGCTCCCTGTGCCGCAGCTTTCTCACCTGGAAACTGTGAATAAGAACAGTACCTACTTCACAGGTTATCAGGATGAACTAGACTAGTATGTGTTTGACACTCTCATCAATGCCTGGCACACAGTAAGTCCTCTATGGGCAGGGTATGTTTTCATAGGAAAGGAACAACTTTCTTAGGGATATCAACCAGCAACCATTAATAACAGAATGTTTTTAACTTTCTCAATAAGAAATGAGTGTTTACTGATGAACTGGCAGCCCAAGCAATATATGCTCTTGGGCAGAGGGACTCAGTACAACATGCCTCCATACCCACGGCCCCATCTATGTCACGAATGAATTAAGCTCCAAAGAAAACTCTTTCAAGGGATCCTTTTGGCTGCTCAGGGCCAGCGCTTTCTGGATTGGTTTTTTTCCATCTGTCACATGAAGAGAGTAATTAGCTTAAAGTTTTCTCAGGTGGCCACTGCAGAAGATGACAAAGTTCACCCTGCGCTTGATTATGTTTCCGGAACTTCAAGATGATTTTTAACCACCTTGATTATTTCAGGAAAAAAAAAAAATCCATGAATTTGGAGTTTCCTCCATCCTTTTCTCAAGTGTCCCCTGAAGCATGCTGATAATGATACTGTGAGTGTAGTGTCTTCCCTCTCTTGAGGAAGAACTGTTCCCAGATGATGCCTGGACTGGGACAGAGCCCAGGTCCTCAATGGCAGAGCCCTGGCCATTTTATATTTTTGCTTTTAGGTCAATTTATTAAACTTCAAAGGTGATGCTCATTTTAAATTTCATTACTCTTACCAATATGAAAGTCAAGCTTGAAATTTTTACTGGTTAGGGCCTTACTGTCAAATATTGCTAAGACTGGGTTCTACCAACTAGTGTCAAAGGTCCTCTGGAAATGGATTCAATTTTGATGACAAAATAAAATAATGTAAAAGGGAAAAAGAAAGGTTGTGACTCAATTTGTGAAGCTGGGGGAGGGGGTGGGGAACAGCCTTTAAAGTACAGAATTTCCAGGGACATGTTTCTGAGGGTTTTGAGCTTTTCCAAAGTGACGAGAATAATATTGCTGTCCTAACATGAATAATGAAAACAGAAGGCATGGAGTCCATGGAGAAAGTATTGCATTGTGACTGAATTGCTCCTGATAAAAGCTATAGATGAAGATCTGGGATCTATTAAACTACTTAAGCTGGCCAGGAATGGTGGCTCATGCCTGTAATCCCAGAACTTTGAAAGACCAAAGCAGGAGGATGGCTTGAAGCTAGGAGTTTGTGACCAGCCTGGGCAATGCAGTGAGACCTCATTTCTATAAAAAAATTTAAAAAGTTAGGCAGGCATGGTGGCACTTGCCTGTAGTCCTAGCTTCTCAGAAAGCTGAGGCAGGAGGATCGCTTGAGCCCAGAAGTTTGAGGTTGCAGTAACCTATGATAACACCACTGTACTCTACGCAGGGTGACAGAGCAAGACCATGTCTCTTTAAAAACAAACAAACAAACAAACAAAAACACCTGCCTCAGCCTCCCAAGTAATTGGGACTACAGGTATGGGCTACCACACTCAGCTAATTTTTTTCTATTTTTAGTAGAGACAGGGTCTCTTGCTCAGGCTGGCCTCAAACTTCTGAGCTCATGCAATCCTCCCACCTTGGCCTCCCAAAGTGCTAGGATTTACAGGCGTGAGCCACTGTGCCTGGCCATTAATACTTATAAATTTAAAGAGGACAATAGAAAATTTAGAGAAGGTGGGGATTTACCTAAAACAAAATGAAGATGGATGGGAAGAGCATACATTGTGTCCCAAGTAGGCACAATGCTAGGTTCTTTACGCAAGTTTTCTTTCATGTTTATTAACTCCGTTTTATGGATTAGTGCTGTCCAGTGCAAGTTTCTGCAATAATGGAAATGTTCTATTTCTGTGCCAGCCAATAGAGCAGATACCAGCCATAGGTGGTCTCCAAGCACTTAAAATGTGACTCAGGAACTAATTTTTAAGTTTTTAATTTTACTTGACTTGAACTAAATTAAATGGCCACTTGTGGCTAGTGACCACTATATGGGGCACTACCATAGACATTAATACTGAGGTTGAAAGAAATGAGGTCAATTCTAAAATTATATAACCAATGAATGGCAAAACCAGGACTTGAAATAATCCATCTGATTCCAAATGTTCTTTTCATGACAATAAGTGAAAAAACTATCGTATTTTATAATAGTTCTCTTTCCTATTGAAACTTAGCAGGGGAGGCAGAATAGATCACCTGGTTACCAGAACCAAAGGCTACTGAAGTTTGAAGAAATTTAAAGAGAGTAAAACAGTCACAAAGATTATGAATTCTGAATTAGTAGTGATTCCTTGAATCTAATACCCACATGATTAATTTAGTCATTGTAGGAAAAAAGTGTGGAAACAAATGTCACTGCATTAAAATTACAAAGGAAAGAGGAATTCAGGCATTGCCACAGCTATGATCCTACTGTTAAACATAGTTAAAGAGAGGCAAAGAAAAAGGAGGGGAGCTGGCAAGGGCTGTGGCTTTGAAGAGGGATGTGTTTGGGTTCAGTATGAGATATTACCTACTAGTCACACACTTGCTGAGTCACTTTGGGCAAGTTCCTTAACTTCTCTGAGCCAGTGTCTACATGTGTAAAATGGGAAAAATGATACTTAACCCATAGAATTATTCAAGAATTAAATGTGCTAATATTCTTAACTCAGTGCTTGCTTGGTTCACCGCAGATGCTAAATATTATACATGGTGATCATCATTATTATGGAGTATGCATGGGTGGTGAGGAGGAATCACATTTCCATAGTTTTGAAATGTATCCACTATTGCCTCCATTTGGTTGGTACATCACTTTAATTGGGGATTTAAATAAAACAAGCATATATAAGACTACTGTCATTTTCAACCCTTTAAAAAGTATCATGAAATATTCTGAAGAAATGTTATAACTGTTCCTAGAATCAAAGTCATATATTTTCTACCACTGGAGAGGGAAGTTTACACAAATGTCATACAAAAGACATTTATGTAGTAGCCGCAGTCCTTAATGCAATTTAGAAATAATTATACTAATAAATCAGAATGGCCTAATTAAAATCTGTAAAAACCAAAAGGCAATAGAAAAACAACTGGGCCATAAAAACCAGAACTTCATGTTAAGATAGGAATGTTCTCAAACAGCCCGTTTGCAAAGGATACTGCAACTCAAATTCTAAATGGGTTGCATGGGAGTGTAATTTTAACCACAAATTCCCACCTTTATCCTGCAGAGAAAAGAAAGAAAATGCTTTTGTCAAAGGTACACATGAAACATAAATGATACATACAGAAAGAGACCAAGGTTTAAGGAGACCATGTGAGGCTCACAGCACTCTAAGTCCAAAGAATACAGACAGAACTTCAGCTTTTGGGACAGAAAAAGGAGGCTGAAAAAATGGAATTCATTGAAAGGAGGCAAAAAACAACTGTGTGAATTTTAGAGGAATCAAAGCAAATATTTTAGTGACAATATTCCAATTCACTTGCATACAATTCCTAGACAAACTTCTCACTGTTTTTTATAAAATTCAGGTCTATTCTGTGTTCTCTCAGGCTTTGAAAGTATAATACATTTTCCCTGTGTATACACTCAAAAGTCCAAATTTTATATGAACAACTATTATATTTCATGTCAGAATAGACGAAGAGGAAATAAGGACAATGGGTATTATCAAAATCAAAAAAGCAAACTTCACAGGTCCATTAACCATTAAGGTGCTTCAAATAATTAAGCCAAGCTTATTATTCTTTTTTTTAAATTAAGAA
>CM052442.1:61653997-61675238 GCA_028533085.1 Varecia variegata | reverse complement strand
AGTCCAAATTTTATATGAACAACTATTATATTTCATGTCAGAATAGACGAAGAGGAAATAAGGACAATGGGTATTATCAAAATCAAAAAAGCAAACTTCACAGGTCCATTAACCATTAAGGTGCTTCAAATAATTAAGCCAAGCTTATTATTCTTTTTTTTAAATTAAGAAAGCTGAAATGTTGCCAGATTTGTCATTAACTTACATTTTGTAGGGAAGACAGGTAGATGTCAAGGGAAGTGTGGGAAATAGTATGAGAACTAAACGTTGTGATTGGCAGAAAAGCAGAATTCTATTTAAATATGATGACAAATTTCCATACCAATTCCAAAATTGGAACTAATTTGAGAGAGCTGTTTAAATTAAATGCAGATTAGGAATCAAATCAGATTACTTTTTTTTCAACTACTTTATCACGATGTAAATGATGAAGAGTTTGTAAAAAAAAAAAAAGTGATTTTCCAAATTGATCAATGATTTATCACTTGCAATTGTTCTTTTTACCATGGTAATTTTTTGATCATTTATCATATCACCCACAGGCAAATGATTTCTCTCTTTCTCTCTCTCACTTTCACCCACACGCATGCTCACATATGTACTCACACACAAATAAACATACTTCTTCGAGAAATAAGCTGCTTTGATATTTCTGAATTCACTTCACTTGCAAATACAAGCCCCCCTGTCATGAATATTCTAATGATTTGGGTAAGCCAATCCTATGGCCTTTAGCTTTAGGTGTTAGGCTCTCATTGGCTTCCATGCAAACCATATCAAGATGTGGCCCTTTCCATATAACGCAAAGACACCACAGCAGATCAGTGCATTCACTGATGCTGAGTCTAACTCATGCTGTGGAGTTTGCCATTTAGAAGTGAAGGAAGGTGGATGGAATGAAAGCTACTGGTGTTCCCATCAATGTTTCACCATTGACTTTATTTTATTTTTAATTGATATATTATAGTTGTACATATTTTGGGGGTACAGGTGCTATTTGGATACATGTATACGATGTGTAATGATCAAATCAGGGTAATTGAGCTATCTATCATCACAATCACCATTAATTATAAAGACCCAGGACAACTGGTACAAGTTGAGGCATTTAGAGTCCCATGTCAGCTCCTGCAGCATCTTTACTGGAGGGGTTCTATGGGGTAATTTTGGTGGTAGTTCTAGCTGTCTAATTCTGAGCCTGGTTCTCAATCCTTTTCACTGATTATGGGAGAAAACCATATCAATTAAATAAGTGACTTTTGTTCTTAAATGAAAAACAAAACCAAAGAAAACAAAGTACTTGGGTCTAGACTCAGACCTGCATTCAAATCCCGCCCCTGCCCTTACTGAACCTCTGTCCTTATTTGTACCTTAGGTATAATAATACCTCAAAGGACAGTGCCTGGCATTTAGGAAGTGACCAACACATGAAAGTCTTTGTTATTGGTTTAGACAGTCAGGTTGGATGTGGAATTGGTGATTACATCCTTCAGTTCATAAGATGTAATTACTTGGAAACTGATGCTGTGTCTCCCCAGTCAATTAAGCCAATTCAGTAAGGAGCATGCAGAACCTCACAGGTGAAAAGAAAATTGGGATGATTCTTGGAAACCAGAAGCACCAAGAAGAGTTCAAAGTTTGTATTTTAAAAGCTGGCATGCAAAATCCTACTTCCAGAGATTCCTGCAACAAGCACATAATCCTAATGACTGTTTATCTTCTCTGCTTTTCATATTTTTGCTGTCAATCTCAGGCTACACCTCTTTTAGTGTCATTTCTCCCCACCCAAATCCCTTGTTTACACACATTTTACACACCATACTCATGGTGAGCATTCCTCTCAACTGGCATCTTCAGGAAACTGCCTTTGACAAATCTGGTTCAAAGTGCAATGAACCTGAGGTGCATGGCTAGTGGCAGCTCCTAGTCTGGTGGAATATAAGAAACTGGTCAATACAGCTAAGTTTTTAATGTTCACGCTCTAAATAAGCGCTCTGGGGTGACTGAAGTTTTGTCATATATAGATGCAATTCACACATTTGGTGCATTTGGATATTGTTTAAAAAGTGGTACCTAGAGTTGCCAGATTTAGTCAATAAAATACAGGACCCCCAGTTAAATGTGAATTTCAGATAAACAACAAATAATTTTGTAGTATAAGCAGGTCCCATACAATATTTGGCAACCCCACAATCCAAAAGTGGAGCTGACAGAGCACTGGGCTGAGTCATTCAAGAGCTTTGTAGTTTGCCCAGAACGGTCCACAGAGTTTGCTTGAGCAGGGCTTTAAAATAATCACCCAAATAGATTCTCTACACAGCAGTCTGGCACCTAGACTTTAGTACTGGCTGCTTAGATATTGAAATACATACTGGTTGTGTGATATTGTGATAAAATAAGAAATATACTGGCCGGGCACGGTGGCTCACGCCTGTAATCCTAGCACTCCAGGAAGCCAAGGCGGGTAGATCGCTCAAGGTCAGGAATTCGAGACCAGCCTGAGCAAGAGCGAGACCCTGTCTCTACTAAAAATAGAAAGAAATTATCTGGCCAACTAAAAATATATATAGAAAAAATTAGCCGGGCAGGGTGGCGCATGCCTGTAGTCCCAGCTACTTGGGAGGCTGAGGCAGGAGGATCGCTTAAGCCCAGGAGTTTGAGGTTGCTGTGAGCTAGGCTGACGCCACGGCACTCACTCTAGCGAGACTCTGTCTCAAAAAAAAAAAAAAAAAAAAGGAAAAGAAATATACTGTATCTTTGGTCTTTGTCTTTGGCTTATGGCCATAACTGCTAAAACCCTTGTAACTTCCTAAGTAATAAGAAGGATAAAAGCATATTTTGTAGGAATATTTGGGTTTTGTCCCCAGCTCTAAAAATAGTTCAGAAGTAATACAAGTGAAAGGAGCATCTTTTGTTATTCATAACAAGCCCCTTTCAATCACACCAGAATTTATGTTAAGGAGGTGACTTTTGGGGACTGGTTGCCAGGGGAATCAACCTGTGATTAGAGGGTTGGAATTCTCAGCGCCAGCCTCTGACCTCAGAAGATAGAAGGGCTGGAAGTTGAGCTAATTACCATTGGCCAATCAATTCATCAATTAAAAAAAAATACATACACAGAGTGTTTTAAAAAAGAAAAGAAAAAGAAAGTCTTTCAAAATCCATTTCAGCACTTTTACAGTCCAGGCCTGCTGTTTGCCACAAAGGCAACTTACAGTAATTCACCAATAGATGTCACTGTTACACTTCTTACTTTGAACACATCTCTCAGTATGCACAACTTTACTTTTCAGGTAGGAGGAAAAAACAAAAACTTTACTAATTCCTGTGTCACAGGGTTGTAGATTTGTCATCTTTCAGCTTCATTCAAACCTCCTTTTATAATAACTATGATGTCAAATGCTTTTCTAAAATGACTATACAGTTACTGGAGTTTTATGGTTGTGAAAAGTACAAGGTTCTCCTGCTCTTTGGTTACCACCCCTATGAACATCACAGACCTAAGCCACACTTGTCAAACACATAGTTCCAGGTCTGAAAGTAATGAATTGGAGAACTCAAGATTGTCAACCCCATCTGTGATAGGGAACTGAGTGGGTAAAGAGGGGATGGTGAGAATCCTGAACAGTCTGGTCAATCCTATCAGGCCATCTAATTGTGGAAGTAGCTAAAACCCAGCCAGATGCTTTCTATTAGGCAGTCAGTGCTTCTGTGTCAATGAATACATGAATGAATGAGAAAAAAAAGAAGGGTATGTTTTTTAAATGGGTCACCCTGTATTTGGCAGATTTCCTGCCAACCTGTTCACCTGTTATTTGAGCAGTTGGAGAGAAAGAAAGGTTTATGAACGTGCAAGGAAGACAGGCTATTTGGATTTCACTGGAGAACCTGGAGTATATCAGTTGGCTGACATGTTAGTTACAAATTTTTAATAAAATGATGTTAAGAAACGACTAGCAACAAATGGGTACTCCAACAATGAGGTTTAGGCTATGAAACTAATGTGAGCAGAGGACTTTGAAAACAGATAATAAGCAGTCACTTCTAGTCACTTCCAGATGAAGTCACTCATCACTTTCTAGTGCACAAATTTCAAACCACCAAGATACATCTTGGTTTTCTGCAACTCATTGATTTTTTTTAAAACAATGAGCCACACACAAAATGCGGCTTCACATATACAATTTACATTAAGTGCATACTAAATGAGCCTTTGTTGATGGCAAAGAACCACGACACAAACACAAAGATTTCTACTTACGTGGAGATCCAGGTATAATTCGCTTCTGTTTGACTTCTCTCTTTCCTCGTGGAGCAAAAATGGACAGGCTGGGCCTGTTCTATAGCCCAGGACCCACGTACTTCCATCCCTGTTGGGAAGGTCTTTAGGTGTGTGGTCATTGAAGCTGTCCCAGGGAAAGCCCTCGGAGGAGATACCTAAACAAACACAGAGAAGACCATCAGTGACACAGCAGCTAAAATAAATAAATAAAATCAAGCCAGCCATATTTGGGGAACTCCTACATGGACCTCTTCAGACTATCTCTCACTTCACTTTCTAAGTTGTATTTTACTTTCTTCCAAAAGTGCTTCTCTCAATTACCCTTTCTGGATCATACTAACAAAAAATTAAAACATATGCCCTCACCCCCAATTTAAGAAGATAAATCTATTGGCTGTACTATATCGTCCACATTCTTGCTCACCAATCCAGGCTGCCTGGTTCATTCTATTTCAGAACAGAATCAAAGGAGGAGCTGGGGACTGAAGTCAGGAGGCCTGGGCTGTTGGCTTTCCTACTAAATGGTGACACCTGAGCCAAGTCACTAATAGGCGTATTCTTTGGGGGCAGGAACTGTGCCTGTTCATCTTCGTTTCTGGGGATAGAATCACTATACACAGTGCATGATGACATGTGTCAGTTTGTTGAATGAGTGAGTGCTGTATGGGTAACCTATTTGGGACTCACTTTTGTCATCTCCAGAATTGAAGGTATTAAGCTAGTTCATTTTTACCTAAACTGCGTTAGGATGATAATAATTAACTATGTGCCAGGCACTGTTCTTAGCCCTGTTCTTCAATTTTTAAATTAACATATAGGTAGGTATCATTAATGTTCTCATTTTAGATGGGGAAACTGAAGTACAAAGAAGTTAAGCAATGTGCTCAAGATCATAAAATCAGTAAATGATAAAGCAAAGATTTGAACTCAGGCAGTTAAATACTAGAGACCATGCTCTTAATGACTACAATATATGGCCTCTGCCTGACATTCTTGAGATGGCAATACGTGTTCTACAACAAAAGGACCTTGTGGTCAAATAAGCGTGCGAAAATCTACATGCTATAGCCCTTAGAGAGTCAGGATCTTGTTAGCATATTAAAGACCTTGAGACGTCCTTTAGTAAAGAAACCTAACTCTGAATAATAGGGTTTTCCAAACTTATCTGACCACAGAATCCATTTAAAGGGACACCTGCTAAACATGTTGCAAGTCACTAGTGTTCTACTGGAACATAGTTTGGAAAATACTAGATTAGATCACCTCTAAAATTTCATGTAGCACTCAAGTTCCTAGTCTTCGTTTAATTCCTGGTAAGCAAACTTGGCAAAATATTAAGCCACTAGGCAGAAGTTAAAGGTATAGTCTCAGTGTACTTTTGTAATAGAGATCACTGTTGGACATATGATAGGGTGTTTATTCCACATAATCCCTGTAAGAGAGTCTGTTTGGCAGTCACCCAAAGTCAGCCAACAGCTTCTACCATGCTGAAAACCTAACTTACAGGTAACTTGAGCTGAGAGTAAGTCAGCTAACAAAGGAACTGTGGGATAACATGCTTCTCCTTTATATCAGAGTAGCATTTTAGAAGAAAAAAAAATTGGGTAGTAGCTAAGGTTTTGCTTTTTGTTTGCCTGTTCAGTTTTTTGGTTTCCAATCATACTTTGAAGTGAAAGGTGATGCAGGTCACAGTGTTTCTACAGTTGCCCTCTGGCAGGCTGTCCACAAAACACCTTTCTGTGGCCACTGAGAAAAATGAGAGTCCAGGGCCTCATGAGTCTACCCTCACCTCTGCAGCCACTGACTGTCTAGAATGTTATAACCAGGCTCTTCCTTCACCTGGGCCAGATGCCTTAGAACAAGGTCGTTTTCATCCATTCCCTTGCTACCTACCATCTACAGATGGTCTCCTGGGCTGCCTAAAAGAACCTCGGGGGTGGGGGAAGGCACTCTGCTAAGCACCCCTGCTTTATCCTCACAGTGACCTTGAGAGGAAGACAGTACTGGCTACACTGTACTAGATGAAGGAATTAAAGCTCAAACCCCTTTTAACATCCATTTATAGGGCTCATCCTCCTCCTAGACTATTTCTGTTCATTTTTGGCAAGAAAATAGGAAATAAACCTTTTAAAATTTATGGTGTACCCTCACTATACTACCTCATCTTCCAAAATGTATTCATTTCTAATCAGATCCCTCATTTTTAATCCCTCCACTTTTCATTTTTATTTTGGAGTAGCTTCTGGCTTTGGGTAAAGTTTACACAGATTAATAAAACAATATAAAACATAATACGTGCACTACAAGACACAATGTACAACACCTAAGGTAAGACATCTATGTCATCAGAGGCACATTGTCTGGTGAGTATAAGTCCATCATTTACGTATGACAGAGTGGTAAGTTCTCATAATAACAAGGATTTGGGGTTAAAACACACACACATGTATGCATACACATGCACACACATGCAAACCCATGCACACAACCGCAGTGGCTATCCCACAGTGCATCAATGAGGTAAAGTGTGCAATCCAATTCACTCTCTATGCAGGGAAAAAACAATGTAAAATTTAAGCAGAAATAATGAAAATTAACTTCATTCTGGAAATGGTTTTAGTTTTAGAGTTAATTTCTAATACCTAAGGTTTAACCAGACAATATCCCCATGAAGGAAACATGCAAGGTAAAACCATGAAGCATAGTAATTTTGGTAAGGATCATTATGACAGGAAAGCACCAAGGGCAGAAATAAGTAACATAAAACTGTTATTCTCAAAAATCTGACAAGGTAGGTTAGGACATAGGACAAATTCACCATCTCAAAGACCATAACAAATTTATAAGATAATTTTTTGAATGGAGATTTTTAATAATACAAATACAGGGCTTTTAGTCACACATGTCTGTAAGTATTAAAATAGGTAGTGTCACATTACTCTTCTCACCTAAATAAATTTAATAAAAATTTAATAAATTTAGAAAAAAGTTACTCAAAATTAGGTAAATATATTCTGTCAAAATAGTCAACTGTCATTTAATTTTCTGACACAAACAGATTTTGAGGGTACTAGATTTTCAGAGAACATTTTGTAAAAAGCTGAAACAGTCTTATCAATTTATGTCTTTCCCTCTCATGTGTATATTATAAATATGGTTTTTACTCAATATTTATTAGTTATTTTGTTTCTCAAAGACATTTCAACAACTTGGTTGATCACATATACACACACAGGTTATTTTTACAGCCGACCACGGTTAATACAACGTACAGCACAGTTACAGTAAAGGCAGGTGACTTACCTTGGGACCACTTTGAAAGTCTGTGCTTTTCCCAACCATTCAAAGGATGAGCTGTACTTCCTGATGCTAACCTATAACATCAGACTGGGGTTTTGCTGTCAATTATCAACACAACAGAAGCAGACAGAAAGGAAAGGTAATATGCCATTTAAAACAGGAGGCGGAGTCCATAACTCATCTTTCCAAAATGGAATCAGTCTCTCTACTTGTGGCGCACTGGATTACTATTCCCACTTCTTCACTGCCCCCCTGCATTATGATTATGTACCCCAGGCCTTTTCTAGGGACTGTCGTAGCTCCTCCCACTGGAGTTGATGTTGTATAGTTCCCTTGCCACGTGACTTGCCCTGACTATCTGAATGTGGACGATGAGACAGTGTGCCAATTCTGAGCCAAGGCCTCAAGAGGCGTTGTGTGTTTTTGCATCCTGCTTTGTGCTTCTGCCATGACCGTAAGATGAACATGTCCTAGAGAGCCTAGAAGGAGACACATGGAGAAGACCCAGACACAGTCCTGCAGCTTGGAGCCAAGCTCAGCTGAACCCACACCAGATCGTGTGAACCTGAGCCAACTCTCAGGTCAGTGAATGAGAACAGTAAATATTTACAGTAAGCCATCAAGATTTGGGACCTATTTATTGAAAGAATTGCCTCATACATTTTCATCTGCCCCAACTAGAAGCACTATAATTACTAAAAATTTTAAACCTTTTCAGTTGAGAGGGCTTAAAGACTATTTTTATTTTGTCATTTGTTCTGAAAACAATTATTCAATATAGTGTATTCAGTATACTATATTGAATACAATATGTAGTATTCAATATAATGTTTTAAAAAATCAAGTGAAAACTCATGCTACATTCACTTCTTCATTCACACCAAGATCCACACACAAACTACATTTCATTAAAAAATTAATCTTATTTACCAGGCATTGCCCTTAATCATCTAAAAAACATATAAAAATATATTCACTTCTAAAGAGAAGTTTATAAGCATCCTATTAATATATAATCAGATCTGGACAAAAGTCCCTAAGGAACAAAATTACAGTGCTTTTCAGGCTTTCTCCTCTTAATTTTCCCGCCATACCAAGCCCTCGATTGACAGCAATGATGAAGTGGTTATGCCTCCAAAAGGAGAATGGAAAAAAAGAAAAAATCCTCAGCTTGAAACTCTCATGAGTTTTAGCTTCTATGCGGCAGTTCTCCAGGCCATCCATCATACTTGACTTGAAATAAATCCAAAGAGGTGAAGCGTTCTCAACCATGAATATCAGAACTGATATGTAAATGTAGACAGGTTGTCTTCCGTTGTTATTCAAACATGTACTTACAAGCAAGAAAGACAGCAATCTAGATGTGCAGCTAATGGAAAGTGACATTGTTAAGCATTTGTAGAGCAGGCGTGCGCCTGTGTGTGTCATTATTCATGTCCATATCCAAGAAGACAGAGCTTTTGGTGAAAGTATAGTCTCGTGGCAGGTTATCTGTCAACTAGAGATCAACGCTCACTGACTGCCACTGCCCAAATTTTCATTCCCAGAGGAGTTAAATGATAAAATGTCACCAAACCAGCTAGGTAGATATAATTCTGAGAAGGCGTCTTATGTATCCACCCTAGCTTCTAACTCTCCCCACTGGAAGTATGTGGGGAGAGAAACGATGAACAAGGACAGACAGGTGGAAAGTATGGCTGGGAGGACGAAGGCTGTCGGTGGATGAAGAAGTAGGAGCCAGTGGGGAGGAGGCTACGTCAGCTTAAGAACCTATAAGGAAAAGCATCCACAGCCATCAAGAAGTGCAGTATGGTTTGCATTTCTAAAATCATGCTTAAATTCAGATTAAATAAAATGAAATTTTGAGTTGGAAGGGGTCCTGTATTTTTCCTCCACCTACCTGCTCATTTCATAATTGGGGGAACTGAAACCCAGGAAGACTGTGATATTTCCAACATTGCCAGCTAGGAGAAAAGGCAGAACTAAAATCCAAGTACTACAGAAATCTTTTATGCTGTTTAGAGAAGGACATTATTGCCAGTCCGCAGATGGGAGTGCTGAGGTCTGAGAGCAGTACAGGTGAACAGTTATGAGCATGGACATGGGGGCTTGACAGGTAGGCTCAATTCCTGGCTGTGACCTTTACTAATTGTTTGACCTTGGTGAAGTTATCAAACCTTCCTGAGTCTTTAACTTCCTCATTCATAAAATGAGGGTAAGAAGAATATGCCTGACAATTGAGCTAGGCTCAAAATTGTTTTCTTCCAGGAAACTTTTCCTGGGCTGGGGGTAGAGGGATTTGATGAGGGAAGCAAACAAGTCCCTGCTTTAAGTAAAGAAACCTATATACAATGAGGGCATATTTAATATCACACAATCATGTGAAGGGCTATTTTTTTTGTCAAAAAAAAAATAAAGAGAATAATAATTAAGCTCATAAGAATTCATGGTCGCACTGCAGTGCAGCAGATCCTAAATCTGTTCAAGTTCCAAAAATAGAATGCACGTCATCAAATGCAGTAGCTCCAAGTAAGTGGTTGATCCTCTCTGAAAACAACAGCTCCTCGGGGTCCTTCAAAGACACCCCAAGATACTTCTTTCCCTGAAGGTCAAACACAGGAGCCGAGAGCCATGAATGGAACTACGTATAGGCATGGCTTTAAACGAAACAGCATTTTAGGGAGGTATATAAATATATATTACGGTTATTATGTTAACCTCCTCCATGGTCTTCTTCTGTAAAGAATGTTAGATAAAAGGCAAATATTAAAGTCAGGAAACTCATTTGTGGCCATCATGATACTGGATATTTTAACACTTGAAAAATAGAGGCACATAAAGTACCACAAATGCTGCTGAGAATAGGTAGAAGGTAGGAGCATCTAGGTACGATTTGGTGCAGAAAAGATCAAGAAAGGATCAAATTTGGGAGGTTGTAGGATTCACTGAGACTTTAAAGCCTCTGTCTATTCTCAGATGGTAAATGTTCAAGAAATTAGATGTTGGTACTTTAAATGCTGAAGTGATCAAAAAATTTTGGTATGTGTGGTTATAAGAAATATACTTGCTTATTAACAAAAAATATTGAAGAACAAGAATACAAAGAACATGTCACATAGCATTCACTGTAAGTAAATTTGAATAACATTTTTCCCTTTTATGTCACATTATTCCAGTTATTATGAGGATAGTTGCACAAGTGGGAAGCCAAATTCTTGAAGAGATATGATGGAAATTACTAATTACCTTAATAGCTAAGGAAGTATGGTAAAGAAAAAAAATTGCAAAATACTAAGCCTTGTATTATAAATGATTTTTTAAAAATTTCTTTTTAAAAAGAAATGATCTTAAGAGACCCACAAAATTGAATATTCGTAACAAGATAAATACCCAAAAAAAAGAAGGCAAGTTTACCAATATTAACGGTGAACATTTAAGAGATTGAGAATACGATGTGGCTCTGAGTGTCCTTGCAACAAAGCAAGAATGAAAATGCATTCAGTTATTTCACTCCTATTATCAAAAGAAAGAAACATACTTTTTCTTCAGGGCTGACAGAGGATTTTCTGGTATGAAATTCTGAGAGAAATAGCTGTATAATTGAATTAGTTCCCACCTTAGCTTTAGCTCCATCCCAGTTCTTCTGCCCAACAATTATCTTTACAGAGCCTTGTTGCCAGCACAAGAGCCAATAAGGCTGGCCTAGTCATCTATCAATGACCTTTGGCACTCTAACCAGAAAAGTCTGGATATAGTCTTGACTGTGCAGTGATTTGGAACTCAAGTGATGAATTCTTCAGCAGAGCTGCTAAGTACTGGCCTCCGCGGAACATCCAGATTCCCAAATCGCCACCTTTTGCCAAAGTATCTCAGGCACTGTAGTGTTCCTATCTCCGTCTTCCACTAGGCATCAGTACTGAGGAGGAGCCCTGCACTTTACCCCAGCAACTTTAGCTGAGGCTTGATTTATCAGTTTCCCTCCCAACAAATCCACTTTCTTAAGGGCAAGTAATGTCCTACACATGGGACATTTACTAAGTGTCACACACTTTATATATATTATATATATCATTGGAGATCCTCACAATAATCCTGCAAGGTAAGTATAAAGTAATCCCACTTTAAAGATGAGAAAACAATGGCATAGGAAGTTAACTTCGCTTGGGGTCTAACAGTAAATGGTAGAACTGGTTTTTGAACCCAGAGCCCAGAATTAACCTCCTGCAATGAACAACTAAAAACTAGACAAAATACAGGAAACAACTATTTTTAGATCTTTAACAGCAAGCAATGCAGTACAATATTATAATCTTTGAGGGAGGTAAAACAAATGAGACGAGCCGAGGCTTTCTGCCGACAGGTGATTTCTGTGCTGAAAAAAAAATTAATACAGCCCCAGTGACCTGTGGAACATTATCAAGCAGTCTAACATATGTATAATTAGGAGCAGGTGGCAAGGAGGAACAGAAAAATATTTAAAGAAGTATTGGCTTCAGTTTTCCAAATTTGATAAAAGTTATAAACCCACACATCAAAGTAGCTCAATGACTCTCAAGTGGGATAAACACAAAGAAAATCATGGTAAATAAACTGAAAATCAGTGATAAAAAAGAATATTATGAAATCATTTGGAGAAAATCATATTATGCATAGAAAATTAAAAAATTACTAGACTTCTCAGAACAGAAGACAATGGAATGACAATTTTAAAGAGCCAAAAGCACTCTAGGAAAAAGGAGGGAGGAGGAAATAAATATATAAAGAAAGAAATTCCACAATGATAAAGGAGGTAATTCATCAAAAAGACATAATTGTCCTAAATTTTTATTATTTGTACCTAGTAACAGAACTTCAAAATCCATGAAGCAATACTATCAGAACTGAAGTGAGAAATACATAAATTCACAATTATATTTGGAGATTTCAACATTCCTTTCTTAGTAATTGAGAAAACAATTTGACAGAAAATCAATGTGCATATAAAAAATTAAACATTTGCCATGAATTTTACCTAATTGATATTTATATGATATTCTATCCAATAACTGCAGAATACATATTCTTTTCAAGTGCATATGGAATTTGCCAAAATAGATCATATACTGGGTCATAAAACAAGTCTCAATAAATTTAGAAGGATCAAAATCATAAAAAATATGACCACTGACAACAATGGAATTAAATTAGATACAAATAACAGAAAGCTATCTGGAAAATCCCAAGTATCTGGAAATTAGACATATTTCAAAATAACTCATAGGTCAAAGAATCACAAGGGAAATTAAAAAATATTTGGAATTTAGCCAATGAATTAATCAGAGGAAAATTTATAGCCTTACTTAACACTGAGTGACTGTCTTCCTGCACCATTGCAGACAATATTTATCCACTGGACTAGGCGGGTGTCAGGCACAGTTGAGACATGGTTAACTCTTAGAAAACAGAAGGTTCAGTAACCATATGCTTCCTGAATGCTGAATCCTGAGTTCTTAGCTCCCCCCACCCCACTCTATCCCCTCTAAGCTCCCAGAACACTTTTAGTCTTCACGGCTAGGCAGATACTGGAACACTCTTTTGGGAGAAACATGACCAGCTCAAGAGAAAGAACCTGGAGGCTCTTCAATAAACAGCCATCCTATATCACCTTATGGTGACATTCAAATCCAATATCCTTAAACAGGCACTCAGAGCTTCCAATTAGCTTTTTAGTCTCCAGATCTTAAGCAAGTACAGACAACTAGTGATTACAAGACAGCTGAGAAGAACTTCTATCAAAGACCAGGAAAGAGAACAAAATGAGAAAGAGGCTGTGTCACTCCATACCTGCTGGACCAAGATTTTGCAGATGGCTACTTTCCTCTACAACCATAGCTCTCATGCCTCCACTTCTTGCCAGGTTCCTATGATACTGTCTCCTTTCTTTTCACCTTCAGGCCTAAGGCTGGTAAGGGCTTTCTACTGATGCTAGTTCCTGGGAAGCTCACAAATCCATGCTTGTTTTCTTAACTCTATCCTTCAGTCTGGATACGATCTCTTCATTAAGTTATTTTCATTTTAAACCCTTTTGAAGGTACTGTCTATTTTCTGTCAGGAGTCTGACTGATATAATAATTGGCATCAGGAATGGTGTTTATTTCCTACCCTCTAGCATGCTTGTATATTACTAAGGCATTGAGGGTTCTTGCTACCTGATGCTCACCATACTCAAATAGAATAATAGCAGCAATGTAATGGGCCAGTGTAATCTTTTGTGAGCTATCAAGATGATCAAACTCCTTTCAGAATATATCATGACAGAGAATAGGAAAATTGTCAGAACCTTAAAGTAAGGCAGTGATGGTATACTGATATCCCTTCCAGATGAAGATGATTGTTATGAAAAGAAAGGATTTTCTAAATCAATAAATGCATATTAGGTCCAAGGAGCTGTGTTGATATATTTGGTAGGAATACCACATCTGAAACACCACCTGCATTTGACATCCCCATGTAATTAATGTTACAATAATCCAGTCATTTTCTAAAAGCCATTTAGTTTTCTCACTAAGCAAAAAGGAATTTAAGTGGGAATATGCTATGACTCATTATCCCTGTATCTTCCCAATCTTTGAGGTGGCACAAATCTCTGAAGTTTCTCCAAGGATTAGTATATACCTTCAATTAGTAGGAAAAATACAATCCCATTTCTCCCAGAATACACAGGTCTTGGAATCAAAAGCAGAGGTGAGAGTGGCCTTTTTCACTATTGTACTTAAAAAATCACTTGCAGAACTTTTGCTTCCTGTCCATGCAACCTTGGGTTTGGTGGGTTTGGAGGTCTTCATGCCCAAAACAAGAATGTTTCCGGTAGAGAACTTAGTTATGGTTTCACTAAATAGGAAGCTGAGAATGTTTCCTGGCCATTTTAGGCTCTTATACATTAGAGAGGTACTCATTTACTTGGTTTCAGTGCCTAACAAAATGAATGTCTTTAGTAGAATATTTTGAACTGAGCCTAGAGTCTTAAACTTCTAGAGTGAAAAAATAAAAAACAGTAGAAATGTAAAACTGCACATTTTGAAAATGGTATAGTATATAAATGAATCAATAATAAATATTCTTATATCAATAGTAAGACAATACAGGGAAGCTGTTTTGAAACAAATACTCTCAAAGGTTCCTGGTAAAAGAGCAAATTGGTATATGACCTTGAGAAGATATTTGGTAATATATGCATATCTGAAACTGGGGTTGACAACTATGGCCCAAGAGTCAAATACAGCCTGCAGCCTGTTTTTCACACTTTTACATTTTTAAAGGAGGGCAGGGAGGAAGAAGAGAAGGCAGGTGCAGTAACAGAAATCTTATGGCTCACAAAGTCAAAAATATTTACTATTTGACTCTACAGAAAAAGTTTGCCAACCTCTGCTCTAAACTATTAAATGTGTTCTTATCCTTTAATTAAATTTCATTTGTGTGAATCTATCCTAGAAGAAAATCATATTTGCTATTCAGGATCTATTACAAAGATATAAGGTGTCCACCAAAGTGTGATTTACGATAGATAAACGTGGGCAACTAAACACCACAGATTATGATACAGCCAATACTATGAAATATTATATAGTTACTTAAAATCATATTTTCAAAGAATACTTAATAATAGGAAAATATGATATGAAGTACAAAATGAAATTTTTACCCTAATTTTAATGTATAAAAAGAAAGCAATTAAAATGTTAGCAACAAGTTTCATTTCTTTACATTTTTCTATACCAACGAACTTTCAAAGCTTTATCCACTGACTATTGCTTTTATGATCAGAAAAAAAACCTAAAAATAAATTAAAAAGCAGGAAATAGATTTGAACAAGCCTTAATTACCAAAAGATGTTATCCAGTAAATTTAAGTTGCATAGTGAGCCAAATCTGGCATTGACTATGTGCCAATGATGTGTTCTTTCAAAATGTGCAAATTGAGTATAGTGGGGAAAGTCATTATTTTGAAGTCATCAAGTGTACTCTAATTTAAAAACTAATCCTGTAATCCTTCATAACAATCCCTGCCCCCTACCTCATATGCACATCCAAAAGCACAAAACACATTCTATTTTAAACCAAGAACACAGCTATCTTTACCTGCCATTCTTTAGTAACGTAAGAACTAAAAAGATACTTAGTGTTGCAGTTTTTTTTTTAAATCCTGCACCACCAGTCCTATGAATATGACATTTCCCTCCTCACAGACCTTCAATGACTTCTTGTTGCATATAGAATAGAATCCAAATTCCTCAGTTGGATCAGAAGACCCTGTATGCTTGGCCTTAACAAGTTTTCCCAAATCCTCCCTATAAACCCCACATATGTATCCCAGCTTCCATCATACTGGGCTGCTTTCCATTCCCCATTCCACACTTTGTCTATCCACTTCACCTGGGGTGACCATGCACCTGCATCAGAAACACAAAATGCTACCCATCCTTCAGGGCACTCCTTAAATCTAAATTCCTCTACCACGTTTACTCCTGTCTTTCCAGACAAAGTAAAGCTCCCTTTTCTGTTATCTTGAGGTACTTTGCTCACATGACAACTCTGTGATGTGCTAATTTGTTCTTCGTGTATCTGCTTTACCATGAGGCTGTGAGTCTTCAGAGGCTTTTCCCACTGCATCCCTGTATCAGGGCGTGTGTCTTCATAAGCAGCACACTCCAAGTTTCAGAAGCATCTAACTCATACTCAAAGATGTAATTTCTTCCCTCATTTTCAATGAAAGAAGGAGCTGTAGGAGAAATGAGAAGATGCGCTGGGTGGCTGGGGGGGGTGTAACTAGAGGAGTAAAACTTTAAGGGGTGGGAAGACAGAAATTCTCTCTCAAACTCCATAGCTGAATTATTTTCATAAAACTAAGTTTAAGAGGAACCTAGTGCCATCAGGTAGAAGAATTTAGCCACCCCTAAATTATGGGATTCTTTATTTTTTATCCATCCACCCTTCCTTCCTCTTTTGTTCCCTTCCTCCTCCTTCTTCCTGTCCTCCCTCTCTTCTTGACAAAGGAAAGATTCACCATAAAATCTGAGTGCCCTTGGGTATTACTGAGACCACAATTGCAGGACAAGCCCAAGGATTGTTGTACCTCGCCAAGTAAAACCCATGAGCAAACCCAAATGACGTGATGCCTTTCTGCTTTTTGCCCCTTCCATAATCGTCGTAAAGTTGGAGATGGATTATGTAAACATTGACTAACTTGGGTTTTATTTTCACTAGATGAAAATTTATAATAAAACCTTTTTATATGAGTATTCAGTATGAAGAAATTTACTTTTACCAAATTCTGAAACCAGTGAACTAATCAGGCCTTCTCTGATCCCCCTGTTTAAAATAGATGTCTCCAGTGGTTATTTTACAGCAATCTAATTTTTCCTCCATAGAATATATTTGTTTACTTGTTATTTGTCTCTAAGGTCCAGGGAAAAGTTTTATGGGGGCAGAACCTTACCTGTCTGGTTCTCCAGTACCAGGCATTCCAGCATTAACACAGTGCCTGCTTTTATCAGGTACATAATAATATTTCTTGAATGAATTACATCATATAATACATGTACAGTTTATGTGCAGAACATCCAGGTTTTTCAGTGATAAGTTCTACTCTTTTTAAAATCAGTCTTAAAGAGTGTCTACTATTGAGCTTAGCAGAGACTCTGGAACAGAAGAGCCTGGGTTTAAATCTCAGCTCCAACCTCTTACTAGCCAAGGGACCTTGGCAATTTACTTAACCTCTCTATGTCCCAGTCTTCTACATAAGAGGGGGAAATAATGGTTCTCACCTTCTGCAGTCACTATAAATATTAGAGTTAATATACACAACGTGTTCATACCAGTGCCCGGCATCCTGTGCACTGTGTTCATACCAGTGCCCGGCACTACATAAACCCTGGCTGTTAGAATCGTTACTCTTTGCACAGTACTGAATTAGACACCCTAGAAGGAAAGAAGGTACAACGGGACAGAGCTCCACTTCTCCGAAGGATTCACTTTCAAGTTCAAATGAATAGTTTAACAACTATATTCTCAAATTTTATTTTATTTGTTTTGAAATATTTCTGTTGTTTTTCTAAATATGTCAAGGACTATAATATGTCAAACAAAAACAATTCTAAGCCCCCAAAATGAGTTTCATGTTTTCATACAGAAGAATATTAGAGAAGAAGTAAGGGTCCTCAGACTGTTTGGTCCAGCTAAGTTATCATGGTTTCTTTTCCATTATATCTTGCATATATTTGGCCAAGTATAAAATTAACCCTAATCATCTTTAATGTAGCAACTTGCTTTTAGCATCTTATCACTCTCTGAAAATTGCCATTTTTTTCTCCTGATATAACTGCCATAATCTCAAATATGATTTTACTAGGTCTTGGGGCTATTATCCTACCAGAAAACACAGCTCCAATTTAAAATGAATGTCAATAGAAAAATCAATTTACTAAAAGAAAATTAACTTCATAGGCAAATTTTCAGGAAAGCAACTAATCCAAAGGGAATTAAATCTATACTAAGAATAGAATTGAATTCATCATTTTTTAACCAAGGACTTATCAATATATTCAAGTTCATGATAAACAGTCCCTAAAAACGATTGAGCAAATGATAGAATAGGAACCTTTAAGCCTCACATTGCTGAGAAATTATAAATAAGCACAAAATTGCCAATAATGGCTTTGGAAGAGCAAAGATTGAATTGTATAGTGCTGACAAGTATTTCAAGAGTCGTGTTTTTACTTTGGGCTTAAATTTTATTTACATCCATATATAAGTGGACTTTCTTGCCAAATTCTCACAATTTATAATTTAAAATAATAGTATGAGTTACAACAGTGACTCATTGCTAAGAAATAAAAGCACCAAATAATTTATTTCCTCTCCTTTTATTTGAAATGACAATCCTATAAATATTAATGATAGAAATGCTGAAAATTCCTAGGGAAACCCATAACCACCCTGCTACGAGGTCAGGGGAAATGACATATTAGAGGACTCAGCACAACTGAAATATGAGATGTACCCAAGATGGTTCCAGCCACTGAGAACCTAATCAGCTAAAGGAAAAGAAAACACAAGTACTAGGGAAGCTGGTAATATGTATCTATTCCTGAAGCAATGTCTTTTAGCTAATTAAATCCTAAAATAGCTCCATAACTTTCCATGGAACCAAGGCTAGTGTCAATTAACTGAAAAAGAGAAAATAGTAAAGGAAAAATTAGAGAATTTGATGCAAATTAGCAAAGGCGTTACTTTGCTGAAGTGATTAGACAGTTACTTTCTTTGTAGAAATTTTTTTAAAAAATCATCTCTATTTTAAAAATTATGCAAATTTGAGCCTTAATATTTGCAACATTAAAAGGAGAAGCAATGAGAATGTCAAAATCTCATTTGTGGTGGCTTCTGTGGTAAGCTTCTGGAAGACAGAATGACCCTCTCCAAGAGTTCTCAGAGATGGTGGAGACGCCCAGGATACAGCACTTTGCAAGCTGGGACGTGTCTCACGACAGGCGTGTTCTCACTTGGATGCGCTTTCTCTCTCTCTCCCCCTCTCTCTCTCAGCCTAGATACAGGGGATTGGAAACCAAAGGGTTAACAGTCAACATTTTCTTTTCTGGCTCTAATGATTCTAGGTGGGACACTCTGGACGTTTCATTATTAAATGGAGATATGTTCCCACTGGTCAGGGGTCATCCCTCAGAATTTGAAACAAAGACTTTCTCTGGGCCATTTTGAGCTCCTCCTGCCAGGAAAAAAAACAAAACAAAACAGGCAAAAAAGGGGTAGGGGGTATGAACAATGGCTAGCATGATTTACCCTGTTAAAAAGAAATAGAATTGTTTGGGATTTGGCAGGATATGAGAGGAATATGGAGGACAAGTTAGCAGAAGACTCTCATAATATTATCTGGACTGAACTGTTAAAGGTTCAGACCCCTGACAAATAAAGGTTTGTCTTCCCCCAAGAAACCCAGATCAGCTGAAATACTGGCTAAAGGCATGGGTGGCTTGTTCAGGTAATAATGACTGGGGAAAGACTCACTGTACTATATGACCTTGAGGTTAGGTAGAAAAACAGGGAATCCTGACTAAACCTGTATTTCCTTACATACTGTTGGGATATCTACTGTTTTTGCTTTCAATACATATGATCTACTTTTTCTTTACTTTTTTGGGAGTCTCACTACTAGGGTATATTAATTACAATAAAAGTATCCATTTGATTCATGGGTTGCAAAATACGGTAACAGATCATGATAGAACAAGAAAAGAAAAGAACACTACCTAGCAAGGACTCAGAGAACAGGGTGCCCATGGCATCACTTCCAGATCTCATAACTGCATGAGCTAACACTGTCGCCTGTTGGGGAGGAGGTGTTTGTAGTTATGTGTGCTAGAGTTGAGCATGCTGTAGAGGGGCTATTTGATGTGTACAGTGGAGTGGGGAGAAACTAGAAGGTCTCTTTTAGAATGGCTGTGTGTCCCATAACTACAACTCTGGGAATGGCTCCCAGTACAAAAGGGGGGCTCTGAGCAGCTGTGTCTCTGCCATGATTGGGAGCTGACTGAACATCAAATGGCTCTATGGCCCAGCCAATGCTAACAGATTTTTCTCTTCAAAAAAATCGGGAACATGAAACTGAAAGAAACTGAGAGTCACTGTATCTCAGTCTTTTTTTTATTTTATTTTATTTTTTTTTTTTTTTGAGACAGGGTCTAACTCTTTTCCCTGGGCTAGAGTGCAATTGTGTCACCATAGCTCACTGCAACCTCAAATTCCTGGGCTCAAGTGATTCTCCCGCCTCAGCCTCCCAAGTAGCTGGGACTACAAGCATGCACCACCATGCCTGGCTAATTTTTCTATTTTTTGTAGAGACTGAGTCTTGATCTTGCTCAGGCTGGTCTCGAATTCCCGACCCCAAGCGATCCTCCCGCCTTGGCCTCCCAGAGTGCTAGGATTACAGGTGTGAGCCACCTCACCCAGCCCCATCCCAAACTCTTGATTTTCCTCCTAACCTTGTTCCTCCCTCACCTTGACCTTCTTGCTGTTCTGTGAGCACACCAATTTCATTCCTGCCTCTGGCATTTACACTTGGTGTTTTCTCTGCTGGGATTTTGTTACCCAGATTGGCACACGGCTGATTTCTTCACATCATTCAGGTTCCCACTCAAATATCCTTCAAGCAGAAAGGCCTTCTTGTCTCTGACTCTCTGCCAACATTTTCTCTCTTAAGTATTAATATTTTACCCGTTGCACTTATCATTACCTGAAACTATATAATTAATGTCAAAGTTAGTTGCAGCAATACAAGGTATCAGATCTGATTTTCTTCTGTATAGATGGTCTCTCTTTCAAGACAAAGAAAAGGGACATGCTAGTACATTTCAGACATTTCACGTAGACCACTTACCAATTATAGTTAACTACTTAACTCTTAAAGCCCCAGAGGTGTGTTTGTAGATCTTCTATCAAGAAAAGAACATAGGTTTCAGCTTGGATGTCATGTTATTGGGAGTTAGTGGCTAGAATGCAACATTGGCAAGAATCCTGAGCCATATTCAGGCTCCACAGAAAAAAGTCTTGTGACTCTTCCCTGAGAAAGCAATGCCTTCCCTGGCACAGGAGGGACAGTAGTAGGGTGCGT
>CM052442.1:61607055-61653497 GCA_028533085.1 Varecia variegata | reverse complement strand
GAGGAAGAACAATAGGTCTAGAGGAAACAGGTAAGCAGTTCCAGACAATCACCTGGTGCAGGTGCTGTCCACAGCTGGATTTCAGTCTCTCATCTTAAAGGCATATACAGGAAGACTAAGAGATCTAACCTTAAAAAGGGGGAGTCTCAAATTTTAGCTATATCCCTAGTGTTTGGTTAGTGCTATGATTTTTCCTTAGCCCTATTAGTAGTTTCCTGAATTCTCATTTTATAAAGAAAAAATATGTCAATCTAGATTAACTTTTTCCAAGCATAATTTTCTACTTTCCTTTGCATCTGGCTGGGAAAACCCTCTCCCTCATTTAAATTATCCTTGACTCATACTAATTCGTGCTTCACCCAAGGACAAAACTTGAAAAAAATCACAGAAGCTGAATTCCCATCAATCACAGGCAGCCAACTGTTCAAACTGTTCAAATAAGGCAAATGCCCAGCTGTAATCAATCCAGCTGTTTGTGTACCTCACTTTAGTTTTCTGTATGCCACTTTGCTTTTTCTGTCCATAAATATCATCCAACCACGTGGCAGCCCTGGAGTCTCTCTGAACCTACTCTTGTTCTGAGGGCTGCCTGATTCAAGAATCATTCTTTGCTCAATTAAATTGTTAAATTCAATTTGTCTAAAGTTTGTCCTTTTAACACTTCCCAGGACTAAGTTACTTCTGTTCACTATCTGCACTCCATTCCAACCTCTCCCAGCAAAACTGCCTGTGATAAAGCAGTCACAGAGGGGAAATTTATATTGAAGCCCAAACACAATTATAAACTGCAAAGACAAATAATACTAGATATGATTTTTTTCTTATGAAAAATACAGAAGAGTGGAAAAAGTATAGGCCATGGATTCAGAAAGGTTACTATCCATCGGACTTTGGGCAGGTTATTTATCTATACAATGGAGGTAGTAGAGTTCCCCAAGAGTTTTGTGAGGATTAAATAAGATTAAATACTTAAAATACTTTATATGGCATCAATAAGTGGTTGTTATTACTATTATTACCACCAATACCTCTATTATTACGATTACTACCACAACCAATTAAGTATAGCACTGAAGTCAATGACCCAAATTTAACATGAGCTATGGATGATCCTCCAGGGACTTAGAAACATTCAATTTTCAACTAAAGATAGTCTCAGATCCAGTCATATCACTTATATATGGAGAGCTAAAGAAGAATGGAGGATCTGGTTTGGGGTCTATGCCAGCAGAAAAAGGAGACAGGTCTTTATCAGTAGAGTTTCTGGACGATTAATATAGGAAACAATGTTTTAACTATTCAGTGTGAGCAAAGAAATTACTTTCTTCCAACAGCTCTCAAGACCTCCCAACCCCAGTCTGAAAGAGAGAGAAAGAAAACAAATCCAGGTGCCACTGCTGGAAACTATACACCTTCAGATGCTGGCAATAACAATGAAACTATTTATAATTTCCTGCCATAAAGAAGACAATGCAGAAATCTTGCAACTACTTAAGAGTAATTTAAAATCTGGAGGGTATGGAAACCATAACCACCCGTTGATTACTGGCATTCTGAGAAATACATGGGGGTGGTGAGATTTGCAAGGTAGCATTCATTTCTTGGAGTATTCTTACTTAACTAGGATATACTCTTGAACATCTTTTCCCCAAAACAAATAATTTTACTTTAACAATTGCTATTGGAAAATCTCAGCTATGGATTAAGCTGAATGTTTGCTCTTTGCACCTCAATAAACTCATTAAGTCCACTTTAGAGATCAAAATTTATAGATACATGGCATAAGAAACTAAAATTAACATCTTGCAGTGATTCCAATACGTAAGCACTAATTTCTGATATGTGCTTCACCCACACCTACTTGAGATAGTCATCATCCAGCAAAAACAGGACTTTTGTACAATCTTGATGAGATAGCAGGAACAAAGAGATTTTCTCTTTAAAGGAAGAACCACTAAAGCAAACAATGGTTATAAAAACATACTTAGAGCCATATAGTAAATTAGTGTTTAAAAACATACTTAGAGCCATATAGTAAATTAGTGTTTGAACCAGAAATGAAATTCGCATATACCCTGCATTCAAATGCCTACTCTTATTTTTCTGGGTTCCGGGTAGTGGGTTGGTAGTAAGGGAAGAGAAATAATACTGTTTCACGTTCCTCAAAAGATAATCTGTTTTTCCAACTCAAAATACTGATAAAATATGCTGTGAATTTGCACAGACTGTTCCTAAAACCAATTCTAATTTTTTCATAAGATGAAATCATGAGTTCTGAGCTAATTTGTAAACTCATGTGCACGTATCTATAAGAAATGCTAATATTAATAAATCACAAAATATAACTTACAAACTTAAAAGTATTTGACTCATTGCCTAATACCCTCCATGGGAAACTTTAGCTTTTTCTATTTTAATTACTAGCTTCCACCAAGCCATTAAAATGTAAGGAATTTTCTCATTTGTTTCATTAATAACTTTCCTCACAGTTAATATCCACTCCATTTGATCTGTTGGAACCATCGACGATTCCCTTCTCCAAACACAGAGATTCTCAAGGGCATACTAAGAAGTCCATCCAAAAGATTAGAACAAAGTAGAAAAATAGATTATGGCTTCAAATAAGCACCAGCAAATAGAGAGAAATAAGAGAGTTAAAAAATGTCAATTTCTCCCTTAAATTGAAATTAATTAATTTTACATAATTTATTTTTCCTAGGTAACTTCTCTAATTTGAATATAAAATTAAACTTGTTTGGTAGGAATAAAGTAAAAACTTGTTTGACGGGAATAAGGGACAGTTCTTGTGGGAAAGAAGAAATCACATCCTAATAATGTTCATGTTAAATATTAAATACAAAGAACATTATTTAAACAATATTCATATTAAACATTAGATACAAATGTTTCCATATATTTTAAATAATCTAAATTAAATATTTATTGATATTTATACAGCATTTTATTATATCAAACTATCTTTATATTTTGAAGAATGCTATAAAATCTTTATATTTCAAAAATAAAAAGTCACATTCATACTCCAAAGTCTTTGATGGAAATAATCTCTCTAGAGAAAGATTATTCCCAAACCTTTCTTTGCCAAAAAAAAAAAATTAAACATGATGATCTTTAGTTTTGTTCAATGTAATTGAATAAAAATATTAATATTCAGATAGATGATTTTAAAAATTTGACCTTGCATGTCCTGGAAGATATCTGAATCAACTTGTCATGTGCCAAACAATGACCTTTCACCAAGAATTCTTTTTGCATAGTTCAGCCCACAAAACCCAGAAAATTAAAAGCACTTATTAAGTAAAGAGGAATTTCTATTCTGATAATCTAAATAGATATATCTTTATTTTAAACAAAAACACTTCTTTCCTCCCCCTGCAACCAAGAGCATGAGCTTCTCCTTTCAAGCTTACCTTCCTCTGGGGTTACTGACCTCCTGTGTCGGCACTTCCAAATCTTGGGAACTGAAATTGATTGCCCATATCTTGGGTTATAGTGGTAGCATGCACCCATGGTGCCAAAGGGTGGTGAGCCTGCGGTGAACATGATGGAGTCTCAGGACAGCCTAGGAAGGAGTGTGCAGAGGATGTGCCTGTCCTGCTCCATCACAGGAGCAACTGGTACAGTGCCACCAGGGAAGAGACTCTGCCAAGCATTAATGAGTCAACCTTCCGTAAGCTCTGTGGGTCAGACAGGTTTTGCCACTTTACAATCCTATTAATGATAAAACTTTCTGTAAAAACCAACAATATTCTTGAAGAGCTTCTTTTTATTTTCTTCCTCTTTCAGGAGATAGAAGTAATCGCTTTGTTTTACAAAAGATGTTTTCAGTTAAACACAGAACTTACAATTTTTTTTTTACTTTCATTTTTTGAATCATCTCTTAAAACTAAGTTCTCGTATTCTAAAACCTAATGTTTTTACTATAGCTGTCGTCAAAATGTGTTAAGGATTTCATTCTCAGATTTTGAAAGCCAATCTCTTTCCTTGCTCGCATAAAATGACCTCCATCACCACATTTAGCCTTGGATGTAAACTTGAACTATGAAAAATCACTGTATAATTATCTTAATGAGACTTTGTGTTTACAGTGTGTCTTCTATCTAAAGAGCTCAAAACATTTTGCAAACGATCTCATTAAGCTTCACAACACCCCACTCAGGAATGCTACACTAAGGATTATTATTATCAATTTTAATAGGTGGGGAAACTGAGAGCTTAGCGATTAAATGACTCAATTTAAGGTCAGAGTGTTAGCTGAAAGCAGAGTTTGATTCAGTACTCTGACATCTATTTCCAAGGACATACCCAACTGACTGACAGAGAGCTTCCAGTAGAAATGAGAATTGTTTTTTACCTCTAAGAAAGAATCTGTTCTTTTGCTTTGCACCTTTAAAGAACATCATAAAAATAAGGCAAGTAAAAAATATTTTGTGTTTGCAAATCATGGCACACCTGCTAGCAGATAGCAGATGAACTAACTCCAGTCACTTTATTTATTCTCTGCCTTACCCTTTCCAAGGGCCACCACCAGCTTCCACGTCAATGGATCAGGTCACAGACCATGCTGTTTATACAGAGTGGTTTGCCGGTGTACTTTTTTCCATGAATTAGAAGGAAAAAGGTATTCAAAGTTGGCCACCTTGTGCATATTCATTGGGGGACATTCAAACAATATGCAATCAATCGTACAATGAAAAAATGAGAAAAATCTCACACTGTCACCCCTAGAAGTTACTGTTGTTATATGTGAGGATGTATGAATACACACATGTAGGGATACCAAACATACTCTTTCACAGTTTGTTTTGGTTGTCTTTTCATTTCCTAATATTCCTTAGTCATTTCTCTTTGTCAGTTCATATATATCTACACCATTCTTTTAAGTGACAATATTCACATCTTGTGGATATATGTATAAGAATGTACAAAAATTTATTTTAACCATTCCCCTTTCACTGGAGCATTTAGGTATTTCTTTTTCTCTTTATAAACTGCAATAAACATCCTTGTATGTTTAACCTTATGCATTTTTTAAAGTATTTCCTTGGAATCTACTTCCCATTTTTTATGTGATCTCCAGGATTCTTGCTTCTGAAAATATACCTGCTGCTCTCAGTTGCTCTATACACTGAGCTGCTTATAGTACTGTAAGCCTGTCACCTTGAATGGAAAATGAGTTCACCTGTGTTAGCGTGGGGGCTTATCTGTGTCCTTGGAATCTGGTTTTTGGCAGGAACTGAGGCAGAGAGTTGGAGCGGGAAGCTAACACTCCTACTGTCCACTTAGGGCTCTTCAAAGCTGAGAAAACAAAGTCTTAGAGATATCAAGTGTTTTGATTAAACCAAAGGTAGTTGTGTCGTGAGTTTTCTCTTCAAAGTGGGCAATTATGTGCTGTGAGTTTATTTCTTTTACTTTCTGTTTGATAGTTGATTTTCCTCTGTTAGGTAGGCTATTAGTAGGATGACCTTTTAACCTCTTTCTTCCCAATGCTTCTTGGTAGAAGTTTTGGTTTTAATCAGAGGATACCACCCTACCTTCATCCATATGACCCAGAAGTGTGAACTGGAGAACATTCCACCTGGGACAGATGAAGACTGGCTACTAGATGGTGTTATAAGAGAACAGTACATACAATCCCCCATCTATGATTTACAGTCCACTTTCTCCAAGGGCTTAGAGACTACAACAACAACAAATCAAATTGTTGCCTTTTATCAAAAGAGTGGTGGGTCCCACGTTTTGAAGCAAAAAGCATTTTTCCAATAAGACTTAGATCATAGGCCTAATCCTGAGTTTGAGTATCAGAATGACTGATTACTTCGTACCTCTGCTCACTCAGACTACATAGAAGATTCAGTGTCCTATTCAATTCAATGCCAATATCATTTACAATGTTCTGGACTGTCTATAAATTGAGAGTACAAAGGGAATACCTTATTCCCTCATGTCCAGTGTGATTTTCCCCAATATTACATTTATTTCCATATGATATAAATGTGAAAATCCTTTGTATATTATCTCATTTCCCAATAAAGCACAGTTAACAAGTTTTTTTTAATTTTAAGAACTAGAGAAAAAGAAAGCAATAGATTTAAGAGCAACAACAAGAAAAATATAGAACTTAACTAGGTCTCTATCATTATTTTACCTATTAATTAATTCATTTATTCACTTACTAAATATATACTTCAAGAAAATAATGTGAATAAGACACAGTCCCCACTTTCAAGGAGCTGACAATACAGTCACGCCAATAGACAAAGAAATAGGTAAATAGAAAAATAATACTCTGGAAGCACAGGAAAGGGTTCCTTCAAACTTCTATAATTAACTATAAAAGTGAAACAAATTCTGACTTGCCAATAAAATGAAGTACAATGTTCTTAGTCAGGTGAAGCCTATAAGATTTTAAAAACCCTGACCTACACTCACCAAAAAAGTGAATGATAAGAGAAGCTGTATTTATTGTCATATTCCCATTCTATTTGTTTCTATCTTTTCTTAAAATATTGTTGTGTTTCCTAAGCTCAAGTAACCATGAAACTGTGCTTTTCAAGAAGAAATAATTCTTTTAATCCAGTCATTTATTAACAATTTTCTCCCCAAAAGTACATGTCATAGGGGGAAGGGAAGGTAGTTTGGAATAGGTTTTATATTCCTATAAAACCTATTGGTTTTAGGCAGTACACATTGGGCTCACCCTTTAAATGCTTAGCCCAAAGTCAACTTCTTGCACACCTTCTAGATGTCTTGAGTCTATAAAATACAACAGGATAAAACGACCAGGCCAATATCCTGAGGTCACCTTCTCAATAGTCCCATTGGATAATGCAACAATAATCAAATCTAATGGCCGCTGGTGACATGCACAATGTGAGAAAGAAAACTTAGTGTCTGTGTCTAATCGATGAATGCTGAATTGGTCTATGCTGGCCCACTGTACTCTGAGTTTGCTCCTCTCCAAAGAACTGAGAATTAGAGTCCTTGTTCAGATTGCTGTCATTATCTTGCTACATAATCTGAAAGGAGAGAGAACTTGTTATATTTTTTATATGTAAGGATGGTAAGAGATTGGCACAGTATAGGCTATCCAATCCTCACGAAGGAAACTAACATTTATTTAGTATGTACTATGTGCCAGGCATCGACCTGAATGCTATATATATGTATATATCTCTGTGTGTGTGTGTGTGTGTGTATAGCCTTAACAACACCCTGCTAGGTAATTACTGTTAATGTCACTTACAAATGAAAAGACAGGCTAAGAGAGGTTAGGTAATCTAAACATGTTCACAAAACTAGATAGGGTTATAAGCATCTCCATATCCTTAAAACTAAAGCTCAAATTTTGGAGCCATCTAGAACCCCTCTCTTTTCCTCGATGCCAGATTGGTAAGCCCTGTGGACCTCTTTGTGCAGTGTTTTTCATATCCATTCCTCTCTTTCCAGCCCCAGTTCAAATTCTCATCAATGGCAACAATCACCAACCAACCTTCCTTTTTCTAACCTCTTACTACTGTTCAGTCTGCTGTCTGGTTAATCTTTCCGAATCAAGGCTGGGATCACGCCACTCTTTGCTCAAAGGCCTTTCACGCTTTTCATCATCTATTAATTATGTAAGTATTTCTGAGCCTGGCATTCAAGGTCCTCCACACTATATGTTAATAGTATATAGACTTGATTTAATCAATGTTTGTTGAATGAATACATAGCACAAAGCTAAGGCTATATGTAGCAATGGCTCCCAAAAGTCCAGAATCTAGCTAGCCCTAAAACCAAAAATACCCAGAGAGGGAAAATTAAATCTAACTTATGGGGGAGCAGGTTAGATGGTGAGGGTTGTTGGTCAAACAGAGCTAGCTATTTGAGGGGATATGTGTTTTAACTCAGATTAAGACTTCCAAGAAGGGTATGTGCCTTCCATGAATTCCTCACTTCAACATCAGCATATTGCTTCCTCTATGTGGCCTTCTGGCTCCACTAATGAAAGAGTTACTTAGTTATAACTCTTTATGTTGCAAGTGACAGAAATCCAACTAAACTGGCTTAAGCAGAATAGAATTTATTAGCTCATATAACCAAAAGTCCAGGACTAAAAGCATGGCTAAATCCAGGTGCTCAAATGATATCATAAGGAATCTCTCTGCATCTCTGGATGCTGCTTTCCCCTTGCGGTGTCAATACAGGACGGCCAATACAGCCTCAGAATTACACCCATCTAGCTTAGTGACCATAGCTACTAAGAGAGTGTCCCAACTGTTCCAGCAGAAGACCAGGAAATTATTCTCTATAGTATAACTTGGAAAATGTGCCTATGTCTAAAGAGATCACAGTGACCAGGTGATGTGAATTCCCATTGTCCAGCCCTGGGTCACATGATCACCTCCAGATGCAGCAGTGCAGCCTCACCCTAACCATGTGAAGTGAGAAGGGCTTTTTAAAGGCAAAGTGGGGGTACCATTACCAGACAAAGGGGAAAGGGATGCTGTGTGGGTAAAAAAAAAAATTGCCATTCACTGTAGACAAGCTTTGAGACATAAACATGAGATGGAGGTAGTCAGTCAGCTTCTTGCTGGGCTGTCAGGGCTTCTCTGTGCCACTCACGGCTCCTAGCCAGCGAGGAGTTCGCTCTGCTCTGTACATTTCAACTGCCCGGCCAACCTCCCCACGCCATGGTGCTTGTGCATCAGTAACGCTGTCCATGGCCCTAACCCTCAGCAGGGAGGCAGCTACATGGCCTTCTCGAGTCACCACTTGGGACCGAGTGCCGGGATGGCCTTCAAGCTCTCCCAGGTGATCCTAATGTGTAGCCAGCGTTGTGAATCCCTGGAGTAGAAAAGCACTTGGTCTTCACCATCAATATATGCAAATATTGCTTTATTCTTATACTATCTATTTTGTCTAATCTAATAATCTGTATTCTTCTGGAAGAAAAATATGAAATGGTTGCTTTCATTTTCAGAAACCGATCTATAAAGTTTGAAGGGAGAGAGAGGAAAATCCATAAGTCAGACACTAGACTCCACAGCACATTTTTGACCCCCTCGTTAGGTTCTCTGCATAAGATCAATTCAATACTAGATAAGAAAAAAGCTTAACTTTTATGTTTCTGCATTTTTTTTAATTTGGAAGGGATAACAAATCATGAAGGCTTGCTTGCCACAGGGCAAATGTGTAGAGGAGAGTGGCATACAATATCTTTATATTGTATGCCACTGTCCTCTACTAAGGCTTTTACTTCTTTGAAATCAAAGGCAATTCAATGAGGTTATATTCCTGGGATACACCAAGACCCTTCTCAAGTCCACTTCTCCCCTGTCATGGGATTTTAAGATAATTTAAAGGGGCTGAGTTTCTCCATCAAGCCCTCTCTATAAAATAGCATGTGACCTTACAGTAAGATATATCTAGGGAGGCCAAATGATGTAATGGAATGCAGTCTGAATCCTGGATCCAACGCTTACTAGCTGTAGGCACTCAGCGTAAGAAGGTCACCTCCCTAAGCCTAATTTTTGTCATCCATAAAATGGAGGAAATAATCTCTCTTAAACTCTCTTGTAAGGTTTAGAGATAATACATAAAAAAGCTTCCGACACATAATAAGCTGTCAGTAAAAGCCATCTATTATCATTTAGGAAAATAATTTTGTTTTGAAGTCTAGCCTTGAAGAGTAGTACTCAATGAAGGAAATTAGACTCTTCCTGGACTGTAAGTACCAAGGCACTAGGACAATGTGTGTGTGTGTGTGTCCAAGGCACTAGGACAAAATGTGTGTGAACAATTATTTAAAGGAAATATCTAATGGGGTTTACAAATGAGTAATGTTTGGTATTCAAACATTTCCCAAATTTGGATGTGTACATTACAACTTTTAAAAAATTTAAGAATGAGGTCTGTTAAATGGCCAACTTTATATGGTGAAATTGTTGTTAAGGTTCCCAACCTTTCAGTGACTGAATCCTTCTCATCTTCATATGAGTTTATCAAGGAAGTGTTTCATTAATATTAAATGCCTAAATGTTTAACTTCCTAAGCATGATTGATTGGCTATCCAGAGCCCATTGAAAAACACCAAATTTTTTTTTTTTTAAAAACCATCTCTTTTTAATAATTCATGGTTAAAGGCTCTTCTTTGCAATAAATCACTAAGTTGGGACAGTGGCTTCCAAATCTATATGTAAGATAATAATAATACCAACCTCACAGTGCAGTCGTGAAAACCAGATGAGATAATGTGGATGAAAGGCTTTGCAAATGATAAAGCACCGTGCAAATGTCATGCATTTGTAGCTGGGGCTGCCACTACAGCTTCCACAGCTGCTGACTAAAAGGAGTTTATCCCCGGTCACGAGGAGTGTACATCCTCATTAGAGACATAGTGTGTGATTAAGCATCACATGAAGAGAGGCAGAGAGTTCTCCTAGACTTCAGAGGAGGAAGAAATAGGTGGAGGGACCAAGGAAGCCCCAGTGTGATGGAGCAGGGCGCCAGCTCTCGTGGGCAGGCAAGAGCTGGACGGAGAGGAGGCAGAAGGGCACCAGGGGCAGGCAGTCTGGCAGAACAGTGCAGAGTAGCCAGAAACAAAGAGAAGCCTCGAGGCCCAGAGTTTGTGCAGGGCAGCAGTGAGTGACATAGAGCTAGAGAGGAAGGTGGGTGCAGATGGCAGAGAGTCTATGCCTGTGATATCCATAATTTTGTCAAGACAGAACAACTCTACATCTACCCTTATTATTCACTGAGAACCTCCAAAACTCATTGAAAAAGTTCCACAGATTTATCTGAGGATTCTTAACACTTCTGCTCATTCTGCAGTAGTCCAAAGAGAGCAAGGGAAGAAGCAGGAAATGGGCTGAAAAGACAGAGTCGCAAGCCCTGGCAGCATGCCCAGAATGGAACCAACTCAGCAGGCAGGAAGAGAAGGCAAAAACAGAGCAATGTAGGCTACAGGCAGGCTGGAGCAGAAACTAGGCAAAGGGAGGAAGACAAATTACGGTAACAGCCAATTCGCAGGGCCATGAAACCTGAACTCTTCTGGATCCACCTTCCTGGTGAGTCCTCTGGCTCTGAAACTTAGGGAAGGAAAACTGATACCCGTAAATAACCGTGGTGGTGTAACTGCAAAGTGGAATAAATGTCTCATCTTGATTAAATGCAAGGTGGTTCCTGACAAAGAAAGAACTGTGCCTGGCTGACTCTGCAGAGAGGTTTGCAAGATGTCGTCATGGTTTTATGTGGGAGTTTGAGAAAACTGCAAGATGCATGTTGCAAAAAGATATGTTGAGCTTCTGCTGTTTTCCAGGCACTGTATTAGGAGATAGGGGCCGGTGGGGAGTGATGAATGAAACAGTGTCCTGTTGACAAGGAGCAAGGAGGAGAGGATTTCAAGTCTTACATTCCCTCAAACAGAAAGGAGGTCAGGCCAGCCTGTTTTCCTTCAAAACAGTCTCAAAAAGAATCAAATGGGGCTGGGTGCAGTGGCTCATGCCTGTAATCCTAGTACTTTGGGAGGCTGAGCTGGGAGGATCACCTGAGGCCAGGAGTTTGAGACCAGCCTGAGCAAGAGTAAGACTCCATCATTACAAAAAAATAGAAAAAATTAGCCAGGCATGATGGCTTGAGCTTGTTGTCCCAGCTACTCAGGAGGCTGAGGCAGGAGGCTGATTGCTTGAGCCCAAGAGTTTGAGGTTGCAGTGAGCTATGATGACACCACTGCACTCTAGACTGGGTGACAGAGTGAGACCCTATCTCACAAAAAAAAAAAAAAAAATCAAATGGCTGGCTGGATCATTTCCCAACCACAGGAATCCTTCCCCATTAATTTTTAAAACAAGAATTCTCAAATAAGTCAATCCATGGCTGATGCCCTTCCAGGTTCAACCTGGACTCTAAAAGCCTCTAACCAATTTGACTTTGTCCACACACAGATCACCTACTTAATCACAGTCTCAAGGCATAGACCAGAACAATTAATAAATTGACTTAATGTATGAACCCATATCTAATTGTAAGCAAAACAATAAAAGTCACTACTACTTACTAAATGAAATCCAAATGTAACTGTCTTTATTAAACTGAAAACTGAATAAAGGTATTTTAAACACTGGTGAACCTTTTAAATGAGAAACCAAATCTACAAGTATCCTAAAGCCACTCAACCAGAATAAAAGTTAACATACAAATATTTTCAAATCAAAACCAGCTCCATTCCAACTGAAGCCCCCGCTTGGAGCTGTGAAACTCCCTCTTTGGGTGTCGGCTATGCCGAACCTGGGAGACAGTTTCAGGCAGGTTTGTTGGAATGATGGTTAGGAGGACACCGCTTGCAGTGTCTGTGGAGAATTAGATGCAACATATCCAAGGTCCTACTCCTAGGTCTCCCGGAAGAACTCTCCTGGTAGAAGAGAGAGTGATAAGGAGGAGACGGTGGCTGTGTTTCTGAGGGATCTCCTGCCTCTGCTCGTTCCACGGGAGGACACGGAGAGAGATGGAGAGCGGAGAGGAAGGGGCAGCAACAGGACAGGAGAGAGGGAAAGGGAGGGTAGGGGAATGGGAGAGAGAAAGAGAGAGATCATGGCAGACAGGAAGAAAGAGCAGCGAGGGTTGGACGGGAAACCAGGAATGAGGCAGGAGGGGGAAGAAAGAGGAGAGAGCACGGTTATGGGACCGGGAAAGAGCACAACTGAAGTAGGATGCAAAAGCAGAGAAAGTGAACAACTTGCCCTGGAGAAAAAAAATGAGCAAAAACCAGATTTGTGAGCAACCGAAGGCGTAATTTCCAACATCCCGAGAGAGAGGCGACAAGAAGCTGATCAGTTGGAAATTTGGTCATAGCTGCTGCTTAGATGAGACCAGCAATGAGGGCTCTGACTCTGCGTCACTGATTCCTGAAGGATCTCAAAGATTCACCAGCATCTCTCCCGACTTCAATTGCCTGTCATTTGTTCATCAACAAAAACCACTCTTTCTACTTGCTAAAAGGAGAATTTGTATTCCTGTGACATTGCAAGGTCCACTTATAAAAGGCCCCATGGAAGTTATCATAGTCATTACACTGAGGGTGAGACATCAAGATATTTTATGTAAAGACATAGTTTAAAGACCAATTAACATAACTCTCAGCAAAAACAGCAATTAGGCAACGCCACAATGTGATTAGCTTCCAGAATTTGGGGGCAAGAACTGAAATCACTCCGTGAAATCTAGAAACAGATTATAAATAAGTACTTTAAATATAAATAATTTATAGTACATCATGTTTCTTTTTCAAATGAGGCAAATCACTAAACTTAACAGAGCTGAAATAAATCTGAGGCTAGAATAGCAGTGTGTATAAATAACCATGGTGAGATTACTGAAGCACTGTTGAAATCTGGGTATCTTTTAGAGCTTTCTCAGTACCTGCACCCTCCCTCGTCGGCCAATTGAAACACTTCTTATTTCTAACATACTTCTCAACTGACAGGTTGAACTGGCATATTCTGATGTCTACTTCATGGCTCGCACTATGCCAGACACCCCCGTATGCATGACCTCATGGTCTCACAGGCCTCGAATGTGGTAGGTGTTATCCCAATTTTCAGATGAGGAGACTGAGGCTGGGGGGTGATTCGGGTCACACAGTTGGTAACTGGCAGAGCCAGGACAGGGACCCAGGGCTCTGACTCCAACTCTGGCATGTTTAGTTAGACACCAGACTGCCTCCATCGTTTATACTTCCAACCTGAAAGGAGTTGACTCGCAACCAGAAGGTTAGATGCTGGAATGTAAATATTATCTTCCTATTCATCTATGAATATGTCAACTATTTCACAATAAAAGTATGTCTGGAGTACGGTCATGGGCTGAATTGTGTTCCCCTCAAATTTCTATGGGGAAGTCCTAACCCTCAGAAGCCACAGAATGTGACTGTATTTGGAGACAGAGCCTTCAAAGAGGGAATTAAGTCATGGTGAGGTTGCTAGGGTGGCCAAATCTAATCTGACCGGTGTCCTCAAAGGAAGAGGAGATGAGGACACACAGACACCAGGGGCCTGTGGGCACGTATGTATGACCTTGTGAAGAGGCAACAAGAGGGCGGTTTTCTACGAGTCAAGGAGAGAGGCCTCGGAGGAAACCACCTTTGCCGGTACCTTGATCTCAGACTTTCAGTCTCCGGAACTGTGAAAAAATAAATTTCTGTTGTTTAAGCCACCCAGTCTGTGGTATTTTGCTATGGTGGCCCTAGCAAAAACACAAGTACCTACGAAGTGCCACCCACTGTGCTGACTGCGATGAATTTTATGGTAACAGCATCTCTGCTTGCAAGACTTCACAGTCTTATAGGAGCCACTCGAAAGCAAACAGGCAATTAGAATGTGGTATGTTAATACTTGCTACAAAAGAGCAAGTGCAGAGTGCCATGGGGCACATGGGAAGACTGTGTAATCTGATATTTGGGGTGTATGTGAGAGAAGGGGTCTGGGAAAACTTTAAAGGAAGTGATATCTCCGCTGACATCTGAAGAAAATTGTCCCATACACCTGGAAGAGTTGTCGATTTCCACTGACCAAATATTTTTCCATTTTTGATCCAAGTTCCCCCAAATTTGGAAAACCTTCCTCTTGTACCAGTCAGTTAAGATTGCTCTGCTAGCATTTTGTTTCTATTTCCATTATTTATTATACAATTAATGTCATTAAGGAGAAACTTAATATACTAAAAACTAGATCTGAGTTTTGGTTGTATCGCTTACTAGCTGTGTTTCTTTAGTGGATGTTCCTTCAATTCTGGGCATCAGGTTCTTTAACTGTAAAGCAAACAATAAAACTTGGGATGACCATCATAGGGTTGTGGGAGGATCAAATAAGATAATGTCTGTGAAAGTACACTGCAAACTATAAAATGCCATATTAAAATGAGGGTGTGCATGGTTATTATTTTTATTGACTGTTAACGGCATTCTTTCTGAACAAGTCAACGTCAGCTGAAGATGGAAACAAGTTTTGAAAAAAAAATCTCTAATCATAACTGGCCATCAATATATTTGCTCATCGTGTGTCTGTGTGGCCACTTGTAGGTAGGCTCTTACGGGGCAGAAACTGCATCACCGTGTAGTATATATGATTTCTCATAAACTGTGAATGTAATATGCAATGCCAAGTGCTCACCTCAGGGAACACCCTTTAAAACACGCTACCCCACTGTGAGTTTCTACAGACTGATGATAATATCATCATAGGCCCCCTCCTCAAAGCAGCCGCCTGAGCAGCCCTGAGGACAGGCCACCAGGAAGGCAGGTCAGAGCACTGGAAAAGTGCAGTGTGAAAAATGTAGTCAACACTTACTAGATAAATGGTCTGGAGGTGGGCGGAGGGCAGTCTAGCCCCAAGTGACAGAAACACCTCTACCATGCCATTAAATGTTATTTAAGGAGATGTGAGAGAAGCACTTTAAGATCCCCAGAGAAAGATACTGATCAGATATAGCATGGATCTCCATTTTCCCACGCCTGCCTCAACTCTCTCTACAAGAAAGGAAGACAGAGATTAAGATTCCCAGGTCCTACGAAGTGCCCTGAAATGACCTTTGCCTTCCTCCCTATCCATGGAAATCTTTCAGACCAGTTAAGCAAAGGACCTGAAATAATATTTTCCACATCTAGGTCAGAAGAAAGTCAAGAATTTTCTTTACCTTCCTTTCTTTATCCTCATCACTCTTTAATTTCTGAACTTGTCCTTCTTCCTCCTCTTCCTCTCTTTTCCCAGCTGCAAATGCTTGGCTCGATTCTAACAATACAAAATATGAGCAGCAGAATATATTCAATAAAACAGCACTTCTCCAAAACTATTCCAAGAAGCTTTAACTTCTCTATAGCAGCCCTTCTCCTTCCTGCGCTCTTCCACACAGGAGAACTGGTATTTCATTTTTTCTTCTTGGGACTCTATCATGATCCACTGTGGTCTATCACTTTAACTAAAGATGAATCAGCTGGTCTTTCCCAGACTTCAGCACACAGGCTTCAGGTGTGAAGAAGCTGCCTGTGTGCAATTAAGTTCCAAAGAAGATACTATTTTTCTTCCCAATGCAGCCCACATATGTCATCTGGAAAGGGAGCTTCAGACTGGAACTGGCATGACATTATAAAGCAGAACCCTGTAAGCCACAGATAAGTGCCAAGCCACTTGCTATATTACTAGTATATGCATATTCTACACCGGGGATACTCACTACACCTGAGAGCAATAGGAAAAACTGCAACAGGAACATCCATCCACACCTGCAGCTTCCCAGCCTGTTATTCTTCTTGGTATAGCATTAACCTAAAAAGAACGTCAATGGCCCTGGTGATTAGTTTCCTAGGAATACTTTTAATTTCCTTTGCCGATTCCATATAGCATAGCCGCTTGAACTCTTCCACCACCATCTCCTGCTCCTCCCATGTGTGTGTCCAGGCTGGACCTGCACCTCTTTAACCACACCCTCAAGGTTATCTCCACAATAATCCACCCTGGAGGACGAGCCCAGAGGGGCTGTTGGTCTGTGAGCACACACCCCCCTCTACTGGACAAAGCATGAAGAAACACACACGTGTGGGAAAGAACCACAGAATTCACTGAAGGGCCCTGAGTCACAGACTCACAAAGGGAACGGGAGGCAGAGCACTGCATCCCTCTGCCTCCCATGTCAAGCACCATCATCACAAGGAACTATGTGTGTCCTTCAAAAGTTCAACTCACAAGGAAGACAGGATTATGCAACTGGTTCGTGGGAGTCCTGAGGTTATGAGTTAAAATCCTCTCCAAGGCGCAGCCATCACCAAAGAACCAGAGTGTTTTGGTTGAAAGAAGTCCGGGCTTGGAGTCAGGGGACCTGGTTTCTAGTCCCAGTTCCAGGACCTATAGCCTCTGTGAGTCTGGGTAAGACATAGTCTCTGGGCTTCTAAGAGACCAGTCTTCTGGTCTCTAAGGGGCCCTTCACAATATGAACCCATGAGGTCTATAATTCCCTGTAAATGACTGGGCCAAAGAATACAAATGAGGTCAGAGTACTGTGGACGAAAGAGCATTAACCAGAATGCTAGAGACCTGTGTCCTCATTCTGGCTCTGGTACCAACTAGCTACTTGACCTTAGGAAAGTCACTTCATCTCTCTGGAACTCTGGCTTAGGAATGGTCTTCTCAGCCCCTAGGTTTCTGTAATTATGACTAACGGTAACTGAGTATGAATGCTTTCTTCAAAAGATCCTAAGAGCCACAGAGACCTATTGATACATCTTTGGGGAAAAGTAGGGAACATTAACCTTTCTACTTGTCTTACAATAAATGTAACTAAAAGTAAGTACATCAAACTATTTGTTCAGAGTTCAGAAAAGCACAATTAGGTGTGCTTCCTTCCACCCTGTGCTGTGGATGAGACATGAGTCCAGAGCACTGCCATCAAACCACAAAGCTTTTGTAAGCCATGCCACAAAATAGCCGGAAAACCACTGCATTCTATGAAATGATAAGTTGATCTAATAAATTATCAAATTAGATCATTGATTCCACTAATTTTAAATGGGATTGTAAAAATTGGCATAAATTTTAAATGAGGAGACAAAACTATGGCAAGGATACCACTGGATGGCCCAAGGATGGCTCAGGAAGCAGTGGGGCCAGGGGATGCTGAGCTAACAGTTCCACCTCACCCCAAATTGCCCAATAAACAACAATCTAAATAGAAACAGTGTGCTTGCCATGCAAATGCAGGTTCAAAACAAGTTCTCAAGCTGCATCACCACCTCACCTTGCACCTGGCTGCTGCCGTATAGGAGTTCTGGATCTGCTACAGACATAGGGGGCAACCGCAGTGGATTGGGACAGCCTCATACCCACCTGCTGGACTCTTGGCCACAAGTCAAAAGTGGAAGAGGCCCGAAAGGAAAGAAAACAGGAAAACAAGAGTTGCTTAACCTCTCTGACATTCAGCTATCTCCCCTTTTCTGAAAAATTTTAAAATAAAATACATTCGAGTCACAATGTTTTGCAGCTAAAATAAAGACAGCCTATTCATTTGAAATATTTTGTTTCCTGAGTTTCTTGCTTCAAATTATCTTCTAATCGCCCCCTTTTTAGGTCCCCCAAGAAATTTTTTAAAAATTATTAAAATCCAAATGAAGTGCTGTTTGAATTGCACACACCAAGATCAATAAGCTCTTTAGATGTTAAATATACAACTACTTGAGAACCTTGTGCCAGAACTTTCTCTACATAAATTATTTTTTCAAAGGCTGGTGTAAAGTTTTGAGATTCTTTAGAATCTCATTCCCTTTCTGAAGTCTTCTTCTATAAAGATGTGTCCCTGAAAATAAATAGAATATTGATTGTAAATGTTGGTACAAACTAAACAACAGCAGGAAGATATCAAGATAAACTATAGCACAGAATAACCCAGTTAGGGAGGAGAATGTCTGCTCTGTCAGTCTGTCTTCCCTGGCGCTGCTTCTCGCTGGCATCGAGTAGGAAAGATCCCTTTCACACTTGACACAAGTATGCACTGTCCTTCTGAAATATGAGAAAAGCAGTTCTCTCAGGAACAAGGAGGCCTCTTGGCAGGGGTGAGTGAAGCTGGAGAAACCAAAAGCTTAGCTGGCAAGGCCTACGTAAGAAGTGACTCTCTCCACTGGAATGCTAGCGGAATCAGTTAGGTTACTTCCCCAAGGTTATGCAATGTTCTTAAAATATACTACTTAAATCTGGATAGAGGCTGGGCGCGGTGGCTCACTCCTGTAATCCTAGCACTTTGGAAAGCTGAGGCAGGAGAATTGTTTGAGGCGAGAAGTTTGAGACTAGCCTGAGCAAGAGTGAGACCCCATCTCTACAAAAAGTAGAAAAATTAGCAGGGCAAGGTGGCACATGCCTGTAGTCCATGCTACTTGGGAGGCTGAGGCAGGAGGATCACTCAAGCCCAGGAGTTTGAGGCTCCAGTTAGCTATAATGACACCACTGCACTCTAGCCTGGGAGACAAAGCAAGACCCTGTCTCAAAAAAAAAAAAAATCTGGATAGAATTATCATTGTGCATTGTATATTAATACTAAGCTTCCCGTCTGTGAACCAAAACATCATGGAATGTTTTTCCTATCACACTTATGCCCTGCTGGATACATAGTATACAACTTACTAATTATATTTCAGTCTTCACCCCTCTAGAATGAATGTGAGCTCCATGAGGACAAGCATTAGCTTTGTTTTTGTCTGTTTTGTGCACTACTGTGTCCACCTTGCCTATAACAGTGGCAAATAGATGATAGGGATTCAATAAATATTTATTGAATGATAGAATAATTGTTGAATACCTCACAGGTATAAATACGAATAATCACAATGACAGAGCCATATCTAGTGCTTAAGTTCAGAGCAGATGGTTTCATGGCCACAGAGGACATCACAATGTGGTACAACGGGAGGACACATGATTTAACAAAGTATCGAAGTCTTCCTTCTGCTATTTATTTATTACTATTTATTTATTACCTTCTCTGAGTCTTAGTTCCATCTTCATTCAAATGGAGATGTCATTACCTGCTTCAGAGACAGGATTGCTAGGGATTGCACAAAAAATACGTGGTCTTGAAGAGGTTTAAATCTCTTGGGAAAATATGAAAAAAACATATTTTTATGCATATAAACAGTCTATTCACACAGATAAGGATGGCGCATTAAGAATAAACACAGAAACAGAAATCTTTGGGAAAACCTTGAAGTAGGAATGGAAAGTAAGTACTGGCCCCATAGTCTATGAAATAGTTCTTAAACTCTTGCTTCCCAATTTTTTAACATATTTCAGGATGTCTAAGCAAATGCTCTTCTTGATGAACAATGCTAGAGCCAGTTCCCCTTGAAAACAGAAGCCAGGATCATGGTAATGGCTGCGAAGATTTTGTCTCTGAAATATACCATGAGTCAAGATAAATTTGTGCTGGTCAAGGTAACCCTATAAAACGATGTTTTTCTCTAGTTTGTATCTCCTGTTTTCAACGTACTTTATCTGCTATGTTGAATGTGAGTCCCTTAAATCTTTTCTGGAGCAAGGCAGGGCACAAACCAAAGAAATGATTTTTAAAAAAGCAGACAGAAATATGCCCACCCACCTCATGGGAATTTTTGTGAGAATATGATGGTAATATATGTGAAAATTCTGTGTAAGAAATAAAATGTATACCCACAGATGTCACTGCAGTTGGTGGTTCTTATTCTCAGCCGTCTTTTAGCCGATGCCACCCTTGTCTCCCCCCATCCCCTGTCCCAATAGAAGCATCTCTTCCATATTTGCCTCTTCTACTTAAGATGCCAGGGTAGTTTTAGAAGCATTCTGGAGTTCCCTCTGCTGGCCTTAAATGAGAGGGATAGCTCTATATTTTTAAGAAGAAAAAAGAAATATGCATGATTCCAAACTAATGTAGTCCCCAAAGAGTAAGTAAGACAGGACTAATCAGTAAAGCCCCAGATTAATGAGTCCAAAGGACAGTGTATAACGATATCACCAAGGAAGGATCCTGGCATCTGCTTTTCTTACCAGGAGAGGATTGATTTTTGTTCAGATTCTATTGAAGAAATTACTTTTCCTACCCAAAGTGGACAATATATTTCCCTTCAGCATACTATGTGAAATGCGTGTACATTTCTTTATACCGGGCAATGGCTTCTGTGCCTGATTACAGACTTTAGGGAAACTAGGGGAGCCCCAGTACAGCAGCCTCTTAAAGAAGCCTCCACCATGCGGCTTGCTCAACAGATTGCCCCGCTGTTCTGCTTCCAGGTTTTCAGTCCCTTCCCTGCCACCAGTGAATGAAGGCACAGCAATGAGGTGTAGAGATGAGGGACTGTAGTTGCAGTTGGTCAGACCTGGGTTTGACTCTGGGTTCTGCCACTTATTAGCTGGGTGACCTGGGCAATATACCTCATTTTTCTGACTTTCTTTCTCTGTAAAATGGTGATAATAATAACTATTACATAGATTGTGGTTTCAATTAAATATAATATTTATCAAGTGTCCAATTCAGTACTTGGTACATAAAAGTGCTGCTGGGTAAATGTTGCTGTTATTGTTATTTGTTAGCCAGTGTCCATAGGCCCAACCTGTTTGCTATAGCACAGGCAGGGCCAAGTCATTATAGGAAAATGAAGGGATAAAGAAATATGAGACTGAGAAAACAAACAAGTGCCTCCAGGAAATGGAGAAAAGTCCTCCAGGAAATGTTCTGTAGATAGGAACACTATCTTTGGTTGCATACAATTATGGGAATCAGATTTCTATCAGGTAACCTAAGGATGAGTAGGTTGAAATGTATCACCAACGCATGGCCAATGGACTCTGCAGCTGTTATTCCTTATCCCCACCAGCTTCCTCTTGTTTCATTTTTCTTCCCTCTTGCCAATGCCATGTGGCCTGTGCAGGCGTCCCTACATTCCCATCATTTCCTTCTCTGCCATCCCTCCCCAGGCAGAGTCTGGCATGTTCCCCACTGCCTTTCCCCACTGAAACCTCTTCTTGTCTAACCCCTCAATGTGGACATAACAAGGCTTGAATTAGCTTGGTAATTCAGCATTTTCATGGTTTACTAGTTAACCCGACTCTTTCTAGAAGTGAGGATATCATTGCCATCTTTGTTAAACTAGGTGCACAGCTTTGAAACACAGCTTTGATTATTCCAATCAATAGGATTCTCTAAGTATAAGAGCCATGGATTAGGGCTTCCACACTGGCTCAGATATTTGTCCCCACCATCATGCTTATATCACCCCCCACCCACCCAGTATGAAGTGATGATGCCCCAGCAGTGCTAGAGGCAAGAGAAATGGTTCTGGATGGATGCCAGGAGCAGCAGCATCCCAGACTCCACTCTGGGCCTTTGCCATCTCTGACCTAACCTGAAAGGCACCTCTTATTTCAATCCCAGGAGATCTTCTTCATGAAATTTCATACCACATCTACTCTGTCAGGGGATGATGTGTCTGGGCTTCCGTCATCACAGAAAATGCTGCTATTCTCTGAACTGGGAAACAGACGTACAGCCAGAGAACCAGAGAGCCAGAGAGGGGCGAAGGAGGGTGGCAGGGGAGAACCCACACTCACCCACGTATCAAACTCCAGGGAAATGCTGCTGAGGAGACGAATGCTCAGAACACCAGAGAATAGCAGGCTTGAAAAAACCTCGGCAACAGATTGCTTATTGAATGGGTTCATTTCGCAACAAAGGATGATGAGGTTCCTGAGAAACTGACTTATCGAGACCAACCAGCTGCTTGGTGGCAGAGCCAGGATTAAAACTCAGGTCTTAGAGAGCTATGGACAAACTAGACACTTTCATAAAATTTAAAATCAAATTTTCATTTGTTTTCTCTGACAAGGACTTCTCTTTTGTTTTTAAGCATTATAAGGTTTCCAAAAATTTTTCTAATGAATATTTTCAAACACACAAAAACAGAGAGAACCATATTAATGAAGCCACACATACCAATTACACCATCTCAACAATTATCAAATTTTGCCACACTTGCTTCACCAAATCCTTTATTTTAAAATAAGTATTTTAAACCCATTTCTATACCTCATATTATTTCACCTCTATATACTCTAGTATGCATATCTTTAAAAATATGGATACTTTCTTTCATCAATAATGCTCACATTTTTGCTGAGCCCTAACCCTCGAGTTTCCTATATAGAAGATTTAGGGTGAGACTGAGAATTTTCATTTCTAATGTATTCCCAAGTGATACTGATTATTCTAGACAAAGCCCACACTTTGAGAACAACTGTCTTAAATAATCACAATGCCATTATCATACCTAACAAATTTAACAGTAATTCCTTACTATCACTAATAGTAATATTTAGCCCATATTCAACTTCCCTGATTGTTTCAAAAATGTCTTGTTGCAATCATATTTCAGACAAGGTCCACACATTACATTTGGTGGCTATGTCTCTTAAGTTTCTTTTATATATTTGTCAGACCAACCTTCCTTTCCCCTCTAAACTGTCTCTTTTGTTTAATGCCTTTGACTTGTTGAAGAAACCCAGGATAGTCTGACATCACAGACTTATTCCTCTAGCCTCCATTCTTCCTATAAACTAAAAGTTAGTTCTAAATGTCTGATACCTATAGATTCAGCATTTTTTTTTTTTTTTTTTTTTTTTTTTAGAGACAAGGTCTGGCTCTGTTGCTCAGGCTGGAGTGCAGAGGCACCATCATAGCTCACTGCAGCCTTTAATTCCTGGCCTTAAGCAATCCTCCCACCTTGGCCTCCCAAAGTGCTGAGACTATAGATATGAAAGCCACTGCACCTGGCCAGATTAAGCTTATTTGGCAAGAATACTCCATAGGTAGGTCTGTGTGTGGTAAAATCAAGGTTTAAATCTTAACTCAGGGAAATGTCTGGAACATATGTTGTTTCAAAATAATACCTATTTTTAAGTCATTTAAAATAATCCATGTAATCCATATAAAACACACATTCCCTAAGGAAAGAAAGAATTTCTCAGATTCCTCAGCAAGCTGCACACCTGAGATCCAGTTCTTGATCACACTGCACTAGTTTGTACATTCAGCCCAAGTATAATAAAACCCTACACAAGTTAAGATTTATTCCATGAAATGCCTACAATCTGATGGGGAGGGTGGTTTGGTTTTTAAACAACCAAGACTGCTATTTGCAACTACAACTGTCTTGAAACCCATCTCTAAGCTACTCAGATCCAAGTAGAACCATCCTCTAGCACACACCAAACAGGAAGAGCCTGCTTCTCAGACAAGTAGTAGGGTGGTGTCCTGACCCATACTTGTGAGCTGAGGAAAAACAAAATAAGCTGTTTTGGGGTGAAGTGGCATATAATGGATAAAAGTGATATGAATAAGCCAGCAAGCAGAAGTCTTTCTTTAGAATAAATTCCAATTTCTAAAATCTAAAATACATAGATGGCACTTTAAGTCATGGATGGTAGATTAGACTTTCAATCAATAAAACCCACAAACACTATACTGCACAAGAGTCCTTCAGATGACTTCTTTTCTTTCCCTGAACACACACAGAGGACATGAGATGGTGGGAAAAGCATAGACTTCCAGGGGTTAAATGAAAGGCCATGTAATTAGCCTAGCACAGTTGGGAACACTAATAAATGTGAATTCCTGTGTCTCATTTACCCTATTTTATGAACCTTATTGCTAGTTTTTCCAGAATTCTATGGAAAGGAGAAAAGAAGAGCTGGGTTCTGGCAGTCAATTAATGATGAAAAGATTCATCTAATCTCTGCTCCTGGTGAAATAGAGGAATAGGGGGGATAAGAGAGCACACTGGCAAATGTAGACAGAGATAATATAAATAGCATGCACTGGAGGGTATTTTTCCAGTCATTTTTTAAAAAATAACTTCTAGTTGTAATAATCAACTCTGAGCAGCACTGGGGCATTGATTAAAAAAAAACTTAATTTTAGATAAGAATGAGTTCACAGGCAGGAACAAAAGGCTTCAGCAATGAAAAGTCATATTTGTTGAACCTGTACTTAAGTAAATAGTACTGCTAGAGAAAAAGTATTTGTTAACAGCACATTTTAATATTCTCATAATCATTTTTTAAAATTGGTACTGATGTAACACACTTGGCTAGAAACAGTGCGTGTTAAAACATTATTCTGTTAAGAGCTACTGCTTATTGTGATTTCACTTATGTTGTTTATGATAACTAGGTAATAATACACAGGGCAGGGGCTATCCTTTAACTTATGACTTTATGGTGACAACAAGAGAATTACTTGACAATGAAGAACTATATACAATTCAGTGCACATTAACCTAAGTATACACATATGTAACAACTTATAAATTATATATGATATAGTGGATTTTGATAGAAAGTTTGATACTGTCTTTAGGAAAAGCCAAGTGAAAACCCATTGCCAGTGTGTCAATGAGAATAGTCTCAGTTGAAGTTAACTCTGGTATGGAATCTACTTCTTCATTCATTGCCCAGATACAGTGATCATCCCTTGCTAGGGTGCCATGCCAGCCTTCACGGGTTTTAGTTGCTCCTTTGTATCAGAAATATTATGAACATGGGCAGGAAATTATCAGTTTCTGCTTATGAAATTCATTAAAGTTATTTTTTTGGCCATGTGCAGTGGCTCACGCCTGTAATCCTAGCACTCTGGGAGGCTGAAGCAGGAGGATCGCTTGAGATCAGGCGTTTGAGACTAGCCTGAGCAAGAGTGAGACCCCATCTCTACTAAAAATAGAAAAATTAGCCAGGCGTGGTGGTGCGAGCCTATAGTCCCAGCTACCTAGGAGGCTGAGGCAGGAGGATCGCTTAAGCCTAGGAGTTTGCAGTTTCTGTGAGCTAGGCTGATGCCACGGCACTCTATCCCAGGTGACAGAGCAAGACTCTGTCTCAAAAAAAAAAAGAAAAAGAAAAAGAAAAAACCTAACTCGCTATTGTAACTCAAACTCAAAGTCACTGAAGATCCAAACCAGTTTCTTATTACCTTCAAATTGGTGGTGGGAATAGTATATGGAAAAAAGGAAAGCACAAAAATCTAAGTTAGATGACCTGGCATATTCTATCAATAAAGTTACGACACTTGAATGGAATATTATTTTCATTATCTATAACATGAAGGCACTGAGCCAAGGTACCCCTCCTAGGTTTAATATTTAATAATCACTGTAAGATTACAACAAATACCAACTAAATCATATTCCATGTGGAGTTTGTAGGACTGCCACTGTTTTTTAAAAAAAGATTAGAAATTTTTCAGGTGCCTTGAGGATGTTTCCAAAGACTTAGATTTCCTAGGGGAAATATTTTATTTTTAAAAATATGTCAACATTATTTTATCTCTCTAGGCAAGGCATATTTATTTTATCTTTTCAAAATTAAAAATAAATGCTGATAGTACCACTAGGCAGCAATACACCTGAAAGAAAAACAATGAATAACAAAGAAAATAAAACTTATTTTGTTCCTGTGCAACTTTTCACCTATGGTACCAATAACAACAATAAAAAAAAAAAAAAAACAGCTTATCCACTTACCCCTTTTAATTAAATTGAGGGTGGAGAACACATTTAACCATATGCTCCACTGCAGGTGATGAGCAATTAAGAGATCTTCAAAAATAAACTTGCTTTTGAATTAATTTTAGTGGGTACATAAAAAAAGAAAACAAAGCAACCGTTACAGGGCACTTGAAATTCAGCCCTCATTTTAAAGGAGTCTGATCTAATGGAAGAGCCACTGGGGCAAGGAACTGGCCTATTCACCCATCCAATATTGAGTTATTAATTAAGTGCCAGACACTATGATAAATGCCAGAGGCACCCAGAGAAACATTATATGATTGCTGTCATCCAGGGGCTACTAATCTAGTGTCAGACCCACATGTAAACAAAAAATCACAACAATGTCAAGTGTTTTAAAATGGAAGAAGCATAAAGCAATATCTGGAATACATAAGAGGAAATGCTTAACTCTAACCAGGAAGGTTGGAGAACTTCATGGAAAAGATGACATTTGTGCTAGGTCTTGACAGATGAGTAGAAGTTCATCGCGGAATGAGAATGTACAAGGGCACAGAAGCAAAGGAAGGAAGAAAGGAAAAGGAAGGTGAGGAAAAGAAGGAAAAGTAGCATAATACAAATTCAAAATAATGTTTTCCAATCTGATGTCCATGAAATAGGATCTTATTTTAATTGTCATTTCCCTAATTGCTTGTGAGGCTAAACATGTTTTAATATACTTATTCATCACTCAGACTTTCAGTAAATTCTTTTAAGTGAATTGACTATTTGCTTTGCTCATTTTTTTCTCCTGGGCAGTTTGCCTTTTCTTTATTAATTAATATGAATTCTTTATACATTTTGTATCCTAATTCTTTGTCGGTCATAAATGCTGCAAGTATCTTCTCCCAGATTTTCTTATTACTTTAAAAAAATGATATCATTTGTCATGGTCAAATGATTTTACTTTAATTTTAATTTTATATCATTTTAATATAAACAAATTCACCAGTAACCCTCTTTATGGTTTGTGCCTTTAAGAAAACTTTTTGTAATACTTCATAATTTCTTTTAAAAGCTTTAAAGTTTTCCTTTTCACATTTCAGTTCTAAATCCATCTGAAGTAGATTTTCACACATGACATGAGGCAGATCCAACATTTTTTTTTCCCACATGGATAACCAATTGTCCCAGCATCATTCATTGAGTAATTTATCCTCTCCCATTACAAATAATGGGAGCTGTTGCAGGGTTGCAGGTAATGTAATGTCAGCTGTTGCAGGACAGCTGGGAAGTTCCTGGGAAATAGACTCTGAGAAGAGACGCCCATGCAGGTTTGTTTAGTGGAGAGTGCTCTTGGGAACAACACCTACGGGGCAGTGAGTGAAGCAGGACGAGACAGAGGGGATGCAGTTGCAACAGAGGCCTCAGCGGATCACACAGGGAGCTCTGAAGCTGGGCTGGCCCCTCAGAGTTGTCCTGCACAAGGCAACAAGGCTGGGCCTTTGTGCCCTTACACGCAGACCAGGCACTGGACAGGGCTGCCTTCGAGGAGGGGGTGTAACCTTGGGCAAGGCAGCTCTCTTTTGCAGAGGGCAGTACCAGGGCAGGGACCCAGCTGCAAGTCATGGCTGTCAACACTCCCAGCAGCTGAGGGAACAGGGCCTTGGTCTTGAAAGACAGATTTGGGTGGCACACATGGCATCCACCATACCACCTTTGTCATGTGATACATGGAGTATTGTATTCAAATGGACTCTTTTTTCCTATGAAATAATTTCCAGCTATGTCCATCCTGGTCTCCTACATGTAATCTAACTTCTCTATAGTGCCTTTCAAATATGTACCCATAACCGCACCAAAAAGTCCAGATTCATGGTTTTCTCCCTTGACATGAATATCTATTCCTAACGTAGCCTGACTTTTTGTTTTCAACAGCCACATTATCCAACTGGCTCAAAATCAATATGTTGTCAACTAAAACTGAAACCAAAGTCTCCTATATCCTTTTCTTGTAAGTAGATATTTTAATCACAATGTAGGATGTTTCCATTATCCTCTTGATTTTAATCTTGTTCCATTTAGCTTAGAAAGAATTTAACAAACTATGATTCTGTCATCTAACACCTTTCTCCACTTCAGTTTTTATCTAAATTTGATTAAGGCTGCCAAAAAGACATTGAAAAGAAAAGATCTGAACAGGGCAGAGAGCAGCGATGGGTCTTGTGGTGTGCCAATGGTACTCTTCTACATTTTGAGACAGACCTATTAATCAACAGAGTGTGACTGTTCAACTGCTGCAGATTCAGCATATTTTAGTATAGCATAGTGTCTTTCCACTCACTCAGGGCAGGAATCTCAGAGAGATCCTTGACTCTGTTTTCCCCCTGCAGAACCAGTCACATTCATCCAGTTTTGAGTCCACAGAGTTTTGGAATCTATTCCATATTACCACTAACACCAAGGCAATTACAGACTCTTTTAATTCTCATCACTGTTCTCAATTTATCACATCCTATAATCACATCTCATTTGCCATTGGTAAATATCTTGTGCACAATAAACAAAAAAAGTTCACTCAGCGATTACTGAGCCAGAATTTATGTACCATATACTGTAAGCTATGTCAGATGTGATACTATGTATTAGAGATACAAAGATGAATGAAGCATAATCTCTGCTTTCATGGAGTTCAAATTCTACACAGATAGGTAAACAAATAATTATGATGCAATGTGATAAACATTATGTATAAAGTCCCATGAGATTACAGAGAAAAAAGTGCTCATGAGGGGAATCAGAAGACTTCAATGGAGATAACAATTAGAATTTTTTAAAAAGTTTTTATTTTGAAATAATTTTAGATTTATAGAAAAGTTGAAAAACAGAGAGTTCCCTATATCCTTCCCCCAGCTACCTAACATTATGTAAAAGTTGACATTTTGCATAATCAAAGTTAGGATGGATTTTGAATCACGTAAAGGAATTTATCAGGGTATCCCATTTAGAGAAATAATGTATGAATAAAACCATTGAAACATGAAATACTAAAAATAATATCTAAATTTTTTTGGAGAATTATGTGTTAGACACTGTGCCAAGCCCTTTAAATATACCAGCTAACCCTTACAACAACCCACAAATAGTTAATATATTCTCTATCATATATAATTATTAAACTATATATAATATATATATTTTATATATATAGTATCCATCTGTTATAGATGAGAAAATTGAGACAGTTGCCAATCCTCTGATAGGTAGTAGATGTGGAATTTTACACTAAAGTGTTCAGCTCTAGCATACTATCACACCAGTATACCATGATTAGTATGATCCAGAAATGGAGAACCATCTATTATGGATACAAAGGAGGATATGTTAAGGAAAGTTGTGGGGATAGGGTTCTGATAAAGGAAGCAGAAGACAAGGCCAGAAAGGGAATGGAAAGTTTTAGATAATGGAAGGATATTGTGGAAGGTAGAATTCTAAGATAGTCCCCAAGATTACTGTCATCTGCTATACTGCCCAAAATTAACCCCCTCTCCTTGATCGAGGGCAGAACCTGTAAATATGATGGCCTTTCATTTCTGTGACTAAGTTATGTTATATTTTGCAGGTGTAATTAATGTCCCTGGTGCACTCACACTGCCCCACTGATGCAGGACCTCAAATACTCACGTTATTATCCAAGTCTGCCCATTCCTTTCCTGGTCTTGACTGTTCCCACTCTCGGAAACCTGTCCCATAACTCATTCTGTAAAGATCCTGCTCTGCTACGTAATGACAGGAGCTTTACAAGCAAATTAATATGATGACTTATGAGTTTTGTGTATAGCTTTTGGAAATCAATTACATGGCCTCAACTTATATTTGCATTGTATACAAGTTTTCTAGCAACAGTGCTTTCACACAGAAAGCAAACTTCAAGGATGAGTGTTAGGCACCCAGCAGGTGGGCCTTGCAGGACTCCCCTGAATCACAGCCTAGAAGAGTTCCAGGTACCTGCCAAGCTTTCTAGTTCACCAACGTGTTGGGTATAGAGAGTACCTCGGCGCAAATGTGCTGGACTTCGATCATGCATAACGCAACACAGTTAATCTGTGACCAGGGAAATACATGCAATGTTAAGCCGCCTCTGGTTTCTGTTTCAAGTTTGATCACTTCACTACCCCTCAATGACTGGCTTTGACAATCAAGTTAAGACTCATTTTAAAATTTAAAAAGGTCCATTCTGGTAAAGTTGATCATGTTGTAAAGCTATTCCAATTAAAAGAACAGTTTCTTTGTTTACAAAAAGACTTGGCTTTGGGTACCCAAGTTGCATTTAATTCCATTCTCATCTTTTGGCACCCTAAACCCATTTGGAGATTAATAGTTTTAGAGTTAATTAAAAACAAAGAGGCATTATCTAGCAAAACAGGGTCAGTAACAGCATTTAACATCAATGGTAATCACATGATATGGCATTAAACCAGTTTTATTCTGTTTATCGTAAGATAAATGAGAAAAATTTGTCCCTGTTAACTGTTTGCAGACCAAGTTCTCTCATCATTTATCCATCCACTTAGTCATTCATTTAATAAAACATTTATTGAATACATGCCATGGGTCAGTTACTGAAACTGATTCCAGCAATATAATAATGAATATGACACCATTGCTGCCTTTGAGAAGACCTTTTTAAAAAAATAAAAATAAAGAGAGATTTGTTTCAATTTTGATGTGTTCCATCACCAGCAGAAACAGGTTCCAAATGAAAAGGGGACACCAAAAACACAGCAAGGGAAAACCCATTTTACTTTGCTGGGTGGCAATGTTAGCCAAAAGAATTCCCAACCATTCCGTCTGACTGTTAGTCCTAAGGGCTATTTTGTCTCTCACAGTCACTGCCTTGTCACTATGAATTGGAAGCTTGTTTTTAATTAAAGTCAATAATCACAAAATTTTTTTGTATCAGTGTATATTGATCCACTATTCATGGAACCGCAGAGTGTTCATCCAAAGGACATGATAGGGTCCTACATTCAAAAGCTTCATGAGAACTAAATAGTAACACAAAGAACAATGAGCGAATATAATATAAATATATATTAATGTGATAAGATGTGGATAATTGAGGATCAAAACCTATTGTCTTGACAAAAAGAGACATGGAAATCAGGAAGATAAGATTAGTAGTTCCAGAAATTGAGAAAGTTTTGTAGAGGGAAAATGTAATTTCAAGTAATTCAGAAATAATTGGTAAGAAGAAAAGAGACCTTTGTTTCTCTTTTCTTTTGCTATTTCATCCTTTAATTTATCATTTCATATTGAAATGACATGAGTAATCAGACATGCAATTTCAATTCCTTTATAATGTAATTAAAAAATATATAAAGCCCTGATTAAATTCAAGGCTACTGAGTAAACCAGTTTTAAACTAGACTCTATGGGGAGTACATCAGAGGTATCATATATGATTCCTGCCCTCAAGTATTTTTGCAAATTAGGTGGAAATTCAATATTAACCTATACATAACAGTAGGAGACCAATAAAGATCCTACATAAGTAAGTGTCTTGAAAAACAGAAGCAAATGTAGCAGCTTTAATCAATAGCAAATCGAGAAGTCCACATAGAATGACTGGTTGTGACCTATTATTTGTAGCATCATTTCATCATTGGAAAACACCAAGAAGAACAGGTTCTTAAAATCCTTTCTGGTCCTATTAGTCAACAATGATCTGTAATTATAATAAAGATAATATCTTTTAATGCTTTATGAAATATTTTCATTGATATTATTTCATTTTATTCTTAAAAGAATCCTATGAATTTGATATAGTTTCTTCCAGCAACTGCAGTCAGGGAGATAACAACGAGGTATAAAATCAGTATTGCATTACTCTGCCAATTTTGGTGCTCCTCTCTCACCCCCACCAGTTTCTCCTGAGTCATTCTGGGAATCCTATGTGCTCCCAGATGCAATCCTCCCGCTCATCACTGCTGTCCTCTGTTGCTCTGGCTGCATAAGGAGCTCCTGATGCTTCCAAAATTGGCACCAGGGCTGCTGCAGTCAAAGGTGCCAGATGCACCGCCCAAGGCACAACTGCCTACCTCTCCCGCTTCTCCTTAGGAGAAGATAAAATCTCATTCATTCTACCATAAATAAATACGACACTAGATAAAAATCTAGTTCATTACACCCTTCCGCACCCGTACTTCAACAGCACCTTCAGTGGGAACACTGTATCCACAAGTTTGTACATTCTGTTATGCAGAACTTGCCTTCAATGTCTTAAAAGAAATTTTAGTAACATTATTCCTTAAATTTTCACACTGGTTTTTATTGCAGGCCTCTCTCTGTGGGATCTAAGCATGAGTCCAGGGGGCTGGGTCTGCAGGAAATCTGGAGGACGTACGTCATGCTATTTTCAGTGTTGTCCCACCACCCCCCAAAGCCGGAGTTTGAGGCACTCAGAAGTGCCTCAAATCCTTGCTTTCCTTTGCGAGAGCTCTGTCCTGCGACGACTGACCCAGCACCCAGCAAAATATTCTTGACAGGCCGACCATCAGATTATCCAGACTTGCCTAGACACGTCTCAAGCCTAGCTCAAGCTGCACATGTTATTTACTCTCCACAATTCCTCTGGGCTAACCTGGAAACCAACAGCTTTACTCAGCCACAGGATTATTTTTGGGCTCTCCCTCCAAACACAAAACTCAAACTCAAAATTTTAGCATAGGTTTATAACACAAAAAATATATATCTCCTAACATTTTAGGAAAAATACGTGAAACCTGGATGAACTGCCTCATTGTGAAGAAAATTGTGTTTACATGAATTACAAAACTCTGAATCTCAATGTTTGAAGCCCTCCCTCACTTGCTTAGCATGAAATCCAGTCTTTCCTCAGGTTTTTCCTCCCAAATTATGCCTTCCCAGGGTCCTACAAGGTTTCCGTACTTGTGGCCCGCTGCCGTTGTCATCTTTCTGCTCTTTTGCTCAGGCACTCAGCTGTCCTTGGGTTGTTAACAACTTCTTCCAGATCACAGAAGCTGGGCCTTTTCTCTTTCTCTGGACAACAAGACAGTTCCTGCTTCTCTTGAATGTCTCTTCCATACCACAAAACTGTTGGACTTCTGATGACAAATTTCTTTCTTCCCTTTGTGCCAAAGCCCCTTCTCCCTTGAGTGCAGGGGCACCCCTGGGAGGAGGAGGAAATGTTTGTGCACAGATATTTTGGCCCAGACTTGTTCTCTCGTGGTACTTTTCCTTCAGTTGTTCATTGTTCCTCCCTATTGGCCAACATCCTTCAAGGATCCCACAAATCTGTCTATATCTTATACACTCTGAATTCCAATTCCGATCTAATTTCAAGTTCTTTCCTATAAAGCTCTGGGCCCTATAGAAAAATCTGATTTTGTATCAGAACAATCGATGACTGTGAACCTTCTATGAGAGGGAAGAAACTTCGGAACACGCTATGATAGGAGGCTGAGCTGCCACGGCACACAGAGGAACTCTCGGGGTATGGCATGGTCTAATATCACAGCCCAGAGGCCACAAACAGAAAGTAGATGAAGTGAGGTAGGTGGTAACAGTCATTTAACTGGTGACAGCTATCAGGAGGAAGAGGGTGGGGCCAGAATGGTATCTACAGTTTTCAAAAAGCACCTTCTCTCAGGAGTCCATAAGGAATAAAACAAAACATACACTTTCAAGATTTCAATTTAATAAAATACTTGTAATCCAATTACAATCATAAAAGTTTGTCTGTTTTAAATGCCCCAACCAATGATGCTATGAGGCAGAATGGTTGAGTTATGTGGACAAACATGTCCAATAAATTTTCTTCAAAATTTAATATCTATTTATTTAAAAAATGGTTTTCTCTTTTAAATTTTTCAGTGGCTATTACTTGTAATCATGGTGTTAACTCTGCCATTTCTACACATCTCTGAAATTACTTTAGATGGCTGTGTGTACCCTAAGGTCACAGACTGCCACCCTTGCTTCACATTTTGTGCTCTGAATCCAAGAATAGAAAAAGAGACAAATGGAAAACAGTTCAGTAGATGGTGTTATCCTCACAGCACAATTCAACCTTAATCTGGCAAAAAAATTCACACGCATAGAGCTGCCTTGGGGTTTTAAAACATCAGGTCTTGGCCCTGGTCCTGGCCTTTAGAATATATTCCCCTTTGAAAAACAAAACTGGAATGAGAAAAACACTCATCATTTATTTTATATGGAAACCGACCTCATAATACAAATTGTTCCTTGGTAGAAAACTTATTTCATATTTCACATGCTAATCAGCTATTCTTAATTTGAGGTAACTGGGGAAGATATTTTTAAATTCTCTTTGTGCTTTTCACATAAAACAAGCAGGCACAATGTGATATCAATCATTGTTAAATATAAGAGCTTTATTTTTTTAAAAACATAATTTTTTTCTGAATCTATAGACTAAAAACCATATCACAAGGACTGCTAATTCATTCACTTTCTCCATGTATGTACTTTTAACAGTAAAAAGACAGTCAACCGAATCAAATTTAGAGGGAGAATGGTCATATGAAAAATGAAACACTGCAATAACCATGTAGTATCAAGATAACCACTGTTCTATAACACAACATAGCCCATGCAAACACATGCATTCTTCTTTACCCTGTTGACTATTTAAAATGCTGTTCTTTCTATATTCAGTCACTAATAAACTGGAGGAAAACACTGTAGCCACCACTTCCCCTTACTCACCAGCAACTCCTCTCCAGCCTCTTACATCTACTTATAGACTGATCACTGAAGTAGCTCCCTCAGAGGGGATGATGGCGCAACTCATCTGCATCATCTAGTCTCCCATGTGACCCTCCAGATCCTCTCCCCACCCTTCTCTATGCTCTTGGCCCTGGAGGGCTGACGGTGCGGCCCGCAGCTACCGGCTGGGCTCCCTGACACTCTGCCTTCTGGCTGGCTCAGTTAGAGGAGGGTTACAGGAAGATCAAAGGGGACTGAGGACACAACTTCCTCTCTGCTAATCTCCCCTCTCTGGTTCCAGTGACCACGGTCCCCCTTGCCCCTTCAGGCCTGGGGGCATCTGTTCCCTGTCAGGACTCTGACTAATCCAGCATCCTCTTTGAATCACCTTCTTCTGTTGGTGTCTGGATTATGCTCTACCTCATCAAATCCTACCTCCTAGGCTACTCCTTCTCGGGTGTTGCTCTCAGAGCTCTCTAGCAACCCACATTTCCCCTGTTACAGTGCTGTGTCCTCAGTGCTGAGCTTCTTGCCTCGTTAAAGGGCATGGGGAAAGTACAGGAAAGCACACATTAGCTATAATCCTACACCCCCTCACACACACACACAAAACCTCCCTAGGTAGTGAATTTGTTTTTTTATTTTTTAAAAAAGTACTTAAATCACTCTTGAAAGATCATAAAAGTGACACATTCACAACCAGAGAAACAATGTAAAAACACATAAAGAAAAAAAATTGATGCTATTCCCCAGTGCTTCTGCACCTTTCCCTTCACCTCATTCCCCACCTCCACGTGGGAATGTTAACAGCCTGGCCAGTCTTTCTCCACACCTGTCTCCATGATATTCAAACCCGTATCAAACATATCTATTCATATACGGGGAGGGGAGATACTTGTTTTACAAAAACTGAGAGCATTCTATATATTATTTTATAACTCAATAGAAATAAGTCTAGATCAATACTCTGAACAGCCTCATAATATTCCAGAGTATAAATGTACATTTATTTAACCATTTCTCTACTGATGGACATTTAAATTTTTTCTGGCTGTTTTTGCCACTACAAACAATGCTATAATAGACACTCTTATGCATATATTCTTATTGGTGCATACATTATATAAGCTAAATTCCTAAAAGTGGGATTGCTAGGTCACAGTTACATATAGTTTTAATTATGACCACATTACTTTCTCAAAAGTACATAGCAACAGTTTTTTTGTGCCCTTCCTTTTGCTCTACCTTTGCTGTGACAATTGGTCCAGTCGTCATCTGTGGTGTTTATATCACGTTCTGTAAACCTATGTCTTGCTCTTGCCCTATAATCCTATCTTTCTCTCCTCAATAAACCTCATTTTCATGCTTGCCTTAAAAAAAAAGTATATAGCAAAATACTTTCTGTCAATGTAATTCTATATTTATTTCATGTGGGTATAAAATGCTATACGCAATTTTTGAATCCTATTTTCTCTCTTAACATTAGGTATAGATAATTTTCTATGTACTGCATACTTTCTGTAGTAATCTTAAATGGCTGCATATATCCATTAACATTATGAAGCTTCTTTAAAATTTTATGGGAATTGCATCAAACCTCAATATTAACATGTGAAACTTTATATCTATTCACCATAATGTATGTCCAGAGAGAAATCAAAGCTTTGACAGAAGCAATAGATACAATAAAATCTATTACATGAATGCCTCTTGACCCTTAATCAGCTGACATTAATTATGTCTTTTCATGGGCACAAGAATTGATCAAATGATTCTCAATATCAACAAGAATTATGCCTGGGACATATGCTTCCATCACCACCCTACTGACCTCAATCCAAGGAAAATGATCACGAGATTGCTCAAGAGCACACTAAAGACTGCATTTCCTAAGTGTGGCATTAAAAGGGTCTACTCCGGATCAAAGGAAAATGAAAGTGAGCAAAACAAAGGAATCTCAGCACCCAACCCCAAGGACACTGCTACACAGGTTAACACAACTAGAGTCCCCCAAGGTCTGAGGCAATACCATGTTTCACAAAGACTTGGGAACATTGTAAGCAGTCTCCATCACCAAAATCAAATACTATAAAACCAGCTCCAAGGTTTGCATTGGAGGGAACCATGAGAAGACAAATCTGGCCACCATGTATTGTTAGCCTATTCTGTATTTGAGCATATTGCCACCAGATAAGAGATTCCTGTGCACAGCCCTATGAATTAAAGAGTTAGGAAAACTAAACCCAATAGAAGATGGATCAATAGCCTCTGTGATACCTTTATGTTATTTCTTTTGTGGATGGTAATGTCAGCTTTAACTGCTTGGTCTTGCAAGAAGGAGAAGGGAATTTCACCATTTCCTGGGAATTACTGCTTGCCTGTAACACTCAAGAGTCTTCCAACTGGAAACGGATCTGATTACTTTTGCCAGACTTAATCTTTTACTTGAGCAGTTAATGAGAGCTTTCAATAATCTTAATCACATCACTTCAATAAAATACCTAGATGTTATTTCCGTAGGATATAAATGTCCACAGATCATAAACTCACCCTGGTTAATAGCTAACGTGGGAGAAAGGTGGGAGTTGGATTCAGATAAAGGCTTACTGTACGTGATGGTAAATGAATTATTCACCGTTCCTCTGGGTGCTGGTGACTGTCTGAGGTCTCTGCTGGCTCTGGGTAGAGGAGAAATGAAGCGAAAAGCAAAGGCATCTGGAAGCAGGAACATTCTCCTTGTATGGGCCCACCAGTTGCAGGAAGTCACCAAAGGATATACAATATAAAATGCACTCATGACTACAGGAAAGGGAAAGTAAAGAGAAGAAAGGGGACAAGAACACCGGACACAGATCAAAGAAATTATCTGGAGAATTCCCTCTCTCATTGAGCCTTTTAAAGAAAGGCCAAAAAGAGATAATGTCCTGGGGAAGGTCTCCACATAAGAGAAGTTATCCATGTCAGATAAAAAGTCTCTCCCACTCCTACTCTCCTTCCCCTTCCCAACCCCTTCTTTTATACGGTTAAAAGCACAGGAGGTCTCCCAGGCAGGGCATGGCTGTGATTCTTAAGAGGCTCCCAAAAGTGCCACTGAAGATCCCAATGGAAGGCTGAGGACTAAGTAAAGGGGATGGTTACGAGCAATCGCATGCAGAGGCCAAGGGAAAGTGTGGTCATCCATTCAACTTGTCCCCTGGCAGGCTCATGGCCAGTCACCAAGGGAAACCAAATGTCTTCTGTGTGCCTGCCTTGACTCAGGTAGCGGAGCTTTTATAATTTTTTTTTTTTTTTACATAGAAAAAGGACAACAAAATAATAAGATAATCCTAAATTGAAGGAAAAAGGATTTACTGAAGTTCAATGTATTTAATGCACAGTTTCTGGACGGGGGGCACAGACAATGCTAGAATTTGGTGTGGTTTCTAAAAAGAACCTTTGGAGTTAAGGCAGCCATTCCACATCCATGCCCCCAGATGTCTCCCACCTAATAAATCCAGAGAGCTTCCTTGCCACATATTTCCAAGTCCCCAGCATCCATAGGGAGAAAGAATTTTCATCACTAGCCTTCTATGACACATGATATAACATCTACAGTTCTATGACTTTCCTGGTGAAGCTGATTGGTTATATTATGAAAGTAGCAGGTCTTATCAAACTAAGATTGATATATTGCAAAAACAAGATAAAAAGCATTTACTACATTTTTAAAGAACCACTCCCTGGATCAGTGCTTTAGAGAAATTAATAAAATGTCACAAATTTAAAATGAACAGCAAGCTTCTGAAACTCCTCTTTCCTAGACAGATATTTTTATCTCAAAAATTGTACATGATGTTTTCTGCAACCTTTAAGAGACCATATATCATCTTACGAGCTAATACCTAGACAAAGCATTGACCATATGCTGTTAAAGGAACACTGAAAAAGAACATATTATTTACACAATGGCTTACAAAACCCTGAGCATCTGGCCACACTGGCCTAGAAAACGTAATGAATATAGGAGTGGCACTTCTTATACACCGTCTTTTTTGGTCTTACTGAATTAAAAAATAATTTTCGTGTAAAATTTTAAATCACAATAGTGATACAAGTCTGAACAAAGTGTCTTCAAATTAGACAGAATTTACGCCTCCTCTGGTAAAAAAAATGTTTTCGTCATGAAATTATGGCACTTACAGAGGTGATTACTCCGAAAGGAAAACAAAAACCCTCTAAATACAAACAGGTGATCTAAGACACAGCATGTTTTTGCACTTTTGCTTAGAGAATCCCTAGAACAACTCTGGCAGCACGAACAGCAGAATTCAGGTGAAGGGGCCAATTACCCAGTGTTATTAGCATCAAAGGCAGGGACAAGTTACTACTTCTCTCTGCCCATTCTTGTTTCCTTTGAGAGTCCCTGTGGTAGGCAACCATGGAGGCAGCTTTAGAAGGTGCCAAAAGAAAAAAAAAACGTAAAAAGTTATTTACAAAGCATGGCTTCTGGAAGCAACTACATCTCTGAGCCCCTAAGTCAACACCATCCTTACCATCTCCACTCTCACCCGTCCCACTCCCAGTTTTCTTGCTACAAAATGAACTAACAAGCCTAGGAATTTTGGTCCATTGTTAATCAGCCAGTCTCTAAATAGCACAAGCAGATTGATAGCTCTTGAATCACCCAAGAACAGACTGAAAGCCATTTGAACTAACCTGGAGGAGACTGGTGCTGGGGCTGAGCTGTGGTCCTCTCTGGCCCCGCGCTCTTTTCCAAAGTTTCCCCAGGCGCCAACCTTGGTTGGCCTGCTCTGAGGGAGGCTGGGCTGGCTCCTTTGGTCTCCGTGACCTTTGCAGAGGATGGTAGCTCCAAGGTGTCAGCAAACGGGGACCCAGAGAAGACACTGCTCTTTCTACCAGGAGAGTCATTAAGAGCAGCTTCCCTCTCACCAGGCAGCGGAGGGAGCCGGAGGATCCTGTGATGCTGCAGAGGGCTGGGGAGTCTCGGAGACAGAGGGGAGGGAACAGGTGACGTCCGTCTGCGTGTGCTAGACTGAGGGGATGAATTATTAAATGCCACGCCTGGTGCTGGGGGGGAAGGCCTCTTCTCATCACTTGTGGGTTGTGAGGAGCGGGGACCTACCCCGTGGGGCAGATCCAGGAACAAAGACTTGCGGCTGCTTGGGGGCAGCCCGGCTCGCTTCTTGCTTCTGGTTTCCGGGAGGCTGTGGGTGGCTCTCTTGCTGAGCGGGAAGCCCAGCCTTTTCCCCTCGGTGGCCTCATCTAACTTCTCGCTCTCTATCACCTTCAGCAGGACCTTGTTCACAGCCCCCTCAGCACTGGCTGACGTGGTCGAAATGGAGGCTCGCTCACCGGCTGAGGACTGCAAGGGCCCTCCCTGCTCCTTGCCCCGCCGCCTGGAGCCACGAACCCCAGCCTCGGCCCCTGGGAGGGTGAGCAAGTCCGCCTTGGGTATAAACTCAGCCTGGGCTGCTGGGCAAACGGCGATCCTTTCCTCATCCTTGGGATGCGTTTTAACGACTCTTTGTACCTGAGAGGACAGATCCTGGACCTTGGCCACCACTCTGGAAGCAGGTTTCTTCTCGCAAGTCCGCTCAGCTGACTTCTCTGCCCCCTCCCTCTCGGCCTCGGGATGCTTCTCCGGGTCCTGGTGACTTCCAGGCAAACCTGTGTGCTGATGCTCCAGTCCTTGAGGCCTCCTCAGCGGTTCCCCAATGCCGCCGAGTCCTGCCTCTGTGGAGCGGCAGTCAGCGGGCGGCGCTCCCCGTCCAAGCCCAGTGTCCTTGGAAGCCGTCCCAAAGTTCCCAAATCCAAGACCTGCATCCAGTGTCCTGGAGATATCTGGGGGACAGCTCTCTCTCCTCTGCAGGGAAGGGGTAAGTGCCCCATTTGGGAGCAAGTTTCCTCTCTCCTCTAGGAGCCAAAGATTAGGCCTCGCTCGAGAACGAGGACGGGAGTTGCTGAAACAGGTCTGGTCCCTCCCCTCCCTCCCCCGAGGAGCTGATTCCTGGCCCCCGCGCCCTTTCCTTCCTGTCCTCTTCTGCAGGAGCGCCTCAAAACTCTCTCTCCTGCCACCAAACCTCCGGGCCTTTTTGTGCCTGTGGGTACTCCTCTTATGGAGAGAGCCCACCGGGAGCTCCCCCGGCCAGTCGCCGGCACTCTGGCAGCAGTCGTCCTCGGGGCCCAGGCTCACAGACAGCTCCGGCAGCTTGCCCTCGTGGTTCCCCATCGTAATCCCCAGGATGTGGTCTGAGCTCAGCAGGTCGGCCAGCAGTCTCTCTCTCTCTGTCGTGAGTTTGTACAGCTCAGTTAGAATGTCTTTCGTGGGAGTCTGCTTGAAAAATATGTCACCTGGATGTTCGTTCGGCTCCTGGCTGAGGCTGACGATGTCTGGCCCCTCCCTGACTTGGTAGCAGTTATGAAAACCTTTACTGGATCTGTCTAGAGTTATAGTGCCCTTGTATGAAAATCCTCTGACTTCCCCCCTTGGAAGATAGAAGCTGATGTAGCAGAGTTCGGTAATGGGCTTATGCAATTGGAGGGTGCTATGAGTGCCTTCCATTATGCCTACCTAATTATTCATGCCTTGGAGATGCCGGTCTGTGGTCAGGCTTCCCAGGCTCCAGTGGCGAGGCATGTGATGGTGGCTGTGCAGAGAGAGCAGCTGACAGTCATCTCCAGCAATGAGACTGCCTGTTAGGGGAACAGGGGAAGAAAGCAGCTTGTCTCACAGACTGCATAAATCACACACCAACATCAATCAAAGCATGACCATGACTTAGCCTTCCTCTCTGGCTGACCTCAACAACTCAAGCCCAACAGCCTGATTTCAACCTTTTCCCCACTCCCACCCACTCCTGACTGGTAGAGCTTTTCTACAACTGAGAGATGGGAGAGTGCTCTAATTTTAGTCCCAAAAGTTCCCTTTCCCCACATGGGCACTCACTGTGCAACCTAGATTAGGTCTCTCGACTTCTCTAGGCCTCAGTTTATGCTCTTCTATAAAATAAAGCTATCAAAACTCCCAGAAATCCTGAAGAAAGAGGGCTTTGAGGTACTTAGAAAACATAGCTGTTTTAATAACTCATGTTTGGAATGTTACTTTACAAAGATGAGCCAAGCCTTTTTTATGCTCCAAAAAGCACCTTCTAAGATTTAAAATTAATTATCTATTTAACTTTAAGCATAGTGTGAGGGAAATGTTTTAGGCTGAAATTTGGAGACACGGGTGAAAATTTAAATTTAAAAGTCTAAAATGTAAATAAGTAACTCAGGAGGCTCAATCAAGTTTTGCTGTTGTTTGTATTGTCTGTCACCTTTTTTCCTACTTGTTCCCTACTTGAGGCTAAATGGAATGGCAGAGGAAAAGCAAAAAATCTATAAACCACTGCTGGCCCTGTAGGGATTTTCAGTGATTTCACCATGGAAGCAAAGGTAGCTTCTTCCTTCTGTGATTTGAGGGATCTCAGAAATGTCTCTGTGGCTAACATCCCCCCACACAAACTTAGGGCTTAGAATTCAATACCACAATACTTTGTTTCTTAAGATACTGCCCAATCTTCAAGTCTTCCTTGCTGAAAAGAGACTCCCCAGGAATGATAACACAATAACTATTTATTAACCATCAATATCTTTAGTGAATTATTTTCCTCGGGTCTTTTCTAACTGGTTCTAAATAGGAAAAAGCTACATAAAAAATAACATTTTGAGTGAGCGAAGAAAGGAGGAAGAGTTTTGTAATAGAAACTCCTTGAGGAAAACAGACAAAGCTAACAGTGATAAAATGAAGTTTAAAAAAATGCAGACATTTGGTCAACCCAGAAGTGCCACAAGGACTCAAAGAACTCACAGAAAGGGTTATAAGGGCATGGAGACAAGAATCACAGAAGAGATGGAAGGCCAGGAGAGGCCTTGCCTCTCACAATTGAATACGGGACTATTCCCATTCCAGTAGTCTTGTTTTAAAGCCTTTGTGAGATGCTCATTGCTGGCATTTCCTACAGATATACATGTGTATCGATACCTAATAATTATTGGTACATACTCTCTGGATACATCCAAGAACTTGGGAGGTGGTCTTTTATCATATGATTTACAAAAATCAGTTACAAAAGCAACTGCAGAGCTGTCAGTATCCACTGTGCACAATGAGGAGCACGAAGCATTAGGAAGTTCGATTTATGAACTCTCAGAAAAGCTGAACGGAAGCAGAAGAGGTGCTATTCTGAGTTGTGGAAAAATGGGATGCCCTCCTCTGTCTTCAAGCATCCTTATCCTCCAGCTCCTCTTCCCTCCTCAATTTCCCTGGATTAGGAGAAGTGTGTGATGTCGGGGGAGGAGTAGTGTTAAATTTTTCAGAATCTGTTTAAAGTGGCCGCATAAAATTCATGCTGTAAGTTCAAATAGGAATATGACTGTGTATTCTCAGAGCCTATTCCTTAAGGGAAAATTCTTACATATTGGGCATATATACACATATACTTTCATTCCATGATCTCATTTAGTCAGCACATTTCCATTTTATAGATGAGGAAACTAAAATTCAGAGAGATCAAGGACTTGTCTAAGGGAATATGTCTCAGAAGAAGCAAGTTTCAAATCTAGGTCTGTCTCACTACATTGCTTCACAGGTGAAGCTGCTCCTCATCCACTGCCTTCTACTAATAAGTTGGTTTTCCAGGTAATTTGAATAGAAGAGTTCCTTTATTTTTGCTAAATTGGTGTTACATAATTTCTTCAACATCATCTTGCTACTTTCAACACTCACTGGATAGCTTCAGCATGTCTGATCAGATACAGTGCTGCTCCCTAAGGTTCTTTCTTAAAGAATATAATCTAGAAAAAGGGCACCAGAAGTTCATTACATTTATAAGGAAAAATTGTCTATACCTGTCAAGTGGAACCCAATGAAGATTCTAATTCAGAAATTAAAGGGGAGAGGACTGCTATAAAGGCTATATCTTTTATGAGAATAACAGACATGTGGTGCCCCTTTACAGGGTTACACACTTTTTTCTCCTGGTCTTTGAAAGTCTTGGTTGTATAAATGGAGAAAATGTTATGATTAGTATGTTAGTTACAGTTGGGAAACTCAAGTCAAGGTTTAGAAAATTATAACATTGGATTTTATAGTGATAAAGCCACAATGCAAGGCAGGAAGCTACTATTATGGGGGGGAAAAAAAAAACCTTCACACTATTGCCTCATCCACCCAGAAACTTCAATATAAGAGACCTTTTACCACACTTGTGATGCCCACATCTGAAGACAAGGAGGAGCAGAACATAGGAAGAAAAAAGATATGGGAGTTTGTCTCATGTTCTTGGGACTGTGATTCCTTTGATCTGGGCCCTGGGAACCAGTAGTGTGGTAAGAAACTCTATTGAACACGGGCTGAAGAGCTTGCATATTCCAGGGTCCTTGGGGAACCAATGAAGAATCCTAAGCAAAATGTTACTTATTTAGGTTTGCAGTATAGAAAGATGACTCCAGAAGCACAGAAGAGACTAGACCAGTGGGAAGTGAGACTAGGGGTACAAACCACTGAGAAAGGCCTTTCAGGATCCCAGAAAGAAGTAGTGATGCCAAGACCAAAGCAGTAGCAGTATGGATGGAGAAGAGACAGTCAATTTAAGAAGACAGAATTGATAGGACCTAGTGACACGTGTGACAGGAAAGAGTTTGTTTTCATGATTTCAGATTTAGGTGACTGGGCAGATTGCAGTGTCATTCACAAAGATAAGACATGCAAAAAGAGGAATGGGCTTTGGGGAAAGATGATGAATTCGGTTTTAGAAATATTGAATATGGGGTATCAATTGAATAAATCATGTAGATGTTCCCAGGATGCAAAGGGCTAGGGCTCAGGAAAGAGATCCAGACTAAAGTTACACATGTAGAAGGAGTCATAGTATATAAGGAGTTTCAGTTCTAGGTAAGATGAAGTAAGCACACTCCATCCTATCTCTCCCACTGAATGCAGCTGGAAAAAAAAAAAAAAAAAAACACCTACATAGAATGCATGGAGCAGCCATTTGAATACTCTGAAAGAAAACAGTAGCAGGCAGATTGGTGAGGAAGACCAGACTTTGAAATATCACCCAACTGCAAAGCAGCTGAGTTTCCCAATTTTTTCCTCCAGTTGCCCTTCAGCCTGGACTCAAATGAGCGTTTGCCATGGAAGTGAGTATCGGCACAGAGAAAGCTGTAGCAGAAGCCCTCTCATTCAGAATCAGGAGTAAGAAAAAGGTCCCCTGTTCAGTGACAGCAGCAACAGTATGAGCCTGTTGGCACCTAAAACTCTGAGAGAAGAGAACATTCCTCTTTGATCACAGGATTTATAGCCCCAAGACATATGGCAGAAAACTCCCATTCCTTTTTTTCTTACTCTGTTCTGTTCTTCATTGGTTTCAGATATGTTCACAGTTGCAGGAAGTTTGCAGCAGATAGGGGTAAATAAAGTCCCAGATTTCTGGCTAGGGGACTGAAATTAGAGCCTCAGGGAGCCCAAAAGTATGGAGGAGATTGTGGGGAGTGAGAAAACTTAGAAAGTGATCCCATAAAGTTGTTTATGGACACCTGAATTCACCCCCAGCTATGCATTATGTATCGGATCTTAAACAGCATACAAAGGAATTTGAAAACAAACTGACCATTTCCCAGGGTCCAGACTGGCCACTGTGTGGCACCTACATGGGACAGATCCAAAGAGCACCACACAAGATTTGAGAACCACAACCAACAGAAGGCTCATTGGACCTGAGCAAATGGACTTCAACCTCAACCCTCTAGTGTGTTCCACGTCAGAAGAAGGCTTTAGAGCAGGGGAAACTCTTCTCTGTGACAATCATTAGAAAAGTCAGAGTGCAATGCAGAATCACCACACATATTTTCAATCTGAGACACCCGGGGAAAAAGAACTTAAGTCTTAAGACAAAAAAGCAAAATAACAAAAACATCAATGTGGAGTGGAGTTAAATACACCAGCACTGCAATTCCATGCTGAGTTCACAGGACTGTTTCAAGCAGCATTGCTTCACTGTACTTTGACTCAAGTGCGTCAGCTCTGCAGGAGCCACAGACTCAATTATACATCTTAATTTGGTCTATGAAGTGACCTGCTCTGCTTCTGCTCGGGGTAAAAGCACTTTGCTTCCCAGGGAGTCTTCATGTCTTCCATTTCCTCTCGCAAACTCCAGCCTGACATTTTCTCCACGACAACACTACTGTGGTGATTTCTTCCCTCTTTTTCCAATAAGCAAGTATATTATGTCACTCTACCCAAAATGGAAATATCTGTTGTGCCTCATCATAATGAGAAATGATGGCCTTTTAGTAGATACTATCTAATGCCCATAGCATATTTCACCAATGCCTAAAATAAGATCCAAGAATTAGCTGTAGTCATTCTGTCTGCTGACTGTGGCCTTCCTAATTGATCCTGGCCTTAAAGGGCCAATACAAAGCTTTCTTTGCTCAGTCATTGGCACAGTTTTGCCCTATGACTCCATTTGAGCCCAACACTGCCAAGATAGATTACCTGTAACTTTCAATATTGAACAGGAAATTTTCCATTTGTCTGTTCAGATTCACACCATTCTAAGCACCATGAAACTGACTTTTATGAACCCAATCAAAAAGTTACCTTGGGCCA
>CM052442.1:61504771-61600938 GCA_028533085.1 Varecia variegata | reverse complement strand
AAAACATACACTGGGGAAAAGAATCCTTATCCAATAAATGGTGCTGGGAAAATTGGATAACCACATGTAGAAGACTGAAACAGGGTCCACACCTTTCCCCTCTCATAAAAATCCACTCACGATGGATAACAGACTTAAACCTAAGCATGAAACTATAAGAATTCTAGAAGAAAATGTGGGAAAAACTCTTATAGACTTTGACCTAGGCAAAGAATTTATGAAGAAGACCCCAAAGGCAATCACAGCAACAACAAAAGTAAATAAATGGGACCTGACCAAATTAAGAAGCTTCTGCACAGCCAAGGAAACTATCACAAGAGCAAACAGAAAACCTGTAGAATGGGAGAAAATATTTGCATGTTACACATCAGATAAAGGGCTGATAACTAGAATCTATATAGAACTCAGAAAAATCAGCAAGAAAAAATCAAATAACCCTATCAAAAAGTGGGCAAAGGACATGAACAGAAACTTTTCAAAAGAAGACAGAATAATGGCCAACAAACACATGAAAAAATGCTCAACATCTCTAATCATCAAGGAAATGCAAATCAAAACCACAATGAGATATCATTTATCTCCAGTGAGAATGGCCTTTATCAAAAAGTCCCCCCAAAATAAATGTTGGCGTGGATGCAGAGAGATAGGAACACTCATACACTGCTGGTGGGACTGCAAACTAATACAACCTCTGTGGAAAGCAATATGGAGATACCCCAAAGAGCTACATATAGAACTACCATTTAATCCAGCAATCCCATTAGTGGGCATCTACACAAAAGAACAAAAGACATTCTATAAAATGACATCTGCACTAGAATGCTTGTAGCAGCATCATTCACAAAGATGTGGAAACAACCCAAGTGCCCATCAATACATGAGGGAGGGAAGGATAAAGTAAGAATGGTTAATGGATGCAAAATATAGTTAGGTAATTAGATAGAATGAACAACATTTGATAACACAACAAAGTGACTATAATCAACAATAAGTCAGGGTATACTTTAAAATAACTAAAAGAACGGAATTGGAATATTCCTAATACAAAGAAATGATAGATGACTGAGGTGATGGATACCCCAATTATCTTGATTTGATTAATTCACATTGTATGCCTGTATCAAAACATCACATGTACTCTACAAAGATAGATAACTATTATGTACCCATAAAAATTACAAATGAAAATGGTTAAGATGATATATTTTATATGTAATTTATCCCAATTAAAAATTTTTATAAAGTAAATAATTTTTGAAAAAGGAAGGGTATGGGGAGAATGAAGAGAGGTTTGTTAATGGTTACAAACATATAGTTAGAAGGAATAAGTTCTAATGTTCTATAGCAGAGTAGGGTAACTATTGTTAACAACAACGTATTGTGTATTTCAAATAGCTAGAAGAGACGATTTGAAATGTTCCCAACACATAGAAATAAAAAATACTCAAGGCGATGGATGTCCTAAATACCCTGACTTTATCACTATACATTCTATGCATATACCAAAATATCACATGTACCCCATAAATATCCATAAATATTATGTATCAATTTTTTAAAAACTATGTTTTGGGATATTAACCATCTCCGTAAATACCAACATTCATATTATAAGTAACTTCAGGCCATGGAAATTCAATTCCAGCAATGATTCTTGGAATTTCATTATTAATGGCAGAAAAATGAACTATAGGGTCTTCTTAAGTCTTGATGTTAGGGGATAGAATACGTTTCCCTAGTCCTTTTCTTTGGTCTTAATTGCCTTCCCTGACTCAAAACGTCACCAATATAACTACAACCACAGTTAGTTTTTCCTCAATATAAGATGTTTCAGGAAAATGTATAAAATGCTATTCATAAATGTTATAAATGTGATTATTTATATAACTGTGTGTTCATATCACTACGTGCCATTATAATGTATAGCTATGCATAGTGTTTAAAATGCAATGATTCAAATGACAGGAATGCTTATAGGTAACAAGAATGTATTGTATATGTCAAATAGCATTTTACATTAAAGGCATTCATAGATTTTGTGGTGGTAATAAAAATTTGATGTCATTACTAAGGTAGCAAGAGGTAGATCATGTGAATTTATGATTAAATGATCAACCCATGTACTAACCTGAGGTTCCATGGCAAAGTTGAAGCAGAGTCCATTTGTATACTCAGTTATCTGGAATGGCAAGATGAACAAAGGCACCACACAGGCTGTGGGAGTGTTATGTGTATCTTTGTGAGCTATGGACTACAGCCAGGTGCACAGCGAGATGCACCTTAGTCACTAAAGGATGGGATGGAGGGAAGAAGAAGACACCGACACCGATTATGTGGGTTGACACAGAATTGGAAATTCTACACTTTTTAGCTCATTTAACTCTAGGAATTTATCTTCTGCCTCATAAGGTGTTCATTTTTATACATCACAATAAATGAGGTTCACAAGAAGGAAGAGGTAGAGTTAGGCTTCAACACAAGTCAGTGTGACCCCAGAGTCAACATCTTCTCAGTATAGCACATTTGAGTAGGAGGAATGTGAAGAATGTTAATACTTTAGCTTTTCAGAAAAGATTTTTAAAAATGGAAAATAGAAAAAGAGAAAGCACATGATTTCAGTAAAGTTACAGTAAATATAAAGGATAAAGAAAGAATGTGACTTTGAGGAGGAAGATAATAGGGCAGAGGGTGGGGAGAGAGAGAGAAGTTCAAAGATGATCTTCCCAGAGGTTTTCTGATGAAAGGGAAACATCATATATCCCACAGGACAATGACAGAGCAGCTGAAGGACATGATTACAAAGTTGCTGTGTATCAGAACATCCCACCTGAGCCCAGCCTGGGACATCCAGTCCATCTCTTTGAGAAACTGAAAAATGAGGAATCTTTTATGAGTTTATTAAGTGACTAGACAGGCAGGGAGACATGTTGGGGATTGAAGGGACAGAAAGAAGGAGGACATATTTGGTTATAGGAATCTGGGGAAAGAGGAGAAGTTGTGGGTAAAGTGGATGAGGTAAGAAAGAAAGGTGAGGACAATGGAAAGAAAGGGACAATATCTGACTGAGACAGAAGAAAGAAGGTAGGAAATTTCTTTGTGCTCATAAAAGATTTTGTGAGACCATGAAACCAAGTAGTACTGCTTCAGGGCCCAGGTGAGAAAGCATGCTTGGTGCTGGAGAAGGGGCCATCTCCTTCACTGTCCTAAGAACTCAAAAAGGCTATTACAGAAGCCCACTATGCCCAGCTGGGCACCATGTTAATGGAGGGCACTGGCAGCAGAAGCCAGGACAGAATGCTGTGAGGAGGAGGCCAGAGGAGAACATGATTGGTCTGATTGCTAAGCACATAGGAAATTCCAGGAAATAACTGAGGGAGGTAGTAAGAGGTGGATGCAGTCCTATGAAAGCAGGAAAGAACTAAGTTTCAACATAGTAGGGTATTATTATTAATGTGGCCTTGCTGGAACCTAAACAAGTGATTGCCATGTTAAGTTTACATAGGATAAAGAGAAGCAAGTGACACAGAAAAGGATATAAAAGAGAAGAAACTCAATGATAAACATGGCTGCCATCCCAAAGAAAGGAAAACCGAAGACATCCAAATGGAAGAGGTTTCTTTGGGAGGCTTGCTATCGTTGGACATTTTCAAGTGCATATTGGTTACTATTTCATAGAAATTCTAAGGAAATTAAATCATTACCTATCCAGTTCCACAGACCTATAAGTCTTAATAGGCCTTATTAATACCTCCTTCTTAATACCTCCCCCCTCTCAGAATCTAATCTGTTACTAGATCCTATTTACTTTACCTCCTTGAAAGACCAGGTGCTTGAATGAGTTGGCCTTAAGAACCACTTTCAGCCTGAACTAGCATTTTTTGTATTCGTTATGGTACATATTATTCTTGGAAAGGCAAAGAATCTTTGCTCTTTTAAGCTATATACCATAATATTTAAAATTATAAAACTTTCATATCAAATTAAAAAAGTAGACCCCAGTAATCAACATTTTTTTGATTCAGTTAATTAGACCATTTAATTCCTCAACATACATAATTTGATTCACTGATAGTTAAGGGATCAATCCAAGTGTATCTAGCCCAATATTAGCCACAAGATTCTTGGGAACATAAGATCAAATTCAGCAAGTATGATGTAATTTTCCACGTGCACAACTCCCATAATCTATGGACGTTACTAATGACAAGATCCCAGTGTATGACTGACTGACCCATATTTAGACTTATAGGACAGCTGGACAATCAGAAACCTTTCCACATTCCACACTTTAGTGTTTCCAAGAGCAAAACAGAACGGTTAAAATTACATCAGGATTTTTTTTTTTCATGTGCTAATTCTGTTACCTTTAATAACATTTTATATATATAAAATATATCATATTAAAAATGTAATTAGAATTATATATAGTTAAAAATTAAAAGCATTATGACCAAACTTTCACCATGACCAACACTTCATAAGGATTTTTTTCTGATTATTTTTGTTAATATTAGAGAAATCAGGTTAGATTTAATAACTCTTAGAATAACAAAACCTATGGATAAAATTTAGCAACTCTTGGTACTTTTTAAAGAAAAAAAGTCTTTAACGCTATACAAATGATTCATGTCCATTATAAAAATTTCAAGAAACACAAAAAAGTACAAAGATGAAAGAGAAAAAAAAATCTCAAATCCCCCTACCCAGAACATTTAGTGCCTATCTTCCCAGACACGACTCTATGCTTCTATAAAGATACAAGGAGAGATGCATTGAAGGATCAGGGATAGGTAGTTAAACAAACTGATGGATAGGTGGATGAGATAGACTCAGACAGTCAATAAGAGAAGTAATTAAGAGCGTCTAAATTAAATACATTTTAATTTAAATTAAATGATATTATATATCAGGATTTTTGTTTCAAAATCTGGGTCCTGACCCATGGGGCTGGATGGGGAGTCCATTACATAGAGGAGAACTTTCATATTGAGAGAATTTTTCTTACTACGTGTCTGCTTTAATTAATAAAACTAGATTCTTTCAGAGGAAAGGACTATTCTTTAAGAGCTAGGGTCACAATCATGGGGACGTCTAGATTATCTCTGGGTAGAGAATTGACATCTGAAAGAAAACCCCCTCAGTCTTCTAAGTGTTTTACCATCTATTTTCTCCTTCCACTACTTCTGTTTTATAAGAAATTCAAGAAGGTAGGCAACCCCTATCTCTCCCCATCTCTTCCCCCTTTCTTTACTTTTAAATAAAGAAGTGACACTTCAAAAACAAATTTAGAGCATTTCACACAGGGCAGGCTGTTTATCTGCTGGCCTGGCAACTGCTAGGTATGGCCTTGGTGAGGTTGAAATTTAATACACATCAAAGCAGAGACACCCTGAAAATACCACTGCTCCACCTCACACATACGTAGAAGAACTTTTCACATGGATGTCAAAATCATTGAAGAAATTCTCACCCATACATTGTTCCCTTTAAATGAAGGGTTCTGCCCCAGTCAAAATATATGTATTTTTTAATTATTGTCATTGTTGAACTGAGGTTACAATGCCTCAAAATTCCATAAACTCCTTTGGAAAAAAATCTCACATACATAATCTTTTTTTCATAATCTTATTTAAATAAACAGTTTAGCTGAAAATTGTAGCAACATCAGTATGTAAAAGTGTGAGACACACAGGAACTTTGCTGAAGGAGATTTGAAAGAAACAGGTTACAGGGCCACCAAAGAAAATGGTATAGTTTCCACTTCAAAATCATTCCTGCTGTGCCCACTATACATCAGACATTTTCCTCTGCGCTATTCTAGATGGATAATTGGTCTGTAGCATCTCTAACCAGCCTCCTTATATTTCCTTTCCCCTCACTTGAAGTATTTTCTCTTTCCTGTCCCTAAGAAAATTCAGTCTCAAAATATGACCACATCTAAGTCACTTAGCTTTTGACTATATATGTTAGTCATCACAGGGCTATTTGCATTTTCAGGGTCACGCTGTCAATGGAGAATGATCGTCCGTGAAGCCAATTGCAGGAATTCGAGCTTCACTTAAATAGAAGAGGTACTGATGTGGTCAGAGGGTCTTCCCAGCTAACAAAGTCCTAGCACTTCTGCCTGCAACCTAGACACTACTTAGGAATTCCAAGAGTGTTTCTGTGCTTTGGTTCTCAAGCAAAAGATGAAGGAACAGTCTACGCCTTTAAAGAGTTAAGATAATACTATCACTTAGTGATCACTCACCATGTACTGGCCACTCTTTTATGGGCTTTACCTGTTTTAACACATTGATTTTCACAAAAATACTATGATTATCTCCATTTTATAAGGAAGAAACTGAGGCACAGAGGGTGCAAGTTACTTGTCTAGGACCTCTCAGCTATTAAGTGGCTGAGCAGGGATTTGAAACCATGTGGTTTTGATCCAGAGCCCTGGTTCTTATAATCCCTTATAGGGCTAGGCACAGTGGCTCACCTGTAATCCTAGCACTCTGGGAGGCCGAGGTGAGAGGATCGCTTGAGGGCAGGAATTTGAGACCAGCCTGAGCAAGAGCAAGACCCCATCTCTATTAAAAATACAAAAAAAATTAGCCAGGTATGGTGGCACACGCCTGTAGTCCCAGCTACGCAGCTACTCAGGAGGCTGAGGCAAGATCGCTTGAGCCCAGGAGTTCAAGATTGCTGTGACCCACTGAATTCTAGCAAGGAGCAACAGAGCAAGACTCTGTCTTAAAAAACAAAACAAACAAACAAATAAAAACCCTAACAGGACTGACCCCGGCTCTGAGTCTCATTCAAAAGACGGACCCCATTCATTTACCAATTCCTCTTCCTTAAGTCATAGAATATGAAGAACTCACCCCATGTACAACTGGTCCGGGACTGATCAATCTTCATGTGAGATAGTTTCCACCCGGGCAGCACAGACCGAGGAAAAAGCAATGAATTTGGAGTCAGAAGGCTTGGGCTCAAGTCCAGCTTTGCTGTTTACTAACAGAGCGCTCTTTTGCAAGTCAATCTCTTTGCATCTCAGGGTCCTCACCTGTAAAATTGCCTTTTATTCTCCCTATTAGCAATGCAATTCCATAATCCCACCCTGTAGAGAAATGGAAGCAACTCACCAAATTACTTTCCTAAGTAGACAGTAAAGTTAGGGCACAAGTGGGATCAGAACCCAGACTTCCGGAGCCAAAAAAGATACCACAAGACAGCAAGGGGTATAGGCAGGCAAAGGAAATGGTGTAAGAAATTTAGACGTAGGGAGGAAAGCTAAGCCTTCATCAGTAATACAAGAACTAGAAGGAAAGTAAACGTAGTGTTGAAAGTAACAGCACTGACTGCAAAAAAATTTAAATGGGTATAAAATGAATGAACTAATCAAGGCATATTATTTCTACCTCTGTAGTAGAAGAAAATTTACTGTTAACCTAAGTGAGACTCAGGACACAGTCACCTCTTCACCCCAGCACTTCTGAAGCTTTTGTCCCTGCTTTGGTCCAATCACTTTATTTGGCACTTAACATGTATCATGTAAAGAGGTGCCTTTAATCACTTCCTCCTGGCCCATGTATAAAGGTAAACATCTTTAACTCTAGGCCTTCTCAGGCTCTTATCTGCCACTCTAAACCAGTTTATGATGTCTCCATATCCTGCTTTGGGTCGCAAACCTGCCTAGCCACCTCTGTCAGAGTGTTTGGCTCAATCCTAACTGTGCCCATGAATTCGCACTTCTGGTTGTCCTTGGGGGTCCATGCCTCTTAGTCTTGAGGACCAAAGTATCCCTCCTTCCCATCTCTTAGCACAACTTTAGGATTGCTACTGCCTAGGTTCAAATCCTAGCTCTTCCACTTAGCATGGTAACATTACAGAGCTTCATAATTTCTATGTGCCTTAATTTCTCACCTCTAAAATTAGTTAATAATGATACCTGATAGATCTATTGGCATTTAGAATACAGTGACTGGCACATAGCAACTACTATTTAATATATAAGTAATTTCTGTTATTATTATGTGCTCAGACCCTCGGGATAGAATTATTTGGGAAAAGAATCCCAATACACCCTGCCTGTTGCCAAGGAGCCTTTTGCGATGCATTTCTCCTATTTGAACAAAAGCTCCCTAAAGGGAGGGTCTGTTGTCATCACCATCTTTGCATTCCCTACAGTATATGCCTTAAAGATAACAGATATTCAGTAAATAGTGGATTAAAGTATCATTATCTGAAGGTATAAATCCAACCTGTATCTCTGCCTGAAAATGCAAGCATATTATTTGTAGCCAGCATTGATGGTTAATGATAGCATGAGCTTTACTTTCCAACTAATACAATTAAAATAGATAATAAGATTATTATCAAGAACAGAATTGGCTGTCTACCACTAGAACACTCATCAAGGAGAGAAAAACATGAAAAGTACAAAAAGTCAGATTAGAAAATAAAAAACTAAATTGATGCCAAAATTTCCATTAAAAATCAAATCAAATGGCAGTAGGGAATGTGAAAAGTGAAGAAAAGAGACTTTTTTAAATGTTCTCTAAACAAATGATACTAAACAAGGTGGGAAATGGATTTATGAAACCTTGACCTATCCCTGAGAGAAAAAAGAAAGGTATCATTTCAAGATTCCAACATAAACTGAAAATATATATATTTTTGCTGTTCCTTTTGTCTGAACTGCCCCAGAATCTTTATGACTCAATCTCTCGCTACCTTCAGGTATCTGCTCAAATGATGCCTCATAGGAAAGGCTTCCTTGGTCACCCAATTTCAAAGAGTGCCCACAGTCACCGCCACTCTCAGTTCCTTTTCCCTGGCCCCTCTGTCTCCATGGAATGTGTCATCAGCCACATTAAATTATATATCTATTGTTTACTCTCTGACTCTCCCCACAACCGTAGAATGTAACCATTATGAAAAGAGGAACTTTGTTCACTGCTATGTCCTGTGCTTGAGAGAGTAACAAGAAAATCGTGGGTTCCCAATAAATATCTGTCCAATGAATGATTAACTGATTAATACAAATATTGATAAATATATATGTAAAGTGTTTAAAATAGTGCCTGGCACATAGTGAGCCCAGTTAGCTCTTTATAGTAGGCGTAGGAGTGGCAGTATTCCTCCCTCAATTTTTTTTGATTGTTTGATAACAAAAGTCTTCTGCCTTGGGTGACTAAAAAAAGTAGGAAGAATGAGTCAAGTGGACAGAATAGGAGGCAGAATTAAAATCCAAGAGTGGAAATATTTATTTAGGGGGCAACTGGGAACTACTAATATGCTCTTATAGTACAGAATGGTCAGAGAGGCAGCTTTCCTGGGACTGGGGGCTTAACAGCATGGGAGGGAACACAGGCTGTCACCAGGAAGCTGGGGAGGACGACACTGCACAGAAGCCCAGGGCCAGAGTGCAGCCCGACAGCAAGCAGCGGTGCCACAATGGTACAGTCCACTTCCTTACCTACATCGGCCTTCGCTTGGGTAGGCTCCAGGCGTTGAGATGTCAAAAATGTGATGCCACCAGGCCTGTGCAGAAAAAAGAATCAAGGCTTACTCGAAGCAGTCTGCACACTGGGTGTGTGTGTGGTGTTGTGCCATTTGTATATATCGGGAGGCTGATTTGAAGGGGCTTTCAGAAATAGGGAATCATGATGCTGACCCTTTTTCTTTTGGAGTGAGTGGAGGGAAGAGAAGATCCTGCATCTTCCATGAGAACCCTAACCTCTCACCCAAATCACTGTGCAACACAGGCTGGCCAACCACACCAGCCTGCCTGTGAGTGAGGAGTTTCCAGGATGCAGACCTTTCAGTGCTAAAGTTTGCAAAGTCCCAGGTAAGCCAGTGCCAGTTGGCCACCCTACACTGCAGTGCCTGCACACCTGTCTATGCTCATCTACTGTGTGTGCACAATGCAACCAGAGTGATCATTTAAAACAAAATCAATCTGACTATGTCACCTCCCCAGCTAGTCACCCACAGTCAAATACTTTCAGAGGCTCTCTTGCTCTTAGCCCTTAACACGGCTGAAAGGCCCTATGTGGTCAGGCCCCTGCTGATTTTCAAGGTTGATTTTGCACCACACTCCAGATACAGTCACCTTTCGGTGGCTCACATGCAGGCCACTCCATCCTGCCACGAGGCTCCTCGAATGGCATTCCCTCTGCATGGACTATGATACCCATTCCTCTTTCGCATAGTTTTGCTCCTAAATATTTTTCATATTGTAGCTTCATCACTATCATTTTTTCAGAGTTGTCTCTCCTGACCTTACTGATCAGACAAGTTCCCTTTTCTATGTCCTTCTGGAGTGGTAGCCACTGCTGTGGGTGCCCACTCGTGTCCTCTCAGCATCACCTCCACACACTGAAAGCTGCTCACTGCAAACACCTGTGACTTTCTGCCCAGTGGCTTTTTTCTGCCCATGAAAGCACCCTTCTCTGCACACAGGCTGGTATCAGATGAGATTGGAGCAACAGGTGGGGGCCGGATCAGGTAACCTTTGTAGGCCATGATACAGAGTTCAAATTTTATTTTAAGTCCAATGGGAAGCTATAGGAGACTTTGAAGCTAGGGAGAGACAAGATCTGAATACAATTTTAAAAGGTCACTTGGGCTGCTTCATGGAAAATAGACTGTGAAAGGGCAGGTATGGAAGCAGAGAGAGACCAGTTGGGAGGTTAGTGCAGTAGCCAAGATTATTTTTCTAGAAGGAATCATTGGAAGTACAACTGAAAGCATAATGAAAAATGGCTTTTTGTAGCACAGCAGCTAGAGCCTTCAAGTTCAGGGTCAGTTGCAGAAAGCACCTTACCTGAGAAGGCCCTCTGATGTCTGGCTCACTGCTGCAGGTTCTCGGAAAGGGGTTAAAATCTTACTCTTTTAATGTGTGAAGCAGAGATAAGATATGCAGTTTATCTATGGTATTGACATTTCATGAGAGGAAGGCAATTAGGGGAAAAAAATATCTAAAGAGAGGGAATAATGAAAAAAGAATGGTTGAGAAATGCTGTTCTAGAATCTCAGACAGACAGTAGGCTCCTTCTTAGGGCCATCCATTGCTCTTAAGCTGGCCTGGGATAGCCCTTGGCCTCCTGGACTAATAGCCCTAAAACTTCCCTGTCACCTCACGTTTCTTCGGAGCTGTACAGACACTGACTGATTCACCTTCTCAATGGGGAGATGGTCCAGTAAGATAAGATGGTCTATTTGCAAGGCAGCCTCTCTAAACACAGGTACTCCTGTTCAGACACCTCGAGATGTACAAGGAAGGAAGGAAGTTTCAGGAGCTACATAGGGTAATGCAGGTATCGCGCAACTCAGTGGGACCTCTCGCTCCACGTTGCATGTTTCTCTTTCTGCTAAGACTCATCTGCCTCTCACTGGATGAATTCCTATGCTTTCAGCAGAGCCCAAGCACAAATGTCTCCACACCTGGAAATCCAGGGGGAAAACTATCCCTTTTTTTGAGCACCCAGATCACTTTGTAAAAATAATATTAATAGCCACTATTTCTTGAGCACTTGTGGCAGGCATTATGGTAAACATTTTATCTGAATTATTTCATTTAATCCTCCCATTGTTAACCTCATTTTACAGATAGGAAACTGAGGCTAGAGAAGTGAAGGAAATTGGTTGATATCAGATAAGTAATAAATGGTAGAATGAAGATTCAACACCAACCTACCTCTTAACCTCTATACTGCATATACACCATTTTATTATTCACCCCACTGTGTTATAATCAGCAGTCATGTGCCTCTTTCCCTTATTACATCCCATATAAATGACCCAGGCCTGGTATCATGAAAAGAGAATGAGTTTTATAATCAAACCTTTTTGTAACTTTAGGGTATTACTTACTGAGACTCAGCTTTCTCATCTGTAAAATGGAGACAATAAATGCCTACCTAATGGGTTTATTGTCAAGATAAATAGATATAATTTAAAGCACTTACCACAATAAGTGGCACATAAAGGCCCCATCAATTAAGCAAGTATTAATTCAGGGCCTGCAGAAAGCCAGGCTCCATGATGGACAATGAGAATAAAGGAATAATAAAACATCTCTCATGGAGCTAACATGCTGGAAATTTAATATATGTCAATTGCTCTCACTTTTTCAGGACAGAGACTGGGTGTTAGTCAACATTGAATTTCTATAGTTCAGTAATGCCTACTACCAAGTAGACACTCGATAACATTTTAGTGAATGAATGATAATGGTTTACACAATTTCATAGGCCCAAAGTATTGGGGATTATGAATGACTACGTGAAATTAGTGGGCTGATGTTTATCAAAAGGTAGGCAAAATAACTGAAAGCAAAGCACAAGGATGCCACACCCGGGGGCTGTATGCATTAAATCCATTGAAGCATAGAGCTACTACTAAACAACTCTCAAAATCATATTCACAGAACAAAATGGAATGTTATAACCTAAATGATATAGAAATAATAATACACCTAACAATTCTCAGGAGGTGGTGGGGAGAGGAAGGGGGGAGGAAGTTTCAGAAGTGTTAATTTTTCAAAAAAGGGAGTCAATTGATACTGTCTAAAGAAGGACATAATTTATAAAAATATCAATATAAGGACAATGACTTCAACCTCATGATATTTTTTTCAGCCAGATTTTTTTTAAAGAAATAATATATGTTGAGATAATGTAAACTTATTTGAAGTTTAACATTCTTTCAGTTTCAATTCAGTCTCTTTTTATTGCTTAAAATTCAAGAATCAGTGTATTATTTTTGTTATAAATAACATCTCTATTCATTTTTATAAAAGCATTGCCATCTAAATATCTATATATCTATCTGGATAGATAGATATATAGGTAAATGGCTGTCTGAAATGTCACCCAAGGTTAACGATGGTAATCATAGTATTTGAGACCATTTTTTAAAATTATCTTTGTAACTTTCTGCCTTATTTGAATTATTAATTAACATACATTTTTTTGAAGTGTATTTTCTAAAACTACAAGGAAAAAACAAATATGCCAAGATGTAGTTAATTTTTCCTGGTAGGAATATATATCATGGTTATTTTCTTCTTCATACCTTTTTGTAATTTTTACATTTCAAAAAATAATTTTTTAAAAAGGATTTTATATCAGATACTACATTCATGCTTATGTTTCTTTGCTTTTAATTTAGACCTTAAAGAAAATAAGAGATTTTTTTTTTTTTACTTATATTACAAATGGTTTCTTTAAAATTACTTGAGAATACTGTTTACAAAGCAGGAAAGACTGCATTCTTTTGAATACTAAGTATAATCCACTTAATTAAATAAAGAGCTAATAGATGGTTATACATATGCTTGCATTTTTAAACGTTTTTACATGAAGAGTGAGAGATTATGAAAAGCTTCATGATGTCAGACCATGTCTGATAGAGTCTTTAAGATCAGGCTTTTCAAACTAAGTGGCTTTCCTGTCCCTTCTTGTTTAAGACATGATTATTGAATGTCAGCATCTGCTTGCTGTGGTAAGCGACAAATGAGAGTAATCCCCTTAGTCAAAAATAATAATCTAAAATACACAATGGTTACATAGCTGTTAAAAGAACTAGCTTATGCACATTTTGGAGGTGGTAGATAAACTATCTGAGCTACCTGTTTAGGTTCTTCAAAAGGTGCCATGGCAATTTTTTTTTCATTTATTTGGGAAAGATTTGTGAGAAAAGTTGGTATTCCGGTTAACTCCTTAACATATTACTCAAGGAATCTATTCCATTTCATGTGGAAATTCGGTATTCTCTGAGTTTTGTATTATTGTATTACTACTACAGAAAGTTTTTAAATTTCAGTGAACCACTGGCTGTGAAAACTTTAATCTCTGTTAATCTGATTTAGAGAATATAAAATAAATTTGGGTTTTTTTTTTAACTTTTTAGAAATGTCTTCTCTCAATGAAGTTTGTAACCTATGTGTTTTTTTTTTAATAAAGGAAGGAAGAAATTTTTCATAAAGCCATATTCATGAAATTCTTTTACTCCTGTTTTATTCTGTCAAAATGTAGGTTGTTATGTCTAGGTGAGGAGTTAATAATATTCATAGAAAAAAATAATGGAATATTAGGTTTCAAGAAAACTTAAATGCCATCCATCCCATCCCATCTCTCTCCTAATGCTGTACTCTCTCCTTCATTGCAATGCTTGTGAATGGCCATCCAGTCTCATCTGTAATTCTTCTACTGCAAAGAGTTCTCTACCCCAAAAGGAAACCTCATGGCATTCCAGATAGCTCTAAATGGAAAGAACTTCTCCCTTATTCTGAGTAAAAATCTATTCTCAGGCCAGGCATGGTGGCTCACGCCTGTATTCCTAGCAATGTGGAGGGCCGAGGTGGGAGAATTTCTTGAGGCTACGAGTTAGAGACCAGCCTGAGCAAGAGCAAGATGCCATCTCTACAAAAAATAGAAAAATTAGCCCGATGTGGTCCCAGTTACTAGGGAGGGTGAGGCAGGAGGATTGCTTGAGTCCAGGAGTTTGAAGTTGCAGTGAGCTGTGATGATGCCACTGCACTCTAGCCAGGGTGACAGAGCAAGACCCTGTTTCAAAAAAAAAAAAAAAAAAATCCATTCTCATTCCATTGGTGCTTGCTCTCACTTCCAGGGCTGCAATGAGTAAATCCAACTCCTCTCCTGTCCAGTGGTCCTTTAAGCACCTGACAGTCACTCATGTTTCCTGAGACATCTTATCTCCTTACTAAACCACCCCAGCCTCTTTAGCAAGCCCTTGAATGAAAGAGCTGTCGGCCTGGAAAATCCTGCATGTCCTCTGGCTGTTCTCTAATGTGTCAATGGCCCTACTACAAAGCAGCACCCACAGTTTAAAACAGTTCTGTCAAAAAAATGCCAAAAGCTGTTCTAGAATCACAAATACAATTCTAGCAACTGTCACTTTAAATAATTAGATGAACACATCTTAAGTAGCTAGATCCTATCTTACTATCTCTTCACCTATCCTGTGTTTCAGTTTCCTCTTCAACCATGTTTTTCTGCCTTAATAGTTTTAAAGGCCATTCTTAATTACTTTTGGTGTGAGCAACTGAAACTGATTTTGGCTACCTTAAGCAAAAAAAAAAAAAAAAAAGCAGATTCAACTTCATAAAATTCATGGGCGATTACATGAAACCAGAGAAAGAGCAGAAAAGCCAAGAGTAGGAAAAAGAAACAGCCTCCGGTGGCCTCACTGGCCACCTCCCTGGAGCACTTCTCTTACTGTGACTTCACTCCAGTGACTCGTAGTCACTGCAATCTTTCAATCCAAAACTCTAACTTTGGGAGGAGAATCCATCTGGCCCAGCTTGGATCAGATTTCTATCCCTGGTTTGACGGGTCCTGGCCAGGGACAGGGTCATGTCCCTATAGAGGGACCCCATGCCTATATACTGAGGTCATTCCCATAGAAATGGAAATGGATGGGAACAAAATAGACATCCAAGATGACTGTACTTCCAAAAGAAAGTAATGTTCAAAGATACTAATCTCCATTTATTCTTATTTCTCCTTGTATTTTCCCCTTTGCTTGACACCCCCACTATGGCAGTTATCAGAATCGGTATTCATTTCCTCGGGAAAGGTATATGGTAAGGAGAAAAAGAGAAATAGCCTGTGAATATTTCTGGATTTTGTTTCCCATTATTCTAAACTCTTAGAAGAATATAGGGAATTTCTCAAAGGTTATAAAAAGGAGTGAGATTTATCAATATGAAGAGTCCCTGAAAAAAGACTTAGCTCCCCACGGATGGGAAAGGGAGAAGAGAGGCTTGTAGGCCTTGGAGGAGGGGGCACCCAGGCCCTGCTTCCTGGCAGTGTCTCCAGGGAGGCCACAAGACCCTAGAGCCCTATGCAGTACACATCAAGGCAGAAAGAACCATAGAAAATGTCACCAAAAGATTTCTGTGGATCAAGCCCTACTTGCATACAGCCAAAGGTGACTACAACTGAGACAGCCATGTGCGCAGAAACACTGGGTACTACAGAGTAACCAGTGTGGCCTGACCCTCCTGGAGCGTTGACACAACCCTGGAGGATAGTGTAACCTGCAGAAGGACTGAGGTTACTTTCCACCTTTCCAGAAAGAAAAGGCTTGAAACAGAAACAAACATGGTTTGTAAAAAATAAAGAAATGACATACTTGTTACATATCTGTCTTTGTAGATGGAGATTCTCACACTATGCTTGAATGAAAAAGACAGGAGCAAAATGAGAATTGAGTAGTTCTGCTTCCTCTCTCTCTCTCTGAATCTGACCTCATCTTTTTCAAGCAGCAGGAATTGTACATCATGCAGTGATTGAAATGCTAAAAGCCCTCTTTTTAAAAAATTGACTTAGCATTTTCTCAAATGCTCTTTTTATTCATGGCCTTAGTTTTCCTGACACTGTTCTCCTGGGATGTCATACCTCTATATATGTAGTCTTAGACTATATGTCCCCTTCCCTCTCTAGTGTGTGTTTCTTCCCTCTTAGATGTGGTTCAAGCAGAAGCCCCCTACACAACCACTGTGCAATCTTCAGCTACTTCTCCATTTTGCTTTGTCATTTGCCCACTTTGAGACTATGATAACAGAATTTTGTTTTTCTTAATAAATTCTGTGCTAGTTAAGTTTCTAAATTTAGCTAATAGTGCTGCAATTTGGGAGCTATCAATACATCCTAACCAAAGACGGAAAGGAAAAAAAAAAAACAGTCTGAGAGTTGACTGCCCTCTTCATTTTTGTAGTCTGCAGGGCTGTTACTTCCTGAAGAGAAGTTGAGTGATGTAATGAACAAAGCCCAGGGAGTCGGGTGACCTGGATCTATTCTTGGCTGTGCCACTGACCATGAGTGACCTTGGGCAAGTCACTTTTTATCTCTCATCTCAGGTTTCTTCACTGTACAATTAGAAAAATATCTTGTCACCTACCTAGAGGATATTTGGATGCAAGAGCTGGAGCATAAGAAATCAGATACTGCTGCTTGAAAAAAACATTTTTCTCAATTTGTCAGAGTTTTTCTTAAGACACGGTAGCACCATGAAGCTTCAGTTCTTCAAATAATCATGAAAATGAGAATCAACCTCTGTTTTTAGAGCTTACAGTTAGGATAAGCTTAAGACAAATCAGAAAGTGACCACAACACAAGGACAGTACCGCCTATTATGTGTGATATGTTCTGTTCATATTTATTAGGGAATTGGGTGGGTAGGAAAGAGGGGATTCAAAAGCCCAGCTAGTCTCCTGTAGGTAAAAGGTAGAGAATGCCACAACAGAAACAGAAATAAAAGGAGACAAGGACATTGGCAAATGAGGACAGGACAGATGCCAATTCCATACACAAATTCCATTTTCTGCAGATCTGTGGGCTTTTAAAAAATTATTTGCAAAGCTTTCCAAGTATAAGCTAGGCTTAGAAAATTTTCTAAAGTGGCTGCCTTCATCTAAAAAGAGAATGGATAATAATTTTAATGCCTAAAAAAAACCAACTCTTGCTTTTTACTAGACACATACCCAGAATACTGCACTTTATTTATGGTTTATCCTGCTTTGAAAGTTTAAAGCCAGGAATGTTCTCTGTGGCTTACTAGAGCATAGAAGAAAGTAGAATGCAAGCCCAGCAGGTAGAGTAAATACTACCAGATTCCACTGAGAGCTATACCCTTAAGCAAACACATTAACCTCCTGATTTCCTCACCTATGGGAGAGGTATGGCACCATTTACCTACTGCACAGAGGGACCAACAGATTAGATAACCAAAGAAAGGAATTTAAATCTTCTGTAGTAAGCTCAGGATGAGCACAGAGGGAATATATAATTCATGCTCACTGTTTGCCCTTGGAATAGACTTGGAGGACATTTTTCTCAGATTAGAACATCAAGAAGTTACATGGACTCCACGGTGTAACATTGAGAAATCAATTTTATTAGTACTCAGAGAGCAAAGACCATAGAGATGTGCTTTCAGTCAGTGAACAGATCAAAGCAGCAATGCCCTCTTTAGAAATGGTAACAAATAAAGATCTTATTCACCACCTCTCAGGAACTGAACACATTTAAACATAACAATATTTGCCCAGGTATAATTATCACAGAGGAGAAATATCATTAAACATTATGACAGCAATTATTTCCAAATACTTTCTCCATCCTAGCTCAAGAATCCTTACAACATCAAAGAGCAGAAAACCTGCTGTTTAACACTTAGAGAAACTGAGACCCTGAAAAGAGTTCTTGGGACACTGAAGAAGAGCTTGAAGGGAGCATGAGACAATGTCACAATCACCCATGTGCTGCTCAGAGGGACTTTCTCTCACTCACAGATGATGCCACTCGTTCAATTTCATTTGAATTTCATTTGTGCAAATATCAAGGTTTGGGAAGCCTTTGTGGTTTCCCAAAATTACCACAGCGAGTAAATCACCAGAGAGGGTTTCTCCTAAGTAGACAGGTTCTCCTCTTGAAACATCTGGATTTTCCTTCCCTGTTTCACAGAGGACATCACTGGAGAGAGCACCTGGATGAGTGTGCACAGATACTCACGTGGGTAAAAACAGAAAACCAGGGCAACTATGGCTAAGGGGTGTTTAACAACAAGCACTGCTCTGTTTGATGGATTTTTAAAGTGTTGGTCTTCAGGTCCTATCATGTTCTCTGAGTTTCTTTCACAAAAACATGCTCTAGAGCACTCCTGCTGCGATGTGGGAAGCCTACGGCAGGGATGTTAGTACAAGCACCCTGACAGGAGCCACATAATGGTGTCTGCTGCTCGACTTTTGCAGCCTCATCCATCCTCCCCAGTCAGCCTTCTGGCTGTGTCTGCTACTTCTCAATTAACATCCAGATGTTAAAAAGTGCCCACCTCCAAAATATTTTACTCAAGAGCCTGTCACTTGGAAGACCAAGGTAAAAAAAAGTATTTGATTTGAAAGGCACTGGTTTTCAACAATGATTTATGACACGTTAGAAAGGAGAAGTAGGCATAGTATCAATAAGATGGAAGATAAAACAAGTCAGTTTTGATTAAGTTAAGGAAATAAGAGGTGTATTAGTTTAAAAAAAACTTAATCTGCTTCCTACAGAGTTGAATTACAGAGGTCTGGGTCGTTTCAGGGAAGCAGTGAGGTAAGGATGTCCATGGGGAGGTCCAACTGTCTTCTCCCTCGCCCACCCTCACTAATACAGGTACTAAAGCAGATATGTTCAAAGCCTAGAGAAATACAGAAATCCAGGTTACTCTGGGACATTTTTTACTCTTAGCCAGAGGACTTGAGAAACCTGAGGAAGAGGGAATGGTCCATTTCCCATGCCCTTGGTTTTATATGTTGACAAGGTAAGGAGGTTCATAGCCTTCTTTACATCTTCCCACTTTAGTAATTATTATTTTACAAGGCATACGGATGACTGCTTTGTCAGCACTTCAGCACAGATGCTAAACACAGGGATGTTTCAGTTCCTTCACAAGGCCAGCCTGTTGGTGCAAGCTCATATTTGCTGCATGAGAATACAATTCCCATGGTTTAGCATCTTTGCAAGATCAAGCAAATCAGATTAACAGCTGTAACTTTGTCAGCACACAGGCTGGGACCTGCTGAGAGTTAAGCTGATTTTTAAGACAGAGACTATGTACATCTAAAAATAATGGCCACTGTTAAAATGAGGTCTAACAAGGGATTATGAATAACCCCCAAACATGATTAAACTACCAACACTAGAATCACTGCATGTTATTAAATATCCCTGATGAATTTTCACACTTACACAAATAAAGTTTTAATAAGAAAACCATTAAAAATAAGATCATCTAAAACACACCATACCTGGGATGCTCTGCATAAGTCTAAAGCTTTAATAGAAAACTAGATTTCAAGGCATGGTATATGAGGTAGGGGAGACGTATTTCTCAATCCTCCATCAAGGATGTTTACCATCATCACAACAAGTTTCAGTTTGCTCCCACACCCCCTTCCTTTGGAAACAGCTCCACCAATTTTATGTCTGGAAAGGGAGGAAGACAAGGCTATGAGACAATCACAGGATCTAGGGGATCTCATTCCCTTGGCCAAAGCATTTAGTCTAGGCAGGGGTAAGCCTGGAACTAAGACCTCGTCAACCACAGTTCTTTCTTGGGATTTTTCACTTCAGAATTGGAGAAGAAGGGAGCTACACTTGGGATACAGAGCTAGAAGGATGTGAATCTAGAGCTTCTTTTTTTTTTTTTTATTGGGTTTTCTGGTAAGAACCAGAAAACCTGCTAGACAAATTCTAAAAGAGCTATAACACTGAATCTAGAGCTTCTGAAGGCACTGAGAGGACAGGGTCTGTGACAGGAAAGAATAAGGCCAACAGGGAGAGCAGAACTAGAAGACCAAATGAGAGGAGACAGAGATAAAGAGACAGAAAGAAACCTAGCAATCTCAAAAACATCCTAATCTCAGGACCCACCTGGGGGTAGACCAGCTTCCTCACAAAGCAGTAGAGTCTGGCCATGGCTCAGCTATGTGAGCCCAAAATGCTCATTTTTGCTTAGGATTCTTTCTGCTAGGTTTCTATCTCACAAAACAGAAAGGATCCTAACTAATATAATTGACAATGTACTCTATTTTTCGTTTTTTTTTTTTCCTTCCTTTTTGAGACAGAGTCTCGCTCTGTCACTGCCTGTTATAGTGCAGTGGCATCATCATAGCTCACTGCAACCTCAAACTCTTGGGCTCAAGCGATCCTCCTCCCTCAGCCTCCTGAGTAACTGGGACTACAGGCAAGCCCAGCTAATTTTTCTATTTTTTTGTAGAGACAGGGTCTTGCTCTTGCTCAGGCTGGTCTTGAACTCCTGAGCTCAAGCTATCCTCCCGCTTCGGCCTCCCAGAGTGCTAGGATTACAGGCGTGAGCTACCACACCCAGCTGACAATGTACTCTACATTTCAAAGTATCCCCAAAGAGCAGATAGGACTGTTAACCTTCCTTTCTGAATGGCAAAATTGAACCACATAGATACTCAATAATTATTGAATTGCTGTTTTCTACATGGGCAAGGAAAAATATACTATTCTTAAAGACGAAAAATATTGTAAAACACAAGTTCTTCCATGCTGGCCAGTTGGAGTTTCTTCAATTCCCGGGGACATTTGAAGAAAAGCAGTTTTGCTTCCCCTGGGCAGAAACCAAATGTGTTCACTAGTGATTTTGTGAAAAGCACAATTAACCAAGTCAGTGCATTGAACATCTAGAGAGAAAGAAGCAGCCAATAACAGGCTCAGAGACCCAGAAACCTGATCTAAAGCTGCATCTTTAGCTGTATCTTAACTGAGAACTTGCTAAGCACTTGTGAAGGCTGGTGAGAGAAATGTCTGTCCAAATGTGGGTGGCTTCAATCAGTGGCACCCCTCTAAGATATAGTCCTATAAGAAACCCGAAGACTATCATCCCCCATTAGCATCAGCTCTGAGACCTAAAATGGGTGGAGAAAGACAATGAGAAAGAATTCATACTTTTAGGGACAAAATGCTGGCCTTTATTACCTTTGCTGTCTAGTATTGTTGATAACAGTTACCATTAATTCTCCACTTATTACATGCTAGGAAGTACTAAGCATTTCACCTATATTATCTTATTTAATCCTCACACCTTCTTCCATGAGGCAGGTAATATTATCCCCATTTTACAAAAAGAAACTAAAGCTTAACAGGTAAGCAACTTGCCAAAAATACTCAGCTAGTAAGTGGCTGGCCTAGGATTTAAACCTATGTCAGACAGGTTCATGAATTTAACCATTGTGATATACTGCCTCCCAATGCTTAGCCATTGTTTCCCTCCAGTGGAGCTACTGTTTCTTAGTTCCTGCAATATGTCTAACTATTCATTGATCCTGCTACTGGACTGTAACACCATTGAAAGAAAGGAGAGTAATGTTTAGAGATCTCAGATCAGGAAGACCTGGGACTTTTATAATACTTTCAAAGCAACATCTTCCACGATGACAGTTAATCTGGTATGAAATTCTCAGCTTTACTATTTTCCTTCCTGAAAAAGGGTTAATAAGTCTGAGATCCAAGAGATCTTGCAGTAAGTCCTGGAAAAGCTGAACAATGGCTGTTGAATCCCAGTGGTGTGCCCATAAGATGCTTCCTGCTGTAGACAACAGAACATAATTCTCTCTCCAAGGAACTTAGGTCCCTCCAGGTGGCATGGCAGATGATGACACATACCCCATATGCAAACGTGGAGAGTAAACATGCTTTAGTAAAACTGGAGCCACTGTGGCAGAAAGTCAGATTGTCTGCTACTTGACCTGGTCCTCTTAAAGGCTTGAGTCTGGACATTCACCTCTCCAATGACTGAAATACCCATATTGCACAGGCCTGTACCACAGGTCAGCCCATCAGGAGTGTGTGAGAGCTAAGTTGAGACTCGGCAGTAGCCAGCAAGTAGAAATGTGGATTAAAACAAATGGTTTTCTTTGGCAATCTCAATTGCAATGAAGATAAGGAACCCCCTCCCCCATCTCATACTCTGCTCCCAGCTACTTGTCCTTGAGTTAAATGAGGGCTTTTGGCTTTGGCCTCAGGGGGCAAAAACATTGCTTGCTATTTGGGGGTGGGGATGGGGGGAAGCAGTCAACACTTACATGCCTGAATAGACTCTGTCTTAACAGAACTTGAAGAGCTTTGATGAAGAAAGAGAGATGTGATGGCGGCGGTCGATCGTAGTGGTGGTGATGATGTGGAGATGGTGGTGATAACGAAAGAAGAAAACTGTGATGGTGATGTCACCTATAAATACAAGCACAAAGCAGCAACGGAAATCCTTCCGGTCATTGCCAGTCAAAATCATGAAGCAGCTTCGGTTCCCAATCCAACCCCACCGCGGTGCGCCTCCTCTGATCTAAACACATCCAGCTTCAAAATAAAGCGCTGCATCCCTCCCTCCCCCACCTTTCCACCCTTCCACCATTCCTACGCCAAGCTGGGGATGAGACTGCACTGGGGGGTCAAGACGGCTGGGACCTGAGAGTTAAGGGCAGTTCTGTAGTGAGCAGCGCTGAAGTGACCTGAAGGGCCCACCAAAGCACTTCGGAGCAGCTTGGTGGGGGAGTTGGAGGAAAGGACGCAGAAGAGGAGGAAGATAAGATAGCAGGGCAAATAGATTCGATGCCTCATTCTGAGAACCCTGAAGCCAGAGGGAGGCGGAGCGGGCAGCCTTTGGTCGGGAAGAAGAGGCGGGGCAGACGGCCGGCAGGACAGCAGGACAGACAAGACTCTCTTTACCTGACCAGGTGCAGCACCGGTAGCGGCTGTGAGGAGGATGCCGCGCTCCGGTCCAGAGCCAGAGCCCGAAGCCGCCGCTGCGCCAACCTCCGTCGAGGCCCCGCCCTCGCTCCGCCCCCCGGCCAGAGGCCCCGCCTCCCCAGCACGCGCCGGCCCGACCGGCTGTTTGGGGGAGGTGAGCAGTGGACTGATTGGCAGGGCTCACAACCAATGGAAACGTGCAGCGGCGCCCTGGGCGGGTAGCTGGGGAGGCGGGGCGGGAGACAGCGGAGCCCAATCAGCAGCCGAGCCGCTGGGCCTGGCAGGGGCGCAGCACGGTCTCTCAGCACCGTCAGGTCCAGCCTGCTGGGTTGGAGGCGGTGGTAGCTAGGCTAGGTCTAGGGCAGACAGCCAGGACAACAACCAATCCCCGGCTCTGTGTCCCCAGCTTGCGGGTTCCCCGACACCTCTCAGAGCATCCCTCTGGACTGGTTCGCAGCGATGCGGGAAGGGAGCGGGTCTGGGACTCCCCAGATTCCCAAGGTTCCCACGCCGGCGAGACCCGGAGAGGCTGTTTCGCTCCGGTGGTCTGGTCAGCGCCCTTTGCCCCTGCACCCTCGTTCTAGCCATTCTCGATCATAAGTGCTAAAAGGAGCAAAGGAGAACTCAAGAAATAGAATCCACACGTAAACCCAAACCCTATGTCAGACTTTCCCTCTTCCCATCTCCCACCCACCCTCCAAATACTTTTTTAACCAGAACTGCTGGATGGCGGGTAAATCACTTTGACTACACTGAGTTAAAAGCAAAATAGGTTTAGGCAGAAAAATGAGCAAGGACCTTGGGGATCTGGGGAAAAAAGACTGAGTCTGGACGTCAGGAGGCCTGGGCTTCACAAGGGCGTTTGTCTGCTTGTTTGAAAGCTGCAGAGTTGAAGACCTTGTTACTACGATTTCTGTGCTGGTGACTCAGTATAGACCTTGATGCCAAGGTAAACTGTTTTGCCCCAAATAAGAGTCTAATCATTACTGAAATGAACTACCTTCAAGCCTTTCATAAGAGGATTTAAGAGACCTTAATGACGTCGAAATTTGGTACGTGATTTGGGTAACATTGAGATCTTTTCCAAATAGGTAAGCAAGAAAGGGCATTGCCTTTAATCTCCTTCTTGATAAATGCACAATGTATCATCCAGCTGGTACTTGAAAATAGAATCATGTCCAGAATAGGTTCTGCTTTCCAATAAAAAATAAATGGAAAAAAATCGGGAAGATATTGGGGGTATAGCTCAGTGGTAGAACATTTGACTGCAAAAATTGGGAAGATATTTTAAAGTGATTTTTCCATCAATTTTTTTCTAGAAATAATAAGAAATAATAGTTTATGGGAACTCTGATTTATTCTTACTTGTAATATTAGTCAAACACTGATAGACACTTTATATACATTATCTCCTTCAATCCTCACATCTTCCCTATGTAAATTCTACTTATAGATAAGAAAACTGAGCCTCCCAGAGGCTCCCAGAGGTCAGGTAATTGTCTTTGGGTCACATAAACACAAGTAGAGTCAATACTAGGTCAATACTTCTCCTTTTTAATACTCACATGATCAATTAGAAGAGGAATAAGAAGCATTAGTAAAACTCTTTTTTTTTTTGAAGCTTTTTTCTTTTTACCTGAAAACTGTCATAGACCGATCCAGTTCCCACACTACTGACTTCTTGAAACTGTAGCCTCATAAGCACTTCCAAGAGTGAAGCGTCTCCTCTGAAATGTGTTGGGGGCAATTGCAAGTCAGCTTTGCTCATAGAAGGGAGCTGTGATTTGATATTGATGAGAAGGAAGTAAATTTTTACAAGGCTTGAGTCGAACTAGATTTTAATTGATGTAAGATTCTGTTAAAGTATACCAACAAAATATACAAATACCATGGTCGTGAGATCTTAGTCCTAGAAAGGAAAAAAAGGGTGATAACCCAAAGTCTTATTCTGGCACCGACTTTTAATCCAACCTGGAAATATGTACTTGTTCTAAGCCAAGGGGGAAGGGGGGCTGTTAAAGAGAAAGGAGAAGAAAATTATTTTCCCAAAGAGTCTATTTATAAAGATAAAATATAAATAAGTTAAAGGTTTTAGATCCACTAATTAACAGGTTAATGGTATAGACATTTACATGTCCTTGTTTAATAAACAGTTATTAAGTGCCTAATGTATGTTAGATACTGTACTAGATTCTGGAGATACCCAGTTCTATAAAGCCCATTTCCTAACCTCAGTGAAGCACAATCTCATTGAGGACACCCAATCTAGACCGTTCTTGAAGAGATCACTTTATTAACATAATTATTAGTCTTCACAACCACCCAGCAGAGTAGGTATTATCCCCACTTCAGAGATGAAGAAACTGAGACTATAGAGAGCAATAACTCACTTGAGATTGCACATTTGAGACAAAGTCAGGGCCAGGCACGGTGGCTCATGCCTGTAATTCTAGCACTTTGGGAGCCCAAGGCAGGAGGACTGCTTGAGCCCAGCAGTTGGAGGCTACAGTGAACTATCATGACACCACAGCATTCTAGCCTGGGCAACAGAGTGAGACTCTGTCTCAAAAAAAAAAAAAAAAAAAGACAAAGTCTTAGCTCCAAATCCTTCTAATTTAGAGGCACACATTTTTGCATTACACCATGCTGCCTTCCTAAGAAAAAAGGCTATGTCTAATAATCCTCACAGGAATATATGATACAATGTCTGTGAATTTAAAAATACCGAATTTGGTCAATTTTCTTATGATAGGACCCTAATTTCTAAAGGGAACCAAGAAAACATAAATGATGGTACCAGCCTACCTGGGGTTTATGATATTATTTATATGTCCTCTTTTTAAACCCCCAATGGTAAGTAGATGGATTTCATATGATACCCCATTCATTCCCAAACTCTATTCTTTGCCTCAAAGTTCGCTTTTAGTAAAATGAACTAGTGAAAATCACTCCACAGTATGGTCAGAAGACCAGTGGGATTGACCTTACCTGCTTGTTGGAAATGCAGAGTCTCAGGTCCATCCCAGACCTCCTGAATTAGAATTTGCATTTAAGAAAAATACTCAAAATGGGCCAGGCTTTGTGGCTCACGCCTGTAATCCTAGCATTCTTGGAGGCCGAGACAGGAGGCTTTCTTGAGGTCAGGAGTTCATTCAAGACCAGCCTCAGCAAGAGCAAAGCCCCTGTCTCTACTAAAAATAGAAAGAAATTAGCCGGGCAACTAAAAATACATAAAATTAGCCAGGGGTGGTGGTGAACGCCTGTAGTCTCAGTTATTTGAGAGGCTGAGGCAGAAGGATTGCTTGAGCCCAGGAGTTTAAGGTTGCTGAGAGCTAGGCTGACACTCTATCCAGGGCAACAGAGCAAGATTCTATCTCAAAAAATAAAAAATACTTCAAATGATTCTGATGAACTAAAACTTGAGGACTGTTTAACCTTTGTGAAATGCATTTAATAACTCCAGCAGCTTACTGCCCAGAAAGGCTTGCTCCTGACCCTAGACTGTAGTGGGGGGGGGGAGGAAAGGGGAGAAGAGTGGATAGGAACATCTGCAATACACATATTCACTTATGCTCCTGTCATTACCTCCCAATGCAAGAAACATTACTGCCCACAGATTACTCTTTAACTTCTCTCAAAAGATTAAACTACCTCTTTCCTACCAGAAGGGGAGGAGAAGCTTATGCCAGGGTTTGGACTCAAATGTATCCTATGCTATAGCTAAAGCGTCCCAGTCCTGCTAAGACCTTCTACAGTTAATAAAAGCCTATAGTTCAACCAATAAATGCTTCCTGTCAATGAACAAGATTAATGGGTCTTCCCAGCATTAAGCTCTAGGTCAAATGCTGCTTCCTCCAAGAAGCCTTTCCTCATTCCCTGTCAGAGTTAATTTCCAGTTCTGTGCATCTGTAGCATGTTGTTTGTACTTCTCTTATTGCACTGTCTCTCCTAATGGGCTGCAGACACATTTGTTTCCTCCTCTGGATTCAAAGCAATTTGAAGGAAGGGATTGTCTGTGGTTTGCCTTTTCATTCCCCCTAACACCTTGCATATTAAAGTGATCTACTTTGTTTAGTTCAATCACTGTCCTTTCCTGAGGTGAGTGGGTGACTTCAATATGTGACCTAGAAAATAATGAAGGAAATTAGAAATATTATACCTCAGAATATGGTGTTTTGACATACTGGATTGGCTGAAGAAGCCTCAAAGTCTCTCTGACCTTCCCCAACCCCACCACCACCACTGACTCTCCCAAAATCTTTGACGTCTCTTTACCTACTTAAGATCCAGACCCAACTAGGAGAACAATTGTCCTTTTCTTCCCCTCCCTGTAAGACCAGAGGTGTGACCACACCTGAACAGACTCTTTAAGAAGATAATGTCCAGTCTCTGAGACTCATTTAAACTCCAAAAGGGAACTATTTACCAGTTAATCTTCCTTCCCAGTGCATTCATCCTCCCTAGTGGTCCTTTGTTGCCTGTCCACAGAATTTCTCTTTCCTCCTCCCATAACCCATCTTACCAGAAAGGCATATAAGCTTCTGAATCCCACTGGGGAGTTGAATCCTCATTTTCTGGCGTTCCCATGTATACATATTAAATAAATTTGATAACTTTTCTCTTATTAATCTGCTTTACTGTGAGTTGATTTTTCAACAAACCTTCTGAGGATGAAGGGGAAGTTTTGCCTGCACCCCCACAATCAAAAGAGTTGGTCAAAAAAGAAGCAGAGAAACAAGATGTAGAGGAAAGAACACAAGCATTTTGGTGGTACCATTTGAAAGGACTCCAATCCAGGCGAGGAGAAAAGAGATGGGATGTGGCAGGTGACATTATCTGTGGCTACAGGGTCCTACCTTCTTATTAAGTGACCAGTCAGAAGCAAGGAGTTTCTTTTACTTAAGAGCTGACATAGGAGATAGAGAATCTATAGAACTGGTGTATGGATGTCTGAGAGACCAGTTGGAGTGAAGATGGGGTAAGACACTTGGGAGTAAGTCCTGGGAGGGTGAAGGGGTAGCCACAGGAGGAGCATCCCAGCTAGAGCAATCCCAGGGACGTGGACTCTCCCTTCTCATAGGGAAGGGAGGTACTCCAACAGGAATGAGAGCATAACAAACAATTCTAGAAAGGGCTCAATATTTCATTCCACTAACTAGTTATGTGACCCAGCCCAAATCACCTTAACCAATCTAGGCCTCAGTTTCTTCATCTGTCACTAATGGGGGATGACAAAGCTTATTCCAAAGTGCCTGCCACAGGGCCACTAATGTTAATGTTCTTCTTTGTCCTGAGCTAAATGTATATATACAACATTCTCCAAGATAGATCTTGCATTTATTTCAATCCCAAGACAAACAATCTATGAGAGGGAAAGGCCATCCATGGGAAACATTAACCATGAAACCAATGATTACATCCCTGTAAAATGTAGGACACTGGGAGCAACCCTAATCTCCAAGATGTTTCCACCCCATTTGCCCTTGGCTGTGTAATCAGCTTTTCATCTCAACGCTGGATAAATGCAACTTGCCTGCTGCCGCATTTGTCCTAATACAAATGCTGCAGTATTAATCAATAGCTACTCATCATCCCCAAATTCCCTGAAAATACTAATCTCTGCAATATATCCAGGGATCTCGGACACAGAAAAACAAGGTTTTGTGCTGCAGCAATGTCACTTAACATGGGTTTACAGCCTGAGAAAAGATAAATTGGGCCATGGAAAAGAACTTAAACAACAATTCAAAATATTTACTCGGACCACCAGAATGACACCTCTTCAGACTGAGGGGGCTCATTCTCTTCCGATGCATCATCCGTATTTATTTATTTCCCAACTCCTTCCAAAAAGGATTTGAAATGGCAAATTATCCTTGTAACATTGCAATGTGTAGGTGAACATTGTGGAGGCTGGTAAAATGTTTGCAGACTGACAAGACTTTTTTAACTTGCCTACAGAAGTCTTAAAAATATCTTAAATGCTACCTGAAGCACCATATGGAGAAATTACTCTCACTTAGCTACAACCATAATTGCATTCATGCTGTCATTTTGTACAAAGAAAGCAAGAACTTGAATCTCAAACTGAAACCATGAAGTCACTCTGCATATTCTCTGAAAAAGCTTAGGTTGGACTTGACAGGAAAAGTCATAATGATTATAGTTCTCTTTAATATAGGGGAGTACAGTGACAAGTGTGAGTGTTTTCATGCCAATAGGTGTATCTTCAGACTAAACTACAGCAAGACTTGCATTCAGTAAAATCCTACTGACTTGTCATTAGCTGGCAGGACAGGCTTGGTGTGCTGCTTTGTCAAAAGGTCATTTGCTGAGTCACAAAAGGCACCAGGCTGCACCCCTAAGGGCAGGAGAAAAATAACAATAGGTTTCCAAGTCACCTACTTTGTGGTGAACAACCCAAAGGTGATGGGCAGGAAAGAATATCCCCAGCTGGAGCAGAATTTCAGACAACAGCACAATCATGTTCCGTGGCATAAATTAGCCTAGAACAGCAGCAGTCAGAGGAATCAGAGCCAAAGGCAGCAGGCTCTGCAGAGAACAGCCGCAGCCTCAAACAGATAGGAAAGCTTTTTTTAAAAATGATTTTTTAAATTATAAAAGCATCACATGATCATTGTAATTTGAAAAATACAAGAAAGCACCAAGGAGAAAATAAAAATTGATCGTAATCCCACCATTCATTTATTTAATCAGCAAGTATTTCTTCATCCCCTTCCAAACACCAGGGCCCTTTTCCAGGCACTGCCTGCCATCTTGCACTTGCAGTGCATGACAGGAGACAGAGATAAATAATATAATCACACAAAGGAGAGGATCATCACTCCCCAGGCTAAGTACCACAAGGAAAGTAATGCAGTCTCTAAAAGCAGATTATAAGGGGATCTGGCCAGACTCATGGAGTGGAGGGAGGAGTGGTCTTGAGAAGGCTTTCTGAAAAGGTGACCCTTAAACTGAGACCTGAGGAATTAATTAGTCAAAGGAGGGATGAAGAGCCAACCAGGCAGAAAGAATAACATGCAAAAGCTCCCTGGCAGGAGGGAACACGAAGTGAAGAAGCCAGTGTGAACAGACTAATAGAGTTGGAAGGCGGGGGTGAGACACGAGCCTGGATAGGTAGATGGGGCCAGACCACATAGGGCATTGTGGGTCTTCACATAAGCCTTTCAGATATTTTATTTATGTGTATATATGTGCATATATGTGTGCATATGTGTATATATATAATATGTGTACATATGTTTATATATAATGTGCCACCTATATGTGTGAATATGTGTGTGTATAGTTTAATTATTACCATAAAACAGCCAAATTTCCCTTCAGAAAGTATGTATCGATTAACACTCTTGCACTGTATGAGTGTCGATTTCACTTCATCACCCTTTATCTTCTTTTTTTAACTTCAACATTTGATAAGCAAAAAGTATATCATTTAAGTTTTCATTTAACAGTGAACAAATATTTATCTCTCATTGTTCTTGTACTCACTTCCCAGAGAGCAGGGCATTTCTTCTCAGTGAAATAAGTATGATACTGTTCATGTGAGTTAAGAGCACCTGTTAAATGTTGGAAATATCTCTTGCAAAGATTCAGCCTGAGTATGTAATGTTCCCTCATTACTCATCCCAGAATAAAGGCATTAAAAGGTGAGAGCAATCCATCAAATTAGTATTAGCCATTAGTCTTAGCTTAAATTAACGTATGAGGTTTATTTCCTTCTGGCCAAACATAGTACAGCCTGAGGGGAAAAGAGAAGTCCACTTAGGCTTGTTGAGAAGAGAGAAAAGGATCAGATCTAGGGCTTGACAGGAAATGGGTCAGTCTGAAGGAGGTAATGAATGGTGGGACCCAAACCAGGGACCCATGAAGAGGCTTCATGACAAGGAGAAAGGGGAAACCAACAGGAAGATGGGGCAGCAGAGAGAAGCAGCTTAAACACAAGTTTGACAGCTTCACCATTCTGCTGAGGGGAAGCAGTGTTCGTTTGCTTGCAACCTGTGGAAAGACTCACTGGCCTCCCATCTATCCTTAAGTCCCTCTGCACAAATGGATTTTAATCTCAGGAAATCAGGACTGTGATCGAGGGCGTGTGGAGGCTGCAGAGGCTTGTGCATAGGTCACACGTGGCATACTCGGCATCCCTGGGGGCTGAAATCACAAAATAAAGCTGGCAAAGCTTCATCTGTAGGGAGGACTGGGGAGTGGGGTGGAGAGTTTTAGCTATTTTCATATGCTGGGGCACCAGACTCTTCACAGCAATGGTTAGAAGGGATTCAGGCCAGAGAGCTCACTGTAATAACACTGGAGTACTTTAACTTGAGAACTTGATGAAATGGGAAGTTGAGAAAGATTGAAAGCATGCCAAGTGTTAAGTTCAACACACATTTTACTATATGATATATGTGCGACAAGCCACAAATCCAATAAAGTGTTTCCTATGTAAATTTCCAGTTCCAGCTCAGCAGAGGCTGATGGGGCTATCACATGCTCTCTATTGTGGTATACAGTGGATTTCTCTTCTTTTGTCTGCCTCATGTTCTGTAGATGACTTTGTATAAGTCTCGGTTCCACATCGGATCTGTATATCCGAATCTGTCTTCATGGGCATGCAACCTGTGCAGTCAGTTACATAGGGCCCTGAGCATGGAAGAGCTCCACACTGTTTAATGCCCTGCTGTTGCCATCTTGAAATTCTTTCTTTCTGAGCAAGGGGACTCACATTTTCTTTTATTTATTTATTTATTTAGACAGAGTCTTGCTCTGTCACCCAGGCTAGAGTGCAGTGGCATCAGCCTAGTTCACTGCGACCTCAAACTCCTGGGCTCAAATTATTCTCCTGCCTCAGCCTCCTGAGTAGCTGGGCCTACAGGCATGCGCCATGATGTCCAGCTAATTTTTCTATTTTTAGTAGAGACTTGGTCCTCCTCTTGCTCAGGCTGAAGGGGCTCACATTGTCATTTTGCACCAGGCTCTGTAAATGTTGTAGTTGGTCTTTGTTATATCCTGTTACCAAGACTCTTGTTTCCAATATTGAAAAGTTCTAGAGAATTCACAGTGTAATTATGTGGTTAAGAGAATATATTCAAAACAAGATAAACCAGGATTCATGTCTTAGTTCTGCCACTTCCTAACAGCATGAGTTTTGAAATACAAGATCTCTCTAAAACTAAAATTCATCTGTGCCTACCTCATAATTTTTTCTTTTATTAAAAATAAAATGTGGCAAAGCACTTAGCACTCTATTTGGCACAATGCATGAAGATACCATTAGTATATGATTAGATACAATTTAATTTTATTGTCTGCATTTATTGTGCTATTTAATTAAGACTTTGCTTCCCTCCAACATGATCAGCAAGATGTTTGACACTGATTACCATAGTAACAGCTTGTCTGACTATGTGGTCCTTCAAACCTCCATCCCTCTCTGTCTCCTTAGTTGTCACACTTTGTTCTCTCTCTGGCCAGTGACTGCTGATTTCTTCCCCCTTTATGTTTCTCCCATTTAGCATTCTGCATTCTCTTCGTGGCCATGAGAGGGTGTTTTCATTCTGCAATTTTAGACAGAAAGAATAACTCCCTGATTGGGATCTTGGCTAAAAATGGATTCCAGATTCTCAAGTCATTCCCCACCACTTCACTGCCATCCCACGGCAACTCCTATAGAGCACCATCAAGCACCAGTCCTACCCACAGCAGTGCAGCATTAACCATTTCATATTCCAGAACCTTCATTTAAACCATACACACGGGTATGTGCATGCACACACAAAGACACAGGTAAATAAAAATAGGTGTCTAAATAAAGAGCAAAAATGGGCAGCCAGAAGTATTTCAGAAGAAGTGTTCTGATGCCTGCACCTCACATGGAAATGCATAAAAATCAAGATGGACTGATGGATAGGCAGAGGGATGGATAGATAAATATGTGATAAAGTAAATATAGCTAAACGTTTCCTATAGAAACTAGGCAGTAAGGACATGGGTTTTCATTGTATAGTTATTTTTCTGTACATTTAAAAATTTTTGTAATAAAATGTAGAGGGAAGTGAAGCCAGTCATGTATTGTTTGCTTGCATAGTCTGTGAAAATAAGAAAATGTAATAAAATCCAGAGTTTTATCTTTGTGTAAAAATCTAAATTTTGGCAATACTGAGCCCACATACCAATGGGTAGCTGGAGCTGAGTAGCAGCTGCCTTTGCAGGAGACATGAGTTCGCCAGTCCCACAGTCCCTCCACTTCTTGTTCTATTGCCTTATGTCCTTCCTGAGTCACTCATTTAGGTTTCCCACTTGACCCTCATAGACATTTAAGCTTCAACTCTTGCTGTAAATACACACATCAGTGGATTATGGGATTACTTATTTATAAAAATATTCACTCCACAATTCATTTTCTAAGCATTTTTGACATGGAGTCTTTAAGGTTCTCCCTCAGAAGTGTCTATAAATTTCCTGAAATTATATGAAAAATATTGTGCCTGTGTCTTTATGTTCATCTTTCTGGAAAGGTAGCCCATAGCTTTTTATTAGGTTCTCAAAGAGATTCATGATTCAAAAATAATTAAGAACTACCATAAGAGCTGTACTAGTATATTTTAAATGATTCAAATTTTAAAAATGCCATCCATACATAACCAATCAGGTATGCTGTTACCCTGGATAACAAGGCACCTGTATACCCCTTTTAGAACCAGAACAGGTCAGCATCTGTGTGTATGATTGTGAGTGAGTGAGTGTGTGTCTAGCAGGTAACGTGAGATTTATTGAAGATGAAGGACCAGCTAGTGTGGTCCCCAAACATTCTCTGGGATCCCAGTGTCAGACATCTTCTTCATGAACGTACATGAAGGGCTGGTGATATCTCCATTTCTGCTTCCCTTGCCATATTAAGCTCTTCAATTCTGTCACTGGCAATCTTCTGAAAAATCCCATCTCATAGTTCCTAGCTTCATTACATCTAAGTATATCCATAAAAGTCAGGGTATGGAATCACATATAGGTGATGAGTTCCAAAAAAGACAACTGGAAAGACAAACTGATAAGAGTCCAATATATTATACCATCTAAAGATTATAGTTATGACCTAGACACTCAGAGGTTTTTTTTGACAGAGGTACCCAGTGTTTATGTAAATTTGACAATGACCTCCCACCCTATGCATCTATCAACTTGGTAGCTGAGGCCAGGGAAACCTGACAACCAGGCCTACATACAATAGAACCACTAAGGACCCAGATTATCAGCTGAGTCTGCACTCCCCAACCTTCTCTACCTGTCCCTTCCCAAATCAGCTACCTCTCCACTTAACTCACTCTTAAAAAAACTTTCTGCTGTGGTTGAATATGTCTCCCAAATTTCATGTGTTGGAAACTTAATCCCCAAATTTATATGCTGATGAAATTTGGATATAAAGCCTTTGGGAGGTAGTTAGAATTAGATAAGGTCATCAGCGTAGGGCCCCCATGGTGGGACTGGTGGCTTTATAAGAAGAGGAAGGGAGACCTGAGCTGATGTGCTCCTGCTCTCTTGCAGAGTTGCCCTCTGCCATATAGTGGCACAGCAAGAAAGCCTCACCAGATGCCAGCCCACTGACCTTGGTCTCCCCAGCCTCTAGAACCATCAGCTAAATAAATTTCTATCCTTTATAAGTTACTTGGTCTGTGGTATTCAGTTATAGCAACAGAAAATGGATTAAGATACTCCTGTTTATTCGATTCCCTGAGCCAAGTAGAAGTATGAAGATAAACCTAGACAGATTTTTCAATCTCAGTACTTGAAATTTGAGGCCAGATGTCATTGCTTTCAGTGACTGTCCTGTACCTTGTAGGATCTTTAACAACATCCCTGGCTCCTACCCACTTAATGCCAGGAGCACCACTCATCATCTAGAGGTGAAAACCAAAAATGTCCCCAGACATTGTCAGATGTCCTGTGGGGGCAAAATCATGAGTGATTTAACATTAATCATATCATTTAATCTTACGCCAACTCTTCAAAGCTCTGAGAAAAAGTTCATGATTAGGCCACAGAACTGAGACTGGAACAAAGGTCTTCTGTTTCCAAAACCGGAATTCAACCACCACACCAGAGCTGCCCCAAAACAAGTGCTAAAGTGCTATTGGGCCAAGGTTCTTTGGATTTTTCTCTACAGTGCTAATTCTGCTTTTTAGGGGCCAGAACACACATTAACTCCTTCCAGGTTGCTCTCTTCTTAATTGTACTTACTGCGTTTGTACCTCAGCTTCACCTCAGGTAACCCAATTCACTCACCAAGAGATATCACTCCTACTTATTGGATTTTTGGATGGCTTTCACAATAGACCTTCTTTAGGACAAGCGATTCAGCTTGTTTTTTCTCATTTACACAGAAGCATCCAATGCCTGAATACTAGAGTCATGTGAGGTATAAGGATGCTCCCAGCCAGGAAGAAGACAATGCTAACTACTGAGCTTGAAGTTGTGATTCCCTGTGGATAAGGGAAAACAGGAGCAAAAACAAGGCACACCTCACAGGGCTCTGATCTTTCCTTCCATCCACACTTGTTACAGGGTGCTTCTACCTCTAGGCCAACAGATGGTTCGGCTTTCTGCTACAGTGAAAGAGGAGTGTGTTTGCTCCCACAATATTGACAGGCCAGCTGTTTTACTAAGTGTGATCATTAACAAAAATGCAATTCATCTTGTACCATCAGCTTTCAAATCATGTCTCAAAGGATTTTTTTTTAAGCCAGGTTCACAACTGGAGTGGAACTAGGATTAATATGACCAGATGTCTCTGCTAGTCACCTGAATTTATTGTCTTCCCTAGTCTGGCCATCTGGCCCCCACGCTGGAGCAGAGACTCATTGACTCCTTGCCAGAGAGCATGTGACTTGAATAACCACATTTTATACAAGTCTAGAATATGAGAGAGGGAGAAGAAAGGAATTGATAGAAAAATGATCATCATTAGAATTTTCTTTACTTCCAAGTTTTATTTTAGGGATTTGTATATCATTGGTTTAGGGCAGCATTTTGCAACTAGTTCATCCTGATGTTTTAAACCGTAAGACAAGGATAGGCACTTAAGACATTTTATGTTGACTACATGAAATATATTTATATTCAGAAAAACAAGAGGAGTAGAGAAGAGAGTCCTTGTTTTGTTTTCTCTTTTTCAATAATTTCCCTTAATAAGCCAATTGGCTTATCTTTGGCAAATTGAAGAGATTAAGCTAGTTAACAAAAGTTCTTGCCATCTGAGTAAGTTCTTGGGAAAAATTGCTGGAGAAGTTTATAAGGTTTAAAAAACCCACTTAAACAGATGACATTTGCACAAAGTTAACAGTAAGTTGAAACTTAAAAATAAATCTCTTTTATAATGTTTGGAGATTAGAAAGTCCCACCTTTGAACTTTTACCATTAGGCAAATTTTTTATATAATTATAATCTAAATCACCTCTTCCCCGTTTCCCTTCATCCTCATAATAATGTATTAGAGAAGATGCTGTATCTGGTCTTAGAGCTCTCAGGAACCTGGGATCTGCCTGGAGATAAACCTGGTGAAACTCTCAGCCCAAAGGCCTTGAGGATTTAACAATGCCAGCAATCAGGGCCCCAGCTGAGCTAGCAAGTCCCCTTGAAATTTAAGTCGGCTGTCCCACACCCTTCACAAAACCAGATTCTGAAGATGGACCCACCTGACTAGCCTGAAATAAAGTCACTTGGGCAAAAAACAGCTAGCCAGAATTATAAACCTAAGAGGACACTGGAGCCACCTTGGACTCATTTGGGTAAAGCTAGTTTTAATCCTTTTTTGTTTTGTGCTTAGTTTAGTTTCGTTTTGTTTTTAATGATTTTTTATCTTTAGTTAGAAATTTAAAAACAACCCAGAGTAACTGGAGATCAGTAATTAGAGATCACACTAGGGCTTAGACACTGAATATTTGTTTGGGGTAGGAGAGGATGACAGGGGAAAAAATCCGTATTATATTAGCAAGAAGCATTTCCCAGTCCCCACCAGAACCAAGTGTTCTCATCTAGAGAGCCTGAGAAAATAGCCCCTCAATTAAGATTAATATCAGAGCACGTAAAGGATAATGGTTTCATTGAATATTCAATTATAAGCCAAACTCCTTCTCTCTGGTTGGAAATGCCTTCTCAATCTCATAAAGATTTTGACATTAGAAAGTAAAGGACAAGAAGAAGACCAGACAAGACAAGTTTATAAGAGTAGCATGCAGAAGATTTCTGTCATCTTTATGAAGCTGGAGAAAAAAATCCAAGGAAAACAGCTGGAGGTTGTGTTTAAAAGTGTTGTGTGAGCTTTTACCTTCAAATTATGTCATTAAAGAGCTTATTTTAATTGTCTGGAGGGGAAATGTAGCTTATTTCCTTGACTTTGGGGCCATTCTAGAATTTTTTTTCAGGTTTTCTATATCTAATTGTCCCCATTTCCATTTTTAGGTAAATGGTATATGGTATAAAATTAACCTTCTCAGCTACATTTGTATTTCTTTCTCTGCCTCGCACACTTATCCATTCTGTTTACAGAGATGTGATTACGTTATGATTTACTTTAGCCATTTCATCATGTTCTATTTTAATGTTTCAGATGTACACAACATTAACAAGAGTAATTTTCTGTAACAAATTTATTCAAAGACTTCCAGTTCTTATTTTCTTCGCATTTCATCTCCAAATGTCAACCACTCCAGAGTTTTCATTTTGCTGCAGCTTAATATCAAATCTCTTATCACTAGTAAAATATGTATTAATATACCCTGTGGGCCTTTGACTCCTTCGTTTATCTCCCCTGAATTTTAACGAGGACTCAATTGAATTGTGAATATCAACATGATATTAATTATGGCTAATATCTGTTGAAAACCAACTGTCGCCAGACACTATGCTTATTGGATGAGGCAATCTGCCGTGACCCCTGAGCATCCCTGCATATTCTTGTCATGTATGCCAAGAATGCAAAGCTCTGACCACTCTTTAGCCAGGCCATTTCTTAGGGTTGTGTTTGTAGCAAGTAATCTTGAGGGACTAGGTAATATTTCCTCTTGAGCAAAGAAGAGGCTTTTGTCCTTATATACTTACTATAAAATGCTGAATCCCCAAGCTTAGTATCCCTCTCCTATAATGCAGTGTGTAAGCGTCTATCACAGGCCTTGTGTTGCCCCCGTGGAACTTGGGGGACAGAGAGAGCCAGTGAAAATGGGCATGAAGCTCTGGCTACTGCTTTGCTGTGGGTAACAAAGTCCTTTGGCTCTGCCCTAGGAGTCTTTTGTCTTCTGTCAGCAACCTGTGGCAGGCTAACTTGTCAGCTTCTACACAGGTAAAATTGCAGACCCTGCTTGCACAGTTCCCAACAAAGTCTTATACATTAATTTTCGCATTTAATCCTCACAAGGCTCCTATGAGACTCTTACCTTCCACGTTTCTGATGTTATCTACTGATGACACTTTTCTTCATTATCGGGTCTGGATCCCATTGCCAGTTCTCTTTTCAGCACCCTCAACTCCACATGCTTCCCCTGCAAACACCAGGTACAGCCCACAAAAATGGACCGATCCCAGTGAAACTTCTCTACACCTGTGCCACTGAGTGCAATCCTTCTGTCTGCAGTCACACATTCACACCATCCAGCCTCAGCTGAGCCTCCAACACCATTTATGACTTCCTTTTGCTTGTCCTTGGGCAGTTTTTTCCCCTTCTCCTCAGACACCAAAACTTCACTCTTTCTTCAAAGCCGCTTCTCTAATTCCTCGGTTCCAGTGTCCTATTTCACAGAAAGCATAGAAGAAATTGCCAAGACATAACTCTATCAACTCCCCTACACACAGACCCTTAAAGGTGTATCTGTGAACATCCCCCATGACCTCTTTCCTTAAGAGGCTGAGCTGTTCAAGTCAAATGCTCCCCCCACCCCCGTGCTTTGATTTCCTCTCTGCCCGCCCATCACATCCAGATTATGCTGGAATTCCCCTCAAGTCTCCTAGCCTGGAAATGAAGGCTTTCCCCAAGACTGCTCCCTGGGATCTCTTCCCCCATTTCTCTCCTTTTCACAGTTAGGTGACTCCTCCTCACCCCCCACTCACCCCTCGCCAGGCTTCCCATCCATTGCCCCACAGAGGTGCTAGGGCAGCATTCAGCTAGGATCTCCTAACTGCCCAGTCCAGTGGATCTCTCTCCTCTCCACACACCTAAACCACAGGGACAAAGGGAGGGAGAGTGTGGAAGTGGGGAGGAGTGAGGCTGGGGTGTTCTGTCCTGGTTCAGGGACACGGCCAACAGGTGGTAACCCTGCAGGGAGCAGTCATAAGAAGAAATATCCTGATCTCACCCTTCTCCCTCCCTCTTACCTCTTGGTGCTCCACCTTGGCTATGCTCACCTGAAAGCAGGGGAGCTGTTTATACAGTCCATACAAGTCAACCTCCAGGCCACAGGGAGCAAGCTGGAAAAAGTTGAGAGTTGACTGGGAGGGCCAATGTCTTCCACATCTTATAATCACCTGAAGTACCCCACACAACACCCTGTATGAGGATGTCTTAGCTATATTCTTTTCAAATCTTTAATAAACAACCTAAATTCTTGTCTCTGGAAACAAGAAAAGAGAAGACAGCATATCTGGCAATTGAAACATGGCATAAAACCTAAAATTACAGATGAAGTAAATGGCTTTAGATTTTCCCTATTAACATAGGCAAAAGCACCATCTAGTAATAAATTTCTAAGATAATTTTAAACCATATAATTACAATGTTAAATGATCATAAGATGTCAAGTGTTACCGTGTAAGGAGTTGACATTTGAAGAGGCTAGTGAACTAAGCGGCTGCTTATAATACATGACCTTCAAAGAGGATTTGTTGGGTAATTTGTTACGTAGGGAAGAGAAAATCAGAATGTATTTTTCAGTTTGGGGGTAAATTACTTGGCCATTTTTTGGATACTATTTTCACCATGTGCTCATGTGTCCTGTGGTAGTATATAGCATACCCATCACTGCTGTTTAATTTTCTTAGAAACAGATATTTATCTTAAAGTGGAAGAGTCAGATAGTCCTTGACTTCATGACTTCCCTTGGCTGTCCACTGTATTTAATCATTTGACAACTTCCTCCCTTTACACGCCATGGGCAAACATCAAATTTGAGAGTGAAAAGGACCTTGAAGATAATTGAGCTTAACACCAAAATTTTACAGATGAAGCTAACGTCCAGAGATGCCACAGGTATGATCAAGACCAAGCAGCAGCTATTAGGAAGGAGATAAAACAAGAATTCAGATTCTCATAACACTTAATAACTCTGTTATTTTTCTACTTTCACTGAATTTGTAAGGGGCCACTGAAATAAAATGTGGAGCAAATCTTTCCTTAAATCCTGTCCCACCATCAAGAGGCTCCTTCATTTGGAAGCTGCTCAGAGAGGTGTGTGCTACACAAGGCTGAGCATCTGGGCACCTGTGCTAGAACCCAACCTCTGACCCCAACAGTTGTAGGTGCTTCGACCACAGCCTGAGTGATAATATTCCACAGCCAGGATTCTATTACTGTTATGGTCAGCATCAGGGAAAGGACAACCTCAGTGGCTGGAAACAGGACCAATTTGGAATCAAGCCTTGGGTTCCATCCATACGGTATAGTCTATGTGTCTCACCAGATTCTTACAGCCCCTGAATAGGGAGTAAATTTAAAATATTTTAATATTTTGGCCAGTCCACAAAATTGCATACCACTAATTTCACCAGTAAGAGCCAAATTTCTAACATTCAAACATATTAACTAGCCATTAATTTTATAGATAAAAATTCACTTTTGAAATTCATATTATTGGCCAAGCTTCTGATGTCAACTGGATTAGGGGTAAGAGAAGCACATGTAGCTGTTGTCTTTAAAGTACAGGCTTGCTGATTAGAACACTAGCTCCCCATCTAGACCAGCTGCATTCACGACTGGAATACCAGGCTGAGGCTGGGCTGTAGGTTAACCTAATCTAATATAGGCACATAATATTACACAGTCTATGCTGAAGCATCTCAAGGACATTTGCAGACATTGGAATTAGATGACTTCTTTTTCTCTCTTTTTTTAATTTTGATTGATTGATTGATTGATTGAGACAAGGTCTCACTCTGTTGTTAGGGCTAGAGTGCAGTGGCATCATCATAGCTCACTGCAACCTCCAACTCCTGGGTTCAAGCGATCCTCCTGCCTTCTGAATAGTTGGGACTACAGGTGAGCGCCACCACACATGGCTAATTTTTCTTTTTTTTTGTAGAGACGGGTCTTGCTGTGCTACTGAGGCTGGTCTCAAATCTCCTGGCCTCAAGCTATCCTCCCACCTTGGCCTCCAAAAGTGCTAGGATTATAGGCATGAGCCAAGACACTGGCATTTCTTTCTCTTTTATGGAACCCTAGAGCTCTTCATCAGCACTTCTATGCAGGGATGTGAGCTGCCTTCACACACCCCTGCTCTCGATAAGAAGTGCCTCCCCTCCCCTCCCCTCCTCTCCCACCTGCCTCCCCCTTCCTCACAGCCCATGGCTCCCCACCCGCCTGTTTGCCCTTGCTCTCACCTCCTCTTGGGGTGCCTTCTCCCTGGTCCTCACTTGCCCGCCCAGTTCTCATTCTTTAGTTCTCAACTCGGATGCCACTGCATGCATGAGAGTAACCTTTCCGGTGATCCACTCCATCTAATTCAGGTGACCCTCCTCCTCAGCTGCTTTTGCTGCCACCCAGTTTGTTTCTGACCTCTCACTTCTCATGAGCTGGAAATCGTTTGTTGTTATAGTTCTTTCTTGTTTATTGTCTTGTTTTATTTTAGGGGCCAAGAGGTCAGATACCATGTCTCATTTCCCACAGCCTCCTAGGTGACTAGAATAGTACTTGACCTGGTATGAGCTCATTAAATTTGCTGGGAGACCGTGCGATCTCACCCACTGGGAGGACACACGGGCTCTGTGGTCCTTCTTATACAATGCTATGAAACACTTCTGTTTACAGCAGCCAGGGCTTTCCTATTTACCGGCTTCAGGTCACACAGTCATTACGGGCGTCTTCAGAAAGACAAATATTTCTTCACACATTGTTAGACCTTTCGTCCTTCACTCCTAACCAACTCCCTTCCCTCTCTGTGAGAGGAGGGTTGCTCGCCCTGTCACTCTACGGATTGTACAGATCTTTTCTTACTGTTCAGGTGGTTGTGCCAGTTACAGAGTTGTTGATTCTGAGCTCCAAAGTCACCCTTTGTACCTGCTCTGTGAAAATGATCTTGACCCTTAAAATACTATTTTTTTGCTAGACGCTTGAGTGCTAAACTTTGTCAAAAGAGGGCACTAGAGAGACAGTGCCTGAGAAAAGGGTTTTGCTTCCTGGTTCCTAATTTATTACTCACAGATTTACTAGAGCCCAGGTAACCACGTAGAATGTCTATTTACTCTAAGGCTGTAGGCAGGAGGCACTGGATAAATATTATAGTGGAATGACAATGGATTCCTACTCTTCAATTCTATCATGAGAATTCAGCATCCCAGTAGGATTGTCTTGTATGCTTGATCAAATCATTTGTTAATTAAGTTTCTTCTAACTAGTCAAAAATCTATGGATATTGTGGCAGAGAATTTGCGCTCCTGGATCTTCTAAAGATGGTGCAACTTGTAAATAGCTCTAACAAGCACAATTCACTAAAATAAATCTATTGAAAGTTCCTATGCCACAAGCCTTCCAATAGAAGATACAAAAGAATATGAAATAAAGCTAAAGTCCTTCATCAAAAGTAGAATAATTACAAGCAGCATAGTAGGTGCAGAGTGACATATTCCATCCCTGAACGGTTGAATGAAAAAACAAAATGTGAGGGGTGTGTGTATGTGCATGTGTGTACATGCTACAACATGGATGAACCCTCATGCCAAGAGAAGTAGGCCTGATACAAAAGGACTTATATTGGGTGATTCCACTTACATGAGGTACCTAGAATAGTCAAATTCATAAAAAGTAGAATAGTGGTTACCAGGGAATGAGGGAAGTGGGGAGAAGGGAGTTATTGTTTAATGGATATAGAGATTCAGTTTGGGAAGACGAAAAAATTCTGAATATGGATAGTGGTGATATTGCACAACAATTGGTACTTAATGCCATTGAATTATACACTTAAAATATTTAAAATGGAAAATTTGATGTTATGCATATTTTAATGCAATAAAAAATAGGAAAAGTGACATATTTCAAAGTAAAAACATAAATGAGCCTCTTGCCCTAACCCCTTACACTTTCAACAGAACACACACACACACACACACACACACACACACACACCCCCCTGGGCACACACTCACTCACCTCACCCTGCCTGAGCCTGAATTTTGTAGATTTTGTATCCTCTTTTTACCTCTGAAGAAAAAAAGACACAAAATAATTCGAAAACCCCAGAATTGTGCTGCTTTACCCAATAGGTAGATTACCCATATGTAGTGCTGTCCAATGGAAATATAAGCCACATGTGTAATTTTAAATTCTTTAGAAACCACACTAAAAAGGTAAAAACAAAAAAGAAACAGGTAAAATTAATTTTAATGTTATATATTATTTAACCCAATATATCCAAAATATTGTCACTTTGGTATGTAATCAATAAAAAATTACTAGTGAGATATTTAACATTCTTTTTTATCACAGTAATTTTTTGAAATCTAATACATTTTACATCTACTGTGCCTCTCATTTTGGGCTAGCCACATATGGCTAGTGGCCACTGTACAGGACAGCCTTAAAGGCACCAAACAAAGAGATGGTTGTTAAAGTAAAAAATGTTTAAAGAATTTGATATTTTGGCCAGGTGTGGTGGCTCACACCTGTAATCTTAGCACTCTGGAAGGCCAAGGCAGGAGGATCGCTTGAGCTCAGGAGTTCGAGACCAGCCTCAGCAAGAGTGAGACCCCATCTCTACTAAAAATATAAAGAAATTAGCTGGGCAACTAAAATAGAAAAAAAAGAAAATAGCTGAGCATGGTGGCACATGCCTATAGTCCCAGCTACTCGGGAGGCTGAGGCAGAAGGATCTCTTGAGCCCAGGAGTCTGAGGTGGCTATGAGCTAGGCTGATGCCACAGCACTCTAGCCCAGGCAAAACAGCGAGACACTGTCTCAAAAAAAAAAAAAGAGTTTGATATTTCTTTTTTCTGCCATGTAAGAATCATCACATGGAAAATTGGATTTCATTTATTTTATGATTTTTTGAATTAGAATTAGAAATGGTGTATGTTGTGTGTGTTAATGACATGCCATAGGTTAATTAGTGTCTTTTTTCTTACTGGCACAGAATATAAAGGTGTATTATATACTTAGTGGCACCTTAGATTCCAAGAAATACAATCCTTAACTCTGGGTCTCTGGTTCTACCTCCATAATATGTGAGCAATAAAAGGATCAATGGAATAGGGTGTTGCAAGAATTGAGATAACATGTGTAAAATATGTGGCAGCTTCTTGAGGCTGTCTGCCTTTCTTCGTTCATGGCCCCATTCCATCTTCAAAGCCAGCACTTGCATCACTCCCATCTCTGCTTCTATGGTCATATCTTCTCCAACTCTGACTCTTCTTTCCCTTTTCATGTATAATGACCTTTGTGATTACATTGGGCTCACCTGCAAAAATCCAGGAGCCTCTCCCCATCTGAAAATCCTTAACTTAATCACATCTGCAAAATCCATGTGAGATTACATAGTCACAGGTTCTGGTGCTTAGGATGTGCCATCTGCAATGGACTAAATGTTTGTGTCTCCCCAAAATCCATGTTGAGACCCTAATCCCAGTGTGATGGTATGTGCAGGTGGGGCCTTTGGGAGGTAATTAAATCATGAGGGTAGAGCCACCCCCATATAGATTAGTGTCCTTATAAGAAGAATCCGAAGAGCTACTTAGCTCTCTTTCCACCACGTGAGGAGCTAGGATGGCAGCCTGTAGCCCGGAAGATAGCCCTCACTAGACCTGTCCATGCTGGTACCCTGATCTTGAAATTACAACCTCCAGAACTGTGGGAAATAAGTGTTGTTTAAGCCACCCAGTTTATGGTATTTTGTTATGGCAGCCCGAGCTAATGAAGACATCTTTGGGGGGGCCATCATTCAGCCTATCACATCTGTAAAGGGGTAATTTATTGCTTTACCCTGATCTCTGTACTCTTTCCAATGTATGGAAAAAACCCAATATGGTAAAGAGACTGTTCTAATCAAGGTGAGGTATAGGAGCAAATGCAAACCCAGTTGTCATTCAAGACTGAAGATGCCAAGACAACTATAAATACGAAGAAAGTATAGCGAGGAAGGGTGGCTTCACCTTAAAGTCAACTTTCTCTTCCTGCACAGAGATGTCCTGCCTCTTCTCAGTTATTTTCCCAGTTTGGAGATAGCGCTCTCCACTTCTCTCTTGTCTTTTTGTAAAGGGTCTGCAGGTTACCAAATGTGCTTTTAGAGCAGTGCTTCGTAGCCTTGGCTGGACTTTGGAATCACCTGAAGGAATTTTTCAAAAGTACCAATTCCCCTAAATTAAATCAAGACATCTGGAGTTGGAGCCAAGACACCAGGATTTTCAAATATCCCCAGGTGATTCGAATGTGCTACTAGGGTGGAGAATCTCTGGTGTAAAGGAAACAACTGAATTCCTCTTCCACAGACCCACAAAATGTTCCCTCCCTGCTTCCTCCCTCTCCTAAGAGTCTTTGGTTTGAGTATCTCTGGGAGTCAGTGGCCTTGACAGTTTAAGAATTTAGAAAGTTCAACCTGGGAGAGCCCCCAGGATTATCTGGTACTCTGTCCTCCCTCCAGTCATCTCAATACCTAATCCATTAGAGACAGAAGTTTATTGATTCCATTGTGAGCTCTTTCTTGCATACCAAATGTAAGTGAATAATTAATCAAGTTTCTTGAACAACTAGTCATCAAGTAAGCTGCTGTAAGATTTTCTCTGCTGGGAAAATTAACTCTCAATACTCAAAGGATTAATTTACCCCTGATCTCTCCCCAGGCCATTTAGTTTATTTAAAAGCCTGGGGGAGCTTGTGCATCTCCATCTCTCACCTTTCCTCAGTTAGGAGGCCCTTCCTCCTGCACCTCCAGGGGTTGAAATCCTATCTCTCAGTCAATGCCTGTGTCCAATGACACCTCTCTCCTTAGCACCTTCCTGTTCTAGATGTCATCTTTCTCCTTTGGTCTTCTTGTATTCTCTTGATGGTGCTTCCCTCATGTTTTACTTGGTACTTTCCTTTTTCCTTGCTAATAGGTTATAAGCTTTTTCAAGGTAGGAATTATATAATATGCAATCCTGTTTTGCCTGCTTTTCCTAGCACAGTAATGCAGGTAGAAGGGACATGTAATTTTTTAATTGACATTTTCTTCTGTAAGATTGGTCACTGGTGATCTTCCTTCCTAGTAGGACAAACCCTTGGGGGAGAAGATGGGTTTTCCATTACACAGGAAGTCACTGGCAGACTAGTTTCAGGCTCATGTTGACTCTTCAATTTTCCAGATCAGAAATGCTCAGACCATGCCTGGAGAGGCAGGTGGATCTTTCAGCATCCAATCTCAGATCTATCTCTTAGTTCCAGACTACAGTAGTGACTGTGGAGTGTATAGGGTTTAAACTGTCATGTGGTTTTGTTTAAAGTTGATGGTAAATGTAGGTTTAACTGACTTGGAAAGTAGGAAATCTCCTAACTACCTACATTTTCAGCAGGGGAGTTCTAACAAAGGGAAGGATACATATCCAGGAAATCTACTCCTTTCCCATCAGACCCTCTTGGACTTTCCCCATCCCTCACCCTAGCCCTCACCCCCACCACCCCCTGTACTGTAATTCTTCTAAGAGCTGTCATAGTTCCTTTTACTCTTCTATGACTTAGCTCAGTAGGGCTGAGAAATCTAGGATGTGAAAGTTCTCAGGTTAGATCCGGACTTTACCAACCTATCAATAAATCTCCCAAAAGAAAAATAAGTCCTGACCTCCAAGCAGGGGCCAGGCTCCTACAGACTATTGGCAAATTATCCCTCAGATTGATGTTTAAGGCAGATGGCCTCAGACTTGGGCAGCTTGGCTGGCTGAGAGCCTTGAGGACAGCACCCTGGAAGGGAAGCCTTCCATATCCCAAGCTAATGGAGGGAGCAGGACCTGCCCACTCATGGGTTCTGTCACAGAGCTGGCAGCTCTTGAGCTTGGGGACCATAGAGTCCTTCAGGATTCAGACTCATTGAATGCCAAGAAGGGATGTCTTCATCCATTTAGGCTGCTATAACAAAGTATCATAGACTGGGTAGCTTTTAAACAACAGCTTCACATTTCTGGAGGCTGGGAAGTCCAAGATCAAGGTGCCAGCATCAAGAGCACACTTTCTGATTCATAGATGGCCATCATCTTGTTTTGTCCTCCATGGCAGAAGGGATCTCTGAGGTCTCTTTTATAAGGGCACTAATCCTTCCACTCTCATGACCTAATCACCTCCCGAAAGCCCACCTCCAAATACCATTGCACTGGGGATTTTATTTCAACACATGAATTTCGAAAAGACACAAACATTCAGTCTATTCAAGGGGTGACTGGTGTACTTTCAAACTGGCACCCACATGCAGGGGGTGATGACTATGGTGTAAAAGCAAGGAGTTCAAAGGAGCTGATGAAATCCTAACACGCTGGTGAGTATATATCATGTGTGGGAGAAAGATCCACCATGAACATTTCAAGTGGGCCTCGCAAGAGAGCAACCTGCAGGGAATAATGTCACCCCTGGAGAGGGCTGGGTTTCCCGAAGTCCAATTATTCTATCCTAGAAATTATAACATGAGAGGGGCATGGTCAAGTGCAAGAAATAAAGCTTTTTTTTTCTTTTGGCTAGTCAAGTGAAGCAGTGGGAATGGAGAAGGAACAAAGGAATCTGTAACTGGTTGCGATCAATTGGTTGTAAACACCATTGCACTCGGGCCAGCAGAAATAAAGCTTTTACATGCCTCCTGCCCCCCAAAGCCAACACAGGCTGCTCTTGGTAGAGTCATCTTCCAACAGATTACTTCAGCTTCCCCATTAGACCCTGGATTCAATGCCCTCGCCCACCTTCAGGTGACAATGGCCTTAATCTTTCTTTCAAGTCCTCCCATAAAACCTGGCTCTCTCACTTTTTACTCATACTAAGGTATAAATGGCCTGTGATGTTTTAATAAAGCATTTATCCAAGACATTTTGAAAATTTTAATGGGAATCATTAAGCTAGAGGAATAATTGGGCTCCGAAGTGAAATTTAAGATAGTGAATAGAATGATTTTGGGTCTCTGTACTATCTTTAAACAAATTACAGAGGAGAGAGGAAATAAGTGATGGAAAAGTAACTGATTGCAATTACTGATTCAATAGTTCTACTAATTTGTTAGGCTAATATTGGAATTGAAGATGACTTCAAGGGTCTTCATTACACCTGAATATGAAAGGCAAGTGTTCTAGGGGAGTCTAGAGGTGACCTGTGAGCCCTGTGTCTGCTGCTTACTAGGTAGATAATCTCAGGCAGTTCACCACACTATGCTGTGGAGACCACATGGATCTATCTAACACAACGTCTGCAATATGGTAGATGATCAATAAATGTGGGTTTCCATAGTCAGAGCCCCGGTTAAGTCAGCCTTTATATCTCAGAGATGCTTCAAAGTTACCTCTAACCTTGACATTGAGGGCTGGGATCTGCCACGAAATTGAGAGGATTTGCGAGCACAATTCATTGCTTATTTTTGAACTGTTGCCCCCCCGCACGCCCCCGGGGCCTGGCTGCAAACATTGCAGTGTCAGGTGTGTAGTTGGAACTCAGTACATGTTTGCTGAACTAGGCCTTTACACTGAACACCTTAACTCACGTGTAAGAAACATTGCTTCCTCTTAAGAAGAGGAATTATGGGAGCATCACTCGCTGAGACTCTTGAGAAGAAAAAGTGACGCAAGCACTTCCAGAGAGATCCTCTGGGAAACAGGGACCAGGAAAGGGCTAAGACTGCTAAGAGGGCTGAAGCCTGGTGGTCTTGGAGAATGTCAGGAAGAGGACATTGTCCTGACACGAGAATAGACCTGAATGGACTGGTTCACAGAATCAAAGAATGTCAGCATGAATGATTTTAGAAATCATGTGGAAACTCACCTGAGACTCAGAGAAGTTATGTGGCTTGTATGAAATCAAATAAAAAAGAGCTGGGATTAGGGTCCAAGGCTTGACTTCTGTTCAGTGCTTTTTTTTTTCAAGACAACACTGGGGCTTGCCAAAAGATATTATGAATGCAATTTTTTTTAAAGGTACTTTGGATGTGTTTGAAATAAGCAGCAATGAAAGGGATAGGCCACTCCCTAGGGCATAGAGTATAATGTTGATAGATAAGAGTCCTATTTCACATCAGCCTTCTCTATCAAGAAATTGATCTTTAGCATAATAAAAAGGATAATCCAAAACAGTTAACAGGTAATTAAGTTTTAAGATAGGTAAGAAGATAGAGAGGCCTAATCCATTTAATTGAATTCGACCCCCAGACCCAAAGGAATTCCATTTCGGAATACTGAAAGAATTTGCAGTTGTTGTAACACCTCCCTGGGGGAGAGTAATGTATTATTAACTACTTTAAAGGAAGGGTTAACTAGTTGCCCGAGGTCAACAAATACTAAAAGGCCAAAGGAGATTTCATAGCCAAGCCTCTCTGTATCCAAAGTTCAGCAGTTTTCACTCTACCAGGTGTTTCTGGTCACTGTGTGGGCTAGTTACTTCCTTCACAGCATCTGGTTTTTGAAAGATTGCAACAGTATAAAATGAAGCACCCAAACCAACAAAATGAAATTTAACAGAGCCAGTGAAAAGTCCTATATTTTGCATTGTTTTTCAATCCATACACATACAAAACAGAGGCGACACAGAGTGAGAATAATTCATGTTCCAAAGGGTTAGGAATCTTGGTAGACTCCAAGCTCATATCTTAGTGTGAAATTGCTGCCAAACGGCTCATGAAATCTTAGGAAGCATTAATAGAGGCATAGTGTTCAGAAAAAAAGAATAAAGCTACTATACTTGCCAGTCAAACAGCATCTGTAGTACTGTGTTCTGTTCAGCTCCGTGGATGTCCAGGGAAGAATAAATAACATAATCCATGATTTAGAAACCATGTCATGTGAGTGTAAAGGACTCAGGAATGTTCATTTTGGAGAACAGAAGGCTGTTCAATTTTAGCGACTCAAGTATGAAAGAGGCAGTCATTTTTCTCTGTCACTTTATGAGATAGAACTAGAATTAATTAGTAGATGAAGACAAACTTTTATCTAACATGTGGAAAAGAAAGCTAGTGTTGGTTGAATACCCACCACATGCCCCTTGTTAATGCCAGGTGCTTCATATTTCATTAAAACCTTTAAGAAACTGATGGACGTTGGGGGTGGTGAGCTCTCAGTTGCTGGAAGTCAGATCTCCAGCTCGCCCTGTTCATTTAAAGCAGCAGTAATGTCTTTTCTACTGCCAAGACTTGGGAATGCCATCCAGGCCTTTCTGGAACCAGCTTCCTACTTGGAGGCAGGCTCCCTGGGGGCGGCAAAGGCCACTGTGCTTCAGCAAGGTGGAATCCTAACAGTTTCAAGCTTCCAAATCCCCACTGGATCCCTGAGCGGCTACCTAGTCCATATTTTCCCAAGCAGCTGTTTCCTAGGTAGGCTGGAACATTGGGATGGGCCCACGGTTGTCTAGGGATGTCAGTGGAAGGCTAGGAGGAGCCAAGAGCCTAGGCATTCCGGGGAGTTTATGAGGGACTGTGTGACCTCGGGGGAATGGGTCAGGGAAGACTGTGAATACACCTCTGGGCCAGTTGCAGCCAGTCTTTTCACGTACACCTGTAGTCCTAGCATCACCACCCACCTGCTGAAAGCCCTTCAGCCTAAGAAATGCACTGGCCAGTCAACAGTGTATCAGCCAGGGTCCTGTCCTGGCAGGAATCAACAATCGACTTGGAGCATTCCAATGAAAAGACTTTTTTTAAACAAAGGGACCATTACAGAGGTGTGAGCAGGGAATCCGCAAAGGAACCTCACAGTCACCGGGCACACCCCAGCCTCAAGGCCATGTACTTGCTGCCTCCCCCATGAGGCTGGCTCCTTCATCTCCTTCAGGCCTCGTGACTGCTGCTCCTTAGCACTCCCTCCTCCCCCACCGAGCTTTGTTATATCGTTTAACATCATCTGATATTTGTGTATTTAGTTATATATTTATTGTCTGCCTCTACCCACTGAAATGCGGGCAGAGATTATCTGTTTTGTTCATTGCTGCAATCCCAGCACCTAGAACACTGCCCAGCTAAAGAAGGATGCTCAGTAAATGTTTGTTGAATAAATGAAGACTAATTGGACTTATTAGAATGCATAGAGAGGATGGCCCAGGAGTGACGACTGATCTATTTTTCCTGCTTAGATTTGCTGGTCACGCCTCTGGGTGAAGCCAGCTGAAGTGCAAAGAGCTTTCATGTGGCCACAAGAGGGTGGTGTTGCTCAGTCTTTCTTCACAGGCAACTTGTTCTGAGAATGGTCACTGTCTTCTCCCCCAGACCTCAGACAGAAAACCTGGGACAGGGCCACGACTACAGCCAAAGCAAACACACAGCATGTCTCTTCCACCCCAACATTGTTGTCCAAGTGAAATTCAATTAAAACCTGCATCAGGAATTTTCTCTAAAGGAGAAAAGGTCACCAGAAAACAAGAGTGTGAGGAATGTGTAGGAGGAAGGAACGGTACCTCCACTGCTTAGCTTCGGTAACCATGGAGATGCCACCAACTGGCTAAATGACCTCGTATTTTATGCCACATTCATCTCTCTCTCTTCCCTCTGTACTATCAATGCCCAGTCGGCTGTTTCTGCAAAAGTGTGAGCCCTCACAATACAGGGTCTAGGATCAGGGTTCCAACTGTCACCTTCCAGATGCTTTGGAAAAGAAATGCAAACTATCCAAAGAATCATTTCCTCTTTTACTAAGTCCTGCTTTGTAAAGACACTGTGCTAGGGGGCCATGTGGGATGATACAGAAATAAAGGGTCTAAGCTCCGAGATCTAGGCACACAGTAATGACATTACAAGGCACAAGTGGATAGGACAGTAAGGGAGCCCAGAGAAGCTAGGAGCATTTGAAAGAAGGTGAGAGAGGCTGTCTCCAGTCAGGAGGGATCAGAAGAGGCCTCAGGGGAATGATGATGTTTGAATTGGGAGGCACAAATGTGTGTTTGGCTGTATCTAAAGCACTTTCTGATTTTATATACTTTTATTCACACTCAAATTTTAGGGTAATTTTCTTCTCATTTAAGAATGAGTAACCACCTGTGTACCTGAAAAAGGTCAGCTTTCCAGCACATCCCATTCCTATAAGACATAGCATAAAATAAAATTGAAAAAAAAACTGTAGGGGAGCTAATGTATTATTCAAATAATAGAGGAGAACAAGCCTTATATCCACCCCAGTGGTTCCCCAATTGAATGCCCCCATGCACACCCCAAAGAGACTGGAGAACCCAACGAATGAACACATGATTTTTTTCTTTATTTTTTTAAAATATGGACCAGAGAGTGGAATTCCTGCAGGGAGTTTTTATTATCCCACCTTAAAAGCAGCTTTTTTCAACAGCACAGTGGAACCTGTGAGTGCCTAGTGAGGCCCCAGCACTCTTCATAGACCAAATTCACAGACCAACACAGTAGACTCTGGTCAAACATATTCTTTATTTGAAAGAGGGACTCTGGAGGGAGAACAAGGAAAAAATAAAATGAAAAGATCAGATGTCAAGTAGCAGCCCTGAGTCAAAGGCTTCCAGTTCCTTCCTGGCTCACCCCCTATGTGGGGCCACAGCACTCCGGTGTGGTTCAGGGTCCCCAGCACCCTCCCCCCAGACTAGTGCGGTAGGACTTCTTCCACCTCTAGAGTGAGGAAGGGAAATAAGACATCCCTCAGCCTCTTCAAGGTGCCCCTGCTCACTACCATGGGCAGGGCATCCACGAGGAGGTCTGGGTTTAGGTCCTGCAGGTGGAAAAACACGTAATCCAGTAGCCTAATGAAGATCATGGCCACGAAGACAAGCCACGGGAAGTGCCTGCAGAGAGACAGTCATCATTGGCACGGTGGAGAGAGACAGCCCAAGGTCAAGCAGTGGGAGGCGACCCTCACACTCATAAATGGCTGGTGAATTGCTTTCTTCAGGCAAAACTGATGGAGAAAGTGGGGAATGGGGACACAGAGGGTGAGAGTGGGGAACAGACGAACACAGAAAAAGAGTGATGCAGTGGTCAGAAATTGAATACAGCCCTCTTGATGTATATGTCCTCCAACAGAATAGGTGTCCATATAGAAAAGTTGGAGGTACAAAAGGAGAAAAAATGTAAAAAGCAAAGGCACAAAGAATTCAAGGGATTTCCTTTTCCTAAAATTTTGCAGCCTATGGTAAAAGACTAAGAAAATGAATGCACCCTGAACTCTCCTTCCAACAAAGAGTATAGCAGAGGTTACCAGGTTCAGGACTTGAAAAATAGAAAGTGACCATACCAGGGATCATAAGAATGGAAATTAAAAGTGAAATGCAATCTACAGCCTTCATCCTAAACGTCTCAGAAACAGCCACAAATTCTTCCAGCTATTTGTAACTGTGTAACTCCGGTGTTAGAACTCTGTGTTGAGAAAGGAAGGAAGGGTTCAGAGAAATCTGGGGCTGCCTGATATTTTCTGTTCAATGGATGTGTTCATCCTGATTCCTTCGGCCTTTACTGGGTTACCTGTAGAGTGAAATTGGGCCTAGACTAGGTAAAACAGAGATCCTTCCATTTACCTGTACCAAAAGAGTCTCTTCTGTTTCTTGATAATGGTCTTCTCCTGTAGGAAGCAATAAAAACCACAGTTATGAAAGAGTGGAGACCCTGGAGTCTGGCTGCCTGGGTTTGAATCCTGGCTCTGCCACCTCCTAGCTGCCGTGGTGTGGAGCAAGGCACTGAACCTCATTATTTTCTAAGTTTAGGGTTATTAAAAAAAAAAAGAGGCAGAGAGAAACCCCAGGGAAGGGAAAGGATAGAGGAAAACCTCAGCTTGAGACGGGGAAGACTTACCATGTTGCTTTGGATGGTCTCCACCAGAATTGACCCAGGTTGCACTACTTGAGAGGAGTTATTCTGGGATTTGGATCTGGGTAGAAAAAATCAGAGCCAAGGATTATATAACATAATCTGAGGGGCTGATGAAAGGTGCTTTTCTAAGTCATGCGACATCTATGCTTCATAGTCTAGATTCTTGATAACATTCACAATACTCAACATTCAAATTGCTTAACTCACAAAGAGAACCAGGAACATGTGATTCATTCTGAAGAGGAAGACACTCAATGAAGACTAAGCCTGATACAACTCTGCTGTTGGATTCAAACTGCGAAGTTTGTCTCTTAGTGACAGCTCCATTGTCAGTCCAGGTCTGATATCTGTAGCTGGGCTGCTCACAGATTGCTCTGAGCATGCATAGTTTAGAGGCCCAGTCAGAGATCTGAGCAGAGTTTAAACACAAAATTAGGGACTCCTCATGTCTGGCTCTTTACTTTCTTTCCAGTATATTCTGCTGCCTCAAACTCTATCCTCTATTTTTTTAGCCCAGAAAGACTGCAGGTTTTCTCTCAGTGTTTTATCTGCCTCTTACACACCAAGGTTGGCCTGCTCTCAGGCTAGAAGCTACAAAAATGGGAAATAACCTCCTGCCATTTTCTTTTTCCAAGTGTGGACCCCCCTCTAGAATCTGCTTGCCTTTATTCACTCTCCAGTGCCTTCTTACCATTGTTCATTTGTTTTGTTTTGTTTGTTTTCCAGAGTTTAGTTATTTTCTACCATAGAGTCTGGTCCAGTAAAAGCTTACTTGGCATTTTCTTGGGAATTTCTTTTTGTAATCATCACACAGAGGAGAAAGGGCAGAAGTAGCACAGATCCCTGGTTCTTGCCACAATGGAGTAGCTTGTGTCAAACTAGCTCACCTCCAAAAGCGACCATAAAAACTGGACAAAATGTATAACTGCTGTCTGAATGCATTGGAGAATGTAGTCAGAATTCAAAGGGATACAAACCCTGAGTGAAGTAAAGCACACAGAGATGAGCTCCTCATTCATCCAGGCCTTCCCCCCAGGACATTTGCCAAATTGTGGTGCAGGGGCGTAGAATCCAAGCAGCAAGTGGCAGCATCACTTGGCTGAGGAGACAGATGTCGAAATGCAAGACCATGGAGAAATGAGTTCAAGTATCTGCCTGGAATCTCCTCTCAGGATGACAACTGGTTCCTGAGGTGTACATGTATAGCTTAAGATTCCAAGAAAGCCCAGAAAGTAGAAGGTGCCAAAAGAGTTGAGCAAAGATTGAAGCAGTCATGCAATGCTGGGAGCAAAAGTTGGTGTTCAAAGCCTATTAAACATGAAGGGGTACTGGTATATTTGCAAGAGAAGAAACATGATCTTTTCGATTGACAGTGCAAAAGCATTTAATAAAATTTAATACCTGCCATGATAAAAACACTCAGCAAACTCAAAAGGGAAGTGCCTTAATCTGATAAAGGGTATCCATGAGAAAGCCACACACCATGTACACTTAATAGTGAAATATTAAACTCTTTCCCTCTGAGTTCAGTAAAAAGTCAGGGATGTTCACTGCTATCCCATTGGTCTGTATTGTACTTAAATTCATAGATAATGAAATAAAGCAAGAAAAAGAAAAAAATAAAGATTAAAAAGGAAAGAATACAATTGTCCTTATTTGTAGGTAAAAATCTAAAGAATCTACAAATTAGAATAAGTGAATTTAGCAAGGTTGATCATACAAGCTCAATATATAGAAACCAATTGCATTTCTATACATTAGTGTTAATCAATTAGAAATCAAATTAATAAATACACCATTCATAGTAGCATCAAACATATCAAAAACCAAGGAATAAATCTGATAAAAGATGTACAAGAACACCACACAGGTCAGGCCTGGTGGCTCAAGCCTGTAATCCTAGCACTCTGGGAGGCTGAGGTGGGAGGATCGCTTGAGGTCAGGAGTTTGAGGCCAGCCTGAGCAAGAGTGAGAACCACATCTCTACTATTAATAAAAATAGAAGAAACTAGCTGGGCATGGTGGTGCACACCTGTAGTCCCAGCTACTCAGGAGGCTGAGGCAGGAGGATCACTTGAGCCCTGGTGTTAGAGCTTACTGTGAGCTAGGTTGATGCCACGGCACTCTACCCAGGGTGACAGAGCAAGACTCTGTCTCAAAGAAAAAGAAAAAAACAAGAACACTACGCAGAAAACTACAAAATATTATTGTGAGAAATTAAAGATCTAAACAAATAGATAAAAATTTCATGACTTGGAAAACGATTGTACAGACATTAGGTGTCCTCCAAATTTATTTACAGATTCCATATAATTCCAATCAAAATCTCAGCAAGTTTTCTTTTGTAGAAGTTTAAAAACTGATTTTGGAATGTATGTGGAAATTTAAGGGGATAAGAATAGCCAAGATAATCTTAAAGAAGAACAACCAAGTTGCAGAAATCAAGCTACCATATATCAAGACTTAAAGCTACAGTAGTTAAAACAGAGTAGTATTGGCACAAGGATAAAGACATAGACAATGGTGCAGAGTAAAGTACACAGAAACAGACTCACACATACATGGGCACCTGACTTATAAAACAAGGCACCACTGCAAATGCATGTTCTTTTCAATAAATTGTGCTAGACCAATTGGATATCCATATAGAAAAAGATGAATCTTAATCTCTACCTCACACCACAGAAAAAAATAAATTCCATGTAAACTTAAGTGTAAAAGGTAAAACAATAAAAAATTCTAAGGGAAATCATAGGAGAGTAGTTTTATGACCTAAAGAAAGCCTAAGCAAAAAAGAGTTGACAAATTTGATGCATTAGATTTTTTTAAAATTAAGAACTATGTATTATTTACCAAAAAATGTCATTAAGAAAACAAAAAATGAAAGCCATGGAATAGACTATAGTACATACATCTGACAAAGAATCTTTTAAAAAATATGTAAGGAACTCCTGAAAATCAATAAGGAAAAGACTAACAATCTCCCAAATGTAGGCAAAAGACATGTCACAAAAGGGGAAGTCCAAATGTCCAGTAAGCATTTGATAAGCTAGCAGTAGTAATCAGTAATGAAATACATTATTAAAATCAAAATTATATATCACTAAACCCTCCCTGCCAAAATGGCTACAATTATAGACTGTAAATACCAAGTATAATAAAAGTGAGGACATAACTAGAACTCTCATACATTTCTTGTGGGAGGAGACATTGATACATTCACTTTGGAAAATTCTTTGGCTTACCTAATAAACTAAAGATATGTATACCCCATGACCCAGCAATTCCAATCCTTGGTATATACCCAAGAGAAATGAGAGATTATGTCCCCCAAAGGACATATACAAGAGTGCTTGTAGCAACTTTATTTTAACATCTCCAAACTGAAAATAATGAAAATGTTCATCAGCAGTAGAATAGATACATTGTGCCATATCTATACAATGGAATACTATACAGCCATAAAAAGAATAAACCACAGTCAAATGTAGCAATGTGAGTGAATCTCAGTGAAAGCCAGACACAACAAAAGCATACTCAATTTATATAAAGTTCAAGAACAGATTTAAAAAATGATGGAAATCAGAGCAATAGTTATTTTTGCAAGGAGTATTGACTAACAGGAGGACACAGGGAAACTTCTGGGGTACTCAAAATATTCTATATCTTGAGCTGAGTGGTGTTAACATGTGTTTACATGTGTATAAAAATTCACCAAGCTATATACTTAAGATTTGTGCACTCTATGGGTATTATATAATATATAATTTAAAAAATATAAACAAACCGAAGGAAAGTGTGGTAAGTCCTGAGACATACAGTCTATGGAAAAAGAATATAAAAGAGTGTCACTGGGTCCCCCAGCCAGTCTGGTGGGTCCACCATGTCCTTGCAAAGCATATGGAGAAACATTTCTGGGCCTTTGGGCCTCTTTTTACTATAATTCTTCCTGTCTGAACATAGCTTGAATCAATTTTTAGGACTGGCACTCAACTGAGGACATATGAAAAGCACATAAAAAAGAGACTTTTTAAACACCAATTGCAGAGGAAGGCAAGAGAGAAGCCTGAATGCTGGTGGTTTTTCGGTCTAGATCATGGAGTGGAGGCTGACAGAGATGACTTGTTGGAGGCCATTTACGTGGTGACTCACACTGTTCTGAGTACTTTGCCTTTCAAAGACCATCCTGGACTGTCACTTCAGTCCATCGGGGAAGCCATTCTTCCAAACTTACATTTCTTTTTCAAGAAGCAGCACCTCCTTTTCCTTTTCTATATGCCTCAGAATTTGCTGGTATTTCTTCCCATGAAATAAAAAAAAATACTTGTCATAAACGAGAATTTCCGTATTTTATTACAATGTCATTAATAAAAATATTCTATTTATTTTCTAAATGGTGCATGCACCAGTGTGAACATACAAGTAGGACGGTGTTCTAATAAAACATTGAGAGCTATTAGTGACCAGAATGGATAAATGGGGACAAAAGGAGTTTTCACTCAGGATCCTGCTTGTATTCAAATCCCAGCTCTGACATTTACTAGCTGTGTTCCCCAGAGCATGCTCCCTTTCTCCATGAAAGATCATATCAGTGACATCCTCATAGAGTTATTGGAAAAATTGATCGAGACAAATACTGTATGTTGAGTGCTTAGCACAGTACCTGGTACAAAGTAAATCTTCAACATACATCTGTTTTGTTGCTGTTGCTGTTGTATATAAAGCACTTTCCTCAGTGGCAGATTCTAGCCTAACGAGAAATTAAGGAACTCATGGCCTTGGAGAAATTCTGCCTTTACTCTGACTTTTCCCCCAGAGGTGGGATACCTTTATGTAGTGGGCCTGGTCCTCGCAGAGCTGATATACGGATTGGTAGTCACTCTCTGTCTAGAAAGAAAGGACATTAACAAACCCCATGAGTTAAATAAGAACCAAACCTAGGCTGTTCCCTGAAGCCCTGTCTGGTGTATCATCGGACAGTTGGCTGGTTGCCTAGCAACTCCTTACTTGAAGGGAAAACAACTGCGTCACAAAGAGGTCATCTCATCCATCACACGCACCGCACCATCTAATTTTGAGCAAAGGAAAGTGTTTGCCCAGGTTGTCATACGCCTCTCAGGTGAAATATGAGGGGATGTTGTTTTAAGGCAGTTAGTTTTGGGATTCAACTATGGTATTAGAGGTAGAGGAGTGCGTAAAAATGGTAAGAGCAGTACTTTTAATAGGAGTTTTCTTTCCCTTCACCCACACGAGAATCAGAAATTCATTTGTCAGATGTTCCAGCTCCTTCGCCTCCCACACCTCAAGCAGTTCCGTTTCTAAGACCCCTGGGATTCTCTCTCATTTGTATCCCGGCAGACCCTCAGGGGAAGACACACTGCTTCTACCTTGACCAGCTGCTTCTCTTGCTTTGCACAGGACTCTGTTGACTTTTGTAGTCTCACCTGTGGAAGACAATGAGTGATGGCAGAAAGTTAATAGCATTCTTTTGTAGATGTCAAATGCGGAATTATCACCCTCTCCAGACAAGCAGAGAGCATGATAATAGTGGCTATTGTGTGTTGAGGACATAAGAAATGAACAATTTAAGGTGGGCACTGTTATTACCATTTTACAGATGAGACGAAGGCATGGAGAAGTTAAGTACATGACTGGTTTAAAAGTCACAGTGGCAGTGCTGACATTTAAGCCTCAGTAGGCTCACTCCTCATTCAGTGGGCTCACCAAGCTCTTTTTCCCACTCCTATTTTGTAGTGCACACTGGCATGCCCTCTGAGTTACACAGGGAACAAAGGAGAAACCTCGCTTCTCTTTTTCAGAGAAAAACATAGGACAATGGAGCTCTTATATGGTGGGCTCAGCCAAATCACCATATTTGCCACATAAATCTTCAGAGAGCTTCCTAATAAGGGTTTTGCCTCCTACTGGGCATCCAATTTATTCATTCGTTCAACAAATATTTATTGGACATCTACTATGTGCCCGGCATTGTTCTAGGCACTGGGGAGACAGAAATGAACAACATAGAAAATATTTATGTTCTGAGTGGGTTTGCCTTCTAGTAGAGAAAAAATAAAATAAAGATAAATTTAAAAAATAAAACTTCTTTGGCCTGCAAGCCAGGGGTTGGAAAATCAGATAAGCTCATGACACATCGCTGTATAATTGTAGGATTTAATATTTCCTTTCTACTTGACTATCTGTCTCTGTGTGTCCTCATTTAGATCATAAACTTCTGGAGGGCAGGTCCCAATGGCCATTCAGATGGATGATGAGGACCCTTGAGCAATTCCTTCCACTTTGATACATTGCAGTCATCTGTTTCCAGTGTAACTAGTAACGTTATGAATGCCCCACAGGCCATGGGAGTAAAGGACATTGGCTCATTCATTACAGGGAACTCATTCATTACAGGGAATAAAGGACATTCGCTCACCTCTGATAAGCACGTGGACATAATAGCACATGGCCTACAGGACTTCTTGAGAGCAATTTCTCCCAGAACCTGGAATTGACATATCTACCAGAAAATCTCTAGGTTTGCTTTTCTACTCACCTTCACTTCTGCCAAGAGCTGCTTTAGGGCTCCTTTTTCAAGGCCAACATTTTTAAATCTCCTTGAAATCTGAAATAACATTCCAAAAATCATGAACTAAGTGAGGCACACAGACATGAAAACCTGGGAAAGTGGCAGACTTGGGGGTCCCAGGCTGCAGAACGGCGGTTAACTAGTCCAGGAAGGTTCCTCATCGGAATGTGCCCAGGACCCTTCCCACATGCTCCCAGCCCACGCCACCAGCCTGTTTCTTGTGAATATGATGTTCTTAGGGATCCCAGGGCCCTCAGAAACTCAGGGCCCCCTCTTACCTTCTTCTGAAGCTCCACCACATTTCTGCTCAGGATATTATTGTTTTTTTCCTGTGGGAGGAAGGAAGTCAGAGGGTCAAAGCTGCTCTTTTCTCACGCCTTCCCTCCCACTATGCCATGAAATAATATCTGGGGGTAAGCGTATCAAGTGGGAAAAGTGCACTCTGGCCCGGCACAGTGGATCCGGGCACAGAGCCCCCGGCTCCCTTGCTGAGTGCTTCATTCCCAGAGCAATCTCTCAAACAGCTGTGATTTCTACACGTACAGAGGCGATGGACGTGGGATATCCCCTAGGAAAGAGAGAGAGAGAGGCAAAATGGGAGCAAAATGCATCCGACAGTTCTTTTCTAGACATCTCCTTACCAGCTTTGCTGTCTCCAATTCCAGGTCCCTCAGGGCTTCCTCTTGCTTAGATATGAGATGGTTCAACTCATCCCTCTCTTTGGCTCGTCCTAGTGTCAGGGTGATCTCTCTTTCCAGACTGAAAAATATAAAGTCACCTGTGTGTGGATCAGTCCTAAGAAAGCTGCCTGGGTCCCAGCTGGAGAAGCTACTGCCTAAGTCTCAGGGACTCCAAGTAACTACCAAATGCAGTGGCAATAAAATGCCAACCTAATGTGGAAATTTAATGCAAAACTCTACACATGAATTACATGAGGGCACTGTAATGAATGTTTCAGAATGTAAATAACATGCCAAGATTTAAAGACATGAAATTTCCTCCCACCTTCTCTGTATCCCAACGGTCATGCGAGTGAGAAGAGGCCCTTCCCTCACCAACTGCAAAGGCTGACCTTTGAATACTTTCTTCTTTCTCTCGAATTTTTCTAAGAAGAACCAGATTTGCTTCATCCAATCTCTGCAAGTCCTTTTCAAGTTCTGAGTTTAGGTAGTCAAGGTTCTGTTTTATGACTGCTAATGTTGGTATTTCCATCATCTCTTGCCTACAGAAAAATCATTTTCATTACCCAACTCAGGACAGGAAAACATAAGAGCCCTAACAAGACTTTCCCCCGTAGTCTCATTCATCCCCCCATCTTTGGTCATTAATAAGCCTAACCCGTTCTACTTTATTTTCCATGATAAATTGATTTCTACAGTGTTTTGCATAAATTCCTGGAGTCAAATCACATTTTAATCTTAAATAGTAAAAGTGAAATCTACTAACACACAAACCTTTTATGAAGCAAAAGAAATATTTTCCATATGAATACTTATATTCTAACATGCTAGTTTTCAAAAATTTTATATGAAGCAAGTGACACCTGCAAGGGAGAAGAACTTCTTCAGTCTCCTTTTGTACAAACTTGAAAATCTTCTAACCCAGTCAGAGAGGTACATGGACTGGGTTGCCGGGCACGAAGTGGGATGAGTCTTTTCCCCAAATAAGACTGATTTGCTGTTTGAGACATTAGCTCAACACCCCCCACATCAGTCTGATGAAGTATACAGAGAACTGAAACCAAAGTTCCTTCTCCCTAGGAGGACTCCTCAGACTTGAGGGGGTGATGTACTGCACAATCGAGGTCTTCTTCCTTACAGGATTGCCCGACTCTTCCCATAGTAGTTCCTGTACTGAACTCTTTCATTATTCTCATTACTTACACATCATCCAATGGGTTATGTCCAACTTCTTCCATTGTAGATTTCCTAAAATGTTAATACAAACATTTGTTATCGGAGCAAAGTCCCTAATGGCCAATGTAGTAGTTGACCCTGGAAGGAACAGGTAGAAAGTAAACATGGTGTTCAGGCAACACAGAGCCAAGAAGAAACCCAAGCCTTCTATACTCTCTTGCTCTCTAGGACCAATTGCAATATTTTTCACAAACTAAACTTCACTACACCAGATCATATTTTAATTTAAAATCCCATACATGAATCCCACTGAAGTACAGAAATCTTTTTGTTTTCAAAATTTTCTACTTTGGCTACGTTTTCCATTTCTTTCCTGCATTTGTTCTGTCACAGGTAAAGTGCTAAAGGAAGGGTACTCACGTATGTCTGTTGAAAAATATGCTGAGATTTTATTTGTAACCCAAACCTTCAGGGAAATTTAGAAAAAAAATAATAGAATCTGAGGCTACTAAAAAGTTGGTGGCCTGATTTCTATTAGTCTATTACCATCCTACTTTCTAACGAGCTCTAGGTATCACAGGCTGAGCTGCCCCTGAAAGAGCAGCAGAAACAGCAGCATGGGCAATAGGATACAACCACTGGAAGGAAGAAATGCACATCAGGCTCTCAGGCACTGCCTCTTCTAACCATCACAACAAAACTTAAATTCAGGACCAAATCCAATCTAAGAAAAGTAGAGTACCAAAACTCTCTTCTCCTTTCGCATTCCATCTTCTCTTCTTTTCTCTTCCCTTTGAAGCTTTTTTGTTTCAATTCCCTTTTCAATTTCTTCTCCCACCTCTTTCTTCTTTCATCACTGTCTCTGTGTTTTCTTTTTCTTTCCACTGTCTTTACACACAAGGCGTCCCTGGCTGTGATGATGCCCTTGGAGCTCACCCTTCTCTTCCCCACTGAGATTTCTTCTGCTGCCAACAGAGATTTCCAACTGGACGTCAGAACTTTCAGTAAAGGCATTGCCTTGCCCATTGAGTTCTCCACACACAGCTGGACCTGTCCTCTCTGGCAGGGTGGGGCAACATGTCATAGTGGGTGGGGGTGAGCAAGGGGGCAGCAACCCAGCGTCATCAGCCCTGCAGGCAGAGTGGGAGCAGAGTTCACAACTTTTGGATGGTCTAGATCTCTTCTGAAACAGCAACAAGGTCTATGGAACAAATTTCTGGACACAGTTTAAATGTCTTCTGAAGCAGTGATCAGCTCTATGGAACCCATTTCATTTCCCCAAATCTCTAGGTCTAGCAGTAAGTATGATCACTCTCATTTCTCTTCCATGATCTCTGTGTGGCAGGTACGCAAACTTCTGCCCCCAAATCCAAACCATATATCTCTGTTCAATACATCCAGGAGCTGGGGGGTAGGGATGTCAGGGAGCAGGTCAGGAAGGATCTGAGAGAGGTCTTATAAGCTCAACAAGCCCACATTCTCACTGAATTGGATTCTTGGAGCCGCAAAACAAGCTCTTTCATTTTGCCTGAACAGGCGCTGCCCAGTCATTGGGAAGGAAGGGTCTGATGTTTCAAAGGTGGAAGAAGTGTGTGGACGTGGAGCAGGAAGGAAGAAAAAGGAGTATTAAGTCCAGAGACTCAATCCTACTGCCCACTCTATCAGAATTCTTTTTTCATTTTTAGTTCTTAAGTAACTGGAAGAGTAGATGGAATTTTACTTATCAGTGTCACTGTCGGAAGCATTCCTGGATTCCTTTGTTGACTAAGAAGATGAGACAGGATACAAAACTGAAAAGATATCAATAAAGGTGTGTGCTTGGACTCCAGATCTGTCCCTTTTAGTTCTTACACTCAATTCACTCATCCAGGATCTAAGTCTAACCTTTTCCAGATAAACTGTACTAATGTCAAGTCCCTGAAAGGCCTTCTGGAACATGCCATTGTCCCTTCAGGAAGGTCTCTCCTGTGCAGTAATATCTGCCATAATCTCATCCATCCTCCTCAGCTCAGCTCAAATGCTGATTCTTCTACAACTTCCTAGATGCCAGCCCCCAATCCCGGCAGAATTATTCCCTCCAGCCTCTGTTCTCCTCTTTTGGCATTTTATATCATTTTTCGAAATATGCACACACTGGTCTTAATCTTACAATTAGGCCACAAGCTCCTTGAGACAGTGTGTTTTAATCACAGCCATTTTGATTTCCCTCCCAGTTGTGCTCCAGGAGCACTATTTACATGGAATTCAGTGGGAGTAGTGCCCCCCAGAGTTGTTCAAGAAGTGGATGGCCCTGAAAATGGAGAGTGGAAGTAAGCTGGGTTAGATATGAGAGTGCCCGAGATTCATTCCATGCTTCCACTTCATAGTTAACTTACCTTGGGCAAGTTACTTAATCTCTCTGAGCTCAAGCCTCCTGACCTGTGAAATGAACATTATTACTTCGTCAAGTTGTGGTGGAGCTTAGATGAAATAATGCATGTAAAACCCCTAACACAATGCCTGACATGCAGCGGTGCCTAATTCTCACTCATTCTCCCCAACACAATACATGTTTCATTTTTCTATCCCATATTAGTTTTGCACGTGACATATACTGAGTATTTTTAGAATACATGAATGAATAAATGACTCATTTCTCTCCTTTTATCTAAAGCAGGTGTTCTTCACCCTTTTCTCCTCCCAACACACCTGAGAGACTCTCCTCTGTGCACTCCCCTGAGTGTGTGCACTCTCAGCGGCAGCACAGTGCACCCTGGCAGAGTTCTCAACAGAGGGCTGAAGCCCCCAGGATGCTGACCCATGTCAGCAGGGATATAATGTGAAAGCTTCTGTTAAATGTCTCAGGACAGTAGACACCCCTGTTTGAGAATCACTGATGAAGAACATTTTCTCTCCACAAAGCTGCATCTTCCTTTCCTTAAAGATGCTGCGGAAATTCACCTTCCAAAATGAACACTTCTTAGCTTATTGCCCTAAGTAGACAATGTTCACTTTGAAAGTGAACATATTTCCCTTTTTTGCTTTAACACCAAGAAGCTCAAAGCCACATTTGAAGCCCCCAATTGTTAGGATTTTACTGAACATCATGGACCATATATTTTTTCTTTAGTTTTATTCCTATTCATATGTCACAGGGTCCTGGTTTTCAACTTATTCTTTCACCATTTTATATTAAGTATAGATAGACATATGGATGATAAAGCTATAGATAGACATGGCTGTAGATACAGGTGATAGATATTGATATGGGGGGAGAGGGGAGTGAGGTTGAATGTAGTGGATAAGAACATTGGCTTGGGAATCAGACCACAGTGAATACCTGCTCTACCACTTCCCATATACAAAATCATGGACAAGTTGTTTAACCCTTTTGAGTCTCGGTTTTCTAATTTCCTAAATGGAGATAATGTGTACGTACTTTGTAAAATTATTGTGGGTTGAAAAAGGACTTATCACAGTGCCTGACATAAAATAAATGCTCAATAAATGATGATAATGATTATGGTAATTATTAAAAGCATCTAAAAAGGCTCAGCACCATTAAAAGCCCCCTCTTCATTCATCATCTTGGGGAATTCCTCCAGGCTCTGTCTCCACCAAGCATTCTGGCTAGCTCTGCTCTGAGTGGCTGCAGTTTCCTTCCTTTGCCACATCCTTCTTTGGTTTTTGCTTCTCTGTCCAGCCTTCTTGGCTTCACTTTTTTGCACGTTTTCCCCTGGACACTGTCCTTGGGCTCTTCCTTAATTTGACTCTCTGTCACCCATAAATCATTCTCCTCAAACCCTGAACCCAGCTTTGCACCTGGAACTATAAGTCCTATTTGTTTAGACAGGGCATGAGGGCTGTCAGATGCTTCAGATCTTTTGTGATGATAAAGAATATGTGACATGTACTCACCAGCAAATTGGTTTCCCTGATCATCACCTAAGTGCACATTTGGGAATAACACCAATTGGGTATCAGAGAGAGGTGGGGGGTGGGGGGAGGGGATGGGTGTATACCTACATGATGAGTGCGATGCACACTGTCTGGGGAATGGACACCCTTGAAGCTCAGACTCGGGGGGATGGGGGCACATGGGCAATATATATAACGAGAACTTTTGTACCCCCATAATAAGCTGAAATAAAAAAAAAATATGTGACAGCTGCTGCAGTGGTCAACACAGTGAGCCTTGAGTCCTTGCCAAGGAATGGGACATAGACCAATAAACGAATTCACTGAGTAGTTACCGGGACAGAAAAGTTTGGGGAGTTTATTATAAGAAGCAGGAATTTGGGTGGACTATGCTAATTAAAAATTAAAAGTTTTCACTCTGGATAGAGAGAAATGAATTCACATATTTGTACTAGGTGGTTAAAGCAAACGTCATAGTTCACTGGTCAGGAAAGAAGTTTCAATTTGATCCAGTAAGTGTGGCATACTGGGATCTCTTAAAGTTCTTAGTCATTTGTCATCTTCATCTGGTGGGTGCTCCAAGATGATAGTCTGTCTTTCTTTTTTAAAAAAAAATTTTATTTAGAAATAATTATAGAAAGTTGCAAAAATAGCACGGAGAAGCCTCATGTACCTACTACGCAGTTTTCCCCAAGTACCTTTCATAACTATAGAACCACGAAATTAACATTGGTGCAATGTGTGTGGATACTTCTGTGACATTGGATCACAAGTGTAGATTTGTGTAACCACCACCACGATGAAGATTCAGAACTATTCCATCACCACAAAGATCATTCTCATGCTACCTCCTGACAGGCAAACTCACTTCCTTCTCCTCCACCATCCCTAATCCCCGGCAACCACTAACCATGAATATCCATAATTTTACCATTTAGAGAATGTTATATAAATGGAATCATATGGCATGTGATCTTTTGAGATTGACTTTTTTTCCACTTTTTTAACGCTTGAGATCCATCCAAGTTGTTTCACGTTTCAATAGTTCATTACTTTTTATTACCGAGTAGCATTCTATGGTATGAATATAACGTAGTTTGTTTAACTATTCACCTATTAAGGGACATTTTTGTTGCTTCTAGGTTTGGCTATTACAAATAAAGCTGCTGTGAACATTAGCATACACGTTTTTTGTGTGAAGGTAAATCTTCATTTCTCTGGGATAAATACCCAGGAGTGTGACTGCTGGGTTGTATCATAAATATGTTTGTTTAAGAAACTGCGAAACTACTTTCCAGGGTGGCTATAGCATCTTACATTCCCAACAGTAAAAGTATAAGAGGTCTAGTTTCTCTGCATCCTTACTAGCATTTTTTACTGACATTATTTTTTATTTTAGCTATTCTAATAGGTTTGTAGTAATAGCACACAATGGTCTTAATTCGTATCTCCCTAATGACTAATGATTCTAATTAAATTTTTTTGTGTGTGCTTATTTGCCATCTGTCCTCTTTGGTGAAAGTTTCCTCCTGCCCTATGCCCATTTTCTAATTGTATTGTTTGTTTTTTTACCGTTGAACTTGGGAAATTCTTTATAGATTCTAGCTATAAATCTTTTGTCATGTATGTGATTTGCAAATATTTTCTCCCAGTCTGTAGCATGTATTTTCATCCTCTTGACAGAGTTTTCACAAAGCAAAATTCTTTAATATTCATATACATTTATAGATTTTTTTCTTTTATGGATCATGCTTTTGGTGTCATATCTAGATCTCTTCACAAAACCCTGGGTCCATAAAAGTTCTCTTATGTTTTCTTCTAAAAATTATGTAGTTTTATATTTTACATTTAAATCTATGATCCATTTTGAGTTAATTTTTCTATACGATGGGAGGCTTATGTAAAGGTTTTTTTTTATTACTGTTTTGTTTTGTTTTGTTTTTGCTTATGGTTGTCCAATTGCTCTAGCACCATTTGTTGAAAAGACTATTCTACTGAATTGCTTTTGCACTTTTGTCAAAATTCACTTGGCTAGATAGTGGTCTTTTAGCAGTTTTCTTTTCTTCCTTCCTATCTATCTCTCTCCTTCTTTCTTTCTTTCTTTCTTTCTTTCTTTTCTTTCTTTCTTTCTCTTTCCTTCCTTCCTTCCTTCTTTACTTCCTTTCTTTTCCTTTCTTTTCTTTCCTTTCCTTTTCTTTTCTTTTATTCTTTTCCTTTCTTTTTTTTCTTTAGACAGGGTCTCACTCTGTCACCCAGACTGGAGTGCAATGGCCTCATCATAGCTCACTGCAACCTCTAACTCCTAGGCTCAAGTGATCCTCCTGCCTCAGCCTCCCAAGTAGCTGGGACTAGCTACAAGCCACCACACCTAACTAATTTTTCTATTTATTATAGAGACAGGGTCTCACTCTTGCTCAGGCTGGTCTCAAACTCCTGGCCTCAAGCAATCCTCCTGCCTCAGCCTCCCAAATTGCTAGGATTATAGGTGTGAGCCACCACGCCTGGTCAACAGTTTCAAATTAGACCCAGTTATGATGATACAGCATTTAGCTTCCACATCTCCTAGGCAAATGCTGTTGTAAGTGGAAATTTTTTTTCTATTTCATGGCATAGACAGAAGAGAAATATATATTAAATATACTTTTGTTGGATTCTCAAATAACTTCAGTAGCCCTTATCTATTACATATGAATGACTAATTAGTAAAGTCTTTTTAGATCTTTCAGTGTGATATAACATATTTTGAAGTTGTCGGTCCCCATAGATATAAACTTTTAAGAGTATGAATTGTGTATTCTTTTTCTTTAGTTTGTCTGTATACAGTGTATAATCCATGAATGTGGACCACTTTCTGTGACTACATACCCAAATACTCACCTGCCTCCTTGGTAAACAGTTCCAGTCATGCCATCCTAACAAATAGAAAGAATGGTAACATCTGTATCAAGATAACAGAGACCTTTTAACACTCAGATTTTTTAGATGAGTCTAAAAATAATCAGCCCTTTGGACTTCCCACGGCCCTCCCTTTACCTGACAATGCACTTGTAATAATGCGTCAGGGACCTCTGAGCTTCAGCAGCTTAAGAAACAGAATTGAAAGCTCCTATTTACTGTTTCAGTTCTGCTTTTTATTCTCAACAGCTTAATTTTACTGAGCACGGCTCCTGTTTTGTTCCAGTACCTGAGGCTGTAGTGGAGGTCTCTGCTAATTTGTATGGCTGCAGAATGCAGCTTTAACCTTTGTGTTCGCAATCCCACAAGTCAGAAGGCTTTGTGTTGTCATGCTATTTTAGTTCTCTGCAAATATCACATCGTGACTAGACAAATTGTTGCAGTGTCAGGAATTAACTCTGTCTTTGGACCAAGGAGAATTAATTTTCAATCACCAGATTGTATAGTTGGAAAAAAATAAAAAATGTGGATTTAATACATGTTTCAAAAGACCTTGCATTCTCTCCTTTACATGCAAATATGTGAAAAATTAAATCTTTTGAGATTTAGAAGAGATCCAGTTATTTTGCATTTTGTATAACTTTTCATAACATTAAGGCTAAGTTGTCAATCAAAATTAATAGAATAAAAGAAAAATTTTCTATATCATTTAGATAGTGCTGTTCATGAGGTAATAGTTGAATTGTACAATTTGTAGTCAGTGTTCATATTGCTGAGATGGAAATAGAATGAATGGCTTCATCCCAAAACAGAAAAATATCCTCTAACCCATTATGATAAAAAGCTTTCCTCATTCTAGTCTTAATATCTGGGAGGGATCTATACTCTAAGAATCCCAGAATTATTAATATTATTAGGACACTGGGATCATTTGAGATCAAAATAATGATAACACTGGATTCTTTAAAACTCCAAAATCTGATTTCTCCTCTGTAATGCTACCTATAATAGGGTGTGTTAATGAAAACTTAGCTGGCATCTAGCCTTTAATATTGGCTGGACTCATCTGAAAAAATTAAAATTTCAGTTGGACAATGTCAGGTATGACCTAATAATTCATGTAAAGCAACAAGAAATCTTATACACTGTCTATGGGAGGTAAATTGGCATAGCAACTGTAGAAAACAGTTTGGAGAAAACAACTACTTTGGCAAAAGGACTTTCATAAAATTGTAGCTGGCAAAATAGAGCATGTATCGATCCTACAAGCCAGCAACCTCACTATACAACATACTCTAAAAACAGTCCTGCACCTATATCCCAGAAGAGAATGTAAAATAATCTATACATAGTATTGTTAATAATAGCAAAACACTGAAAGCAACCCAAATGTCCATGAACAGTAGAATGGAGAAATAAGTTGTGATATACAGCAGAAGAAATAATTTACAATTATAGTTAATAACAAAAACGAGTCCCTTAATAATAATATTGATGAAAAGAGAGAGATCACAAAAGAATTTATGTGTTCTAATTTGAGATATAAAAAACACAAAAATAGATGAAACTAAGCAATGTGTTTTAAGGTACTTATGTAGGTGATAAACCTATAAAAAGAAGCAAGGGCATAATTATCACATAACTCATAATGGTTGATATTCTGGAAAAGAGAGGTGAGATCAGGGTAGGGCATAGGAGACTTCTGGAATACATTTTGCTTTCTGACATGGGTTCATGAGTATTGATTGATTATTATTATTCCTTAAACACTACATGTATGTTTTTATACTATTAATACATTAATGCTATACTTCACAATAAAACATACTATTTAAAAACAATTCAGATGGCAGTGTTCCCTTTGACCCCAAAGGAAAGGCACTTGAGTTTTGCATGCTTAATGTCTGAGTTCCCTACACCCCTGAGCCGGTGGGAGATGGAAAGGGGCAGGTCACAATTAACAGTTGAGAAAAAGAAAAATGCAGGAATGGGCCCATTTCCAGCAAGTGGGGACTTGGTTCTGAGGCTTAAACTGCCAGTGAGGGGATGGGGTACAATTTGGCCATAGACATGTTATGCTTGATCCACAAGTGTTTATAATTTTTTGGTTAGTTGGCAGCAACTTAGAAACAGATTTCATGTGAAAATCTTGAATTTCTGTTTTTCTTGGAAAATTAAATCTAATAACATTAGACCCATATTCACTTTTCTATTCAGCATGAGCTGAAATATTGGTTCACTCTTTATTGGTTCATACTCAAGCTACTCATTTGCATTAATGGACTGACCACTGAAGGCATGTGCAACACCTGGTTTATATAGAACACCTGATTCTGTGAGTGGCACAAAAACTTTTGCTTCTAGTGCTCCAGATCAGTGCTCCTCCTCATGGAGGAGACCTCCACATGGTGGAGGCAGGACACCAAGTGACAAGGTCTCTGAAGTAGCAATGAGGGCCCCTGGGCCCACCCTGGCATGAGTCTGACATGGAAGGAGTGGGGTAGGTGGACAGCTCCTCAGGTCTCCCAGCAGCCTGAACAGGTAGAACGTTGGCAGAATCCATGATCAATGGCTAAGTCTTCTCTCCTATTTTTCCTGGATGATGAGAGCTCAGGATCCTGGTCTGACACAAGAGGGTAGGGGTGGCAAGGGAAGGAAGCCACAGAAAGGTATTGATATTGAGCAACTCATTGATCTTAAAAAGGTGGGCTCAGAAACAAATACGATTTGATGAAAAAAATATGATTTTTCACACCTTGATTATGGTGGAAACATTCACTCATGCCTCTTATGTAGTATTTTATTATTACCTGTTTTGATGGGAGTGTTTTAAAAAAGATACAAATGTTTCTCATCACCTTTTCTCCTCCCATTCAGAAAAGCAAACCTAGTGTTAGTTAGTTCATCTTCTCGCTCTTCCCGACTCTTGGTTTATTGCTGCCAGAGCAGCTCCCGCACCTGCAGATGCCAGAGCAGAATCAGAAATGGGCAGGGAAACAGACCAAAGGCCGGGAGGAGGAGGGGGAAGGTTTAGGGAAGGGACCACATTGAGTTTCATAATAAAGAACTTGGAAAGAGGAGGTTGGGGAGGTAAAGTTAATGGGAGAAAGAGGCTGGCTGGGAGGTGGCATGTCCAGTGAATCAGTCTGGGAGCCAAGGGATGAGTAAGAGAGTCGTAGGGAACAGAAAAGTGAATACGAGGGTCACTCCAGTCATAAAATAAGTAGGACCCCTTCATGGTCAAGAGGTATTTAACACTCGCGAGAGACACAAGTTAAATGTTGGAATTGCCATTTGGTGGGCAGTGGGGACCGGGGGACTGAATTATACTTCTTTGAACCTGATGCTGGAACTTACAGAAACAAGACGATGAGGATCTGGGATGCATAAGGATTCCCTAAAGTGCGGAATCCAACAGACCCAGACTCTTTAGAGTGAAGGAGGGGGCTTGCTGTGAAGAGAGAGGGGCCTGTCCAGCTTCAGAAATGGGCAGACATAGGAGCAGGTCCCAATGGAACGGATGCGACTCAGGCAGGTGACGATAGTCAGGAAAGGTCCTGAATCCAAAGGGAGTCAGCGCGGACGGTGCAAGCAGCCATGCAAGCGGTACCGAGGTGGAGCCCCAGTGCTATTGCCCTCATTTCTGTGCTGCCCTTGGGAGTGGGAAAGAAGGAAATCAGATGCAGGCAGGGAATCCCTGAACTTAGTTGCTGCTAGAGTCACTAAAAGATCCTCAATAATTTAGGGAAAATATTTGGTTAAGCATTTTCCACTTATTTGCCTGACCCAACCATGGTGCTCCGCTGATTGGTGGGGGCTTATTTTTTGGAATATAGACTAATGTTGGTTTTTATGATTACCATGATGTCAGTCATGATATTTTAAGCCCTGGTCAAATAAAATCATTTAAATTTAACACATATTTGCATAATGCTTATTGTCTATGTAGGATTTAGATTTTGACAATTGTATCAGTAGTGTTCTTTATAGCATTTCCCCTATATCCAGGATCACACATTGCATTTAGTGACCATGTGTCCCCTTTTTATATGGAACAGCTCCTCTGCCTTCTTTTGTCTTTCATGACACTGATATTTTTGAAGAGTATAAGCCAGTTGTTACATAGAATGTTCCTCACAGTACATAATATATAGCCTTTACATAATCTTAATACTAAGAAAGAGAGGGACAGGGAGAGAGAAGGGGAGAGGAAGGAGGGAGGAGAGAGAGAAACAGAGAGAGAGAGAGGAGAATTTTAGTGCTGAAGGGACTCATGAAATTATCCCATGTGGCTTAATTTTACAGATGAAGAAACCACTCTACAAGTTAAAGTGAAATTAATTCAAAAACAGTAATTCAGACATTAAGTTTTCAATGGCAAGTTGACACATACAGAAACGTCTGGTGAAGGCTGTAGTATATTCACAAGGCTCTGTGAAGGAAATGGGCCTTCCAGGAAGAAATCAGAAGCCTGAAGGGTGGGGAGAACTTAGAGAGAGAGAGAGCAGAGTGTCAGGTGCCTTGTGAACAAGGTTCCTCTTCATAGCAGATTACATTTTCCAAAGATGGTGACAATAATAGCTCCTTCTAGAACCTTGCCCCTCCCTTACCAAGATGAGGAGTCCAGGTCCCTTTCCTTTTGAATTTGGCCAAACTCATAACTGTTTCCATAAAGAGAATACAGTGGAAGTAATACTGACTGGCTTCTGAGACTAGGTTAGAAAAGGCCACCAGCTTCTGCCTGGTTCTCTTGAAGCTCATGCTTTGAGGAAGCCACCATGCTTTGAGGAAGCTCAAGCAGCCCATGGAGAAGAATCAAGACTTCAGGCCATAGGTCTGGCTGAGCACCATGGCAACAGCCAGCACCATCTTTCCAGCTATGTGAGTGAGAAATCTTGAAGGCAAGTCCTCCGGCTGCCAGTCAATTAACTCCAGCTAATACTTTACAGAGAAGAGAGTGGCTGTTTCCATAAAGCCCTGCCCAACTTGTACATTTGTGAGAGAAAAAAGAGATCATAATTGTTTTAAACCTCTAGGTTTTGTGTATGGTTTGTTACTATATTAGGTCACTAAATATGAAATGTCCAATTTTGAATTGAAAGCTTAGTTTATTATATCTCAAACAAGAAGCAGTACAATTATTCAAAGTATGTGCCTAAACTATCGACACAGTTTTGCCATGTTCAGTGTAGCTTGTTTATGCCAGCAGCGAAGAAGCCTGCAGAGCAAGTGGCATTTTCCACAGCTTTTTTTTAGAATTGAATATTTTTCCTTGCAAGAAGTGGTTCAAGGCCTGGAAGAAGTGGTAGTCAGTTGTTTCAAGGTCTGATGAATATGGTGGATGACAGAGAGTTTCCAAGTCCAGCCTCTCTCTGTAGTTTGAGCAGGATTATTTGTGCGACATACAGTCAACCATTGTCTTGGAAGTGAATTGTTCTGTCTCTATTACCAATCTCAGCTGCTTAATTGCAAGCATCTTCATCATTTCATCCAATTGGTTGCAGTAGACATCCACTGTAATAGATTGAGTAGGTTTCATGAAGCTGTAGTGGGTAATACCAGCACTGGAACACCAAACAGACACTGTTAGATTTTTTTTTTTCTTTAATGAATATTTGGTTTGAGACTGTGTTTTGGCACTTCATCTGTGTTTAGCCATTGTGCCAAATGCTTGCGATTGTCAAAAAGAATCCATTTTTCATCACACATAACAATATGGTGTAGAAATGGTTCACTTTTATGTCGTGATAACAAAGAAAGGCAAGCTTCCAGATGATTTCTTATCTGAAGCTCCTTTAATTCATGCAGAACCCATGTAATCTAGCTTCTTTACCTTGCTTATTTGTTTTAATTGGCCCGATATCGTTGGAATAGTAACATCAAACCTTGCTGCTAATTCATGCATAGGTTGAGATGGATTCGCTTCCACTACAGCTTTAAACTCATCATTATCCACATTGGTCTCAGGCCACCCATGTGGCTCATTTTCAAGATTAAAAATACCAGAACGGAACTTCTAAAACCACCCACATAGTATGCATTCATTAGACACGTCCTTCCCAAACACATTGTTGATATTTCGAGGTGTCTGCACAATATTTGTTCCACAATGGAACTCATATTTGAAAGTAACATGAATTTTTTACTTATCTATGGTTCCACAAAAATTGCTCTAAAAATGCCAAACTGTGCATTTGAAAGACTTAGGATGTACCTTGACAATAAAAATAAAACAAGAAGTGGGCAAGTGAAATGTCAGAGATATCAGCTGTCAAACTTAGTACTTAAGGAAATCAGACATTTCATACTTAGAATAACCTATGAGGTTATTATAATACATAGCTATAAATAACCATCATGCTGTCTAACCCTTAAGTGTCAGATGAGGAAGAGGCAAGAAACCAGGAGTGAGGGGCTTCAGATCCTTTCAGATACCAAAAAAAGAAGAACTTCCAGGTCAAGGATACCACAACTGAAGGGAGCTGACCGGAAGAAGTTCGACAGGGCTCTTTACATCTACTGGACCTCATAAGCAAGAAACAGCAGCCACACCCAAAAGGCTCCAGATTTAAAAGCCTGACTGTCATCTCAAGCTCAAAGCACTGGACCGAGAGCTTTGCTGGATTGGTTCTTCAACCTCCTATACTGCATGCTAATCCTTCGCACTAAAGATGGCATCTCATTCCGATCCTGTTTTTTTGGTTCATAGTGGCAGTCTTTTGGCCACTGTCTGTCTCAGCCTGAGTTCTTGACTCCAGATAATTGAAACTGGGGTTGAAAATGTGAAACATTCAGCAGAAACCTCTATAATATTGACCTAAACTCAACAAAGGCAGTCACAGCCATCATGCCTAAAACCAGTCCAACTCCACAAGAGTCGGTGCACAAAAACCCAAGTCCGGAAACTGTCCCGGGAAAATAAAAGCTACCATATGGTAGATTTCCCAAATGTAGGTCAGGGTTTTCTCCCATAGGTCTGTAGTGGTCCCTTGACAGCCATAGAAAGAACTCTCAATCTGTCCTAAAATTTATTAGCAACTCTTTTTCCTTTTCTCTAGTACATCTAGGGAATAGTCTGATGAGTTAATTGCAATTGATAAGTTATAATTAGAGACTTATGGTTTCCCTAGAGTCTAAGGCCAATAGCTACAGAATCTTATTAGGGAATTTAATTAATGTATTTCCATTGCATTTTCACTGACTAGGGGGGAAACCAGAACAGTGATGAAAGACTTTTCATAGAAATAAAAGAAGTTAGGTAAATTACCATTTGAAATCCTCATTATAAAAGAAAAACACTCTTTTAATGCAATCTTATTCACCTAAATGAGTAAAAATGCTTCTCTGCCCTTAAAAAAATTGTTATTCCCAGTTTTAAAACAAATTAAGGCTCAAAGGGATATTCCACCTTCCAGTGAAATCAGTTTGTCATGAATTTGGAAAAAAATGCAATCTTAATTATTAAAAAAGGGACAAATGGAATGAAGGCTATCTTGGTTAAGAGACAACTTGAAAAACAGCTACGTTAATATCTGATTACTCAAAGAAGGGATAATATTTCACAGTTCTCTTCATTGTGTGATAATAAACATTAAAGTTACTATACTAAAATATATCCCCACCAATCTACAAAATGACTAAATTGCCCCAAATAAAGATTCATTAATTATCAGTAAACTTTTTTGCATTTAGGATCAACCTGTTAAAATATTATTATTTCTAGAAAGAGTACTGTATCAGTTATGATTAGTTGTTAAGGTTTTATGTTGGACCTTTTGAAATAAAGAATTTTTGTTTTGGAAAGGTAAGGTAAATGTCCTGAATGAATGAGGATGCTGAGCAGATACGTTTTGATGTAAAAAGCAGTTCAGGCCAGGCGTGGTGGCTCATGCCTGTAATCCTGGCACTCTGGAAGTCCTAGGTGGAGGATCGCTTGAGGCTAGGAGTTTGAGACTAGCCTGAGCAGAAGGGAGACCCCATCTCTACTAAAAATAAAAAAAATTAGCCAGGCGCGGTAGCAAGCGCCTCTAGTCCCAGCTACTTGGGAAGCTGGGGCAGGAGGATCACTTGAGCCTAGGAGTTTGAGGTTGCAGTGAGCTATGATGATGCCACTGCATTCCAGCCCAGGTGACAACAAGACTCTGAAAAAAAAGAAAAAGAGAGACAGAGAGAGGAAAGAAAGAGAGAAAGAAAGAAAGAAGGAAGGAAGGAAGGAAGGAAGGGAGGGAGGGAGGGAGGGAGGGAGGGAGGGAAAAAGAAAGAAAGAAAGAAAAAGAAAGGAAGGAAGGAAGGAAGGAAGGAAGGGAAGAAAGAAGGAAGGTAGAAAGGGAAAAAGAAAGAAAGAAAGAGCGAGCAAGCAAAGAAAGAAAAGAAAAAGAAAGAAGCAGTTCAGTAGCTTTGCAGGAGAACTGTTCTTTATGGGATAAAATGGATGCATAAAATTGCAGTTGAAGATCAGTCTCTTTCCCGTGATTTTCCAGTGCTGGCACTCATCTTTAGTAGTAGAACTCAGGATAAACTGGACTATAATTAAAGGTAAATTACTTAAAGGTAATTCCTGAATAAAATGTAATGAAAAGTTTGACCCCTACATGTCTTTCCTCTCTATCTGAAAGTTCTTCTACATTCTTTCCTTGGCAAACTTCTAGTCTTTTTTCAAGGTTTAGATTATATCTTACCTCCTCTGTGAAGCCTTGCATGAATCCCCCAACCCTTAGAGCAATTAACTACCCCATCTTCTCTCAGCATTTTAGGTACACCTCCATTATAAATGTATAACTGTTTGCTAAAACATGAACTAGAATTTTGATGATGCCGAAAAAAATAGAAGGATGTCTAAAAGTTAATAGGTCAAAGAAGATTTGTGGCACCTGTAATTCCTACCCAGTAGGAAAATTCTTTGTCAGTTCAGATGCTACCCATATGTTATTCATCCCACAGAGGCTTCAGGAGCATTCAGAATAGAGACAGACAGAAAGCATTAGCAATATGCAAATTGAGAAACTATTCCCAGTTAATGAGTATATATTGGCAAGCATTACTCCGAGCTTACTTAACAAAGCAAATCTCCTAAGAAATTAAATTGATGGGGACCCTGTTATATAACATCTGAATCTGTACATTTGCGAACCAAAAAACAGAATTCTCTGAAATTAGCAACAAATGCCTCGATACAAAGAAGCAGCTATTTAAGACCAGACTGGCACAGGGCAGGAGTAACATGGGAGTCCAAAAAGAGGCTTAGTAGAATCTGAGAATAAAAGAGTTCAGAGCAGAAGAGAAACAATGAACAAATTAATAGTGAGATGGGTTGGAAGTTAAACACTAAACACCATGATATAGCATTTTTACTTATTGTACTTCTGTTTCTTTATCAATCAGTTAGCTATACTTAAGTTAATTGAATGGTAAATTATTGTTTTTATTCACCAATATGAACCCAAGAATGCTCAATCCTTTTGTTAACCTTACAAAAATTAGAAATAAATTAGTATCACCATAGATAGCTATCTGAATCAATTCAACTTGTCCAAAGATTGCAAATGTAATCAAAATTCTGATGCTCAGAATGATCTACTGGGTAAGCAGTTTTCCTTGCCAAGGCCAATGTCATGGAGATTTTCCCCTATATTTTCTCCTGGGAGATTTACAATTTCAGGTCTTACATTTAAGTCTTTAATCAGTGTTGTGTTGATTTTTGTGTATGATACAAGATAAGGATAAAATTTCACTCTTTTGCATGTGGATATCCAGTTTTCCTAACATCATTTATTGAACTGTACTTTTCCCATTCTGTATTCTTTTTTTCCCCATGACAGCAGCTTTATGGTAGGATTATTTATCAAGACAATTTATCCAATTACTTGTTTCCCTTTTTTTCAATAAATTTATGGGCTACAAGTGGTTTTTTAATACATGGATGAATTGTTTACGGGTGAAGTCATGGCTTTTAGTGTACCCATCTCTTGAATAGTATACTCTGTAACCGATAGGTAATTTTTGATCTCTGACCACCCCCCCTCCCCTCTTCTGAGTCTCCAAAGTCCACTATTCTACTCTATATGACCATGTTTATGCATTGTTTAGCTCCCGGTTATAAATAAGTATATGTTGTATCTGTTTTTCCATTCCTGAGATACTTCACGTAGGATAATGGCTTCCAGTTCCATCCAAGTTGCTGCAAAAGACATTATTGCATTCCTTTTTATAACTGAGTAGTATTCCATACACACACACACACACACACACACACCACATTTTCTTTATCCACTCACCAGCTGACGTAAACTTAGGTTGATTCCATATCTTTGTGATTGTGAATTGTGCTGTGATAAACATACTAATGTAGGTGTCTTTTTGATATAGTGACTTCTTTTCCTTTGGGTAGATAACGAGTAGTGGGACTGATGGATCAAATGGTAGGTCTACTTTTAGTTCTTTGACGAATCTGCATTCTGTTTTCCATTGAGGTTACACTAATTTACATTTCCACCAACAGTGTGTAAGCGTTCCCTTTCCACCACATTCATGTCAACATCTATTGTTTTTTACTTTTTAATAATGACTGTTCTGACAGGGGTAATGTGGTATCTCATTGTGATTTTAATTTGCATTTCCCTGATGATTAGTGATGCTGGACATTTTTTCATGTTTGTTCACCATTTGTATATCTTCTTTTGAAAAATGTCCGTTCATGTCTTTTGCCCACTTTTTAATGGAGTTATTCGTTTTTTTCCTTGCTGATTTGTTTGAGTCCCTTATGGATTCTGGATATTAGTCCTTTGTCAGATGTATAGTTTGTGAGTATATTCTCCTATTCTGTAGGTAATATATTTACTCTGTTGGTTATTTCTTCTGCTGTGCGGAAACCTTCTATATTAATTAAGTCCCATTTACTTATTTTTGGTTTTGTTGTATTAGCTTTTAGGATCTCAGTCATAAATTCTTTGCCTAGGCCATTGTCCAGAAGAATTTTTCCTAAGTTTTCTTCTAGTAGTTTTATGGTGTCATTTCTTATAATTAAGTCTTAATCCATCTTGAGTTAATTCTTGTATATAGTGAGAGAAAGGGACCCAGTTACATTCTTCCGCATGTCACTGTCCAATTTACCCAGAACACTTATTGAATAGGGCATCATTTCCCCAGTATATGTTTTTGTCTACTTTGCTGAAGATCAGATGGTTGTAGGTGTATGGTTTCATGTATGGGTTCACTATTCTGTTCCATTGATCTATGTGTCTACTTTTATACCAGTACCATGCTGTTTTGATTACTATAGCCTTGTAATATAATTTGAAGTCAGGTAATGTGATGCCTCCAAATTTATCAGATTTATTATTTTTGCTTAGGATTACTTTGGTTATTTGGGTTCTTTTTTGATTCCATATAAAATTTAGGATTGTTTTTTCTAATTTCATGAAAAATGACATTGGTATTTTGATGGGAATTGCATTGAATATGTAAATCAGTTTGGGCAGAATGGACATTTTAGCAATATTGATTCTTCCAATCCATAAGCATGGAATAATTTTCCATTTGTTTGTGTCACCAAGCATTTCTTTCATCAATGTTTTCTAGTTCTTGTAGAGATCTTTCACCTCCTTGGTTAAGTATATTTCTAGCTTTTTTTTTTTTTTTGGTGGCCATTGTAAATGGTATTAAGTTCTTGAGTTGATTCTCAGGTTGGCTGTTATTAGTATATAGAAATGCTACTGATTTGTGTATATTAATTTTGTAACCTGAGACTTTACTGAATTCATCAATTTTAAGAGTCTTTTAGAGGACTCTTTAGGGTTTTCCAGATAGAAGATCATATCATCAGCAAACAAGGGTAGTTTGATTTCCTCTTTCCTAATTTGGATGCTTCTTATTTCTTTCTTTTGCCTGATTGCTCTGGCTAGGACTTCCAGAGAGAGTCTCAGTGATGGTGGCATACCCCCTTCAAGCCTAGAACTTGTTGTCTCACAGCTCATTTGCACCAAAAGCTCATCCTTGAGAGCAGAGGTGCCGAGAGTTCATGAATCTCCCAACAAATCAGGTCTCAGGCAGGAACGTCACAAGAGATTGGAAATAAAGGAGACAGAGAAAATGCTGAACTGTGTGCTCTGAGTGCCTCCTCTGGCCTTTCCCCAGCTCCTCATCCAGAGCTGGGACCCACAGTTGGTTGGGGATGGAGGTCAGGGCAACTCAGCTCAGAACAACAATTGATGAAAACAGAAGAGTCTGAAAGAATCCTTAAGATGTTAGTAGTGATTGTCTCTGGGAAGGTATTTTTTATTTTGTGTGTATTTTGCTTGTCTGAGTTTTCTGTAATAAGCAAATAGGAGGAAAAGATTGGAAAAGTTTGTTTCTAATATAAACAAGAAATAAAAGTTAGATTCAGAGATTTTTATGCCAGCAAAGTGTTTACAAAATGCCCAGGAGAAAAAGTACCCCACCCAGCAGTGTGATCCACTGACATAGGGGGCAGCAGTGTCCCTAGAGGGGCTGAAATGCATCCATCCCAACACTATGGGCATTAGGATCACCCAACTAGTTCCACCTGCTGTAATGCCATGCTCACCAAGTAACACTCTGATAATAATTTAGTATCCCAGGAAAATTGTGTACAGGGAGAGGGTGCACTGACTGAACAGGAGCATCCATACTCTTGATCATTGTATTTTCTTCATTAAAAATTAATATATTAGCTTTCTGGATTTGGTTTTTAAGATGATGGATTTTTTTTTTCAGATTCCAGCTGAGAACAACCTCTTCTCAATGCCATCTCATTCCAAAATCCTATTTCAGTCTGGCTAATGTGTTTGCCCTGGTGTGTCCTGCTTCTCATCTGCTTCTCATCTGGTAGTGAGAATTCAGAATCTGAATTTTTGGTGAATAATTTTGGGGTTATTGCAGAAGATCAAACATTTTATTAAAACTATGTCAGAGAATAGAAAGGTTTAATTAGACAGGGTTACAGACCCTTCTTCACTGAACTAGTATTTATTCAAAGATTATCTGTAGCATTTTAAATTTAATTCCTTAATGTAGCAGTAGAAAGAAATAGAAACCTGCAACACCAATTATAACTGTTCTTCAAGTCAACAAAGAAGGACTTATAGCTGATTAAAAAGCCCAGACAACCTGCATTTCTTATCTTGGCAATATGGCTACAGAGGAAGGGAGAGAATGGGCAGTGGATCCTGTCTTACTGGGTAGCTGTGGAATAGTCCCATGTGTCTCCATTAATTCCTTATCATCAATTCTGACTACTGCTCTAACCCTTTATTTTTGTAGTGTCACTAATTAAAATATATGTGTATGCACACACACATAAAAACTTGTATATTACATAATTATACATGATATATATATAAAGATGGGTAGATAGATATAATTGATTTATTGTCATTTTTTCTTGTAATCTAATAGTGGCCTCCTATCCCTAAGCAATCTTGAGGCTCATTGTATCATACAAGGAAAAGGTAATACGGCTTAGAAAAAGGTCATTTGAATTTCAATTCTGAGAGTTGTTTGCTTAACCAATTTAGTAAATTTGGAAGTTTTCAAAGGCAAGCTTTATGGAGATAGAGAGGGGATTGTTAAATTCCAAAGATCCCTTTTTTAACAGATAAACACCTGGTGTGGTCTTGGCTTTAGAGTCTTAGGTGGAGGGAGACCTGTGAGAGAAGATGGAGAAGTGATAAGCCTGAATTTTTCAGTACCTCCAGGTTTGTGAAAAGAAGGGAATCAAAAGTAAGTTCCAGAGGCTGGGATCTTTGTTTTCTTCCCTTGTGAAGCCCTTGAGCAAACAGGAGTGTGAAAACATCAAGGTAGGTATCAAGGCATACACAATTCTGGAGCTCAGGGCTACTTCTCTGGGAGAAGCCTGGAGGAGGCTGAAGGCCCCCCAGGGAGCCCTGGCATCTTTGTGGCTCCATGTCCAAGCTAGCATCAGAGCAATGAGCCGGGGAGCTCACTGGCCAGGTGAGGCTGGGGCAGTACTCCTGGCTGCCTGCTGGTCTCATCTTGTCTGCGGGGATGCCCACGTGCCCTGCTGAAGGGTTGGCAAGTGCTGGGAGAGTCAGGGCACCAGCAGGATGAAGAAGCTCCCATGAGAGGGGTCCTCATAAGAGGGGAGGTGGCTGGGACCCAGACTCCAGGGATGAGTACCAGAGCATGACCTGAGAGGGCTATATGAGATCAGCCACACCACAGTGATTACCGGGTAAGGGTACAGATCAGAGAAGCCCTGCTACAGCAGCAAGCACCCAGAGGATACCCGCTGCAGGAACACTGTGAGATGCCTGATACATCTCTTAAGAAGGAAAAAGAGGGTAGAGCCGCACTCTGGAAAGATCCTGGCTCAGGATTTACCCAGAGAGACTGAGTCATCCAAAATGTATGATTTATATCAGCCCTGACATAGGAAACTGAACTTTGAATAATCTGATTACTTAACTAAAAGGAGATTGTTTAAACCCTAAGAGACAGAAACTTTAATTAGCAAGTTAATTAGCACATTGCTCTGATACCTGGAGAGGGTAGAGGCTTGTAGAAAATTAACTACATCTTGTTTGTACAAATGAGCATATAGTTTGAGTTATTTGTAATCCTGCTATAGTGGCTGAGTAAACCCACATGAAACCTCAAGGAAAGTTATTTCTTTTAGTTTTGCTTTGACTGCAAACTGTGCTTAGTCAGGGAGGCAAAGTGCTGGGTGGATCCAGTCTCTACCTAACTCACTTCTTGTCCTGACCTTGGGCACCACTGTCCACCTTTTCATGTTGTGCTCTGTAAACACTCTCCTCAGCCCACAGTGAGCCAAACCCTAGACCTCTTCCTAGTCCCCAACCCATAGTGGCTGAAATGCTAAGGAAATCATCATTAGCATTGTCTCAACTCTCAGCTGGTAGCGGATGGCAGCAGCTGAATGCAGAGGCACACGCAGACAATGTCCTGAGGAAGCCAGACCATTTCCTCCTGTGTTTCCCAAAAGCCCTCGTCAGACTTCTCCCAAGTCTCATCAGCAGAATTTTGTCACCAGCCTATTCCCAGCCAGATGCTGACAAGGGTAATGGAATTGCCAAGATGAAAGTGAACAAATTCTCTTCAATAAAATTGGTATTATTGTAACTGAACGCCAAGACCGGCTGCCCACTGGAAAAGACAGACCTGGGAGACAGGTGGGTGATAGGAAAGACGGGTTTATTCAAGAGCCAGCAGCCTGGGGAGATGGCGGACTCAGCTGCAAAAACCATCTCAAGTTCCCCAGGCTGCCCATGATTTTCAGGGGAAGCAGCTGCGGTAAACTATCAATACCTGCAGGTCAGCATGCCTGGTTCTGGTGGTTGTCTTGAGTGATGGGCCATCTGGCGGTGGTGCCGACCAGACCGCAGCAGGAGTCAAGGTTAACTGTTCAGTGTTCTTTCTGGGGGGTAGGGGGGTTTATTCCACTATTTCAGGTCCATGGTTAGCTGCTCAAGGCCAATTCCTAGAATTCTTAAGCGAGCACACAATTAGGCATTGTAAAACAAAGAGTTGTTAGCTTCAAGATAGAATGACTGTTGCTGTTCCATCACGGCATCAGCAGCAAATATCGACCGCCCTGTTCCCATTTTTCCTGCTCCAGCAATGGATGATAATTGCTTTCTATTCTTTGATGTCTTGGGTGTTTTTTTTTGCGGGGGTCCCCCAACCTCTTCTGAAACCTTCAAGCTGTCAGCATCCTAATCACTCACTATGTCCAAGTGTTTAGTGCTGGGTTGGGGGAGGGAGGAGCTTTCAGTCCTGAGGGTGGCGCAGGGGAGCAACTCATGAGGAGGTCTGGACTCTTTTTCCCTCAATGTCACAAGTTGTTTTTTTCCCTAAAGAAAGAATGAGACCCCATCTCTACAAAAAATCGAAAAATTAGCCAGGTGTGGTGGCACATTCCTGTAGTCCCATCTACTCGGGAGGCTGAAGCAGGAGAATCACTTGAGCCCAGGAGTTTGAAGTTGCTGTGAGCTGTGATGACACTACTGCATTCCATCCTGGGCAACAGAGCAAGACCCCGTCTCAAATTAAAAACCAAAACCAAACAAAACACATGCACGGAATCAAGGACTCAAACAAATACACAGAAAGGAAGGTAATTTACTTCACCCAGTTTTTTTCTGACACTAACCGATTCTCCAGTATCAACACCAATTCTCTGACACCAACTAGTGTGTCCTGCGATTCAATTCAGTTCTGACACTCGCTGCCCATAACTGGCGTCCGACTGCACAGGTGTAAGGGCTTAGTCCCACAAGATTGCTCTCACTTCAGATGCCAGTACTGAGTGCCTGGATTATTCATACTTCTGTCCAATTTGGCTACAAATTTGGGGATTCCTACAATACACCCTACCTCAAGTTTGATAATTTTCTAGAAAGACTCACAGAACCCAGGATAATGCTATACTTATTACGATCACTTATCATGTCTCAAAAAAATAATAAATAAAAGAAGGAAAGGTCTCTCAGTGTAAGAGCTAATCTTCCACCTAGCTTTTGAGGCTTATTGTGCCAAAAAAGTGTCTGTGTCCTTATCTGAATTTACAGTACCAAGCTGTCTCCTGTGAACTTAAATTGCCCTTGCCCAATTTCGTTTTGGGTTTCAATTTTTTTTTCCTTAGCAGTTTGACTGAGACTGGTTGGTGATAGGATCTAACTGTCACACTACTTGTTAAGGCACGAAAGACGCAAAGACTGCAACAATGAGCAGGAAAGAGGTGGGATCTGTATTCAAATGATCTCTGTGGAGATCAGCTCTAATAATTTGGGATAAAATGGAAAATGGCTGCATTTTATTTTCACAGAGTATAGCTCACTTGATATCTATAAAATTCCAATAGTCCTGAATGGTCAACTACCATTTTAATTCCAATTAAATACAAAATATTAAAATATTTTCATATTAAATAGGAAATATTAGCCTTATTAGAATGTACATATATTAATTGAATGATCAGAAGAAAACATTCACAAAATTATTTTTCCAGTTAAAAATGTAAAACCTGTACTTTAGTGAAAAATTATAAAATGCAAAAACACACCAAGAATAAAATAGTAGTAGTTCCAATACCATCATTGCTAATAATTTTCTTTGTCTTAGTCTGACAATTTTGTCTATATGTATGAAATTTTTCTATAACACACACATACACACACAAACATATATATGCATGTATTTGCATGTAATTGGGAATATACTGCATACATTTTGTTCACTTAAAACTATATTATGAACATTTCCCATCTCATTAAGTATTTCTCTATTAACATGTATTTTAGGTTTGTTTTTTTTTTTTTTGAGACAGAGTCTCGATCTGTTGCCAGGGCTAGAGTGAGTGCCGTGGCGTCAGCCTAGCTCACAGCAACCTCACACTCCTGGGCTTAAGCGATTCTCCTTCTCAGCCTCCTGAGTAGCTGGGACTATAGGCATGCGCCACCATGCCTGGATAAGTTTTTCTATATATTTTTAGTTGTCCAGCTAATTTCTTTTTATTTTTCTTTTTAGGAGAGACGGGGTCTCACTCTTGCTCAGGTTGGTCTCGAACTCCTGAGCTCAAACGATCCACCACCTGCCTCGGCCTCCCAGAGTGCTAGGATTACAGGTGTGAGCCACTGTGCCTGGCCCTGTAAGCCATTTTGATTGCTCAAAAAATGGTCTTTTGATTGGGATCTGAAAGAGGATTCCTCTTCACAAGCCTTTCTTTGGGGGAGCAGTGTGGCCCAATATGATTTCCTAAGCCTCCTGAGGTCATTGTAAATTCTGTGCACACACACAGACTCCTTTCTGCCAGCCCCCTTTCATTTCTTTTCCTTCCTGTCCAATCCCATCCTGCTGCCCCCAGCACTAGATGGGAAACACCAACATATATACACACGCACAAAGAGGTTTTTTGTGACCAGTGACATGAATGGGAAAGACACCTTTAGTGAGGGGGGTGAAACCTGTGGCCCTGGAATGGAATGGAACTGCATACTAGAATTTGGGCTGAACTTTGACTTCACCGTCAAGAGCTGCCAATGCTCTGGCCCAGTGTTCAGTGTTGTTTCTGTCAGAGTATTGTCATTTTGTTTTCACAGTTGGAATACACATTCCCTAATGTGGAATCCACCTGGATGGGAGCGTTGTCCATTTAATGACGGCATACTGGGAAGTGGCCAGTTGCCAGGAATGAAGGGACCAATGATGCACCAGACTGACATGGTACCCTCCTTCAAGGAGTCAGAGAGCAGCAAGGATGCTCACCCTGGACAGGCTGCAGCAGGAGCAGGGAGTGGGTGCTGTCACAGCACCAAGGGGACACTTAACCCCAACTGGGATAGGCATGCAGTTGGGGAAAGCTTCCCAGAGGATGTGAATGGAAGGATGAGATGGAGTTGGCCAGCAAAGACAGCAAGGGTTGGAGGCATGGGGGTATTTATTACAATAGAGGGAATGGCACATACATACATCCAAACTCTCGAAAGTCGGTAACCCTGAGTTTCCTTTACTTAATGAAACCATGGAGCACTGCTTTTGTGTTTACAAAGGTACACCACAGCCTACCTCTGCCTCCACCCATTTAAAACTAGAAATAAAACATGTAGTGCTTGTCACTTGCTTGTCATTTAATAGGCATGCAGAGTTTCACTTCTGATATGTTTTACTAATAGAGTTCCTAATAAACTCAGCTGTACATTAACATTTAGATACCACTAACTTGAGAAGTTTTTTCCCCCTATAAAACAATTATATTCAGATAGCTAAATGATGATTTAAAAGAAAATCCTAGCAATTACTTTTATCCATTATACTACAGAGATGTCGCATGGTGTACAGGGATATTTGCCACTGGGATTTTTGTTTTTTTCTTATGTCCCATTTTAATAGATTTTTGTCTCCTCTCTTCCCAGCAGGGTGTCAGCTGTCCCATCTCAATGATATTGGTGTTCCCGAGCACAGCACTCCTCTCCTCCAATCAGATATGGGCTTGGACATCATATGGCCATGTCTGTTAAAAGTCCATGTGATATAAAAGCATATCACTCTGGAGTGAGGAACTCTCCCCTGAGTGATACATTTCTCTGCTTTGGGCTTGAACTTTGAAGGCACTTAGGATGTTCACTGTTCCCGATCATTTCCCCTCCTTTTAAGTTATGTTCTAAAGAGGAAAACTTTCTAAATAACTGAAATTCATATAGGTGAGGACCTTTAGGTTCTGAATACTGCATGTAAAGCCTCATGTCTATTTCTTGTTGTGCAGGCCTATAAACACCAGTGGGGATGTCAATAGCAAGGCAAAGCCATGATGGGTCCAAGTTGTAGATGGGGTGACCAGAAACCATATCAGCCATGGAGTGAGGGTAGTTCATAAAGGAAGTTCAGGGAGGCCAAAGGGACCAGAGTTTAGTTATGAAGAAGGTTTTATAAACCTCATACCTAGGGGTAGGTGAAAAGCTGCAAACCAAATAGACAAGAGATTGGGAGTTATCATTTTTGTTGTGATAATGCTGCGTAACAAGCAATCCCCAAACTCAGTAATTACAATAAACATTTATTTCTTCATCATTTATCTGTTAGGTCAGTTGTGGCTCTGGGGCTTGGCTGAGATTGGCTGGGCTTGTCTAGACTGGCTCCAGGGGTTGGATCCACATGGACCAGGCTAAAGGAGCAGCTGTTAGGTAGGACATGTGACTCTTCTGGTAGGGGACAGGAGGACAAAAGGGGACACAAAAACAGCTGATGCCTCTGTTCAGAGTTTGCACCTGTCATTTCCACCACATGGCCTGGTCTAGAGTCAATGGGATAGGGAAGTATACTTGGTGAACAAGGGTAGAAAGGAAGAACTGTGAACAGATAATACATTCCAACACAATCATTAATAAGAGAAGGAAACTGTTGGGAAGAATAAAGAGGATGGAAGGTTAACATTTCAGGATATCAAAGTGCAGACAAGAGGGTACCAGCAAGTTCAGGTTGACAGAGGCCTCTGTTCTTGGGCCCTGGTCACATGGTGGCCTGATAAAGACGCAGGGCTGGGCTGGACGCCAGCCTCTAATGAGAGGGTATGTGCGTCCGAGAACGGTGTTAAGCCCAGACCCACACCTGCACTCTTCGGAAGGCTCATCTCACAATGGTGGGGCTTGCGTTTTTTTCCTTTTAGCATTCAGCACTCTTTTCATCTTTATTGGGGACCGATGTAATCCTTTTCTGGCTGGTTGCACAAATAAGAATTTACCATCTGGACCACAATTAAATTTAATTGGATACTTTAATAACAAAAAAATGTTCAACTTACCTATTAAGTGTTCAGTGATTTTAGTCTTAGTCTATGTTATTCTGTCATGCCTGCTTCCTACAATTATAGTTTTTATTTTGAAATCTCATCAGTTACTCTTTACCGTTAATATTAAATAATCATTCCCAGCTGTGAAGGTGATGCTGTTCTCTTGAGCACCTTGACTTGAAACCTCCAAATCATCTGAGCTCCTGTATCATCTTTTGAGTTGCTAAGTGTGGGTGGCTTTACCTGTGGAACGTCTCTCCCTTCCTTCTCCTGTCTGTCCCCGCCACCACCTGGTGCTCCACCTCTCACCTGGATAAGTACACTAGCATCTTGGGAGCCTCCTGATCAGTCACAACACTACACCCCATCAATATATTATGTATTTCATTTTTTTTGCTTTTTAACTTTTATTTTGGTATAATTTTAAGTCTACAGAAAACTTTTGAGAAAAGGACAAAGAATTCCAGAATACTGTACACCCAGATTCTCTAAATATTAACATTTGCTTTTCCATTCTCTCTCTCTCATATATATATATATGAGTGGGTGTGTGTGTATATATACATATACTTACACATGTATATATATCTATATTTCTTAACCATTTGACAGTTGCAGAAATGATGTCTCTTTACCCATAAATGCATTTCTCCAAAACAAGAACATTTTCATACATAACCACAGTATACTTATCAAAATCAGGAATTACATTGATGCAATACTATATTCTAATCTACAGACCTTACTCAGATTTTGCCAGTCATCCCAATAATATCTTTATAGCTAAAAAAAATCCCAGATGACATGTTGGATTTTTATCATATGTATTTAGTTTACTTTGGAATAGTTTCTCAGTTTTCTCTAGCTTTTGTGGCATTGATACTTCAGAGAGTACAGGCCAGTTATTTTCCACAGTACCCCTCATTTGGGGTTTGTCTGATGCTTTCTTGTGATTAACATTAATCATTTTAAAGCTCCCTTCTGGCCAGGAAAATAGCTTCAGTTACTGCCCATTACATCCTCAGCAAAGTTCATATTCTCTGGCCTTAAAGATCTGACTGTATTCCTCTCTCCAGCCTAACTTTTTATACCCCAGCCAGAGGGACTACACAGTCCACAATCATCCCTGACTGTCCTTCCGTTGTTCCTTCACACGGGATCATTCTCTACATTTAGATTCCACCAATTTACACCCATTCTTCATCTTTCAAGGACGAATGCAAACACTACCTGAAACTACCCATATTTTCTTGCCAGTCATGGAATCATCCTCTCTCTTTATTAAACCCCTCTTGGCTTTGTTTAAAGTTTTGTGTTGACTGCCATTGAAATTAGAAGGGATTATGAAATGAAAGTCTATGAATACTTAATAAAAGGAAGCAGTAGTCATTAGCAGCCAGGTTTCCACGGTCAGGGCAAGCAACATCAGCCTAATACCATTCTCTTTTGTGATAAGATTGCAAGACTGAAGACTCAAGGAAATAACAGGTATCTCCACTGAGCAAGGCACATGACCAAGTCCTACAGTGTGGACCAGGTATGGAAATGTGAGCTGCACAGATTCCTTGCCTTTGGAACCCTCCTCTCCCAACACCTGGGCCACTGATCCCCCACCTGAGGTTCAGCCTTGTCCTTTCTCCAGGTAAGAGGCTACCAGGTGGTCTAGCCCAGATCACACCTGTGGCCAGTCCACCTTCGACTGTGTGGCATTTTCAGTCTGCTTTCTTGCTCCTGGTTGTGCCTGTAACATGTCAACTTTGATGCTCACTTCTTCTGTATTTCCCAGTGTCTTCCAAATAATCAGAGGAAGGCTTCCTATGCATTCATTGTTTTTTAACTGTCTTTGTAATGTATGTGTCTCTATTATTGGGTCTATACCAATTGCAGTATCCTGGAGAGCCTGTATTAACTGAGATTCTTTGGATTACAAGTAACATTGCAAGTAAAGAAAAAAACAGAAACTTTATTTTAAGACTCTCAGGGTATCAAATGGAATCCAAGAACACAGAGCTAGTTAGTGAAACTATCAGGACCAGAATCTTTTCTCTTAGTCAAGCCTGTTTCTCAGACAATTATCAAAATTCAGTTATTCAATTATTAAAATTTTTCTCACTTCCTAGATATCCTCAATGATTGTTGGCTTCTTTTTCTTTTCGGGCCCATTTCAAGTTGGTTTGTGAATATTGTCCTAGCTGAGGTCATCTCTTTATAAGCCAGAGTGTTTTATTTGCTATCAGTTGTGAAAGTTTATTTATCAAATATGCTATCACTCTCAGGAACACAGAATCCCTATTAATGATATATTTTTGAAGGACTAGTACAATGAATATTAGAGATTCTTCAAGATCCCAAACTGCTTTCTGAATTCTTTACAAGAAAGGAAACAGGAATTACAGTTAAGTGTTTATTCTTTCTTTGTTCCATAAAAATTGTGAATTTCTATCTGCTACATATGAAAACTCTGACAGAATACTTAAATAACTCTAATCTGAGGGATCGCAGAGCATACACAGATTTTGCTAAATGCTAATCCAGCATTTATCAGATGCTGGATTAGCTCCGTGCCACCAGAGGGCAACCCAACCTAATTATGTGCATATGTGACTCTCGGGAAGGGTGAGTTAAAATCTGGAGTGAGTCCTAAATGGTTTAGGGGGAAAAATTGCAACTAACAACATATACATAGAAATTTAAAATAAGCACACACGCCTACAATTTTCCAAGTCTTCTAGTCATTGTTCCTTGTTGCTAAAAATCCTGTTTTATTCATTAAGGTCATATTAACTGTTCATTACCTGATATTTTTATGGCTTATCTCGGTTATTTTTAATCCCTGCTATTGCTTCATTGCTGTCTGATGTCATAACTGAAGTGTTTCTTTAGTTTAAATGATTATGTAGAAAATAATGCACTACAATCTTTGCAACTCGCTGCCTTAAATTGAAAGGTGGCCCTGAGCCACCGCTGTCACATAAGGACCGCTCCTGAGGCATTTGTCCCATTACCTTCCCTGTTCCCCTACCCACTGATATCACAGCGACAGTGTTCTCATGAACTAATCCAAATTCCTAGCAAGAGTAGAAACCCACTTCCTCCTCTTTTGTCTTCAGCAGTAATGGGAACAGCTTGTTACACATACAAACGTTTGGTTATATCCTTTCCTTGGCCTTTTATTTTTATACTGAAATAATGTGCTTTTTTTTTTTTTTTTTCTTTTATAGAGGCAGAGTGTTGCTCTGTCACCCAGGTTGGAATTCCTGGGCCCAAGTGATCTTCCGATCTTCCTGCCTCAGCCTCCCCAGTAGCCGGGATTACAAACACAACCCAACACACCTAGTCAATTTTTTTTTTTTGTAGAGACAGGTCTTGCTATGTTGCCCAGGCTGGTCTCAAACTCCTGGACTCAAGCCATCCTCCTACCTCGGCCTCCCAAAGTGCTGGGATTACAGGAATGAGCCACTACTCCTGGCCATTCTTTTTAGCTTTTATTCAGGTATTATTAATATATGACATTGCCACTTCCAATTTTCCTGTTGTCTCAATGCCCCCCTTTAAAATAAGTAGAACAACAAAATTAGTTATTACATTAATAATTGATTTTGTTTTTAGCACAACTTTTGCCCCAACCCCTGGCATTAGTTTACCTCTTATGTTGCCCACCTGTGCGCCATTGGGGAAATGGTGCTGTGTTCTTGTTTACTTTGGTTTTAATTCAGTCATATACCAGAGCCAGTCATTCAGCCTGGATTCATACTGCTTTCTTTCTTTCAGCAGGAAACGTGAAAGCCGTCTCCACACCTCTCTCTGCAGCAGGAAACAAACAGCATATCGTTCCCTGAAATCAGCCCTTTGATTCTCAAATGCAGCTGCTGGGCAAGTCACAGTCCATGGGAAATGACTGAGGTGATTTCCTGGGCAGACCACTGACACAGTCCAGCTTGCAGGAGCCCAGGAGGGGAGGAGCCTCTGAAGTCAGGGCCTCGTTGTCCTCAGGGCATGCACATCACTCACAACATTCATTCCTAAGAATATCTCATGAAGATGATCTTTCCTGGGAAACAAATCAGGTGGCTGCTGCAATCTGTGTGACGAGCTTCCAGGCTGTGTGTCACACTGCAAACATGTGGGCATTCCTGGCTCCAGACCTGAAAACTAACTCTGCCCCAAGACAACCAGCAGCCCCAGGACTCCCAGCAAACAAACATGCTGCCTGGCCAATGCTGTGTCCTTTCTGCTACTGTGAGAGAATTTCCTGTTCAAACACAAATCTTGTTAGATTTAAGGGTATTGTCGAAAACTCACACAGAGCAGAAGGTCAAAGTGGAAGCATATTTTCTTGAGTAAATGAGTGTTCCTTCTCCTCCTCCTATTCCTTCTCTTCTCAGTCTTTGGGCATTGATGAGAATGAAAAAGAAGCAAGACAAGATGTTTTGTTCTGTTCCCATTCTTACTACTGTGGAGAACAATTGGTCTCCCTGGTGCTTAGCATATTAAATATTAACTACCAAATAAGAACAGAAAGTCTGCTTTCCAGCCCTTCTATTCTGCCTGACACAAAAAAGCGTAAGATCTATAATAGTAGTAATAGTTAACATTTTTTCAGGTTTTTCACTGTCAGGCACCTGTGCTCAATACCTGGCATACATTTTCTTTTCACCACAATATTTTCAGGTAGTATTACTATTATTCCTATTTTACAGATAGGGAAACTGAGGCTGGTAGAGTGTAAGAAGTTGCTCAAGTTCTCACAGCTCGTAAGCTATAGAGATGATCTTTGAGTCAGCATTTGTAACAATACCCTAGTTGAGATTTAAATAGTGTTCTAGAATAGAGCATGTACACAGGTAGTACACGCTGGGTTCTACATCACCAATAACAAATCTATAGTTCATCTAAGATCCTATGCCATAAAAATAGGTGTCAAGTCCTGTCCATTTCTCTAACCAAAGGAAAATACCAGAATCTGATGGGCTTTGTGACTCATGGACCAATGAAAGGCTCCAGGCTGCAGAGAACTGGTTTGAGTGGCGCATGGACCTTTCTCCTGTCTTTATCCCTCATCTGCTGGACTCACAGGGAAGCTACAGTGGACTGAGGGAGGGTAGGTCTCCCAAACCGCTTGGGTTTTAACCTTGAGGTCGACATGAAGCTTCTTGAGCTGTCTGACAGATGCCTCCTTAGTCTAAATTAATGTCTTTTGCACAATTGAAGATGAATGGGTATCAATCAATAAGTATCTATAGAGTGTGTTTCAGGTGCTCAAGGCTCTGCTGGGTTCTGCAGAAGATAAAGAAAGAATATGCAATGTGGCCTCCGATGTGGATTTGGCCATTAGCAACAGGGACAGGACTCTAGGTTCCCAATTCCTGGGACCAGCCAGTCACCTCTAGAGGCACATTTTGCTTTCTGTTCCAGCAAGAACATAATCAATAATCTATAGCAGTGGTTTCTCAAAAAGCTTTTTGGTCTTAGGATTCCTTAGACCTGTAAAAATTGTTAAGAACAAAAAGAGCTTTCGTTTATGTGGCTTGTATCTAATGATATTTGCCACATTAAAAATTAAAACATGATTTAAAATACAAATGTATTTTAAAATTATTAAAATTTAAAATACTAAAATTATTTTAAAATAACAATAATAAACTAGTTGCATGTAATATATTTTATGAAAAATGACTGCATTGTCTCCCCAAATTATTGAGAAATATAGCATTTTTTCACATTTTTTCAAATCTTTTAAGTGGATGATTTAATAAAAGGCAGCATGATTCTCCTATCTGCTTCTTCATTTATAATCTGTTGTAATACAGCGTTCTGATCGAAGTATATAAAGAAAATATGCTTCACACAGGTATGCAGTTGGAAAAGGAGGACCTAGCAGACTTTCTGAAGGTGTCACAGGGGCCCGTTGAGGTCCTCAGACCACACTTTGAGACCAGTGATCTTTATGTAGGATTTGGGCACAGGCAGCTTGCATGGCTTAAAAATTCACCAGTCTATCTCCACTCATTGGTACTGATACAGAAATGTGTAGTATGACTGGGTGGCCAATTAGGCAGCTACCTGAGTGGTAGGACTTGAGATGCGTGAAGAGGTCTTTCTACCTCCAAGTATCTCCCTTTCACTGGCCCCTCCTGGTGCAGGAACCTGATCATTAATCTTATCTTTGGATTAAGACAATGAATGCTCCAATTTAAATGCAGATATATCAATC
>CM052442.1:61446128-61504271 GCA_028533085.1 Varecia variegata | reverse complement strand
TGAATTGTAGTTCTTAATCCCCTCTACGAAGTGCTTTCGCACAATGCCTGGATTAGTGCTTGAATAACTAGGGACTGTGGCCCAGCCAAGTTGACATATAAAACTGACCGTCACACCACCGTATTGTGAATTTGATTGACTTCTTTCCTAAAAACTTTTATAAATTAAAGTTGTTAAAAACCTAGGGTCTAAGAAGAGAAAAGGAAAATACAGAGCAAGGAGATGATAGAAACAGAAAGCTGGTCAAGTGGGTAGGGAATGGAGGAGAGATACAGACTGAAAGCAGAGAAATTGCCACAGAGGGACAAGCAAAATTATAGAGGGACGAAGACAAGGGATAGGAAGAGAAGGGTAGCTCTTCCTGAGTTAAACGGCTCTTATGGCTAGCCTTAAAATGGAGTTAGAGAAATAATCACTATCTGAAACTCTTCATTTTCCTTACCCTTAACGCTGAATGGAGTAGCTGTCTGAGTTTGCCAAGTAGGGAAACATAAAACTCTTGAGGCTCAAGTGGCCTGAAATCTATTAACTTTAAATCCTAACTGGAGCTGAATTCTGGGATAGAACTTCTCCATTCCTGCACTCTTTGTTGAGACAGGCTTGATTCCTCCAAATTCGCCACAGGGAAAATGTGACTCCTCTTGTTTCTTGGTCAAGGTCTTGGGCTCTGCGGTCAGACTATGTTGGAGGCTTCCTTTAAGATGGTCCCCAGTGATCTCCACCTCCTTGTATTCATGCCCTTCATGTTATCTTCTCTTTACTGTGGGCTGAATCTAGGGGTTTGCTTCTACTGAATAGAATATGGTGAAGGGATATGATATCACTTCTGAGATGAGGTTACAAATGACTGTGACTTGCATCTTGCTAGCACTCTTTCTGTCTCTGAGTCTTCTCCCTCATTCTAATGAAGCAAGTTCCCATGTATATGTGGGTTATATCTAAAGATATAAGATATCCCCCTGCCCTATGGAAAGGCCCATGTGACCAGGAACTGAGGGTAGCACATAACTTGAATTCTATGCCTCAGTTAACTCATTTGTAAAATGTGGATGGCAATAATTATACTGATGGTATAGGGCTATTGTAGAACAAAATGATTTCATACATTTAAAAACCAGAACAGTGCCTGGCACACAGCAAATGCACAGGAATGTTAACTTACTACCACTACAAGTACTACTACTACTCTTATCATCATCATCATCATCATTGAAAGTTCAGGTGAAGATCACTATGTCTGTCCTTCTACAGAAAAGCAAAATGTTACTGCTGGACAATTAAGAATAAATGCTGCTCCTTAGGGAGTTAGCCTTACATTTTCAACATGAGCTTTCCAAGCCACTCTTAGCTTCCTGCAATTCTAATCTTGGAACAGCCATGTCCTTGTACACAGGTGGCCCCAGAGAGCCCAGTGCCTCACTGAGTCCAGAATATTAAAAAAGATTTCTAAAGTATTTGGTAAATATCCTCCACAGACATGTTTTCCTATTTGGTTCTTTTCATCATGTTGTGATTTTACCCAAGGGTTTTCAGTACCTTGGGTAAAATGGAGTTACCTGCTAAAAAAAAATAGAGAGGACCTCTGGCCTCAGAGGCTGGTGCAGCATCTCTTAAATGGAACACTGAGCAGAGACTGCACCTGCCCTGCCAGTGATCTACTCCAGAATCCTGCACAGCCTTTTCCTCCAGGGGTTCTGACTGGGCTGGAGGGAGTGAAGGTATCTGCAAAGGGAAAGACCAAATTGGAGGGTCATGATTGGTCATCTCTCTTCCCTTAGCTATAAATCGAGGCTAATATTTTATCCTCTCTACCTTTCTATGCTGTCTTATTAGGGATGAATGAATGCATGAATGAATGCATGAATGAATGTCTGAATGATGATGCCTTTAACACATCTGTTATAGTGAAAGGAAGCTTCAGGTAATGAGTATATTTGATTAAAAAAACTGCCTTAAGGTAACAGATGGAATGTTAAGTACTAGCTAAATAAGCCTTGCAATTTTGCATAAACGGGGCTGAACTCATATCTCAAGGAATTCTTCCACTCCTAGAGATCCAAGAATGCCATAAATGCACCATCTGTTGACCAAGGCAAGGCAACTGTCACTCAAGTGGATTTCAATCTATTCTCTCTTATCCTTTCCCAATCTGTTTTCCATAAGCTTGTAGCAGCTGCTGGGATGGATGTAGCTTTAAAAGTAGTATCCATAGCTGTGTTGTTAATGAGGGAGACTAAACAACCTATTAATACAAGTGCTTTGGATCAATCTGCAGGATCTAATTTGACTATCCCAAATTTAAAGTTACTAAAAGAGTTCTTTTTCTTCTCTTTGTCTTCTCGTTGGCTCTTTGGTGGCATCAAAGCATAGTGGTTTTGTCTGGTTTTGAAATCAGATAGACTAGGGTTCAAATCTCAGTTTAGCTGAGAATGCTTAGGGAGGTTCCATCACCCTGACTCTAAGTCTCACCATATGTAAACTGGGGGTAAAAATGCGTACCTCACAGGGTTTTTGAAAGCTACCATTATGACATAAAACAGGATGTTTAAGATGAAAGTGCAGGGCAGGGGTTGAGAGGCTGAAAGCTGAGTCAGCCTGTAGGGGGGTGATGTTGGAAGAATGGCATCATCACTGGATAAAGCACTTTGCATATTCCAGTATAACTGAGGGATTGCATTAAGCAGCAGTCCCTGCCCCCAGGCCTTCAGCAGACAACCAGCGTCTGGATCAGGGGAGCTCTTGGATCTAATCAGTGTGCTGTTGCCTCCTGGAAATTTTCCCCTGGCTCTGTTGTGCCAGTCTAAAAACAAATCGTACCACAGGGCTGAGCTTAATCCTATCTACTCAATGGAGCCCATTCTGACTGCCCCAGCCAGTGGCAATCTCACCAAGGCAAACAACTTCTGCTCCACTCCCTCGACACTTAGCAAGTCCTAACTACCATTCTGCCTACCTTACTGTACTATATACTGTACTGTATATTTTGTCTTTGAAACTAAGTTGTAGTTCCTTGAGGGCAGGAAGTAGATTTTTATCTTCTTTTATCACTCCCAGTAGCAGATGCCATGAACTGTGCTCCACAAATTGCTCTGCACATGCCTAAGGTTCTGTAGAGGTGATTCAGGTATATCCCCTGGGATGAGATGACTGGTCTCCCAGTGCCAAATCCTGGGTTCGTCATCCCCATCTCTCCCTCCAGCTTCAGCCAGAATAGTCCACTTTCATCTATTTTGCCTTTGAACTTCAGTGGTAATGATAATGATGGCCTGTATATGGGGCAACTTCTCTCCTTGGGCCCCACCATTGTAGGGTACTTGCCAGCCCAATTTCCAACTGCCCAAGGGCTTTCTCTAGCAGCTGGAGCAGGCAGGAAGTGGTGAGAATTAACACCCTGGGAGCAGCCTTCACCCAGGGACTGACCAGAATTAGTATATAAATACCCCAGCTTCCCTGTCCTTCTTGGGGAGTGACTCTGAGGTGCATGTTCCTCACTGTTTCCCAGAGCTCCCGGGCGAGATTGTGCTCCACTCACTCGTAGTGGTAACTACTGGTTTCCTTCCCTTCCCTGTCTCACTTCTTCTCTCTCATTCATACTGTCTGAGATCATTTCCCAAATCCTTGTCTCAGGGTCTGCTTTTGGGGAAAACAGATATTAAGTCAATGTCTCCTCATTACCAGTCACTGTTGTAAAAGTTTTACAGACATTGACTTTTCCATTCTGCAATAACTGTCTTAAAATTTTTTCAAATTTTATTTTTCCTTTACAAATCAGAAAACTGGGGCAAGGAAAGGTTAGGTATCTTGTACCCAAGTTCACAAAGCCAATCAGTGTTAGTGCCAGGATTCAAAGCATGGGGTTCCAAACTGAAGAGACTTTGAAATGTGCTGCTCCAGGTAGGTGTCCTGCCTGTTGAATAAGAATCATAGCATCCTCTAGAAGTCCTTGGAAAAGCTCATTTCCCCTGATTAACTCCTGAATCTTGTCTTTGCATTTAAATGTTTTAAGTCTAGGTGACCTTGGTCTGTTGTTTGAAGGTATCTCTTTATTAGAGGTGCTAGTGCTATTTTTTATACACCAAACTCAGTTATAGAGGCCAGAGCCTGGGTGGTGCATCAGGGAGAAGTAGTGAGTCCTGGTATCTCGACTGAGTGGCACTCATTGTTTCTGCTGGTTCCCTTGCCAGTGTCACAGGAGGAGAAATGGCTTTGGTTGCCGTCATTTTTCCTCCAAGGACAGTGGTACGAATAAGAGATAGAAATGTTGGGAGGAAGGAGAAGCCAGTTGGTCTGGAAAAGGAGAGTTTGTGGGGAGGGTCTTTCCTTATGGGGTAAATTCTGTTTTAGTCATGCTGCATCTGAAGAAATGGTTATACACACAGTTGGAAGTATCTAGCATATGGGTAGAAAAGTAAATTTGGAACTTTGAAGAGCTGGCAATAAAAATATGAGCATAGAAGTTGTGGTGGCTAAAGTCATAGAGAGGATAAGACTTCAGTTTGCAGAGAATGAAGGAAGTGCAAGGATGGAATCTTGGGGAATGCCTTTTCTGATGTCAGGATGAGAAAGAGAGGTCATCAAAGGAAATAAAGAATGGTCTGAGAAGTAGGAAGAGAGTCAGAATAGTACCAGGACATGGTCCCCAAGGATAGAGGGTAGTTCCAAGAAATGTTAACTAACCAATAGGGCCAAATACTGCAAGGGTCAAGGAGAACAAGGACCCAAATTAAAATGTGGTCTCAACATTTGAGGCCATAGGCTATAATGTTGAGGGAGAAACTAAGAGGAGGAAGGGTATGGAAAATGTGAAGTGGTACATTAAGTCATGCAATTTAGTAAATTAATCTTTTGCTTTTGTAAAGGGCTGTTCTAGAACCATCCCAACAAAAGGGCTCCACCAATCCCAAAACCTCCCCAACACACTGTTTTAATGTGTAATACGTATTTAGAAATCTTTAAGATTAATGTCAGCCTTAATTTTCTTTTTGTTTTTGTTGTTTATTATTGTGGTTTTAAAGAACAGTAAATAATCCCTTAGGGAATAGGCACTCTAGCTAGTCACTAGAGAGTTCCCACACATGAATTAGCCATGTTTAAAGAATTAGACTATAGTAAATTCATTTAACATTATAACGTTATAGAAGACAAAATAATTCCATTTGATGATTAAGAAGACACTCCAGGATCTTGCTGTACGTCTGGGCCATTACCCTGAATTCAATTATGAAGAATGCAGAGAGAATAATACTGGACCAAGAGCCTGGAGATCTGGGCCCTGGTCCAGCTTTCATTGATTCAGTTCACAGTTCAACCCAGGGAGCCTTAATTCCTCATCTTAGAATAGCAGGTTGACTTTATCAGTGATTCTCATGTCAGTGCTGGTCTTCATGAGGTTTTCATCTCCTTTACAGCAGTGGAAGGAGGAAAAGAGAGAGAGAGAGAGAGGGAGACATAATATGTAGTAAGTTAGTCATAAAGTCAAATTTATTTTTAATTCTGATTTGTCCTTTCTGCTGTTTTATTTTTTGTTAAAATATCCTATCTTGGCCAGGTGCAGTGGCTCACGCCTGTAATCCCAGCACTTTGGGAAGCCAAGGCAGGAAGATCGCTTGAGATCAGGGGTTTGAGACCAGCCTGAGCAAGAGCAAGACCCCATCTCTACCAAAAATAGAAAAAATTAGCGTGGTGGGTGTGGTGGTGTGTACCTGTAGTCCCAGTAGGAAGATCACTTGAGCCCAGGTGTCTGAGGTTGCTGTGAGCTAGGCTGACACTACGGCACTCTAGCCCAGACGACAGAGCCAGACTCTATCTAAAAAAAAAAAAAAGTCCTTTCTTTTATATAATTATAATATCCATTAGCAGTTGTATTTTTAATGTGCTTAATAGCAACATAAAAAGATGGCAACCCCATGATACTCATGAAAATTGTCTGTAAATTTTTATTGGTCTATGGACCCACTGGACTAGATTCTAGATTCTCAATTCTAGATTGTATGATAAGGTACAGATGTGGTGGATAGAGTTTAAAATCTCTGACTTTTGTTTGGACCTTAGATGAGAGCAACAGGAGCCATCCAGCAGTACTGCAGGTGTTCTGGACTCTTGGAGTCCAGAACATTCTGCCATGAGCCTTGGAGGCAACAGTCACATACTAAGAAGGAATTTCAAAGCAGAGCTCACATCCCAGGATACTGGGACTCTGAATACAAACAGAAATTCTGCATCCTTGTAGAGAGAACAAAGATTTACTTTGTTAAATTCCTTGAATTATTTTAAAGGAAATTTCGCCAGCTAAAAGATACTGAAAATGAGATACAGCTTAGAACAGGCTGTCGGGACAAACTGAACCCAGGTGTTGGCCATAGAATCACTGCCCTAGAACCAGAATAAACGTCATTTACCTACATTTTGACCTACTGAAATGTGGGTTTTGCTCTGGCACCTGAAATAAATGACACAAAATTCTATTTGTCTCCTTTCCCACTGTGTGCCCACCTATTTCAGCAGGAACTATTAAAACTGCAGTGAATCAGAGCAAATTGTTGCTGGCAGCACCTTCAATAAATCTGTGCCACTGAACTGCAGGGAGAATTAAAATGCAGAAATTAGAAATCAAAGGCACTGGGTTTAGTGTAAGTGAGACTTATCTGATTAAGTATAGTTTCGTAAACTACTAGATCTCAATCTCATAAAGCCCAAGGGAAAACCTGAGGAGGGTGGGAGCTGATCATTCCACCTTCCACAGGAAGCCATAAATTTCAATATGCCATAGTAACAGCATACATTTCTCATTAAAGATGTGGACGTAATATAGCTCAGAACAAAACTCCCAGAAAACAAACACTAAAAAGCAGTATTGGTGTTCACCATTAACTTGCAATGCATGAGATCTGCCTAGATTGTTTTGCTTATTGGGGCAGGAAATTGTTTCGTGAAATCAGAAGCATTGTGTCCTTTTTTGTGAGTGAAGTCCTCATGAAAAGTCAAATAAGAATGGAACTTTAAGAGAGGCAAGAACACAAACAGACTGGAAGGGCAGGCATTGGAAACCAACACAAAGGAGGAAAAGAGGCACAGATCTGCAAGAAAGATCTCAGGATTTTACACTGAGCACTTTTGCAAGACTCTCTGCTAAGCATTTTTAATCACTAAGTCACTTTATCCTTAAAATACCTTGAGAAGTAGGTATTTTCATGCCCATTTTCCAAAAGATGAAACAGCCTCTGAGAGTTTAAATCACTTGCTAAGAATCATACCAAAAAAAAAAAAAAAAAAAACAAAAAAAACCACTTCTACAGTTTTACCCAGGACTCAAACTCTCATCATTCTTTCTTTTAAAAAAATGTCAATATATTTAGGGAATACAGTGTCTTTTTTTACATGGGTAAATTGTATAATGCTGAAGTCAGAGCTTTTAGTGTACCCATCACCAGAATAGTGTACATTATACCTGATAGGTGTATTTTTATCCCTCCCCCTTTCCCAACCTCCCCCTTCTTAGCTTCCAATGTCCATTATACCACTTTATGACTATATATATCCCTTGTTTAGTCCCCATTTACAAATAAGAACATGTGGTATTTGCTTTTCCATTGTTGAGATACTTCACTTAGGATAATAGTCTCCAGTTCTATCAAAGTTGCTGCAAATGACATTATTTCATTTCTTTTTATGGCTGAGTAGTGCCCTATTATACACACACACACACACACACACATTTTCTTTATCCACTTATCAATTGATGAGCACTTAGGTTGATTCTGTATCTTTGCAATTGTGAATTGTGCTGCAATAAACATTCAGGTGCAGGTGTCTTCTTTTGTAAAATGACTTCTTTTCCTTTGAGTAGATAATCAGTGGTGGGATTGCTAGATTGAATGGTAGGTCTACTTTTAGTTCTTTGAGGAATCTCCATACTGTTTTCCATAGAGATTATACTAGTTTACATTCCCACTGACAGGGTATAAGCATTCCCTTTTCACTGCATCCAAGCCAACATCTATTGATTTTTTACTTTTTAATGATGGCCATTCTTCTGGGGGTAAGGTGGTATCTCATTGTGGTTTTAATTTGCATTTCCCTGATGATTAATGATGTTGAGCATATTTTCATATGTTTCTTGGCCATTTCTCTATCTTCTTTTGAAAAAAAAATCTGTTCATGTCTTTCGATTAGTTTTTGATAGGGTTATTTGTTTTTGTTCTTGCTGATTTTTAAACCTTTGTCTTTCTGATGTCAAAGCTGTTGCTATATATGATGATACAATGGTCAGAATATAAGTTCACAGTTAAACAGAGGCTGACCTGGAAGCAAATGTAAATAAGGTATGATACTCTTAGTGGCTTAATCTATTGCTTTAACAAACTGTTTCAACTGTAGACACCTTGAAGATACATCAGCTCAATGGATGGCACCTGGTGAGAGGATCCACCGCCCAGGCTTCTGCAGGTGTGTTCAGTTTGCCTCCATCTCTGCTATCACACATAGGCTGCCGAAAACCCCCTGGGGCTAAGGCCCCTCTTCAAGTGGTTTAGTTTCAGGAGACTTTCACCAGGGTGGCATATTGACTTTGGCCTTATAATGCAATACTCCAATCTTAAGGTATCATGTAGAAAAGAAGAATGAGGAGGAGGAGGAGGAGAAGCAGAAGAAAAAGGAGAAGAAAAAGAAAAAGAAGGAGGAGGATGAAGAGGTTCGGGAGGAGGTAATGACATGACATTTCCACGTGTTCAGCTTCAGGAAGGTATCAGTAACTTTGTATCTTTGCCTGTGTTAAGCAGTTGCAATGTCTGTGGATTTTATGAGAGATAAAGCAGATACCATCAGAAAAAGAAAAATATTTTTCATGCACCTGTCCCCTCTCCAAAGAAGAAAAAAAAATTGAATCAAGGCGTTTTGGTACGGCTTCCAAGTCTTTGGACCAAGGGTATATAACAACTTAGTAGCTTATTGTAAAGATCTTGGAAACTAATGGTAATCATTTCTTAACATGAAAAAAAGATTTCTTTAAAATGTGTATACTATCCTTCCTACTGGCACCAAATCAAAAACAGGTGTACTTTTAGGAGTTATTTCTGCTCATGGGCTTAATTGGTGACAATATCTTCTGGTCTTATCACCAGTAAAAGAGCTTCTGAAAAAAAAAGCAGAGAAACGTGTTTGTTTTTTCTATTTGTTAATGGAAAAACAAACAAATCTTCAGTCAATACATAGACAGTACTTATGTATATGGTGAGATATTTTAAAAGATGGTAGCTAGCAGAGTCAGCTCCCTCAACTCTACTGTTTTTTCTGTCACTGCCTTTTATACTTTCCCTAGGCGGAACCTGAGTCAATGCAGACCAAAGCCATTACCACAATTAACTGGAGAAACGCGTTTTCAGCAAATGGATGACTCCTATAGTCAGGAGGTGAGGCTGAAACGGATATTGAAGAAAGATTCGATGTTGTGTAGAGTTTAATATTAATATATCTCCAAAAATATAAGCGAAGGCTATCCTTATCAAGTGTGGCCTCTTAGCTTCTGTGTCTGCAAGCACCATAGGTCCTGGCTGGTTACCAGGCTTAAGCCTGCCTCCCCTATGGCTAAATGAACAACGATTTATAAGACTCTCAGCCAGAGTGAAGGGGCCAGGCTCTCTGGCCAGCAAACAGAGTAAAGCTAACTGGCCCTCCTGGAATTGTATCCGTAACTGTGGCCTCATTGACACCACTTGGGCAACTGGCCACCATAAAGCATAGCAAATGAGATATTGAATTGTATGACTATAGCCATTTTTCATTAGTATTTAAAAACTATATCAATATTATTGTTAAAACACATCTAACAGGCCCTACTATGAGAGAAAATCCTCAGGACCAATACTTTGAGAACCTGCCAGAGGAGAAAATAAATAAATGAATTTTATTTCAATAATCAGGCTTCAGGTTTTGTGAGGCCTTTAAAATTATATACATAAAAGGTATAGAAGTGCTGAAAAGATAAAAATGAAAAATTTCTAGTTTGGCCCCACAGACTTGTAGTTCCTGTAGGCTTTGCAGCTGCTGTTGACATTGGCTGCAGGATACCCCCAAGCTTAAATGCTGCCAGCTTTCAGGACTGACTTTGAACCACTCGAGCATCCCAAGGGCATTTAGTTGTGAAGTCCTAATAATGGCTGTCGGCCTTCTCCAGGGTTTTAGAAACCTGGGAGACTTTGTTTTTCCCCCCCTCGAAATATAGTAGCTGCAATATCCTATAAGACTTAAGTTCTCAGTCCTCTCTACTAGGAATAACTGGTCTTGGGGAAAACTTTGTTTAAAATACACGGCGTGTGGGAGCAAACCTGATGCGTGTGGGGTATGAGGGCATGGAGGAGGAACGTGAACTGGATGTTGTCCACCTTGCTATCCTAGAAACAAGGCAGTGTGGTGTAGAAAGTACTGAACAGTATTGGAGCCAGACAATCCACGTCTGAATTCCAGCTCTGCCTACGACTAGATGTATGAATGTCGACAAGTAACTCAATTTTAGTTTATTTTCTCCCAGTCTTGATGGGAGGACTAACAACAAAACACATAACAAAGCACAGTGCCTGACCTACTATTTATCTATAAACTATCATCTATCTTAGAGTTTCCTTTCTTCCTACTCTTTCCTTCAATCATTCATGAGGACAAGGAACTTGTTTGTCATGTTCAAAGTTATATCTGCAGACCGGGATAAATTAAATACTAAAGTAGTGAAATAATTTGATCATATGACTAGAGCATCATAATTGGTGAATTTTGGTGAAGTCTTAGACAGCAGAAGAGGTACCAGTGGATTTCAGGAAAATGTCCACTTTCCCCAATATACAGGCTGTAACTATAGTTTTAGACTCTATAAGCTGACCTCTAGAAACATCTTAGATTTGGGAAATTAAACAGCTTACTTTTGAGCATTCTAAAGGGACACAAAAATCATTAGGACAGTACAGGATCATTGGACAGTAAAGACTGTCCAAAACAAGGGAGGAGAGCACAATTTAGAGAAAAGAAGACAAACTGGAATATTTATACGGCCATTAGAGATGATGTAGGCTCTGGAAACCACCCTACAGTGAATGGTGGGGGCAGGAAGACTCTTTAGCCAGGAGCAGAGAAGAGTGGATGGTGGGCCAAGGAGGTGAGCATGACAGATGCCTTCCAATGTGTGAAGGGCCATGATGTACCCATGGTTCGACTTGTTCCAGGAAGGCTTCAGAAGACATACAAGGGCCAAGGGGCAGCCTCTAGAAGGAAGTTGTTTGGGTATAATATTAAAAAATTTCTTCCTAGTGTTTCCTATGTCCATCAGAAAATGTGGGATCAAGCTCAGGAAAGAGATCTTAACGCAGAATCAAGGCTGGGCATGGTGTCTCACTACTGTAATCCTAGCACTCTGGGAGGCCGAGGCAGGAGATTGCTTGAGGTCAGGAGTTCAAAACCAGCCTGAGCAAGAGCGAGACCCTGTCTCAAAATTAGTCAGACAACTAAAAATAGAAAAAATTAGCCGGGCATGGTGGTACGCACCTGTAGTTCCAGCTACTTGGGGAGGCTGAGGCAGGAGGATCGGCTGAGTTCAGGAGTTTGAGGTTGCTGTGAGCTAGGCTGATGCCACTGCACTCTACCCAGGGCAACAGAGTGAGACTCTGTCTCAAAAAAAAATTAAATAAATAAAAGACAGAATCAAGAGATGGAGGTCATCTGCAAGGAGGCAGTATATGAAGCTGTGAAATTGGTTGGGGTTTCCAGTGTCTGCTGCCACCAGCAGCCCAGAATTGCCACCTTGCCAGTTGCTCTTCATCCTGTCTACATCTCTTCCTAGTGCCCTTTCTCTTGAACACTTCTCCCGCCAGGAGCTTCTCGGCCACCAGACAGAAGAGGGCACCCTGCACCGTTAGTGTGGCAAGGACAGACGTGACAGCCCCCAAACCTTGGAAAGCTACCTAAGGCTGGGTGGGAGGTCAGCAGCCTTCTGGGACCTGGAAGGGGACCGCTGTATGTACTCCCCTCTACTCCATTTAGAGTCCGCAGGGCTGGAACTATAAAATGGAGAATTAAGGTTAGGGGTGGACAGAGAGGAAGGGTTCTGATGCCACCTGACTTCCAAATCGCGGGTGGAATGGGAGTCCCCAGAAGCTCCCTGGGGTACAGAGAGAAGTTATTGCAACCCTGGACAATCGAGAGGTTTGGAAAACGCACTTACTGATTTTGAAGAGAGGAAGGGCTTCTCTTAAGGCGAGGAAGGGCTGTCCAGGGAGTTGCAAACTTTGTTATGAATGAACCCTCACTGCACCGTTCTCTGCTTGCTGCCCTGACACCAAGGCACACCCAACTCAGCCTTCCCGCGGCTGGTGGTCCGAACAAGGCACGCTGCTCCTAGCATGGCATTCGAGTCCAGCTCTCTCTCTCTCTCTCTCTCTCTCTTACACACACACAAACACACACACACTCAAAGTGGGCAAAGCGAGAGGGTTGGTACTCAGTCTGGGTGCGCTGGAGCTAGGCAACTGGCCTTTGTTTGTGAATTGAGCAGTACGGGGGACATCCTTCTGTCGCCGCGGGGCGCGCACCTCCGCTGAGTGTGCGGTGCGGTGCGGTGCGGTGCCCAGCCGTGCGGGGGAGGACCCACTGCGCTGTCCTGGGTCCCCGCGCCGTCCCTGCCTGCTCCACGCGCCGGGCGCTGCGCTCTCCGCGGTGTCAGCGGCCGCAGCGCACTTGGCTGGGGCGAGAGGCAAGAGGGGTGGGCGGGCTGCTTGGTTGGCGCTGGCGCTCTGCAGTGCAGTGGAGTGTTAGCCCAGCTCCCTATATGGTCGGGGATTAGCTCGGCGCTGCTGAGGCTGAGCCAGGAGCCGGAGGAGGGGAGGAGAAGGAGGAGGAGGAGGAGGAAGAGGAGGAGGAGGAGAAAGCGCAGCAGCAGTCGGCGCACGCCGAGCGGCTGCCGGGGGAAGCAGAGGCGCCGGAGGCTGGGGCACCGCCGACGCCTCGGGAGCCATGGCCGAAGGGGGAGAAGGAGGCGAGGACGAGATCCAGTTCCTGCGGACTGTGAGTCTCCGCGGCGGGGGCGAGGCCGTGGGCAGGTGGGGAGGAGCACGGAGCGGGGCGAGGAGGGGCTGCGCTGCGCCGCGGTGCCGGTGCCCGGCGCGTTCTCCGCACCCGCCGGCTGCAGAGGCGGACTGGCCACCAACCTGCGGGGCCTCGAGGGGCTGCGTGGGAAGGGGCACCATCTCCCGACTTTCCCTTCTTCCCTTACCGTCACCCCTCCCCAGACATCCACCCCGGACTGCACGCTCTCCAGGCAACTTGCTACTTGGTCTGAAACCTTTGATGCCCAAACTTCCAGCTGGGGGTTTGCTCGTGGTTGTCCTGACCCAGAAGATCAGAGGTGGAAGACCTAGCCCCAGAGTCTGCCCTCTGCCACCTCCACTCTCCACACCAGCCCCCTTCCTCCTCCGAGGCGTCCCCACGCGCCCAGGCACCGCCGGGAGGGAGCCAGCGGGGCAGGGGGGAGCGTGGGTAGCCAGGTCGGAGAATTGGGCACAGGCGCTTGGTCCCAGCCGCGGAATCGCTTGGAAGGGAATTCACCAGCGCTGCCCCTCTCTCGTGAAGCCCCGAGCCGGCAGCAGCTGCTGGAGCCTTACTTGACTGACTACCTGGTGTGCGAGAGCCAAGGCTTCTTGCTCCCAGCTCGCGCGAGCCCCGCAGGACAGGGAAACCCCGGTCAGTGGCTCCGCGTCACTCAGGTCCCCTCCCTGGCACCGGAGGGCTTTGCTTCCTTCCAGATTTTAGGGAAGGGGGGCAAAGTCTGTTGCAGCCGCTCAGCCTTGCCCCATAGGAGTTAATGTAAAGCCTTTCGAAGTGTACGACCACCAGGGGAGGTAGGGGGCATTGAGATGCATCCTAGAGCTGATTTCAGCCACCTGACCTTGAGCAAGTCGCATAATCCGCCCTATCTAGCCTCAGTTTCCTTGTGTGTAAAATGGAGAAGCTATAACCAGCGTTTCAGGGTGGTAAGGATTAAATGAGATAGTTAATGTCATACTGTTTTGTAAACTGTAAATTGCTCTATAAGTGTTAGGTAATTTTATATGCGCTGTCTAGCTCTCAGGAATCAGAATATAATTCTTTCTCTCCCTTTCTCTCTCTCTCTCTTTCCCTCCCCCTCCCTCTCTCTCCCTTCCCACCCGCTTTGAAGATCACACCTTAACTATTGTCCATCTTTTGGATCATTCCCTTCTCTTGTTGAGTGCTTCTTTCTAATTCCTGTCAGTTTCTCTTCCAAATATGGTTCCTTAGTCAAGGCTGGGACTTGGGTCTTATCTGGGGGATATGGAAGGACCCATTACCCTCCTGGTTGTACTGAGAGGCCAGAGCATTCATCTCATCATCCTGGATCTGATCTGCAGCCCTGGATGCAGATCAACCCCAACCTCATCTCTTACACTGCACACAAGATGGCCCCATGATTGCAATTCGTGACAACCCTGTTTTCTGTTGCAGAGCTGCTTGCTGTCCTCAAAGCTCTGTGAAATCTTTTGGCTTTCCTTCCAACAGGTGCCCTCATTATTGAATGGGTGGCAGCTTAGGTACTTCCTGCCTTGTGCCTTCCTCCATCAGTCATTTCTTCTGCTTATTATTAATGATCTTCTAGGCACTGTTGATTGAAGAAATTCCCTTCAGACAGATAGAGTCAGTGTTGAATAGATGACCCAGGGAATTAAGGCTTAGGAACCTAGTGGTTTTCTTGAGATCACATGTTTCTCATGGCTTCTGTGGCCATCTTCCCTGACTTTTCCTCTCCATCTGGCAGTGTACTGTATTTTGGTACACCTGTAGCCAAGGCTCATGGTAGCAGTGGTTCTTAAACTTTGTTTTATGGGCTTCCTGCTCCAGAGATCAGAGCAGGTGGACTTCTTTTAAAGCCCGTCCATGACCCCTGTGGGGTTCGAGAACCCAGGTTAAGAACCCCTATTGCAGAGCACCGTATATCAGTTATGGCTTAGAGGGATAGCTGGAAGTAATCATGGGGGCCAATGACTCCAAATGTGGTATTATTGATTCTTTTCCTTCTGGTGATCACCTTAAGTATTGTTTTAGGTGTGCCCCTCAGGTCTTCACCCTATAAGGCACTTAACTTCTTCACCTTTGGCTTAATGGGGAGAAAATAAGTGATGAAACTGAAGCACAGAAAATCAAATGACTTGGCCACGGGAGCCCAGCAAGGTACTGGTAGTTGTCATTATATAATGTTAAATTACACTAGAGCCTGGCATTGAGCATTACTCCAGAGGTTATAGTCTTAAGAATATACTTAATAGAAGAGGACAACTGCAGCTTTCTGAACTTGACATTCTCCCTCTTCATCTGTGAATCTGACAAAACAATTTATTGGAACCCAGTCACTGTAAGCTCTTGATCTCTGCACAAAACTTTGACCTTATCTTGCTGCTTTTAGGGGAGTCAGAAATCACTGGACTGTGCTAGCAGTTGGATTTTCTCACCTTGGAATATGTCTGGGTGAGAAGAGCTATTTGACTTTGAACTCACTTACTTACCTTTACATTAGGGTTTCTTTCTTTTCTCCAAACAATATCTTTTAAAGCATTTTATCCATATGTTAGTCATATAATGCTTCCTCACCTGGACCAGAAGGTGGCTGATATTTGATGATGGAATAGAATCATATCTTTGTAATTGTAAACTCTAAAAGATTGCCATCCCAGAGAGCAGAGGCTTTTAAACCTACTTAAAAAATATAGACCATAGAATAGCATTGTGTCGAGGATCCTAATCAAATTGTTGGTGGTTGTGGTGTCATGTTTATTATGATAGTGCCTGAAATGAAAGTAGCTAGAACTATCAATAGCATGAAATGAGCCAGAATTACTGCAGTACTCACTGTAGGTGTGTGTGGTGTGGCTTTAGACACTTGCTTGGAGGTAGTGTTCATCTTGGTTGCATCCTCTAGTACATTTGAAGCCCACCTTGTCCTAAGTAGGGGGCAAGCCCTAAACAAGGGGCTTTGAAGCTTAAACATATGTAAACTAAATGTTCTTGTACCCCAAACCTTAAGGAGGTGGTCTAAAACGACCTACCCTCCACTGGCATTCTGAAATCACTGATAGTCATGCATGCTATTTAGAGAGTCAAACAGACAGACAGACCTAAGAATCTTCTTTAAAGCTAAAATTTTCCCTCCCACTGCTGTTGGCAGTGGCATTCTCCTCTTTCCGATCGCTCCTGCTGACGTAGCCAGTGTCACTGACGTGGCTCTGAAGCTGCACAGAAGCAGATAAACCTGCCAGCCGCTGATCCCAAAGCAAGAAGTTATGGTGAGAAGAGTGACAATTACCCTGTCTCCAGACAGTCGGTGGAGCGGCTGGCACCACCTCCTGCTCTGAGAGTGCCAGGGAGAAGATGTTTTCTCTCCTACTTTCCTCCTTAGACTACAGTATCCATTTAAAAAACAAAACTCCAGTTCTTAGCTTATTGTTTTTAAAATACCACAGTCTAGTCTTCTCCTTGCCAACTGCCTCTCCACGACAAAGTTAATTGAAACAGAACTCAGAGTGAGATAGACATTCGTTTGCATTAGTTTCAATTAAAGATTGGTCATAGACTACCTAATTTAGCCCTCCGTGTAGAAAGTTGTCCTCCTTCGTCTAAATTTGCCTCTCTTGAGGAACAAGAGAAGGCACTGGGACTGAAAAATCAAGGACTGCTCCATTCGTCTTGGGTCTTGGGTTCCTCCCATGAAGGTGCCTAGGACAAATCCCTGAATTTGAGTTGCAGCACTAATGTGAATTCTCATCCCTTGTCCCTCTGGAGCACATTGTCCGAGGTCGGGGTGACAGTGAACTTTTACTTGGTGGTTTATAGATGCCTGCTTTCTTCTCTTGTCCAGCTGAGTCCATTTACATAACAGCTGCGTGGTGCCAGTGTTTTGGTAGGTTTTCCTGGAGGAGGCTGGGGGAGGAGGTGGACACCCTCCTGCAGGCACAGCAGCTCAGGGTGCTAGTGAGTAGTAATGCTAGAATGCAGACCCCAGGCACCCGGGGTGAGGTGTGAGTTATTGTGGAGCTGAGCTGGGCTCTCCTGCTGAGTTAGGTTTGACGGTTAAAATGACAAAACTCAGAATATTCCTACACTCTGGGCCTCCCAAGGTCACTTCAGGGCTTCCTAGTCTCTTCTTCCTTGGCTTCTCAGAGCTGATCTGATTAAACCCATATTAGCCAAGCTGGACACACGCTATCCCTTCCTTTCCAGGGAACGGCCCCCAGTGGACGTGAGAAGGAAGCTGAATCCTTCCTTCAAAGTCCGAGAGACCATATCCTGTCAGCACTGGGCGGGGGCTTACACCACCCTTAAGTTGCGATTGCCCATGCCCAGGGTTGTCCTAAGGGCTTTAAGCTGCTGAGCTCCTGGGGAAGGAGGTGGTAACAGCTGCAAACTTGGAAATATTTGGAATGTGATGTGGCCCACAGTAAAAGGATTGAGACCAAGGAATAACTGAGTCTGTAGTTGAAGGATGTGTGTCTGGTATCTGTGCATGTTTTTTTCTTATGCTAATATGATTATTAAGCAATCAGGACATTTAAGTGAAATACGTTTTTTGGTTTAATTTTAATGTCTTTTCTAATTTTGGCTTAGAGGAAAAACAAATATACTCCAGCTTCTTAGCGTTGATATAATGGAAAAAATGTTAAAAAAGAAAAGAGTGGGAGGAATTTATCTGGAGAACAAAATACTTTGATAATTATTTTTGAAGGGTTTGTATTTAAGTCTTATATCTGTGTTTATTTGTCTCTTTGCTTGCTTTGTTTTTCACTCCTTCTTCGGAAAGGTTTTTTATTTTATAATATGATTTTGCCTTACCACTTAAAGAGTTTTTAATTTAGAAGCCATTGACTCCACCATCCTTCTGAATGATACTTACCCATCTCTAGTGCAGCCCCAGGAGGACCTAGGTCTCAGGAACTCAATGCTTTGGCTCATTTCCCACAATTCCACATCAGTGTAAACCCTTCTAAATTAGCTCTGTCCTTTAAGCTACCCTTAATACAAGATTTATCCAGTAGGAGTAGAGAGCTGGAATAAAAAAATAAAAATTGAACTCAGAGACATGAATTTTTATTTCTACTTCTAGATCACTGTGACCTTGAATGAGTTACTTAAGAAACTGGGGTTTCATTTACCCTACTGTATGGAGATAGAATGTGTATTAACAGAAATGTCATGAGAGGAAACAGTAATTCCAGCAATACCCCAAGTGAGAGAAGAAGGTGTATTTCATAGGGTGTTCTTATCGTTTCTCTCCTGCACTAGGAGATCAGTCCTGCTTGTGATCGCATCTTGTTGGAAAAGAACCAGTTGCCCCTCTCTCTAATACGGTTTCTGCCATGGGTCCTCGCCTCCATGCCACGGTTGTTGGGCCATCTCCAGTGTTTACCTCACCCAGTATAGTATATCTGGGCAAGTACTTGACTCAAGCCAACCCCAAGATTTCTCAAGCTATTTGATTAAAAGCCTTGAGAAGGCAAGTCTGTAGCTATGATAGCCTTCAAAAGATCAGGTGGGCTCCCAGGATTCCAGCCACCAAATGAAACATTCAGTTATTTTTTGTCTTCTCAGAAAATTACCAAAGCTACCATTTCCCATAGGACTGCCTTTTCTTATTGAATCCTGCAGCTCTCCCTTTCAAAGCTATTCCTCCCATTCCCCCTCCAGTTTCTTTTATGAGCCAATTCTTCTTTTTCCTTAGAGCACTGGGGACCAGCTTTTTTTGTGAAACCAATGCAGCCTTTCCTCCCAAGGATTCTGCTGCTTTGGTCATCTCTGCTTGGGGAGTCGGGGCCTTTGAAAAGTTCCTTTGGCTGCACGTATATGGAGCAGATGCTTTTGTGGTGGGAAGCCCAACCCAAAATGGTGAAGCTGCAGGGCCACAGTTCTCCGTGGGAGCCAGGTCCAGGCTGGTGTCCTCTCAGCCATCTTTTTGTCTGGAAGCCAGTCGGGTATTTTAGGGACAAAGATGTTTCCAGCCACAGCAGTTTCCTTTGGTTCAGTGAGTTCTGCCATCATAGCACCTCTTCAACTCAGGGAGAGGGAAGAAAAAGTGCTGGCACCTTAGCCCAGATCCTGCTACAGGGCTGAGCCTCCTGAGGTGCCAAGGCTATTCTTTTTTCCTTCTTTATGTCATTTCTGATTTCCAGTTGTTGGAAAACAAAGTTCAGATCAGCTCTGAGACTGATGATGCAGTATTCCAAAATAAAAGAGCTGCGCCTCTCCTCACATGTGCTTCTCCTCTCCTCTACTCAGAGCACATTGCTGACTCTACAGTCACACACTGGGCTATTGTCATTTGAGGTGGGACACAGCTTTACAAGGAGAAGGCACTGAGGCACCTGGCCCTTTTCTCCCCACCTTCCACTTCCATAGACAGTGACCTCCTCATTGATTTCAGGTCTCCCAGCCCCCATACAAGCTTGTCTACTTGAGAAGGTCTTATTATTATTAGATTCAGTGCCCAAGAAGAAGGAAAGCAAACATTCTATCCTAAAATCAGATTACAAAGAGACTCAGAAATTACACACAACAGGAGCCCTTCCCTCTGGGGTGACAGCTGCTTGCTGCTGCTTAGTTTAGAGTGCAAAGGAGGCAGGAGAGAGCTCTGGAGACAGAGCTGCTGTTGCTTGCGCAGAATCTTGCAGGCCATCAACAGTTTTTCTACTGAGGTCAGTTTATAGGTGGTTTTATGCTATAGAAACCAGCCAGTGTGATGACAAGGCAGCACAGCTGTAAGGAAAGTGTAGGAAAGTCTGGTGGCGTCAGTGTCAATATGACCCACGTAGATAGAATATCTTTCTCTTTCATCTGCCTTTGGGTAAGGCATTGCCTCAAGAAATTCCGTCTATCAAAATACTGAAATGCAAAATTGTTAGCTCAGGCCGGGCACGGTGGCTTATGCCTGTAATCCTAGCACTCTGGGAGGCTGAGGCAGGAGGATTGCTTGAGGTCAGGAGTTTGAGACCAGCCTGAGCAAGGGCAAGACCCCATTTCTACTAAAAATAGAAAAAATTAGCCAAGTGTGGTGGTGTGTGCCTATAGTCCCAGCTCCTCAGGAGGCTGAGGCAGGAGGATCCCTTGAGCCCAGGAGTTTGAGGTTGCTCTGAGCTAGGCTGACACCACTGCACTCTAGCCCAAGCTATAGAGCAAGACTCTGTCTCCAAAAAAAAAAAAAAATTGTTAGCTCAGCAGGTACCATTAATGATTAACATCATTAACAGCTGAGCAGAGCCAGTTCCTAAAGGAACAGGAATTGGAGTGGAGAAAGATGAGAGCACTTGAGAGCATTGCTGAGAGAGGCAAGCCTGAGGGGGCACTGCACGGGTTCTTGGGGAAGCCCGAGTAGGAGAAGCATAAGGGCACAGGAGTCTGGGTTCTGGGATGGTGGTACAGAGACTCCATCTTTATTTAGACCTTTGAACGCAGGATAAGCAGCCTCGAGCTACCTGGGAGAAATTGGCCAACCTCACTTCAACCATTTGGAAGAGGCTGCCAGGACTGGTGCTAATAAATACTTTGTTTTGGATAATTCAGAATCAGGGACACCAGTAAGAAAAATAAAATCTCAGCTTTTTATGAGATGAGGTGGCTCCACATCAAAGTGAGAACTAAAGTACCTCCTTCCTGAAGTAGAAAAGTGTTCAAGCAACAAAATCCGATGATCAGTTATGATATTCGTTGACATGTAACTCATCATAATCCCAAGGAAATGCTCCAGAGTCCCCGAAACTGACTCAGAACAATTTCTCCAGCAAAAAAGGAGAGTGTAAGGGGAGCTGCTTGTCCCCCAACAGAGCAAATAGGAGAGGCTCTTACTGGAAGCTACAGGCAGTGTCCCCCACAAGTGACAGGGCCTGGCATTAACTCTCTGATAATTTCACAGTTGAATTCTCTAATGGGGTTAGGCAGAGAGAGCTAGTCAGCGAGACTACAGGAAGAAATGGAAAGTTCTCCACCAATGGCACATAAATGTCCACAATTTAAGACGTATTGATTGGAACTGCTGCACTCTGCTGTGGACCAGACCCAGCCTGTAAAGAATGCTAGAGCAGGGGGAGGGATCCAGTTGGCTACTGCACCGCATTGAACCAGAAGCTGAGTCCAAGAGGTCAGATCAAAATGGGGCAGCTGGTCCTGGAGGAGTGTGAGGCCCTTCTAAGCCCCTTGTTCTCAGTCACCCAGGATGTGTGGCTGTTGTTCTGAGCTTTAGCAGTTGTTCACCTCCAAGTCATTCTCTCTTCTGTCCAGGCTGGCTAGAAGAGAGGAGTCTAAGAACAAACCTTAGTGAGGTCTTGAACAAATCTCATCACTTTGCAAGAGGCATTTTAGGATGAAAAACATAACTGAGAACATACCAATCAAATGGGTTAAGCCAGAGCTAAAGCATTTGTTATATTCAGAGGCATTTCTATTGCCAGATACCTGTGAGATAGTTTGCCTTTCCCTGGGTTTTAGTTCATTCATTCTGAAAGGCATCATAATGGTGATTACATCTCAGGGATGCCTTAAAGGGACTCTGTGTTTCCTCTAAGAAAACTAGATATGGATATATGGAGGGGGTAGCTTGGAATAATAGTTGCCCTATTGCCTGAAAACGTTCCTAGCAACCTAAAGCATGAGCCATACATTATAAACTCTAAGAACACAGGGGTCTTAAATTTGTTTGACTCTAATTCTCCAGGTACCTATAGATCAAAGGGATCACAGACTTAAACACTTTTGGGGTCAGGAAGGTAGCTAAATGTGTGAATCAGGCTTTATTTGTAAAAAGAGGCAGGCCTGATCTACACATTCAAATAAAAAAATTCTTAACACTGCCTGTCAAACAAAACACATCTGCAGCAAGAATCTGAGCTGCCTGCCAGTCTGCAGCTGTGGATGAGCCCTCAGAATCTGTTTGAATGAATGCACTCCCGGAATTCTGGGATATTTTTATGAGTAGGATCAGGATCACAATACACATCAAGGTCCTTGGATAAAAATGTCAACATAAAAGACAGTGTATCATTTATCGCAGTGTAGAAGAGAGAGATTGGCAGGCAGACAGATTAATAGGCTTAATAAATGATAGAGTTTATTCTCAAAATGAATTCAGATTTTGCTAGCCTTTAAACACCCTTTAAAATTGTTATATAGATATAGATATCATGAAATGTAAGCAGGGTATCCATTCAACATGTATTGACCAACTACTCTCCACCTGCCAAGTTACTAGGAGTTATATAGATGAAAAAGACATCTTAAGTTGGATACCTTTGAGAGCTCAGGGTCAAGAGGGAGCATAATCTTGTTTTGAAGTAGCAAGGATATCAGTCACTTCCATGCTTTTATAGTACAGATATTTTCCTGTTAAAATACATGATCTTGGGGAAGTTTCTTTGCTTCTGTGCCCATTTGCTCATGTGTTAAATGAGGGTAATAATAGTGCCTGTCTTAGAGGGTGGTTGCAAGGATTAAATGAGTTAATCTATGTAAGGTGCTTGGAACAATGCCCAACATATAATAAGCCCTCAATAAATATTATTTATTAATATTGTCTCAACAAACAGTGTAAACATTGACATTAGTCACACTAGCTATTCCAATGTCATTGCGCATTCATTTTATACTTGGAAAGTACAAAGGGACAATACCCTGTGATTATTCCATCGTCTTGATTCCTGGCATTCTGCTTCCCTATAAATATGAGCAGGCCTTGTGATGGAAATGAGCCTGCAGTGGCTGTGGCCTCAGGAGTGCAGACTGGCAGGTCATTTCTCAGAGTGTCTACTTTGCAAAGCCTCTTCCCTGTCCCTCAAACCCCCCACAAGCAATTTTTAATTACTCATGTCAGTGGATAAGCAACATGATTTGGAGAATGCTCAACCACAACAACTCATTGGTTTTGGTTTGAGGAGGTGTTTTTTTTTCTTTTCTTTTCTTCAACTTATGTTTTAAGTGTAGAAATTTGCCTCTCTGGAATTTACTGTATTTCCAACAACACAAGGTCATCGCACCACAAAGATCTGGCTATTCACCTTCTCTGATCTCTTTTCATGTCTACAGATGCAGAGCATGAGCCTAAAGTAAAGCTTGATTCGTGTGACATGCTTTACTGCCCTCTCCTCTAAGGGGCCCTGATGGGGGCAATTTCCAAGCCTCTGGCTCTTACTCCCTCCTTGCTAGCAAACATTATTCCCATCTTTCCCCCTCTGTTTTCTATGGAATTAAACTGGATCATGTTGGTTATTTAACCCTGTTAAGGATTTTGCCTTCCGTGGATAAGAGTGGATGTTTGCCTAGTTAAAATGCTGTGCTCCTAAACGAGTGACAGGTGTATAGGAAGTCTGGGCACATGGGCAGGCCAGTGGCTCCCTGTTTTTGATTAGACTGGATCACCCAGAAAGCTGGTCTCCATGACTGAAAGCCTAATTGGACTAAGTAGATGGAAATTTTTTTTAAAACAATTAAAGCAAGACTTCTCCAAATAATAGAGAATGGGTGGGCTTTTGATTTCCTTAAAGAGAGGATATTTCTTTGGGTGCTGAATTTGGGTATTTTACTAACTAGCAATAAATTTCACTTTTTACGTTGTGAGCAGAAAAGTGAACTATATGGATGAACTAGTTCATCTATTCCAGCTCAGTTTCCTAATCTATAGAATGGTGAAAATTCATAACTAATTCACAGAGAGAGGCCAGGAAGAAATGACCAGACCTGAGATTTTCCAGAGCAAAGCCCTATTTTATTACTGTTTGCTGACCCCTTGCCCCCAACATCTGACAATGTCTGGCACTTGAGGATGACCTCAGAAATTATGCCTTATAAGGTATAAAATGCTGTATAGATGCCACACATGCATATTAGAAATCGGACAACAGTGATGCCTGATTACATATTTATAGCGCTCACTTTTCTAGTTAAATAAATTTTAGATCAAAATTATTCTGACATATTTATTTTTGTACATAAATATTATTGTACTGGCTCATAATTAGGCATGATTGCACACGATTTACGTAAATGACTATAATTCATATGTGTGCCTAGCCAGAGCAAATTTTGGCATTGAATATCCTAGTTCTCGCTTATTATCAATCTTAAAGTTGATGGTTTCTCTGGTACCACATACCATTTTCAGACTACCATTGTCACCGTTGTCATCAGTATCAACACCAGTACCACATGCAGCATCTGGCAAGAGAGTGCTTAAGAGCTTAAGGTAAGACAGACCTGAGTGTGAATTCTGGATTTCTCAATGGCAAACTATGAGATCTTGACAGATTCTTCATCTCTAAAATGAGGATATTAAGAACTTTTTATGTTTGCATAACTATAATGGGCACAGTACCTGGCTCATACTGTGCATATTTTCTCTTCGGTGCTACAATACATGATGTGATATATAATACATATTTTAATGGTAGATTCTACTCCCCAGTGGCTGGGAAGTCCTGCTGCCAGGGCCCCAGCACCCATGCTTAGCCCGTGCTTCTGTGAGCCACCTGGGATCCTGAACAGCTGCTCTTCAATGATATGGGGGATAGAAGATGTACTTAAACTGTTTATTTACTAGAATTTATAACTCAATTAATTGGGAAAAAATCTAAATAGCTCTCCCACCTGTGCCTTGGAAGCCTTAGTCAAGTGAAAAGCTGTGGGTGTGCATGTGTTTGTGCTTGATTTTCTGAGCACATGAAGGTTGCGGTCCAAGTCATGCATTTAACTCGCAGAAGCAACCTGTGCCTGACTCCAGCTGTTTGGTAGGTGATGACTTTTCCCCTGGGCTTTGCTCTGGTCTCGGACTGTGCCAAGTGCATGCCATTCGTTCAAGTCCTGATGAGGCCTCCAGAATATATAAGAGTGCAAATAACTCACAAAGCAGGAAGAGGCTCCGAGACCTACTCTAAACTGCCCAAATTAAGTGAATATTAAAAGGCAGACTTGTTGGTGTTTTACAGTAAAAGAGATTTAGGGTTAACCTCTCTCTCTAGCCCATAGGTTAGGTATAGTATATTATTGGGGAGGCTGTGACTCCTTTGCCCCAGACTTCTTTCTCACGATATGGCATGGTGCATGAAATTCCTGGCTTTCAAAATACTCTGTTGGATTAAGGATTTATCTCCAAGGTAAATGTATTGTCTGGGGGTGGGAGAGGTGGATTTAGATGTTGGTATACCCTCTCTTGGATTATGAGATTATCTAGGAATAAACCTTAGTCTGGTAATGTGCCATTTGGGTTTGAAAGATGAGAAATGGTCACTGGGGTACTGGGAGATTCACTTCCACGGTAGGTTACCCTGGATCTCCTGGGGAAATGAGGTAAAGGGAGAGTATATATATATATATATATATATATATATATTATTTTTTTTTTTTAAATATTACCTTAAAGATAAGGAGAAGGATCAGAGAGGCCAAGCATTACTAACTTCACAATTTTTACCTCAATCTTATTTTGTAGATATCAATATCTTAGATGGAACTTGGTGTTTTCCATTAATAGAGGAGTGATTCTAATGTTAAATGTCTCTTTCTTCACTGCCTCCCTTTTCCCATTCTTAATGCATATCACCATTAAAAATACCATATATTGTACTGATTTATCCTATTTGTCTCTCCCCTCCCACACAAGGGCCAGAATTTTGTCTTTTTTTTTTCTTTGCTATGTTTTCAGTACTAAGGGTGGTACTTGGCACATAGTAGGTCTCCATAAATGGCTGTTGAAAGAATGAATAAATCCTCACCTTCTGGCCTTTTAGTCCAGGTTTTTAACTCCCTGATCTCTCTCTGCTAAGTTCTCCTCTCTGTGCCCTCATGGTTGATGAGACTGATGTAGGTGAAGTGTGTGTTTCCATGACGATAAAAGCCCAACCGTATTATGGAATGATCCACTGGGGATCCAGGGACTAAAATCTCAGTTTCTGACATCAGTGATTTATATGAAATCAGATAAATCACAAATATATTTATCTGACTATCTGGACTAAACACACATATGGGACATTCCTAGGTCCTTATAGAAATGGAAGATATTAATAGATATAGGACCATTCCATATATGTGAGACTTATGTCTGCTCTCTATGTATCATTGATACCAGTTTGATGACTATTCATATTTTTGTAGTTTTTGTGTTTTCCTGTATTTGCAAACTGATGCTTATTTGAGAAACTGAAAGTTATTCCATGTCAGTATACCTTGGAAAATATTTCTGTGTGCTTTTAAAACCTGTAATCTGTATCAGATTCAAACCAGTAACCACCCTAGATTACCCCTTTATTACCATGAGATTCTTGAGCACTGTGGACAGCAGATACCAGCAGCCTCCACTGGCATGTGAACATGCAGATTTGGAGCATAAATGTAGTCGTCATTGCTATCTATAGCTGAATGGAAGCCATTTGGTGATAGTTCAAGTTATTGAATAATCCTAGATTAATTTTTGTTTGGCTTTGAAATGTGCTTTACTACTTTCATATTGCTCATCTTGTTTTTTCTTTTATGTTATCCCCCTTTCCTCCTAGTCCTAGTCTTCCTTTAGAAGCTACAGGTTCTTCTGAACCTTCTTCTGAGATTTCTCCTATAGGGTCCCGAATTCCCGTAGGGCTATAATGAGATTTTTCTTTCTTGTATGATTCTGTTGAGTAGTTTTTTTTTTTTCAGTGTGTACTGAGCTAAATCAAAAGCTAATACCTTTCTAAAAGAAACATAGAGCATTTATAAGTAGAAAAAGACCCCTGGAAATCATCTGTTAATTTTTGTATTAGGAAACTGAGATGTTATTCCTTATCCATCCATCTATCCATTCATCCATCCAACAAGCATTTGGTGAAGATTTAAAGGTGATCAAAATGCATAATCCCATTCTCAAAGATCTTAAAGTATAGCCATAGAATTAGACATTGAAGGAACTAGCAATAAAGCAGAAAAAAATGTGTTAAATAAAGGTGAAAGTTATGCTTCCAAAAAGAATAGTTAATTTTGACTAGAGAGGGAAGATTTGAAAAGAGAGGGGACATTTGAACTAGGTAGATTCTACAGGTTGCTAGTAGGTTGCAAATGAGGTTAAAAGGGCATTTCAGACAGAAGGATCATCGTAAAGAAAAACTCAGAGGTAAGAAAGTATGCGACATGTTCAGGGAACTATGAAGACTACTAGAGCAGTGGACTGTATTGGGAGATAAGACTAGAAAACTATTTTAGGAGCAAATCATGACAATCTGACCTTAATGCTTTAGGTAAATAGAGAACTAGATAACATAAATGCAACTAAGTCTAAAAGTTTCAAAACACGTGCTTATGTTAAATTACTACTGCATGGTTTTGATAAAGTAGACTATATAGATATAGATTCTGAAGGACGTTTTTGATACTGATTTCTTCAATTCACAGTTGTATATCTGATGCTTTCAGAATCCAATTGGCTCTTTAAGGATAAATATAGATCATTTGAGCAATTTCAACTGTAAATACTAGACTTGAGAGATCTTAGATTAGTGATAAAGAACTTCCACTGACAGAGAACTGGCCTTGCCCCTTGAATGGAAATGAAAAGGAAAGAGGAATCTCATGTTGCACCTAAAGTTTGCTTCATGAAATGAGAACTATTCTATATCTTTAGATGATTCACCTTGGCTCAGGTCAAGGGGTTAAAGGTGGCAGAAAAAGAAGTATGTACTTGGAGAACATGTAGAAAATAGAAACCGATTAGCACTGAAGGGCTGTAGCCCTATTAGGCCTTATTGAGGACTCGGGCTGTTGAAAGTTATTAGCAGTATCCCCCATACCTCACACTGTTGAACTTGCATTGCTCCTCCACACCTGCCAGAGGCCAGAAGTCCATGAAGCACATGAGCCCTCTTAAAGCCACTAGTGATAGTGTGGTACAATCCTTTCTTGGATACACATTTATAGACCTTGCTACCCTGGCTCTTGCCCTTTGAACCTACCATTGGGTCACAACTAATAGTGAGGAAAAACTGGAGAATTCAAATCAACACAGTCAGATTGTTCATTTAAAATTGTGCTAAAAGTTAAGTAAAGAATATAACTGAAAAGTAATTGTTAATCATTGTTTTTTGAGCTAAACAATCTGGTAATTGATCATATTGTACAAATTTTGTTTCATGGTACACAAATCTCCTTTTTTCCACAAGACTGATTGGCTCCCTGGGGGTAAGATCTGTCTTTTTGTTTGTTTATTTATTTATTTATGTATTTCAGGATATTACAGGGGTACAAACATTTTGGTTACATGTTATGACTTTGCCACACCCAAACCATGATTTGAAGCATGCCTTTCCCCCCCTACAATGTGCACCGTGTCCAATAGTTATGACTTTACCCACCCCCCAGACCCCCAATCCCTGAAGAATATTACTACCATGTGAGCACCATAGTGTTGATCAGTTAGTGCCAATTTGATGGTGAGTACATGTGGGTCTTTCTTTTTATTTTTTACATTTCCTGTCAGTGCTCATATTCAGGTACACAGTGACTCAGTGGTTACTTGAATGATTTTTCATTCATCATTTTTGCATGACCTTAATATTGCTTCAGATTTCCCCAAATTCTGTGTTCTTACCTAATTACTTACAAAAAGGGACTCCACGGATTCAGAAATCACAGGTTCCATTCTGAATTAGATAATGGGAATGACTCTTTTTCTATAAAGTTTTAAAAGTCTGTGTGTGCGTGTGTCTGAGATTAAGTCAGGGACTCTAGATTTTTGTTGTTCTTGCTGATATATTGCCAATGGCCAACACAGCATGTAGCCGATAGCATGTACCAAATAAATGTATGTAGAGCAACCTACTAAAATGAAATGGAGAAAATAGGAGAAAACCTACGTTTATTGGAAATCAGATACCTCATGTTCCAACTAAACTCTACAACCACCCGGTGTCCACCTATGTAGTCTTATCAGGTCCCCTGTGTGGGCTGTCACCTCAGTTCTGCCCACAAACATCCTTCTCTTTCTGGAGTGCTTTGTCTATCCTTTTTCAAGCTTCCTATTGTTCCCTTATAGATATGCTTAATTAAGAGGGCCACCCATCATAGCTTCATAATCATAATAGTAATTATAATCTCCACTTATCCCTTCTCAGATTCCTTTCTTCAGGTCTAAGGTCCTGTCCACATTTTCAGATGAGCCCCTTCTCTGTCACTAATCTGCAAGGGGTCATTAAAGTGAGGGTCCCAGATAATACTCTTTGCTTTGATCAAGAGCATCATTATAGTTTGGGGAACATTACACATAAGCAATCATAAGTGTACATATTTCCTGTGTTTTAGTTAAGATTGATTTGTAACCTTCCTTTCCAGATGTTACAGAAGTGTAATTGTCTTGAACTTTGGTTTATGGATCTAATATTGTCATTTGAATGCCTGGATCACTTTGCAGCCTTTTAATAAACCCAGACCTGGCATTCATTCAAATATCTCTTAACCTGTAAGAGTGCTTTCTTTCTCCTCCTCCTTCTCATGCTGATTCATTCACCCTTCCTTCATCCCTTGCTCATTTTCTTCAGCCTTGTGGTTTTATTTTCCACACCTTTCGATCCCTTTTTCCTTGTTTTTAGATACTTCTTTCTTTCTTCATTCCTTGCTTTTTCCAGTCTTTCTCTGGAAAGATCAGTTAGTACAAGTAAAGTTTAGCTCTGGAATAATAATGTAGGCCAGAAGTGCCTTAGTTAAAGGAAACTTAAGTCAGAGTACAGCAGTTGTCCCTGCTCATTGAGCTTCCCTAGTTGTCCCTCAAGTCTGGTCTGTAAGCCTAGGGGCTGTTTCCTGCCTCTGCTTCTTTTCTGTCCCCACTCCTTCCCCCTGACTTAAGAAGGCTGGTGGAGGATGGCTCAGGAACATGGGCTGGTGGTTCTTTTTTCTGTATTTTATATATAGGTAAGAACTGGTGTGTAATTCTAAGCTGGGTTTTCATGAGTGGGTCAGGGTGGAATATTTAACTTTGTTTTCTAAGAAACAAAAATTTTCATGTCCCCATGGAAAATTACCCATAAGTGCAGTTAGTAAAAGTTCCAAAAGATGTATATGAAAGCTAGAAATCAGGCTTCAAATTTACCAGAATATACTTGGTTCAAACTGGTGATCTGTGTAGGGTTTTGAAGTTCTTTAAGCTATTTGATGAGTGAGGAATTAATGACGACAAAAGAAAATTGATGTTCCTGAAAGGATGTTTGCATCAGCCTCACTCATTGCAGTGTCTGGAGGTATTCTGCATTTTTGTCAGAAGAACTGGGATACAATACATGCTGGAAGCTGGAGCCACACCCGTGAATGCTTACTCACGTGTTCTCAATATTCTCAGTACTCCTTAACATCAAAATCTTTTATCCTCACAACATTATTTGCTCTTACAATTTGATAAATGATAGTCTATTTTATACTCAATGCCTGCCCACAGGAATGGTCTGTGCCCAATATAAGCAGCCCATAAGATAGTACCCAATTGTAGGAGACTCCAGTCTGTGTTGCGTAGAGAGATGGTTACTATTGTGTTTGTCTGTTGTAATGTAATGCCAAGGAGATATTCATCAGAATTCAGGAAATGGAGCCAAAAGTTTGCAGTCAGGAAGGGAATACTTGGTAAATAAAGTGTGCAGTACAAATGGGCAAAAGGGAGTGATCCTGGATATTAAAACACAAAGCCCGAGGGCCCTTCAGGGCAATCTTCTTACATAGGTGTGTGGGCCAGTCTGGACCTAGAACAGTCACAAGTCAGACTGGTCAGTTTTTCCTTATGTTACCTTCCATGCAGGCACCATCCTGAACAAATAATCTCATGGACAAGTTAGCTCAAGATGGTGACTCTTGTTCGCTTCAATTCCAGGAGACATTTTCTTTGTCCCAAAATAACTGGGTGCACTCTTTTATGGATTCCGTTGTTTCCCGTTCATCAGCCACATCTACCTGTACTTCTTCTTCATGCCTTCTATTTATTCCCAGAACTTACACTAAGTAAGAGGACTTTGTTTTTGTTTTCTCTGTCCCTTTTTGAAGTAGTCTCCTCAAAGGAGCAGTTGCCATCATGCCATGTTTTGCTACCCAGCTTTCCTTGCACCAGCCTGTCTGTAGCTTCCTGCACACACGCTCTGTTGTGCTCCTCGGCCAGCTCCTCCAGGGGGCTCTCTATCCTGTGCTCTGACCTTTCCGACTCTTCCTCGCCTCCAGAGTTTACCAGCTTGTTATTCCTGCACATGGTGATTCCTTTTGGTATCTTGTTACTGTTTGTATGAATTATATTGAATTAAATATTAAAGATTGACTGATCCTATGTTCCTAGATAGTTTTATTTTAAAGTCAGTATTCAATGCTTTAATTCATATATGTGAATAATAACTGGAATTCTAGGCATGCCAGCAGCAGGCTGGCATGGTTGGTAGCTGCTACTCGGAGCCACCCTAGTCCCGAGGTTATCAATCCCCTCTGTGGGTCTTATGGATATAATTGCTCAGAATTAAACTTTGAACTTAAAAGCAGTAAAATATTAGCTTTCACAGGATTCTCTTTTAAAAACAAACCACCCATTTAGCATTTGGGTTGTTGTCTTAGCTCTGCCACTGGTTCTGCAAACTTGCTCTATTTGCTCATTCTTCTCTAAAATGAACTCTCTGGAAATGCAGAGGGCCTCACCTCGTTTTCAGGTAGCTGCTTCTCCCAGGAGCAGTGTGCTCCGGTGACACAGACTTTTTTTTTGCCGTTTTATGAGCAGAATTGAGAGAATCTATTTTAAAGGCTGGTTTTCATAATGGAGCTTCTTTATCCTACCATGTATTTTTTAATACATTAGAGTTAACTTTTTTCCTAGACAAATGCACTTTGGACCTTTTGGAAGAATAATCCTTTAAAACTGATTTATTCTCCTTCAAATATTAATTTTAAAATGTTCTTGATGGCTCAGTACCTTAGGGTATATTCGCATAGTTAAGAAGCCAAAATAACCTGTTCTTAAATTCATTCCACCGATTATCTTACAGCTGTTTAATTTACTAATGTTCTCATAAGGTAGGTCACTAGCTAATTCCACATTTTAGAAGGATGTACTGGAGCATAGTCTGGTTTAATTAAGTAATTTTTGATAGCAAATTAGTTGCTTAAGTAGAAATAGACTCATAGTTTCCTTGTCTCACTTGGTAAGGACAATGCCTCTAGCTATTCTGCTGTCATTAAAAAAATATATGTACAATATATATGCATACATTAAGTGCTGAGAGAAAATAAGGTATCCAGTGAAATTATCTGTCAAGAATGAAGGCTAAATAAAAACATTTTTCAGGCAAAACAAACTTAAGAAAGTTTGCCACAGAGAGAACTTAACTAAAGGATATATTTCAGGGGGAATAAAAATGATCACAGAAAGAGGGGGGTCTAAGAAGAAAGATGAAATTATAAGAAAAACAAATTAAAACACAATGATAAACAGGTCTATAGGAAACAGTAACAATATGTGTAAATTGTAGGGTTGAAAAATCAATATGTATCCAAAATTCTAGAAAATAATTGCATGTAAATAGCATGCAAAGAGGAATGTGACTGATGATAAAGAATTCTTAGGTACTTTTATTGTTGTAGGGGAATAAAGATATTAATTTTAGACTTTAAGTAAAATATACAAATTAAAACTTCTAGAGTAGCCAGGAAGGAAGGGAGGGAGGGAGGGAAGAAATATTAATAGTATATAACTTTAAAGCAAATAAAGGAGAAAAAACATAGTGGGAGAAATTTCAATCAATCTGAAAGAAGATAAAATGGGGAGTACAAGATCAAGTGGTCAAATATGCAGACACAGTTAAGAATGCTTTTAAATTAATATTTGACAATCAGCTTAATGGATTTACCCTCCAATTAAAGCCAAAGATTCTCATATTAGATACATAAACAAAATTAAACTATCTAGTGTTTACAAGAGATAGATTTAAGATCTTAAGACACAGAAAAACTTTAAACAAAAATATTATTAGAAGTGAATAGGGACACTGCTTATCTTCCTAAGAGGTTCAGTTCACCAGCAGTTATAAAATGTTTAATTGATATGTACCTGAAGACATAAAGCAAACATTGTTATTTCAAGATTTTAAATACTTTTTTCAGTAATCAATTTGTCAAGCAGACAATCAAGGATATAAAAGAGTTGAAAGATACAATTAACAAGACACTATGCCCAACAATTGCAGAATACATACTATTTTCAAGCACACACACAAAAATTATAAAAAGTGATCAGTGTACCAGGGCAGGATTAACATTTCTAAGAATTTTAAACAATTGGTGTCATACAAATCATACTCTCTCATCACAGAATAATTTAGGTTAGAAATCAATTATAAAAAAGATACCTGGAAAAAACCTGATGTGTTTAGAAACTTAAAAACCACACTTTCTATATGACCCTAAATATTAAATGACCCTAATATAGATTCTTGATGTCAAAGAAATCATACCAGATATTAGAAATCACTAAGTTCAGAAGAGTTATGAAAATACCATAGAGCAAAATTCATATGCTATAGCTCAGGCAATACTTAGAGAAAAATCTATACCCTTAAAGTGAAAGTTGGAAAACTTTTCTGCAAAGGAATGAATAGTAAATATCACTATTTACTGTCACAACTCTGTTGCAACTATTCAACTTTGTTGTTTTTGCACAAAAGCAGCCATAGACAATTTGAAAATTAGCGAGTCTGCCTGTTTTCTAATAAAACTTTATTTACAAAAACAGTCAGTGGATTGGTTTGGGCCCATGGCTCTTGGTTTGCCAACCCCTGCCTTAAAGGCTGATATTAAAAAAGAGAAACGTTGGAATTCATCTAACTTAAGAACTTACCAACAATAACAACAACAACAACAACCAGAATAAACCTTATGAAGAAAGGAACAGGAAGGAAATGATAAAGACAAGAGCAGCAATAAATAAAAAGAAAGATTTCATAAAATGAAGCAAAATTCTGGTTATTTTAAAAGACTGCTCTAGCCTGAGTCCTCCAAAAATCAGAACCTTAAGTAAAGATTAAAATTCCTAATACTTGTATTTGGAAGGTACAAGCCCAGAGCCACGAGAGTGAGATAAAAAGAACAGCAAAAATCATCATGAACTGTCAAAGGCACAGCAGGTCCATTGGTTCAGCAGTACGATCCTTCATCCAAGTTTGAAAGCAGAGGGGTGATCCAGCCAGCACAGGCGGGCTCCTCGCAAGAGACAGAAAGAATGCCCGTAGGGTTTGTGTTGCAATACAAAGACTAATAAAGCTTCTAAAACTCTGAAAGACTGATATAAACAAGAACAGAAGACTTGAGTATACAATACTAGGAATGAGAAGAATACATTAACTGATGCAGCAGAGATTTAAAAGGTGAGAGACTATTTCGAACCACTTTATGCCAATAATTTTGAAAACTTAGGTGTTAAGTCAAATTCTTAGAGGAGTATAAATGATCAAAATGGCCTCAAGAAGAATAAGAAATTGGAATGCTTCTATGAACCATTAAATAAAATGAAAAATAAATTACCAAAAAGAAAAATTCCTCCCAAAATTTTACAGACAAATTCTACAAAAACAACAAAACTCAAGCAATCTTGCAAAAATTCCAATCTTGCAAAATCTTTTAAAAGAGTACAAAAAGAAGAAACAATCCCAAATTAATGTATGAGGCCAGTAAAACCTTTAAAGAAAAGCAGCCAAAGATTATTTAAGAAAGGAAAATGATAGTCCAAATTCACTTTTGAACATAAATTCACAAATCCTAAATAAAATATCATCAGACTGAATTTATCAACAGATAAAATAGTTAATTTTTCATGACACTCACCTGGTATAGCCACTTTGGAAAGTAACCTGGCATTACCTGACAACCAGTTGAATATACACATACCCTGTGGCCCAGCAATTCCTCTAGGTAGAGCCTCTAAATTCCAGCTCCTGTGCATCAGGTATGTGTTCAAGCATGTTCATAATATCAAACAACTGGAAACAGCATTCATGCCTATCTATAACAGAATGGAGAAAATGTGCATAGTATACACATATTTCATATGTATTGATAGAGAGAGCAGTGAAATGAATTAGCTATAGTTACCTGTAACAGTGTGGGGAAATCTCATGAACATAATGGTGGAAAAAATAAGTCCTGGAAAAATACAAACATTTATTTGTTTCCTCTTGAAACCAAATAAAATAAACTAATATTTATGGGTACAGACATGTAGTAAAACTATAAAGAATGCAAGAGACTAAAAAAACTGCAAATTAAGGATAGCTGCTACCTCTGGCAGATGGAGGGGAGGTGGGTAGTCAGGGGGCTTCCTAAGATTGGTAATATTCTGTTTCTTATATTCATGGTAGGAACACGAAGGTGGCTATTATTATATCATGTATGTTTCACACAAACAAAAAAGAAAATAAAATAGACATTTTCCAGCAGGCATTAGGATTACTGCATACTTGGACCCAAAGGACAGAAGGAGCCTGCTGGGTCATGGGACTGGGGAGGTGTTGGGGGTGTGGCCCCAGGCCAGACTGGAAGGGCAGATACACTCATGAAAACCTTTGTCTGAGATTTGTGTTTTGGAGGGAAGACTTCTGCCCATCTTTTGGAGAGGATATTGAAAGAGTAAGGCCAATGACCAGGGGACCAGTTATGAGACTTTAGGTTTAGTCCAGGCAAGAGATGACAAAAGTGTCAGCAAAGATGGTGGCAGCCAGGATAAAGAAGAGAGGAAGGATTTGGAAGATATTTCAGAGGCAAAATGGATAGGATTATGTGCTGCCTGGTAGATATGGGAGATAAGGGAATAAAAAAAAGTCAAAGGTGACCTTGAATGTCAAGGATTTCAGCTAGCATAATTAGAGGGGTAAAAAATGCTGTTACCTAAGCTATGAGACACTGGAGGAGGAATGTTTCTGTGGCCCAAAAGAGAAGAAAGGAAGATGACAGAGGTATATATGAAGCACTTTTCTTCAGGGAAAGGGTGTTTGGCCACTGCCCTTTCTAGAAACCCATCCTTATACTAGTGCTTGCTTCTCCTCCAAGAAGAAATGCAGCATACCTTGTGTTATTCCATCTTACTTATCTTCTCCCCACTTGGTGGCCCTCTTTGAGCCCCTTACTGAAGGACCGCAGCTCTCCCACCACTGTGGCAAAACCATCACACAAGTTGCAGGTTAGGAGAATTTACCTTTGAAAGGTGCCTGACCTGTACACATGGTCAGGGGCTCCAGGAAGTTCTCTTCTTACTGTCTGTCATGCTGACACAGCAGCCTTCTTAGAGATTCATTCGTTTTCTTTCAGTATTGGAGGATTGATCCAAATTCCAAAATCAATTAAAATCAGATGTTACTGTCCAGAGACTCAGAAGACCTGGTGTGTTGGTCTGCTAAGGCTCCCATAAATAGCAGACTGTGTAGCTTAAACAGAAAAAATTTATTTCTTACAGTTCTGGATACTGAATGTCCAAGATCAAGGTGTTGGCAGATTTGGTTTCTCCTGAGGCCTCTCTCCTTGGTGTGCCGATGGCCATCATCTTGTGTCCTTACATGGCCTTTTCTCTGTGTACTTGGATCTTCGGTATCTCTTCCTCTTCTTATAAGAACACCAGTCCTCTTGGATTAGGGCCCCACTCTTATGACCTCATTTAACCTTCATTATCTCTTTAAAGGCCCTGTCTCCAAATATAGTCACAATGTGGGTTAGGGCTTTATGCATTTTGGGGGGAACACAATTCAGTCCATAACACCTAGATTCTAATTATGGCCTAACCATACACTATAGGTGTGATCTTGGGCAAATGACTTGTCTTGCATTCCTGTGTTGATTGGAAAATGAAGGCCTGTGGACTCGAACAGTGGTTCTCAAACTCGAGTGTAATTAGAATCCCCTATAGAGCTTGCTGAATCACACATTGCTGAGCCCCATCCCCAGAGTTTCTGATTCAGTGCACTAGGCTGGGGGTGGGGGCGCCATGGCGGGTGAGATGTTGCATTGAACAGGTTTCCAGGTGCTGCTGCTGCTGCTCTGGGAACCATGCTTTGAGAACCACTGGAATAGAATGATCTATGTGGTTCTTTTAGCTTTATCTTTCTATGATGATTCTATTGGAAGGTAACATCTTGCAGATGGGTTCCTCATCTGAACCACAGCCTGGAAGTAGATCTGAGTGGCTTTCTCAATTCTCCCAAAGAAGATGTGTAACTATTATAGTACCACCTAGATGCAGAGGGGGGGAAGTTCACTCATCACAGAGAGTGGATGCCTTAGGACATTAAAGTTTAATTCTTTCATGGAATGCCTGTTGAAATGGCTGATATTGGAGGCCCAATCAACGTGAAAAAACTCCAGTGATGAATTTTACCTCCCTCAAGGTGGTGTTCACAGCCTGCAGGAGAACAGAAATCCTATCTTAGCTGTTATTGCCTTCTGCCCAAAAAGGTAAACAAACAAACAAAACAACAAAACAAAGAAAAGGAAAGAAAAAAGTGAAAAAGTGTTAGAGATCAAAGAGATTGTAAGTCATTTCTAGGCCAGAATTATAGTTTTTCAGAGGAGGAAACTGAGATTCAAGGATGATCTACCCAAAGCCACACAGCAAATTCCTGGCAGGGTCAGAACTGGAATATGGGCCTAAGGAGTCACCTGGCCAGTGCAGACGCTCCATACCTACCAAGCATGATAAATGAATGATTCAGCAGTGGAAGCAAGAGAACCAACATGGAAGTGGGTGGGCAGGGTTCCTGCTTTCCAGCAGGAGCAGCAGGTCCTGCCCCCGCAGCTGTGGTGGGTGCATTACTTCAGCATTTAGGAAGCTGGCATATGCTACATAAGCACTCCTGCTGAGAACCTTTGCTGACTTCTGGCCCCTGCCATCTGCAGATTTCCACAGTGTGGGGTTTAGAGAACTGACAATTTGTTGCATTGCCTTAACACTCAATTTTTGCAAATTAGGAATAAAATACAAGATGACAGAAATTACACTCATAAAAGAAATTGATGCCCATTGAAAGCTGAGACATGTTCATTCTTCTCAGCTGAATTGGGAGTTAGTGTCATGTTAGTTTCTTGTACTAAGATCACAACCCTTGAGGCCAGTTTTCCTTTGTGTATCTGTTTGATGAATTGGTATCCATTGACTAAGTGTTGAAAATATGTTAATAGGTGAGGTTTCTATCACCTGCAAGAGTTTAAAAAATTATTTTCAAGGAAATCGGTCTCTAGTTTCATGTACACAATATTATCCAATGATCCATCTTGTTTAGTGTAGTTAAAGCCCATTTGTATCAGTCAGTTTCCTCTTTCAGAATCCTCTCCCTTCCCCCAAATTTAAAAATTGAAGCGAAACGCTTCTCTTTAAAATGGCATGGTTTCCATTTTTTTAAAAATTTGCTTCAGCTACCTGAATCTATGCCTCAGATTTGTGTTTCACCTTGCTCTTGTAATCAGACTATGTATTTCACTCCTTTACTCTGAGAATCAACTTCAAAACCATTTCCAAAGGAAAAGGACATTTCTTATTGATATTAATTTGTGGCTCAGAAGTTTTATTCAAACTTTGTCACCTAGATCCTTCCCAATGTTGGAGGACAAACTACAATTTGTGACCAGGTCTCTAGATACCATGAAGTTCTATGGGGGCAGAAGTGTAAGGCTTTGAAAAAAATCCCAGAGTTGGTGGTTTTTAATGTTCTGTCTCACTCTGGTTAATTAAAACAGAAATGAACATCCACGACAATGCTATTTTTGATAATGTAAATGAGAAATTGGGATAAGGGAGCATGATTTTCATACCTTCCCACCTCCCCACCATAAAATAGAAACAGCAGCCATTGAGTGAACGCATGGAGCTCTCATTACTGGAGTACAGTATTTTACAGCATCGTCATGGTATAAGTAAAGAGAATCTGTTTCCACAGGTCCCCTGGAAGTTCTGAGTTCTTTAAAAGCATGGGGGTAGCTCTCCGCCTCCATACAAGCTTCCAATTTCCCTAACCTGCCCTTTGTTGTCAAATGCAAAGTTAAAAAAACCTTCATCTTTTATTCCCTATCTCTTATACAGTCTAACAAACACCTCCCTTTGTGTTTCTCTCTGAACTGTCTTCTTTGTGGCACCTCCTGCTGAATCACACAAGAGAATTTATTTTGGGTTATTTTGTCACTATTTTATGCTTTCCCCCAACCCCCAGTTTGACTTCCCAGATGCTCTCACTTTTACCGTCTTTTGAATTTTCCTGCCCTTTACATCTTCAGAGTGATTTGTGATCATCCTTGCCTATTTTTTACCGTGTCAGAAAAAGAGATTGTTGTTATCAGTGGGAAAACATTTCTTTTCCTGTAGCGTTATTTCTTGTCTACACATCTTGATATTTTCAAAATAGTTTGCCATTTATTACTGCACTCAGTTCCCATTATTTTGATTCCATTTTTCAGATGAGTTAAGAACAAAGTGGGATGTGTCCCATCTCAGGAATGGGGGCAAGCTTTTGTTTTGGTGTTTGATTACCTGGCCCAGTTGCAAACAGCTTGACTACTTGGTGATTCAGAAAGATGCCTTGGGCATTTGCATTTTTCCTATACAGTAGTAATTCTTGATACCTTCTGGCTTTGGAACAGTGATTAGTGGAATGGACAAAGGTTAAGAAGATTTTGAAAGATGGCAGCTTCTAGAAATCTTATTTTAAGATTAAGAAAAATCTCCGCCAGAGGAAAAGTCCTGAAATGCTGTCACAAGCTTAAATTCAAAAACATATATTCACTTGCTGGAATTTTTGTTGTTGCTTTTTACAAAGCAGCATTAATGCAGAGTAATAAGAGGCAATCTGTCTGTGCCAGCCAAAGAAAATGAAAACTCATTGCCCTTATTGAAAATGAGGTTTCAATTCATCCATGTAAACCTGCACTGAAAACAGAAACTTACCTGTTCAGTTCATTAAAGAGCTTACACCGCGTACTGACATCTGCCTAATTGTTGAACAAATGTGTTTTGGTAACATTGAGTTGAGGAATGAAAAGTCGTTTCTTCCTAGAAAATATTTCCTAGTACTGACCACTTGCCAATTTAAGACTAAATGAGGAAAATTAGACCTTGTTAGGTTCATTTGTGTGGATGTTCCCTGGTCCCCCAGTTCCCAGTGTCAAGAATGAGTACTGGTACCAAGTCTAGCTGATGACGGAGTGATCACAAACACAGAACAATTTTAAACAAACAGTTTATCACATAAAAGAAAGAATGAAAGTACAGAAGGAAGCTACACAAAGTGAAAATACGTTCCAGAGAGAGTGGAACGGGTCAGTTTCCAGGAGTGGAGAAAGATGCTGAAGGCTGAGCACATGTCGCCTTTTATAAGCCCATTAGTGTGTCCTGCCTTTCCCCTGGTAGGATTGGTTGTCGTTTCTCACCTTTGGGGGTGATTGGCAGGTCGGTGTTATATAACAGATCACACGATAGGTTGCATAACAGAGTAGGTTAGATAGCAGTTTCCCTTTCTGCGCATGCATCTTTTCCAAAATTCTCCATGAAGCTCCACCCATGTTATGCTATTAGATGGTAATGAGCTCTAAGTCAGTTAAAGATTACTAGGAACTTCTTACTATGTATGTTCCCATCAGGGAAGAGTTCCCAGCTGCAGTTTGGCTCCTAACTATAATTCGGTTCCCGCTCTCTGCCCCTAGCCACCTCCTTGTCACCTGTTTACCCTCCACCAGACCTAACGACCTCACCATGGGTGTATCCACATGGACAAGTGTTTCAGAATATAGTTTTCAGTTCTCCATTTGCTTGTTTTTGTATATTAATTCTTAGCAGATAAAATATATTTTTTTCCATTAATTTTAGAACCATCGAGTTCATGTAGGAAAAAAACATGTTTATATTCCAAGGTAGAATGTTTTTTCTGGGTGATTCTTAAGACTACCACATTCAAAACATTTCTCAAATGTTTCCACTGGACTCTAGCTTCAACGACTGGTTCTGGGTATAAGATTCTTGATGAGTATAATGATACAAACATTTTGAAGACAATTTCTTTAGACAACCAAGACTCACTTTCTGTTCATGTAAGGATGTATTATCACCTTTCCAGCCAGTACAAACCTCAAGTGGTAGGGGAAAGAGAGGTGATTCAATGTGAAAAACTGGCACTAAAACCAACAAGATCATATTTAATAATAAGTATAATTGAAAAGTCTTGGGCTTAGGCATGACTGCTCATATTGGATGACAGAAGTCCTGATGGATAGCTTATTTTCAGAATTTTATTGCTGAAATCCACTTTCCCAATCCTCCCACATTTTATAGATAGAAAAAAAGCAATCAGGATCACAGATGTGAAATGACATCCCCAAGTTTGCACAGCTGATAAATATTAATAGCAACAACTGGACTGAGAACCAGGTTTTCTGGTTTCTAACCCACTGCTTTTTGAGGTTTTTTTGTTTGTTTGTTTGTTTGCAAGTTCAATGTGAAGTAACTGTGTGATGTAGTTGCCAAAATCTATATTGTAAATTCGAGTAAAAAATGAATAGCGCTGAGTGTAAGCCTACCTATTCTCAACAATCAACTTAGGCACAGCATTAAAATGGTTATATGGGATGTCATCAAACAGCTATTTTATAATTTTCAAGGGCCATTAAATCTTTTTTAAATATGGAAAAACTACAGCTGTGCTGTCAGGCCGTGTGGTCCCTGTGTCCAGCCCCTCACTGGACAGCCGCCAGACGGGGATTCAGTGCAGAGCACGTCTGCGATGAATGGAGGGTGCAGTGAGGTTGCCTCTCTGCTTCTTTCCAGCTCTAAAGGCCTGTGGTTCCTGGAAAAGCTCCTATAAATGTTTTACGACAGAGTTTTAGCCATAGATTCAGCACAGGACAGGTAGTGTGTATCCTAGATCAACTGTAAGACTAAGGAGAGGTTCTCACACGTTGTGCTCTACCACACGTGGGCCCAGCCTGGGTCCCAGCAGAGCAGGACAGGGAGGGGTGTGCAGCTGTCCCCTGAAGTGCCAGCACCTTATCGCGTCAGGCCATAATGTTCAAGAGGAAATCGGTAGCTTTTAATATGAACAAATTTCCAAACTACAAAAATAGCATGCTATGTTTATAAAAGTTCAACCATTACAGAAGTCCCTGCATGAAAGTAAAACTCCTTTGTCTTTCCACCCACCCTGTAAAACAGTTTGGTGTATATTTCTCCAAATATTTTCCCCTGAATACATAACATATGCCATTTCTTAATAAAAATCAAATTATGCTCTACTTAGCAACTTTGTTTTTTTTTTTACTTAATTATCTTAGATACTTTCTGTTAGTATATTTATTTTATAAAGGATATAAAGCATTTCATTGAATGGATGCATGAAAATGTTAAACTATCATTTATATATTATTTTTCCATTTCTAAACAACAATGCTATACCGACTTATAAGGCATATTAACCTTTGTGTTTGTAAGGTAAAAGTGACAGGTGATTCTTGCAATATGAGATACAAAACTAGATTTTTAAAAGTGCACACGTGTGTGTGTGTGTGTTGCAGTGAGAGAGACATAGCTAGCTGACAGGGAGTTGGTCATAAAAATGTATTGAACAAAAGGAGATTGTAATTTCTCTACAGAGAACATTGTGCCATTCTCACTGTTCCTACATACTGACTTTTAGTGGTTTCAGAGCGGTGCTACTGAAATTAATGGGGGAAAATCCTCTTCTCCTAATTATTTATCTGAATCCTCCAGTGGAACTTGTATCAAAAATGTGGCAGTAACCCACGGAGCTGCGAGACCAGGAACCTCAGCACCACTTGGGTGGAGAGCAGAGTGGTTTGCCCATGGCTTCACCTTTTATTTTGGACATCTGTATCCAGGGAAATGTTTCAAATATTGATATGTAAGAGCTGACATGCTTTAACTACTTTTGAAGTTCAAAATTCCTCAAAATTCCCTATTTTGGGGGCATCTTTTCACAATTGAAATCCTGTTGACATCAGGAAAAAAATGGTAGGCAAGGTTTTCCTCTGACCCTCCCTTTGTAAGTACACCAGAAAAAAAGACAACCAGCATAATCATGCTTGCTTTATTTATAAGGGTCCTAAGAGCACATTAGAATGCAAATTAGTGTTGTTAATTTTTTTATTAATAGGTTTTATTCTTTAGAACAGTTTTTGATTTATAAAAAAATTGAGCAGCTAGAACAGAGAGTTACCCTGCAGTTTCCTCTGTTATTAACATCTTACGTTAGTGTGGCACATTTGGTATAATTAATGAACTGATGTTGATGCTTGTGTAGCAACTAACAGCTATAGTCTATTGAAATTTCCTTAGTTTCTAACTAATGTCCCTGTTCTGTTGCAGGATCCCATCCAGGATACCACATTACATGTAGTTCTTGTGTCTCCTTGGGATCCTCCAGGCTGTGACAGTTTTTCAGATTGTCCTTGTTTTTGATGCCCTTGAAGTTTTGAGGAATATTAGCTAGGTATACTGTAGAATGTCCCTTTAATGCAATACATCTGATGTTCTTCTCATGATTAGGCTGGGGTTGTGGGTTTTTGAGAGGAAGATCATAGAAGTAAAGTGCTGTTTCTATTATGTCATATCAAGGGCACATGCTATCAACATGTTAATGACCATTGATGTTGACCTTGGTCGCCTGGCTGACATAGTGTTTGTCAGGTTTCTGCACAGTAAACTCACTACCACCCCCACCCCCACCCCTGCCCGGCTTCCATAATGTCTCCATTAGAGGGAAGTAACCCTGCGCAGCCTACATTTAAGGAGTGAGGAGTTATGCTCCACCTAATTAAGGGCAGAGTATCTACATAAATTATTTGGAAGTCTCCTGCATGGGAGAGTTGTTTCTTCCCCCCTTTATTAATTTATTCAATCCTTTATTTATATCAGTATGGAACCATGGATATTTATGCTTTGTTATAATCCAATGTCATTTTATTTATGTGTTTGCTTATGTTGTCCCAGTTTTGGGCATTGGGAGCTCTTTCTGTTGGCTCCTGTGCCCCTGTGACAAAACTCCATCAACTAAAAAGGTTTTAGCACTTTTTTGCTTTCTGGTACTAGAAGATACTCCAGCTCATCTTGTATATTTCCTTCTCCAGTCCTAGATTCAGCCCTTTCTCTGATGAACCCTAATTCCTTTCATTGGAGAATGATATTAGAAACCGAGTTCCAGGCAGAAGGTATGCTTGTTGCTACTGTGTATATTAACCATAGTATATACCTATATCTGTGAATATTCCTATACGTAACAATTTATGTCTATATTAAGCATGAGTGCTGATTGATATCTCCAACTCTTAATACATTATTATATGGATCATTCTTGCCTTCTCCCCCTGCTTATCCGTAAATTTTGTTCCCACGGTGAGAAACCTTTGTCCCATCATCTGCCATCCATTTACTTAATTGTTCAATTCTATGATACATAGAGAGCATTGTTAACCCATACCCCTATGGGAAACAACTTCACTAACTAGAGTACTGTGCTTATGTGCAGTTCCTTTTGCCTTTAGTCTTATAGACTTTATTCATTTCCGAAGTTACTTAGGTTAGTGTCATTTGCTCCTTCCTTTCAGTACAGTTGTCTAACACATTGTAATAGAGTTAGATTCTCTTGTCATTGTTTTCATTCTCTTCTGAGGTCTTCTGACTTCCTAAATGATTTTTTTTAATTTGCATACATTAAGGTTCACTGTGCTGTAAAGTTCAGTGAGTTTTGACAGATGCACAGTGTCATGTATCCACCATTGTATTATAATACAGAATAGTTTAGCACCCTAAACATCCCCTGTGTTTAATTTCTTTCCTCCTTCCCCTGAACCCCTGGTGACCACTGATATTTTCATTGTCTCTATAGTTTTGCCTTTTCTAGAAGGTCATGTAGTTGGAATAATACAGTAGGTAGCCTCTTCAGACTGGCTTCTTTTGCTTAGCAATATGCACTTCAGGTTCCTCCATATCTTTTTGTACCTTGATAGCTTATTTCTTTTTTTACTGATTTCTTTTTTTACTGGGTGGATGTACTACAGTTCATTTATCCATTAACTTATTGAAGGACATCTTGCTCGCTTCCGGTTTTTGGCAGTTCTGACTAAAGCGGCTATAGATGACATTCACATTTAGGGTTTTATGTAGACATAAGATTTCAACTCAATTGGATAAATGCCTAGGAGCATGAATCCTGGATTGTTTGGTAGGACTATCTTTAGTTTTATAGAAACTGCAAAACTCTGTTCCACATTGACTGTTCCTGTTGCTTGGCATCTTTTCCAGCATTTTGTACATCAGTTTTCTGGATTTAGCCATTCTAATAGTTGCGTAGTGGTATCTCATTGTTTTAATTTGCAATCCCCTAATGACAAATGATGCTGAGCATCCTTTTATATGCTTTTTTCTGTCTGTATATCCTCTTTAGTGAGGTGAATCTTCAAATGTTTTGCCCATTTTTAATTGATTATTTTCTTATTGTTGCATTTTAAGAGTTCTTTTTATATGTTGGTTATCAGATCCTTATATATAGGTCCTTATATTACAGATCCTTTATCAGATATGTGTTTTGCATATATTTTCCCCCACTCTGTGGCTTGTCTTTTCATCCCCTTAGCAGTGTCTTAATTGTTGTTGAATTTTGTTGCCATTTTCTTTACTCTCAAAGAATAGCTATAGGGTTGAAGCCTTCTGGTGGTAGGCAAGATCAGTTATTTTGTGCTTTCTTCCTTCCTTTCCTATTTTGATAACCACTGTTCTAGATTCTAACTGGTGGGACAAGCCCACCACACTTTGGAGTCTGCCCTTGTTGACCTAACTAGGGACAGGCAATGGGGAGGTAGGAGCATGGGGACCTGGGAGACTTGGCACTTAATTTTATCTCTGCTCATTACTAGTTGGTGACTTTAAAAAGATAGTGGTATTTTTCTGTGTCTCATGCTTTCGATATGATACTCTTTAGGTTAATAAAGTATGGGACATTATTCACAAGCAAAAACTTTAGTATCAAAGTATTTGATTACTCTCACTGATCTTCAAATTTGGCTACCATTATATAATTACCTTTTAAAGCAGAAGCCCATTCCCACTTCCATTCACTCATGGTGGTCATTTAGAGAGTCAATGTTAAAGTTGTAACTAGATGATTTCTAGAAAATAGGTTCAAGCAATTCCGGATGTTTCTCTTAAGACTTCAAGACTTTGTGGACCAGTTTGCTCTTCCTTTAGTATGTTACATTTACTATAGGCTTTGAAATCTATCCTGGACCTAACATGAGCTCTCCTTTTGAAAGTGCTTCCCAAAATGGAGAACCTCCTTTATGAGGTCCTCTGAGATTTATTAGATCAAGTAGAAAAATTTAGAGCAGCAAACCCAGGATTGTTTCATCTTCTTCATTTCTCTTCTCTGAGGTATATGAATGCATTTTTCGTATTTAGCTTGAAATTCAATGAGAACAGCCTTAGTCAGCTGTGAGGAAAATAGCATTAATAATATACAGCCAAGTCTGATTTTTGCCTTGGTAAGAGATTTCTATGTTATTCTGTTTGCTAAGGGATGCAACTGAAGGATTTTTAAGGAGGGTATTAATGTGATTTGATCTCTTTTTTGAAGAGATTACCCTTGATGTGTACACAAAAGGGATTTTATGAGGACAAGAACAGAAGCAGGGAAACACATTAGGAAGTGATCCCAATAGGCAAAACTACAAAACAGCTTGGATGAGCTGGTAGCAGTGGAGTTTGAGGTGCATTTGGGAGGTAGAAATAACCAGACTTGCTGATAGATTAAACCTGAGTGGAGGAAATGATAACTAGCCATCCTGATTTGCCTAAGACCATCTCGGTGTTACCATTGAAAGTCCCACATCCCAGAAACCCCATGAGGAATGGATGGTCACCCTAGTTGGGGAATACCCACTCTTTAAAATCAGGAGTTGGATTCACAAATCATGAAGTTCCTTCCCAGCTCTAAAGTTCTTTGTTGCTGTGATTCTGTGAAACACTTGGCCGAGCAATTTACTCCCAATTAACTGAAGGTGTAATGGTGATCTTGATGTTTTTTTCTGGTAGGGCCAGGGAAGATATTTCAGAAGAAGGGATGCTCTATAAGAATAACACATCTCATAACACCTATGTGAAAGAAAGTTGTTTACTGGCAGGAAAAATTTAAGTTCTATATACAAAAAGGAATTTTTTAACTGTATTAGTCTGGGGAATGGAAAGCTGTGACTCCTCCCTTTTGAAAGGTCTTTGACGAGCATATTGGACATTCATTCATCTGAATGCTGCCCACAATCAATAGGAAGGTTGTCATGATCTCCTGCGGTCACTTTTGTGACTGTTTGGCAAATGGTTTGAATTCTACAATAAAAGAAGTTAGCAAATGCCAAATTTAGTAAACACTCATTGTCACTAACCGACACAAATGTTTAACATCCCACTTTCTCAGATACAGGTGGTATCCATGAGAATTCCTTAGAGACAATTCAACCTGCAGCTGTTACAAGTGGCTTTTCTGCAGCATCTGCCAAGAAACTGCTTGTAAAGGAAGCATGTAGTAGGATGCCCATTTGTTAGCGTTCCTATCCAGTCAGTTGTATTTCTCTCCTTGGAATTTGGTCTGCCCTCCCTGCTTGTGATAGCGCATTGCCTCCTGTTTGCTTTTTTTCTGCAAACTGCACACACAAGTGCAAACATTTTGACTAATGCTACATATAAAGCCTTGAACTTACCCATGGGGAAATAGTAAGAGTCTTTTCAAAATCCTGTAAATGAGAGCATCTTTACAAAAAAGAAAAACTGCTAAGTGTCAAGTATCACTTCATAATGCGGCTCTTGACTTTTTATTCAAGAAATTCAGGCCTTTCTTCTGCTTTGCAAACCTGCTTCGGAATGGATTTAATCAGTTTTCTACACATGGTGGGAAATTGTGGTACGGGAGTCGGGGTAGGGAGTAGTTTCTCACTGACTCTCACATACACTTTTAAGATAAGTAGATCTTCCTTTCATGGAATGGTTTATCAGGGCTGATCTGGAAGTTTGATATTGTCTGTGATTCTTAATTTCCTTAGCAATTCACAAGTAAAAAAATAGTTGGATTTTATTGACCTGTCTCTGACAGGACTAGTTTAAAACCACCTTTCAGCAGTATTCATCATGTATCTCGACAGCAAAGGTCATTGTCATTAGCTACTTTGGGCAGGCTTGTCATCCTTATGTTTTCCAAATGAAGCATGAGATTAGGGAAGATTGTGTTTTCGCTATTTAAATGCGAATAACTTGCACTCATTAATGGCAAGGAGAATAAGACTTGTACTTCTAATAACAACTAATATCAGCATCATCCAGTACCTCATTTAGCAGCCTTCCTACCCACCATATGAGGTATATGTTTTATCCTCACTGAACAGATGAAACTGAGGTTGAACACCTTTAAGGTGTTTGTGAAAGCTGACATTGTTGATAAACATTAGAGATGGCTTTGCAACTACTGTGGATACCCTAAGACAATCAAAGCCACAATTTTATCTTCAGTCTTCTCTTCTGCTGTTTTTTTCTCATGTAATCTTAAAGAGCCTTTAATGCAGTCATGGGACATGCAGAGTGCCTAAACCTCCCAGGTCGTGTTGCTCCCACTGCAGCTGGCCCCATGGAGGCCCTTTGTCACTTGGGCTGCCGGAAGAAGAAGGAAATGACTGTTTCTCGGCCCAAATCGCCCAGGCTGAGGACAACTGACAGAAACAATATTCATCTGGGTGCAGAGGATGGCAGCCTGGTAGCCCCCTGGTCCTGCACTGTCCAGGTCCCTTCCACACTGCTCAGCTCAGTTACTTGACTCTTTCTCCTTTTCCTTTTGAAATCCTTCATTTATTTATTCAAAAATTGTGCCTGCTTCATACCCTGCAGTATAATAATAGATACTGTGAGAGAAACAAAAGAAAAAGACTTTCAGCTAGGACATCCTAGCAAATGGATGGCAGAGTTATATTTAATTCGAGAAATAGATAAAACTATGAGTATAGATTTGTGAGCCATCCATATAATGAGGTTTGATGACTCTAAGTGAAGCATCATGGTTAGTTGGAAAGACCTCCAGAATCTGAAGCGCGAAGGCGTGTGTTAGTCTCATTTCTACCTCTTACTATAATAGGTACCTCTGGCAATCTCTACAATCTCAACTAAACCTAAGATTCCTCTTCTCTTAAAGCGGAATAATTGCCTCACAGAATTGTCACAAGGATAGCAGTAAAATATGCTGACATGCTTTGTAGTATGCTGTTAAAATTTTTGTTGTTGTTATTATTGTTACTGTTATAAACAAGTAGGAAAAACCAAAGTAGGTGAGGGTAGGCCCACATGGAACCAACCCTCTGGTTACAGTCTGCCACTTTGGAGGTAGGCTTAGAAGCCTGAATTTGAATTTGTGGACTTTTCCATGTGGACATATGCAATGCCATAGATAGAAGAAATAATGATAATTATAAATATATCAAAATATATAAAATTATTTATATAAAAAGATTAAGTTGCTCAATCTCCCCAAATAGAAAATGGGAATGATTATATACATGTCATATGTTTATTTATTTTGAAGATTAAATGAGATAACAATATATATACAAAGCTACTGGAATAGTCCCTGGCACATATTAACCACACAAGAGGTTGGCCCAATCACTATTTAGAAGCAGCCTACTATTATGATTAGTCAGCCCTGCCACTTGCTTTGACCAGTTACTCAAGTTTTCTACCCTCTGTTCCTTCATCAGTAGATGGTTTAGTGTGACCATGCCTGGGACTTAGTTAGTATGCAATAAATGGTAAGTATTATTAACATTAACAATAAGTTGATACAATGAGTTAGGGGGTGGAGATGAAATTCATGGAAACTAGTCAGATAGATGGGACCGAGTAGGAATTTTCCGTATGTGTTTTCCATTAGTCAGGATCAGTTGTCTAGACTGGTAGGGTGTTAGGGTCTGCTTTTCACCATTGTGATATTCAACAGAGCTAGAGGACAGGGGACCTAGAAAAGACAGGTGGACCTGGAATTGCCACAGATGAGTTATTTAGAGGTAAACTGAGTAACAGAAGTAACAGCAAAAATCAGTTGAATTTACAGTCCAAAACTATGTAGAGAAAAGGAGAGATCGGTTCATTTCACTCATTTGAAAGAATATAACCAAATAAATTATTAAATTTATGGGCTTATGGATTCATTAGCTTCAGTAAGCATCATAGTTAGACTGTCAAATAGCAAAAGTGGTTAACTCCAAAACAATAATTAGAATGATGGATGGTTACAGAAAGTTACAGTTTATCAAAAATAATTTACAAAAGCTGTTGTTACAAGTTTATGTAAGGAGTCTTTAGTTGTATTTGTTATATAAGAAGCACTAAGATCTTTTGGGGGGGCTTATTATAATAGCAGATCTGAGAACCTTTTTGTTAAAATCTGGTGATTGGGTGATTTCTGAAATTTAAATGTGTGAAATAGGCAAATGGAATTCAACTGAATAAATGATAAAAGTATCAACATTCTGTAAACCTAATCTGCTTTTAAGAAGTATCATCTTGGACTAGGTTATCAGCTCTAGCTCAGCAGTGAGTGAAAGGAGATTCAATTTAAAAATGAAGTTAATAGCTACACGTGGTTTCTTTGTAATGACAAGTGCCAGATCTGTGAGTCTGTGCCCTCAACACTGGCAGAGTTCCCTCCTGGACAAGCAGAGCCAGGGGACCCCAGGCCCAGCTTTGGCTCCTGGGGTCCCGCTCTGAGGTGGGGATCAGGCAGGGCTGACCATAAGTCATGGGTCGAGGTGATGTTGGAGGATCCTAGGATTGAAAATCAACAAGCAGGCAGCCCTTGGTTGGTCCTCCAAGAAAGACCAAGAGGCAAGATGGTGGCTGGGAACATGGGTTCAGATCATAAGAGTGAGCGTGCAAACTGGGGGAGGGACTGAAGAGGGAAGTGGTCCTCTTCTGGTCCACTGGGGTGGAGTTTCAGGTACATCTCAGGTGATAACTTGCAAGCCTCGACCCAAGCTCTGATATCTGGAAAGCACGAATTCCTTCCAAGTCCTAAGGAAGTCATTCAGTAGAGTAAGATTGAGGTTTGCTCTCTGGGGACTAATGTAGTATTTAACTTCCCTCGAACGTGGCATATCGTCATCTGGTAAATCGTAAGTAGTAATAGTTTATAACATGGAAAAATAGGGCTTTGGGGGCCATAGTTGAGTGATGCTATTCATTATTAATGGAATCTAGCCTGGACAAGGAGTGATTCCTTATGGCTGCTGACTCATGCTCTTCTCTCTTGGAAGGATCTTAGGAAGTGGAGGGCGCGTTGTCCCATCCTTCCCTCGTCTATCCTACCTTGGCCTGGCTGTGTGCCACCTCTGCCTCTGCTGCTCACCACCTGGCCTGGCCCTGGATGCACGTGGTGTTTGCACCAAACGGAAGTCTAAAAATGTTGAAAGAGGGCCCTGCCCTACTTCTCTGCCAGTAATCAGACCTAAATTATGTGGAAATTACTGGATTTCTTTAAACTAACTTCAGTTCTGTTCTCGAATGAATCAAGAAAGATTACGAAAACAAAAACAAAAGCAACCCTACCCTTTACTTGCTTTGGAAAACTTAATTGCCTCATTGGATAAGACAAAAGGTGAGGCCAGGTGGGTGAGGGGATGACCTGGGTGTCACGCTCATTCCCAGTTACACGCCCGTCACTCCATATCACCCTTATCTGTCAAGACCCTCCTACATTTCAGAACTTCTCTGACGTTCAAAAACCTTCAAGTTTTAAACTCAGAATCTAGTTCTCTAGGTCTAACCCATCCGGATTTCCCTACTTCCAATATTTTTGTCTTTTAGGTTATTTTATAATGCCTATTTAAAATGAGCAATAATCTCTATATATGCTAGAAAATTTAGAGTTCATTTATTAATAATTTAATAAATGACCTGTTATTTCATTACCTTTTAATGATGGTTTTAAAACAAACATACAGGGTAACCTCTTCCCCTCCCCTGCCCCCAGCAATCACCATTGAACCTGATCATGTTTGGGGTCTCTTAGATGAGAAGTATTTTATTCACATGAATGGCAAACTAGTGTCGGACTAGATGAAAAAACTTCACTAGAAGGAGGGCTGTGTCCAAGCTTTTCTTACACCAACATAAGCAGTAAGTGACAATGTCCTTGTGATTGTCAGGGGCAAAAGATTGTACTGCTGCCTTTACAAGAGTAGCACATCTGAGGGGCACACTTTTCACCTCTAATGACTTCTTTTTATGCAAGCAGAGTAGACTGATGGGAGGAGTATGGAGGCAGGTTGGGTCCAATCCTGGCCAAGTGACCATTGGCAAATCACATATCTGCTCTGAGCCTTGCTTTCCTCCTTGGCAAAATGAGGATAATGATGGTGACTTACGGACTTGTCCAGATTAACCACAAGCTGCCCAGCCCCCAGAAAGTGCTCATTTAGGGTTCAGGCTCTGTCCTTGTGCTGGATACCCTACCTGTTGGGGCACTGCTGCCCACCTGGGACCTCAGATTCTATCAGCAATACGAAAAACATGCCTGTCTCACTGACAAATTTGCTCAGCCTCTGTTTGGCTTGCTTGGAATTTGTTTGACAGTATCTCTGGCTGACCCATAAAGAGAAGGATTTAGAGAAGGTTGAAATGCATCACATGTAGTCCTATCTCCACAAAGAAAACACTTTGCTGTGCTGCTATAGAAAGACTGCTGAAACATGGTAACTTGCCAGCATCAGCCCAGGGTTGTGATGAAGCTGAGGTCCTTAATCCCCGTCCCACAAAAGCTTTGGCCTGGCCTGCTAGTCCTACCTGTGGAAATAAAGGTGATGGTGGTGTGGATAAAAACGGGAATTGTTTTAACTTAATTTTAACACTTTGTTAAATTTTGCTTCTCTTGCATTCCCTAGCACCTTAGCAGTAGTTAAATTTGTAAAAATGAGGCCAAAAAATCCAAGCCATTTCCTTCTCCTAGGTATGGTGAGTACTCTTTTACCAAAGAGGAGTGCGATCCTAGCCCACATGGCTGAGTGCTTAGCTAAGTGCTAGACGCTAGTTGAAGCTCTTTTCAGGGGCTTAGATAATTATAAACATGGTTCTACTCTATTTTCTTCAGACTAAGTGCTATTCTGAGCACTATTTTACATTCTTAGAGTATTTTAAGTACTGTTCAGGTGCTTAGAGTATTCAAAATACTTTTCAGTGTTTCCTCACAGCCACCCTATGAGGTAGGCACTCTCTACTCACCACGTTTACCCCGGCCACATTTACCCCGACCACATTCTCTGCTGTGACACTCCAGGCCAGCCCACCGTCCTCCCCTGCTTGAATGCTGCAGTAGTCTCCTAACTATTGTTTCCATCTCTTCTGCACACAGCAACCAATGTGATGCTTTTAAAACATAATTAGATCATATCAAATCATTTTCTATATTATAAAGACAATAACAATACAACATACAGACAAAAGCCTCCACTCACCTCCCAACACACTTAAATCCCAAATTCCTTACCCAGACTTCAAAATCCCTGCAGGATCAGTTCTTTCATTTCCCATTGTTGGCCTTCTTCACTGGGCTTCAGCCACAGTGGTTTCCTTGCTGTTTCTCAACCACGCCAGATGCAGTCTGCCCCAGGGCCTTTGCACTTCCTGTTCCCAGTGCTTGGGATACTCACACTCTCTCTCTCACTTCACTGAGGTCTCTGCTCAAATAGTCTCTTCAGAGAGGCCTTTCCTGATCCCCTGTCTGTAATAGCACACCTGTGATTCTCTAACCTCTTACCCTGCTCTATTTTCCTTAATGGAATTTATCATTATGAATGAATCTATTTTTGTGCATTATCTGTCTCCTTCCTTTAGAATGTAAATTTCATGAGGGCATGGACTTTGTTTTCTTCATTATTGTACCCAAGCATTTGGGTACAATAGAACAGTGCCTGGTACATAGTAGTGCTCCATATAAATACAACATAAAATGTTATTAAAATGTATTTCACCTATTTCTTTTTACTTTTTAAAATGTGGCTGCTGGAAAATGTGTATTACGTGTGTGCCTCACATTATATTTCTGTTGAACAATACTGCACTAAACCGTGTTTCTCAGTGGTTAACTGATTTTTCCCAGCACCAAAGCTGTTCACTCTCCTTATTCTCTGAGCTTCATATGGAACAAAGCGGTTCTATAATTACCTTAAAACAAATGATTCAGCAAAACTGCTGCCTCACATGCACACCTTATGAGCAGCCCTTCACAGGGTCCCTTTGTTCCCTATCTGTCCCTTTCAAGTCCTTATTTTAACCAGATCGTTATTTTTGTTGTCATCTTGCAAAACCTTGGGCACAGGACAGGGAGAAATACAAGATAGGGCACAGCAGGGAACTTCGAATATTCAGGACTGTATGGGCAGATCATGCAACTAAAAGGCAGAGTACCCGACAATGCATTGACAGGCTTTGCTGAAAAAGTCATCTCCTAAGATGTAAAAGAAGTGACAAGTGTCAGAATTGTGTTCAACAAGGAAGACCCAGGTTGATGCAGTGGAGAAGACAGGGATCCTAGAAGAAAGTGATTCTATCCCTGGAGTTCATCAGAACAAAATGCAAGATGACGAGGCATCAGAAATTTTTTAAAAAAGCAGCTGATGTGATTCCAGGGCATGTCATTCTAATAGAATGTTAGGGAGGTCTCCAAAAGTATCTCTGCCACGTGCAAATGATCTCAGGAAGGAAGACAAAAAGATATTAAGAACATATATTTAAGGACATATCTTCTTGTCTTCCTTCCTGAGATCATTTGGAATTACATTAGAGATGCTCAGGGAGCTTCCTCAAGAGCTCAGAGGCAAAAAGGACACCTACCACAGATGGATGGAGGGACACATGACCAAGAGAAATATGACAGAGTAGCAGCAACATGTAAGAACTGTTTCTAGAGGCTGAGCATTGAGATCAGCTGACGCTGAATAATGACAACCCCAAGAGCTATGTTAGTTAGGCTGGTGGAGAAAGAGTCACAAGAAAGGAGAATGTGGCTAGCCCTCCTCCTTGGGGGCCACCCTTTATCTTTGTTCTGAGATTGGGAGAATGAATATTAATTGATAACATGGAATTGAGAGCTCATTATACCTGGCCTGGATCAATTACATCCCATGGGACCAAGAAGCAATCAATAAGATCACTTAACTTCTGATAGGATCTTTAAAAGATTGGAAGGACCAGAAAGGTGCTCGTGACCGGAGTGGGAACACGAGAAGGCATATGGAGTTTCCAGACTTAAAAGTGAAGAAAGTGGATTGCAAAGACTCCACGATAGTGAGTTTTATATCAACTCTAGGCAAGACTCCAGTATGGAAATATGAAGAGGGTAGTTTGTGAGCATTAGAACAAACTTGGAAAAAGCTATCAGTGGTCAGTGGGAGCCAGTTTAGGTTTAGCAAAAATAAGTCATCTCATCTACTATACAGCATAGTGCCTACAGCTAACAATTCTGCATTGTATATTTAGAATTTTGTAAGAGGATAGATCTTATGTTGAATGTTCTTTTTTTTTTAAAGAAAAATAATTTATATATTTTTTGTTTATTTATTTCAGCTTATCATGGGGGTACAAAAGTTCAGATTATATATATTGCCCATGTCCCGCCCATCCCCCCGAGTCAGAGCTTCAAGCGTGTCCGCACTTGGCGGGGGAGGGTTGAATATGCGCTAAGGCGAAAATGTTCTTACTATAAAAATAAACGAATAAGTAAAACTAAGAAGAAAGAAAGCAGGAGGAAACTTTGGGAGGTGATGGATATGTCTAATGCCTTGATGGTGGTGATGGTTTCACGAGTTTATACTTAGCCCCAAATTGATTGAATTGTGTATATTATATATGTACAGCTTTTTACATGCCGGTCATACCTCAATAAAGTGGTTTTTAGAAAAAATGATGCCAGAGTGGTTTATTTTCCTCAATTTGCTAGCATCATTGGACTAGAAGATTGGGTTTGTGTTTTATATATATATCAGCAGTTCATAAGGCACTTAAAATCTCTCCTGAAAGTGTTGTGAACCAAAGTGAATGACACCAGAATTATGCTTGGTAACTAATGCCCATAATTACAGGGCATTGATCATTTATTATTTACTAGAATGCAAAGTCCATGTGAACAAAGTCTTTGTTTCCTACTGTTTCTGCAGCACCTATGTGCTTCACACATAGTAGGTGATTGACAAATGTTTTTATGAATTATTGAAAATATTGATAACTATTGATTATCATAGATTATCCATTTTCTTGTAATTTATTCTCTTTTTGGTCTTATTCGTTCACCAATTTTGTCAAAGAGGAGCCTGGGCACTGTGTGCTGGAAGGACCTGTTGGGCCCATGGGAGTGTGGAGCCTGGAGACACATTGTAGATGGCTTTAATTACTCAAAATGCAAGCGAATTTTGCTACATACAAGTGACTTGCTATGCATGGCCCAAATGAGGAACAATAAGACCAATCAATAGAAAATTAGAGAGATGGATTTGAGCCCAGCAAAAGGAAGCATTTTCTAACAGCAAAGATGGGCGGGAATACCACAGGAGGAAACAGGCTACCCCATCTCTAGAGGAATGCAAAGATGTCTGGATGACATTGAGTGTACCTGATATTAGCATGGCCAGTCTACCCTGGGAGTATAACATTTTATTCATTCATTCATTTAAATGCTAATAAAGGCATTGCTGATGATTTCAGAACTATGAAAAATAAATAACAAAGCCTTATTTTTATTTCCATCAGTAAATTATTTTCAATAGCCAGAGGCTGTGATACCTCCTAGTGGCTATGTGATCAGATCAGAAAACATGCAGTTTATTACCAGATGTTAAATTCTGTCAGATTGCATTTCTGAAAAAAGTCAGAAAGTATAAAGAATATAAATAACTACAAAAAAACTATAGAGACCTCATCTTTATTTCCTCTGAATTCTCCTTTTTGTCCTTCTCTTCCTTTTTTTCCTTTCTCCCTGCCTGCTCTTGCCCTTTTTCCCTGGGATAATCCTTTCTTGACTCTGTTGTAGTCTTCAGAATTTTTTTAAACAGTTGATTTAGTTTAGACAGTGGGAAAGTCAGACAATTAATGAATGTATATGAACAATGGGACATTCCATGTATGCTTAAGACAGTTTTTCCAGTCATAAGAACACGTGCACAGAGTGACCCCATGGTGAGAAGAAAGAAGAAACAGGGCCCTAGCATCCTACCCAGGCTTTGGCTGGATGAAGACCATTTTTAATGAGCACAATAATTAGTTGTGTACCAGGTTTGCTGGTAAAGGAGTTTGTTCTTAAGAAGGTACACTATGATTTAGAAACAAATCAAAACAACTGAGCTCTTTTCATACAGTATGACTATAAATTTCTGGACTGGTGCCATGTCCCTGAAACTAATGCCAGTAGCAGTGCTGGTTGATATGGTGACAACACATTCTCCTAAATTCACAAACTCTAGGTGGTGGCAAGAAGCCCAAGAGATTCCCAGTCCAGCCTTACCATTTTGCAGATGTGAAAAGCGAGGCCCACAGAGATAACTGACTTAAATAAAGTTGTGTGGCTTCTCTGCAATGAGCAATCTTTGACCTCAGAATTTTTCCTTCACCTTGCTTATGTGACAAATATTTCCCATATCTGATGAGATATTATTAGCAGCGTAAGTGGGAAGGAGGAGAGGAGGGTGAAAGTGAACTCTAGCTTTGTTCACATTTTGTTCTTCTTCTAATAAATTGCAAACCCTTTAACTTTCCTCACACAGTCTAATCATCCCCTTTAGGAAAACCAGCCTAGCTTCCAATTCACAAAGGTCAATCACAAAAAGACATAAGGACTCAGTGCAAAGAACAAACACCCCTACAGAGTTTGAATTACCTCAACTCACCCAAATATGTAACATTGGACTAGATTCTGGGTCATAGCCTGGTTTTGCAGCTTGAAAACAGGAGCTTTGTTTCCCTATTGTAGCCTTCCTCTCTTTGTCCCATGCTGGCTCCTTCTCATGAGGCCTGGCTAACTGGCTTGCTTCTCCTCTCCCAGAGTCACCAGG
>CM052442.1:61429336-61445628 GCA_028533085.1 Varecia variegata | reverse complement strand
CAGGGAAAAGCAGCTGGCAAGCTACGCTGCTCACAGACTGGACACAGCTGGCCATGAAGAATGCTGACTCTCAGTTTTTGGCTATGGTTCTCATCCTGCCCATAGGTAATCACTATGGTGGCCCAGATGCAAAGTAAACTTATTGGACATGTTATATGTACCCAGATTTTCATTTTACAGCTGGGTATTTTATGAGAATTGTCATGCCAGGATGTTGGCAGCTTTGGTGCAAGACAAGCGAGGCTGCAAGCCAGGATGGAGAAAGTTAAGTAAAGCATCTAGATGAACCAGAAAGAAAACTGGAACCACCTCAGGGCTCAAGGCAAAGTCAGGTTCACAGCACTGTTAGGCAAGCAGGGAAGGTAGTCATAAGACCCTGAAAAGGAAGATAACTCATAGCTAGAGCAGTAAGTGTTAGAGACAGGTGCTTTGCCACACCATCTATTGTCCACATTCTAGGGAGATGTAGTCTCTGGAATGGAAGCATCAAGAGGCAAGGATTTTGGTCTGTTTTGTCCCCTATTTGATCCTCGGCTCTTAGGATGGTTCCTGGCACATAAAAAATGCTCAGTAAACATTTGGTGAATGAATAAATGGGTCCAGGACAGATAATTATTTTCATTTTATATTTATCTTGTAATGTATATTTAGCAAAAGCATTCGCCCACACAATCTCATGTGAGGGAGGGTATTATCCTGTTTTATGAATAAGAGAACATATAGGGAGGCAGAGGGGCTGAGGGACAAAGGGTTGCTCAGCTGGGGAGTGGCACTGCATGGCTTCAGCCTCAATCCTGGAGCTCCTTCTGCTATTTGGAGTTGCCTCTCAGCAGAGAAGACAGCAGAGAAAATCTTGAAGCTAGGGATAGACTAACATGTAGCAGGAGGAGTCATATCCTCCTTTTTCTGGGAACGAATTACTGCTTCTCCAATCAATGACTGATTCTCCAACTGGGGTATGGAGCCCGAGGCTGGAAATGTAGCAACTCCTGGTGCCCTGCTGGCCATGGCAAGCACAGCCCAGGTCCTAGACTGCTGTGTAGAGTTCAGGGTCGGCTGTCAGGTGGGGACTTTGCAGAGGAGAAGCTGAGCCAGCAATGATGTCTGGCTCTGCCGGAGCCCTCCTGAGCTTCAGCCAATTTGTTTATTGGGCATTTCAGCCAAGATGCCAAGGCCTGGAGGGCTCCAGCTGAAGCTTACTCACCCTTGCCAACTAGACATTTGCCTTCATGAAACTGCTTTACAAATAATAGCTTACACTTGTTGATGTTCTTTATGTGCCTGGCACTGTGCTAACTGCTGTGCATGAGTTAGTCCATTCAGTCTTCATTGCAGCACTGTGAAGGAGACAGGATTGCTATTCCCAATTGATAGATGAGGAAAGTCAGGCTTTGATAATATCACCACCCCCACTCATGAAGCTTTGACCCTTTAAGGCTTCACTCAAGTTTCAACTCCTCATCAACCTTCCTGACTACTCCAATCTGTGTTAAACTTTGCCTTCTCCAAAGTCATAAGAATTTTAACAATAGGCAATAGACATGCTTGCATTGCTCATTGTTTATGTTGGCACCCAGTCTGGATTATGCACCTTTTGCAGGCAAGGACACCATCTCCTGCTTCTCATGTGTCTCTCTCCCATTTCTCCTATCAGTGAATTTACTGAGTGATTAATGGACTTTGAGTTAATTAACTAAGAATGGTGAAGTTATGCTGATCAAATCTTCTCCTTCCTATTTTCTCTTGAATTCACCAATAAGTATCTGCAAGTGGTTGATCCTGATCAGGGACTCCTACTTCATCAGCTTCTGTTTTAGGAATAGATTTCCGTATGGTGTTGTTATAGACCCTACTGGTTTCCACTTTCCTTTCCTATAGAGAAAGTATTCTCTATATAAATTCCAGAAAAGATCCAGATGATGTGATACATTTGTTCCTAATTCACCTACCAGATGACAGACTTTCAAGAAGATATTTAACTTCTTTAAACCACACTACTTTATCTGTAAAATGGGCTAATACCTACTTCATAAGGTTGTTGCATGGTCTAAATGAAATAATGTATGCAAAGGGTCTGGCATCATAGGCAATCAAGCTATGTTTAGTATGTGATCAACAGTTGTTGGTGATACACCACTGAGTAGAATATTAATATGTATTTCTACACATTTTTCAGATGTTGACCCAAGAGCTACTACATTTTTGTTTGTTTGTCCAGGGTAAGTTTCCAGGAGATGACTTGATTTCCGTGTTCTGATGTGTTTTAAATTGCGTATAGTCTTAGCGAAAGGCATCATGATGCTAAGTTCTGCTTTAGACCTACAACAATTAAATTGTACGCCCTCAAATAGTTCCAAAATGATTAAATTGAGGGCTACTGGAAGTAGCAAGCACAAATGAGAAAAAGGCAGTTATTTTGTGAATGTATAAGACAGATAAAAAGTGAAAGGTAAAAGAATTTTTTAATATGTTGTGGTAGGAATAGAGAAAAAGAGACCAGGAACTGAAAGAGTAATTGAAATGTACAGATAATTAAGGAAAAGAAATCTTATTTTATCTGATAGTTTAAACTACGTTTCTCACACTGCCTTGAATCAGAGATGCTGTCAGAAAACAAAATTGGCTGGTTTTAATTTGGTACCTTTTTATTTTCCCTGTTAAGTCTCCAAGGAGCTAAAGAGTAGTGAAATGCTAAAAAGATAGGCAACTAAGAGAGAGAGAGATGAATGATGAAAAAAATTTAAAAAGGAAAAAAAAAGCCAATTTCAGACCTTGGATCCTCAGTGTCTGAATTATTGAGTATTGACTGGGACTGCCTCCCAGGTTGGCCGATGTGACGGGTTCTACGCTCATCCTTCGTTTAGCCAGTAGCCTCCATGGCATCCTAGTCTCATTGCTGTCTGTGTCTCTGGCTCTCTTCCTGTGTGTGTGTGTGTGTGAAAACACTATAGTTTTCAAGAATTTGAGAGGTTGCTGATGTAATATTCAGAAATAAGAAATGACACCTGGTTACTGGTGACTGGTCATGTGGCTGTTCCTATTCCACTCTCAGAGGAGTGGAAGTGACGGGCCAGGCTGGGGAAGCAGGACACTGTAGACATCGCAACTAGGTGTTTGGTTGTAGGTAATGTCTGTGAAAAAAAAATAGCCTTTTGTCATTGTTCTGTTAGCAAAGTCCACCTGACTTTGACTTGAACTGTGCTGCCTCGCTAGATTTCTTCATTATTAGTTTGTTTGTCTGTTTTTCACCCAACTGGAAGCAAATGATGGAATTAATGAATCTAGAAGAATGGGACTGAGATTGAGTCATTGAGCTCTGCTCTGATTTCTAATTTGGTGACAGACATTCTATAAAGGGGCTCCCAGCACCCCAGGCTTAGCAAAGGAGGTGGACCAGAGACCTGCTCTTGGAGGTGGGAGGTGGGGCTGGGGCAGTGGGATATTGAAGTACATGACTATTACCTGCTCCAGGGAAACCCTTAAAACATTCTATTTTAAGGCATTTTCTGGCAGGGAACATTTATCTTTGAGTGACTTCTAAAGTTCTTTTAGCCATGGGAAGGCTGAAGTAGAGATGGCTGAGCGATTAGCTACCAGGGTGATAAGCACTCTAGAATTTTCAAGGGAGAGGCTAAAGATAGCAAATTCCACATGCTGCACTTATTATCACAATGCCAGGGAAGACGACTCGCGTTACTTGGGTTTCATTCATCTTCCAAAATATAGCTAGTCACATTTACACACACTGCCAAGCCATAGCCCCCGGGTAGTGTTTTACTGCCCCCTGGCATGGGCTGTATGGTATTCCCCTGGCTTGGGCTGTATGGTATTCCCCTGGCATGGGCTGCATGGTATTCCTCTGGCATGGGCTGTATGGTATTCCTCTGGCATGGGCTGTATGGTATTCCTCTGGCAGGTGGGACCCTCCTTTGGAGCCCATGAAGCAGCACACATACACTTAAGCCAAGTTACTATACAGAGATCCAAAAACATCTTCAGTTTGCCAAGCTCTCCCCAGTTCTGCTGATCTTGGTATCATTACAATGAAGCCTTTATAGCCAGCTATTTAATAAAGACAATATTTTTAAGAAGAAGTAGCTTGTTCATGGTTTATCAAATCTATGCTATTCACCCATGATTTTGATCCTTAGGATGCATGTTGGAGTCTTTATCACCTTGTAAGGATCAATACTCTCCTAAATTGTTTCCAACTTCCAATTTTCTGTCTTCATGCTATTGCATCAGTCTTTCTAAACTTCCGCCTTGAAAGTGTTCCCCGTTACAGATCCACATAAGCTTCCTACTGCCTAGATGAAGGAGTCTGGGTTCCTGAGCTCACTGACAGCTGGTTCCACCAACGTTTCCAGCCTCTTCCTAGTAATCTTAGAATATTGGAGAGGAAAGTGATCTGAGGATGCCCAAGAGAAGACTCATACGTTATAGGTGAGGAGGCAGATCCAGAGCAGTGAAGTGGTTTGCTCTAGGTGACACCAGAAATTAGCAGCAGAACCCCTGGCATGGAAGTGCTGTGAGGTCAGGGATTTTTATTTTGTTTACTGCTGTGTCACCAGTGCCCAGAACAGCAGGTGCTCAATATACATTTATTGAATTAATTCATGGTGCAACCAGGTCTAGAACACCAGTCTTGAGACTCTCAGTTCAGCCCTCTTTCCACCTTCCTGCCTCCTCTGCAAACCTCTGTGGTCCCCGCCTAATGAATCAACATCCCATCCCCCAGGTGTTTGTCCATAGCCTTCTTTCTAGCCTGACCATTCCTCTCAGTTTAATTCTTCCTTCAAGTCTCAATCCAGTCCTGCCACTCCTTGAAATCATTCCCAGCAGCTCCAGATCTCAGCTTCCTCTCCCTCCACAGCCCTGCTGTGGTATCTGCCTCCATGGTCACACTAACTAGACACTAAGGTGGACCCTTGTGGTGTGAAAGGCGAGAGTTAGGCACTGTGGATCCCTGGGCTGCTTTGTATTGCTATTTTCCTCCATGAGCACGTTCTATTGCTCACTCTCTTCGGCACCCTGTGTCCTGCAGGTGCTCTGTTCACGGCGAGCGTGACAATGCCAATGAGCATGATGTTGCTTTTCATGCAGACTCTTGCCAGCCTCACCCACCTTGTTTTCAACCCTGCAAGTCCCTATCCTTTCACTTAGTTAGTTGCCTGCCTTCATTCATCTCCTGCCTGGAGTGCTTGAGCAGTGATAGGTGTAACAATTATTTCCAGAGCCCATGGTGCATAGTGTAGCACAGGAATCAAGGGCGTTCAGAAGAATGGCATCACAATTGGACTAGAATTTGAGTACTTTTAAAAGATTAGCAAGAGTTGGCCAAAGAAGGCATTACAGGTAGACACAACCTAGCAGGACAGCATTTTGGGGAACTGCAAGAAGCGTGGTGTGGCTGGATGAGAAGTGGAGGAGATGAAGCCAAAGGTATAGGCAGCAGCCACCTCATAAGGCACTTGTCTGCTGAACTTAGGTGCTTAAACTCAGTTCTGCATTCAGTACACTTTTTTTTTTTTTTTTTTTTTTTGAGACAGAGTCTCACTCTGTTGCCCGGGATAGAGTGAGTGCCGTGGCGTCAGCCTAGCTCACAGCGACCTCAAACTCCTGGGCTCAAGTGATCCTTCTGCCTCAGACTCCCAGGTAGCTGGGACTACAGGCATGTGCCACCATGCCCAGCTAATTTTTTCTATATATTTTTAGTTGTCCATATAATTTCTTTCTATTTCTAGTAGAGACGGGGTCTCGCTCTTGCTCAGGCTGCTCTTGAACTCCTGACCTCGAGTGATCCTCCCGCCTCGGACTCCCAGAGTGCTAGGATTACAGGTTCAGTATACTTTTGATTCAGAGAGTAAAGGATTAAAAAACCAACATAAATCTCCACAGAAAGATGCTAATAAAATAAGTTATGTTTTATAGTGTCAATGTAATACTATGCAAAAGAATGAAGTAGATCTATATATGTTCATATGACATAATCTTCAAATAAATTAGGTAAAAAGTGTTTATGTAAAATGTTATATATAACATTATATATGTTTATATAACATATACATTTACAGAAAATTTTTGTGATACTCTTAATAGTAGAAGCCCTGGGGTTCTGGGATGAGTGAAAAACTTACATTTCATGAAAATGACCCTTACATTTCAATGACGAGAGACATTGTACACTCTTAGGTAATATTTAAAATTTTAAACTTGTATCTGTATTACCTTAACTAAAAAAAAAAAAACTCAGTTAAAAAATTAACAAATCTTCCTACCTAGAATCATTTGACACCTCTGAAAGATTGATTTAATCACCTTTCAAAAAGATCATTGGGCAACAGTGAGGAAAAGGAGATGGAAGAAGTGCCCAGTGGAGGCAGGGAGGCCAGGTGGCTGTTGGAGGTCATTTTAGGTGTCCCAGGGAGGAGTGGTGGGTACAGCAGTGGGATCGTGACCCAGTGGGATGGAAGACTGAACTGTGAGTGCCAGAGCTCCGGGACACCCCTGGTGGGAAACGGGGGAAGAGTGTAGCATGACTGCCAGGTTTGTATTATTGTGGCAACTGGCTGTCTGGTTTCACTGTCACTAGAAAGGAAAAAATAGGAAGAAGACCAAAAAAGTGAATGCAGTTTTGGGATATGTCACATTTTGGGGATATGTCAGATTTGAGGTGCCTCTGTTAGGCAATTAGTATTTTTTGATGACGAGGACTGGTGATCCTTGTTGATGTCTTCCAAGAATTGTCTTCTAGATTTCACACCCAATAAAGTGGGTTAACATCCAGCATTTTCATGGAGTCCACAGTACCTAAGTCTCACTTTTCAAACTACAAGGGTCCGCTTTAGTTAGTATGACCATGGAGACAGAGAAATCAAAGCAATTACTTTTATCCTGTGCACTCGATCTCCATTTGATGAGGAAGTAAGTTCTCTGCCCTAGGTCTTAAATCTAGGTCTCTCTTTGGGAATCTTGCCACGGTGAGTATGAAGACACAGTTTTTAGACCCACACTAAAGAAAGATGCCTTGACTGTTCATCTTCTTTTTGAAGCCTGCAGAGAGCCTAGCAACCTAAATCTTCTGCCTTCCTCTAGGCTCATGAAAGGGTTAAGTGAAGGAAGGGGCAATTAGTTTACTAAATGATATAGGCCAGAGGCATCAGGGATTTGCCTGAATTATCTGGATAATTCCTTGGTGCCTCTGATTGTAATTTAGTTTTGTGGAAATTGTACCAATTGTACAAATGGAGTACTTCACACTTTTTTGTCATTCTTTTAATTGACAAATAAAAATTGTATATATTTATGGTGTACATGATGTTTTGATATGTATATATACACATTGTGAAATGACTAAATCAAGCTAATTAGCATATCCCTTACTTCACATGCTTATTATTTTTTTGTGATGAGAATATCTAAAATCTACTCTGTCAGCAATTTTCAATAATGCAATGCATTGTTATTAACTGTAATTGCCATCTTGTACAACACATCCCCTGAACCTCTCCTAAGTGAAATTTTGTATCCTTTGACCAACATCTCCCCAACTTCCCCCTACCACAATTTGACTGCACTTGTTTTGACTAGTGATTTTCTAAAGACTGATTGGAGGTGGTGTGGCATTTCCAAGGCTAGAACAGAAGCACTGAAAGGTAAAGGGTAGCTATGAAAGGAATAATAAAACATGGCTGTAATATATTAGCCTTGGTGTTTTTCCCTTCCACACTTAGATGGTCCCAACAAGGTACAGGAAGAAGAAAGCTAAACAGTTTCCTGGGAAATTTGATGTAGAACCAGTCGTTTACCACAGATTCTTCCTTATTCCCCTACTTTTTCATCTATATTAAGGGTTTATTTTCTGGATTTATCCAACACTCACCATTTCACTCACTGAAGCGAGATACTGCGTGATTAGTTAATAAGTGTTTATTGATTACTTCTGGGCCTTTTGGCAGAATTGAATTAGAGCCAGCTGCTATTCCTTTGTGCTCAGTGGTATTTTTTTCCCCCTGTATAAGGTGTAGAAATTTGTTCTCTTTGCTAACAACAGTGAAAATGGAAATTTTCTTTTTTATTCCTGTAAATGCCAGAATACTTAAGCTCTACTGATTATTTTTAGCTGAGGGAGAGTATTAGGATTCAAGTCATTCTTTTTCTGTAGATGCTTCTACTACTGCTCTTGTATGTAGACTTAGGAGAATCTGAAGTTAAAAAGTGCTTACCTATCTTCCTACATTAAAAAATAAAACTCAGAGTGAGTTCACAATCTGAATGGCCAAGCCCAATCCTCATCCCCTATGTTAGTACTGGCTTTGGGAGGAATGACTGCCTCTGACATGAAGGTTTTCCATGAAATGTGCTCACACCAGTGCCCTCTTTTCTTTTCTTTAAAAATGTCTACTGTTATAAAATAGAAACAATGTTTCTTCAAGAAAAGAGAGTTTATGGATTTAAAAGACTGAAATGTTTGGGAAAATCTTTTTTTTTTCACCTTCTATGTCAATTTGTCTTAAGTTGATAGCATTTCATTTCATTCACACAGCCTGAAATTCTTCTCTTTTCAGCACCACCCCTTTTGCTTACTTTATATCATCCTAGAAGATTTCAACTAAGAACCAGAACTCCTATGTTCTGAGCAGCTTCTTTTAATTCGTTGGCCTTTCATTCTTCGATATGTCAGTTTTATTATAATTAATACCATTAAGACCAATTAAGGACAACTTGTAAAGTATCAGCAAATCCATATCTTGGAGGAAAATGTTTATATAAATGTATAGTGCTAATATTGATTATTAACCTAAATCAAATTAGAGTCATGCCAGCATGGGCTGAAATGGTAATTGCTGAGAAGATAATGGATAGGATCCCAACACTTCTGCTACAGCTCCCTGTCAGCTTCTTTTTCTCTTTTTCTTTTCTTTCTTTTTTTTTTTTACCATCTTAACCATTTTTAGGTGTACAATTCAGTATTTTTAAGTATGTTCATATTATCATGCAGCCAATCTACAGAACTTTTTCATCTTGCAAATCTGAAACTCTATACTCTACTCCTACTCTATATCCATTAAACAACAATTCCCATTGCTGCCTCCCCTCTGCCCCTGGCAACCACCATTCGACTTTCTGTTTCTATGAATTTGACTCCTGTAGATATTTTATATAAGTGGAATCATACAGTATTTGTCTTTTTGTGATTGGCTTATTTCACTTAGCATAATGCCCAAAGTTCATCCATGTTGTGGCATGTATCAGAATTTCATTCCTTTTTACAGTTGGATAATATTCTGTTGTATGTATATAGTACATACTACATTTTGTTTATCCATTAATCTATCGATGTACACTAGGGTCGCTTCTACCTTTTGGCTATTGTCAATAATGCTTCTATGAACATGGGTGTACAGATATCTGTTTGAGACCTTGCTTTCAATTCTTTCGGGTCTATACCCAGAAGTGAAATTGCTGAATCATATGGCAATTCTATTTTTAATATTTTGAGGAACTGCTATACTCTTTTCCTTAGCAGCTGCACCCCTTGACATTTACAGTCCCAGCAACAGTGCACAGGGGTTCTAATATCACCACATCTTTGCCAACACTTGTGATCTTCTGCGTTTTTATAGTAGTCTTCCTAATGGGTATGAAGTGCTTGTCAGCTTTCGTTGCTTGATTCTTAGGTGTGAACAACTCAGGATCACCAGATATTTGAAGAAACTCTGAAAAATGAAAAAAAGGACACCAGGTAAATAGGCATAAAATAACAATCTCACCGAAAACAGAAATAAGTCAGAGAACAAGAGAGTGGGTTTTTTTTCCTTATGATTCTCAGAGAAATGTGAGTAGATATTGCATCCATAAAACAAGATGCTCTATAAAAGGAACAAAGACCAAAATATTTAATATATGAAGGTTGAAATAAGAAAAAAACACTGAAAGGGTAGAAGATAGGTTGAGGAAATTTCTTACAAGGCAGAATAGGGAGAAAACAGTGATGGAAAAATATGAGAGGAAAGATAAGTCATAGAGGATAAATGTAGCTGAACCAGAAAGAGAAAACAGAAAAAAAGGGAGAAGAGGAAATTATTGGAGAAATATTTTAAGGTAATTTCCTAAAACTGAAGGGCAAGAGTGGAGGGATTTACTGAATGTTCAGCACAAAGGAGTAAAACATCTACAGAGACAATGTACTATTTCTGAAAGTTCTGAATATCTGGGATAAATGGAAACTTTTATGAGTTTGTTGAGGAAGAAAACAAAATAAAACAAACAGACATAAAAAACAGGCCACCCACAAAGGAACAAGAATCAGCAACAAGGAATGCAATATGTGGATGGTGTAAAACTTCAAGTTTTTGAGTGAAAATTATTTTCAATTTAGATTTCTCTTCCCAGAAAACTATCAGGCAAGTGAAAGGGTAGAATATAGACATTTTCAGATATGTTCTAAGAGGAAGAAAAAAGAAAAAGAAAAAGAGAAGGTAGAATCCTGGAAATAATCATTTCAACCCAACAGAGTAATAAAGGAGAATCCCAGGTGACAGCTGGACTGTACTGACAATTAGTCCTCATTGGAGCAGGAGAAAAGATTGCTTTGGAAGGTATCAGAGATTATGGATAGGTGAGGGAAAGAGAGTGTACAAATACATTACTGCTTCTGATTGTCTAGGTGATATAAGGAAGTAATACAGACAAACATTGCAAGAAGGAAAACAGAGGCAACTAGAAATTCCAGGAAAAATAAAAAGCTGTACAGAAAGGAAATATAGCTATACTGTACCATTTGGCCCTAAGAGTGAAAAATAGTTATGGGGTCATCATTATATAGGCACTGTTTGTTGATTTCAACTTTTAGAATTAACCCATAGTCAAAGCATAAAAGACAGACATAGCTACAGAAAAGCATGTAAGTGTCATTTAATATAAATATTTATGCTATAAAAGTGTAATATAAACAATAGAGAAGTTCAGAGTTAAAGCTGGGGAGGAAAAGTTAAGGGGAGGATAAGGATACTCATAAGTCTTCACTCTTACGGAGTGGAGAGTTATGAAAATTCTACCCGTAGGAGATGGAAGAAGAAATTAAGGGATAAGTAATTACAAAGGAAACCAATAAACTAAAAATAGTAATCAATAGATAGTATCTAAAATCAATAAATTAAGAAATACTAGGTAATATATTATTTAGTGAAATGTAGCTAATCAGTAGAAAACTAAAAACAGAAACAAATAAAATTGGTTGTTACTGGGGAACGACAGCAGCTGGGATGTGGTGAGGCAGGGAACTGTGACTTGTTATTATAATCGTTTCATGACTATTTCATTTTTAACAATGAATATAGATTACTTTTATTAAAAATTAAGAATTTATTTATAGGTATATAGTAAAAGTAAAACTGTTTCCTAGTATGGCAAGTAATTGAGTGATAATTATGACATCAGTGGGAAAATATGAAAAATATTTGTCATATGTTAAAATCTATGAACCTTGATATACAGTATGATCATAACTTTATGAAATATATATGCATGTGGACAGAGGCTAAAAAGTGACATGCAAAATAGGTATTTTGTGTTAAATTGTGGATAGTTTTCTCTTTGCAGATTTTATTGAATTTTTTTTTACATTGCTTTTTCAAGGGTACAGTTTAGTATTTATGGGGTATTATTATACGCAGTTATTTTACCTTTCAGTAATATTTATGAAAATGTAATGTGACAGTGAATTACATGAGAAAATAGCATCCTATAAATATGCTACCTTGGCACTAAGAAAGGTCACTTTAGCTATAAAGTGTTACAATGAAGAGGGCCATTTATTTAAGCTATGCTGATCAGTTTCCAATTTCTATCATTTTAGATATGTAAATTATTGCTGAAAACATGGTTTATGTTTGTGGTAAATGGATTTTATGTCACTGGATGAGTTGGCTTCATTGCTGGAGGTCTGCATTTTATTCCAAGCAGAGTCCTGCTGTTGGAAGACAGGAGATGAAATCTCAGTTTTTAATGTGCTTGTCAAATGAAAGCAATCATTAAGTATGGACGATTGGTATTGTCTCTTTGAGGCTGACAAAATAAGAGGTTTTTAGTTGGTCTGTTCTTTTAGCTGGGCCCAAATGGGCTTCAATATCTATGCGTACCTGGTGGTCTCCAAACTTCACCTGAGCTATTTAACAATGATATTTCCAAACCACTCAGGACCAAGCTGCTGCAGAAGAAAATTTCTATAAAACTTCCTACAAAGTTGCTTATCTTTATCTGTTGATCTAATGATGCTGAAAATAGGGAAACGTTTGACTCATTTGTTTTCACAACTTCTTTTTCATGGTATGGTAGGTGTGTGGAAAAGAGTTAACACAGCAGGCACAAGGTTGCTATGTTTAGAACAGTCTGCTTACCGTGGCTGGCATCTGGGAACTTGGTATTTGACCTGTTCTCTAAGAGATGAGGGAGGTCCACTGTGCGTAGACTCTTTCTGCAAACAGTGTGATTTATGAGGAACACCTGCTTATTTCTGGGGCTCTAGAAGAATGCTACTTGCTAGGCAGAGGGTGCCTGTGTGACCAAACCGTAACGAAAACTTTGGATGCTGAGTCTCTAATGAGAATCCTGAGCAGAAACATTGCACATGTTAAGTGTGCCCTGTCACGGGAGGGAGAGGGTTTAAGGAAGCCTGGCCTTGCTTTCTCTGCCTGTGTCTTTTCCCCTTACATCTGGCTGTGTCTCCGTACTACGTGGCTGTAATAAATCCCAGCTGTAAACACAACTGTGTGCTGAGTCCCGTGAATCCTCAGGTGATTTGGGACCCCTGAAACAAAAGGAAATAGACTATCACAACTCTTCTCTCTTATCCCTCCACCCCCCGACCCTCTCCATATGATCACAGATCTGAGGGTACATCTCAAGCGTGCACATCATTTTCTAAGAAAGGACCGGAAGTCCAGTCATTCTGAACTGGTGTGCCTCCACTGAGGTTTTAGTCTCCATGCAGCCAACTAATTTGACTTTTGAACAACTTCTCAAGATTTCATGTTTTTAAGTGGAGTTTAAAAGTAACCAAAATTTTAAGGGCTGGACCAAGCAGGCAGAATTAATAAATCATTAGATGAGTCAAATATCTCATTAGATGAGTCAAATAATATCTTTGAGTTTTTCTTTTAACTCTCGAATAAAATGTCATAGTCTTTTCAGTTTCTTTAAGGTCCTTTGCTGGATGTGCTTATTTACCAGGGATTGGAGAAGGATGCTGGACTCTTCCATAATGTTTCAGCCACATTTGTCTTCTCTCTGCAATGCTGTCTCCTTAAGCCTTGGGGCTTTTAGACATGCTGTTTCCTCTGCCTGGGACAATATTCCACCCACTCCTTACCTTGCTCACTCTTACCCATCCTTTAGCTTTTGGCAAAAAGATACTTCCTATGGGAAATCTTTTCTGCAAACGTGGATAGTTCTCCTGATTTTATACTCTGGCTGTGTTGTGCACTTTGTCTTCGTAGCACCCGTCAATTAATTGCTTACTTGCTTGATGTCTTTCTCTCCCATTAGACCATAAATGCAATGAGAAAAGAGTGGTGTGTATCTTGTTAACTGTTGCAGCCCTAGAACCTGGCACAGGGCCAGGCACATGGTGACATGGTGAGCCCACAAAAAAAAAAAAAATCTAAGTTTTTATGGCTGAGTAATACTCCATGGTATACATATACCACATGTTATTCATCCACTCGTGTATTGGTGGGCACTTGGGTTGTTTCCACATCTTTGCAGTTGTGAATTGTGCTGCTATAAACATTTGAGCGCAAGTGTCTTTTTAACAAAATGTCTTTTTTTCCTTTGAGTAACTAATAGTGGGATTGCAAATATGGAAGTAAAACTCAACAGAAATGAAGCAGGTGGAAGTGGGGACGAGGGGATGGGTAAATTACCACCTAACTGGTACAATGCACAGTATCTAGGTGAGGGCACACCTATAACTCTGGCTCAAACTGTAAAAAAGCAAATTATATAACCAAAACATGTGTACCCTTGTAATATTCTGAAATTTAAAAATATCTAAGTGGAATACAGGGTTGAAGAAACTCTGTCTTGATCTAACGGTAAGTCTTTTTAGTCTCACTGCATGTGTCAGTGTCTTAGGTTGGACTGACTCACGAGCATGCCTTGAAATAAGGTTGGAGTACAAGTGGTTTATTTGGAAGGATCCCAGGAAGCACTAACAGGGAAGTGGGGGGAAGTGAAGGCAGAGAAGGGAAGGAAGCCAACCTTGGGAGAGTCAGTAACAGATCACCGCCATGGGCAACTGGGACTCACTCCTGCTCAGGGCCTCTGAGAGACTGTAGAACATGCCTCAGAGTTACTCTAACTGGAGCCTGAGGAATTGGACATTTATTCACCAAGTCTTTTCTACTTTTTTTGAAGGCTGACTCCCTGCCACTTCCAGACTATTCCACTTGAAGGCCTAGTGGGCTCCTGTGGGTAGAGAAGCCCCCTTAGGCCAAGAGTAGCAAACGCTGTAATGGCAAGGTGCCAGCCTCTGCCGGGGTGGTGTTAGGGGACATGAGTGGGTCATCCACAGTATCTGCCATGGTCAGAACCCCAGCTGGATAAAATCGAAGCAATGAGAATTTATAATAATGCCATATATTGAAAAGAAATGAAGAAAATAAAACTTTATATGTATATAGGGAGTTGTTATTGCCCAAGTATATTTTAGGAAGTGTACAAGGGCACTGAATTGCATGAGAAGCTTGGTACAGATATATAGCTGTGGTGATAAAAAAGCTCATGTTGACTATAGAATTGGAAACTCTGAAAACAGGCTTCTGTAAGAGCCCTGAATGAATAACTGGTACCACCTCACCTCTGTCCCATGGAGCCATCTCTCTTGAGAGAGATACTGCCAACAGCATTTGTCTTCGAATGTGTTGTTTTGATATTGCTTACACATTTTTTCAGGAAACAATACTGCTAGGTGGATGTTAACAGGTAGAGTCTATATAATAGCTGACCTGATTTAAATGAGAAACTGAAACATCCCAAGACTGAAAGAAACCTGTTGAGTATTGTCCTATAATCATTATTTGCTTTCAGAACTTCAGCATGAAACATGAACCTTCTCCATACCCATTGACTCTCCCCTCAGTGTGGTGATTATATTCCTATTGGAAGGTTGCTATGAAGACCACAGGAATCATGTGGAAAACCTACATAACAGATATGAAAATGCAACATTCTTCAAGTCATTTCTGAGAAGAAGGGGAGAAAGGACCATATATTAAAAATAGGGAGAGGAAACAGGAAAAATTTATTATTTATAAGGAGGAAAGCAAGGTTCTGTGAACCTTGATAATGAGCCCACTTGAGCCCATCATGGTTGAGGATGAAGGCAAGGAAAATTCATCAACGTAGGGTGATTGTTTGGTAGATTCAGGATTGGGAACTCTCCATGGCGTGTTTTAGGCTTGGCATGTTGCCAGTCAGTAAGTTCTCAGGGCCCTTATGGGACGCTGGTGCAGGATGATAAGCTTGGATTCCCAGCAGAGCAAACTCAGCAATCTTGGATCCTGGGACTGCAACGTGGCATCCTGTTGGCTTTCCTGATCTAGTCCAGGGAAAGAAAACAAGCAGCTACCGAGCAAGGACTGTGTGCTGGATACAGCATTAGGCATTCTGCAGTACGCTAGCTCAGTTAATGCAACCAGCAGCTCTGTGAGGTAGATGTTGTGACCCTCCACTCAGATGAGGACACCGAGACACAGGAGAATCAAGCAATTTCCCTGAGGTCATCCTACTAGCAAATAGCAGAGCCAGATTCATCCGTATCTGGTCCCAAAGTGTGTGTTTTTGTACTATCCTGTGTGTCACAGGTTGCCTCTTCATTCTCCTGTGACCATGGGGAGTTAGTTAAAATGTTATTATCCTAGTTTTCCATGTCAGGGAATGTGGAAGGCAAGACATTCAACACTGCATGGCACCGGCTCCCACCCAGAGTAAAACCGCCTTTTGTGTTAGCAGGATGCCCACCCCACCACGGGCTGAGACAGCAGGGAAGAAAAGAAGTTATTACAGGATACACAAGCTTTTCCATAGAGTTCAACATTGTTTAAAATATTTTCAGCAGAGCCCAAAAGAAAGATGGGAGAATATGAAAAGTCAGAGCATATAGCAATGAAGGCAGTGATCCGAGAACACAAAACAATTTACATTTTATGGTCCAACTTTCCGTGTGGTTTAGGTTGGCCCAGATTATGTACCTTTTGTGTTTTAGGTCTGAGGGGGGAGGTGGTAGGAGA
>CM052442.1:61389415-61428836 GCA_028533085.1 Varecia variegata | reverse complement strand
ACCGATGGCTAATGGAAACCCGGAGATGCAGAGCCCCACTGTTTTCATCTGTGTGCTGCGCCTATTCCCTTGGGGTGTCTGGCCCCAGTGAATGGGTGAGAGACTCCATCCACCTGTGCTGTCGTCCAGGGACACAGACGTTTCAGACTTATGCTGGTGACTTTTCCACAGTGGCTAAAGAGAGGCAAGTGTTGTCTGAGGTGATCTCGCATTCAGTTGCTGGCCTGCTTGAGGGCTTGTGGAAGCTGCACTTGCTGTGGCCCAGAACAGCACAGCTCACCGAGAGCCCCCACAGCCTTCTTTACAACTGCACTGATGCAGATTACAGCCACAAAGTATATCGCGTCTGTGCCGGTGAGGAGTGGAGCACCTTCCTACCTTTTCAGCGTTTTGTGGCCGACGCCCTGAGTGTTGCTGCCCACTGGTGCCCAACAGTGACAGCCGTGGTTTCACCTGAACAGTCTTCTGGCCGCTGCCCACCCCCCTGGCAGCCACTTCCTCTGCTCTTCAGTGAGGCAGTGGGACTTTATCCCAAGTTCTCTGACTCCTGATCTCAACTTCTCTCTCTGTAGATGAGAGATCGCAAACCCAGGGGATCACATAGCCAGACAGATAACACGTGAGTGAAACAGGAGTGCCAGGGACTGTGACAAACTGGAGGACAGTCTGCAGAGAGTGCCTGGCACCCAGCCACAGCCAAATGTTAGTCACCATCAGTGAGGTGACAGGGGACCTGCGTACAGAGGCTTAGGGAGAGTTTTACCTCTCACCCGTAGATATCCTGTGCCACAGGAAGGAAGATTTAGACAGGCCACTTTCTCCTTTAACCCCCTTTATAGACTTTGAAACCTGGAAGAGTATCACTTAGATATTTATAACACAAACCAATCTCTTTATTTCTTGGTAAAGAAACTAAACCAGATATATTTTATTAATACTACTATAATAAGGAAAAGAATAATGTCTGCAGAAAAATTGGAGCTTATATATCCCAGAGAAGGGAAAAATGCATTTGATTTTTGTTATATATCAAAATCCAGGTATACCAATAGTATAATAACACATTTCAACTCTTTTTCTACAGTCCCATCAAGGTAAAATACTCAGCTTAGGGCTCCTTAGAAGAATGATCCTGCGTAAATTTAAAGTAGCTTGAAACAAAATGTGTGATGACTACACAGTGTTTACAGAAACTGGTGAGGAGCTGCCTTTTTAAAAAGATTTGTTCGGAGTTACATAGATCTTTGACCGTGTAGTGGTCAAAGCAGAGCTGATGGATTTTTGCTGTTAGAAACCATCAAGGTGACCATTCTTCCACAGTGTTTGCCACGTCTTGGGGTAGGAAGAAATGAGAGGACTTCCTGACTTTGTAGCAACTTAATTCTCAAGAACATAAGCAGTGAACACTGAGTGGGGGAAGTGGGTGGTGTTGGGCAACCTCACAGTCAGAAATTGGGAGTCTAAGTCACAGGCATTAGTGATCACTGAAAATTTTGGTAGCATTAAAATGTACTGTCCTGAGGGAATGTATTCAAAAGGCAAGTGTATCTATGATAGTTGCACTGTGTGTAAAACAAGAAATTTCTCTGTGCATGGGATTTGGGGGAGTTTGTTTTTGGAGAGGGATTTTTCCCATGCTCTTTTCTCCCAGGCAGGTGGAGCTTTGGTTGTCCCCTGTGGGAGTGGGTGGTGGGGTTAGGAGCACTGTGGGGCAGTGGAGACAGGCAGGGACCGGGGCCAGAGGGGGCTGTGAGTGTTCAGACCCAAAGGGACAGCGCTGAGCTGCGTGCCTGGAGGATGTCTCTGTTGGGCTGGGTACCTGGGTGCACATTGGTACTGTAAGCTGTCAGCTCACACAGCATGCTAAGAATGGGCCTCCCAGATTGTACTGACATTTCCTCGTTCTCTACGGTAAACATTTAGTTTCCCTGAACTGTAATTTTGCATTATATGTAAATCCAGAAATCTGGATTTGCACAAGGGTCAGGATTTAGATGACTAGAGGACCAAGGGCTCTAAAAACAGAGACACCCTAGTAAAGAGCTCAGGCTTAAGAATCCATCACACCTGAGGCCAAATCCTGCTGTCACCTTTGACAGGTGACCTTCTCTTTTTAAGTCTCTGCCTCTTGAGTTATGAAGTGGAGCTAAATTGTAGTGAGACTTGTATGACATAATTTGTGTTTGCTTGCTACCCAATTAAGGGCAGCATTGTTACAGTTTAATAAACTAGTTGAGCCAGAACCAAGCTCTCTTTTTCTAAATTGAAAAATGAAGCCTGAATTGTTCATGGGCTACAGCTGCTTTACCTGGACCTCCCCAGCCCCCTAGGCAAGAACAGTGACATAATAGCTGTCACTAAAATAAACTGAAAAATATATCTACATTTCTATTGTAGTTGTAGCTGTAGCTATGAATAAAGATATGGATGCGTGTGTGTATTGTACTTGATTGTACAATCAAATCCTAAGTACACTCAAGTCCTAAGTCTTCCTTTTTTAATAAACTTGTAAAATTGAAGTAGGACAGACTTCAGAAAAGTGCACACTTCACAACAGTACAACTCAATGAATTACCACCAAGTCAATGAGCCATCCAAGCCAATAAATGGAATGTTATCAGAATCGCCAAATTCCCTCTCATGCCCTGGCCCTCCTCTTCTGAGCCCCTTCTCCCGAGGAAAACTCTAACCTGACTTCTTACCTTGTGGATAAATTGGGCATGTTTTAAATGAAATTGTGTTTGTATTCTTTTGTGCCTGGCTTCTTTCACTCAGTGTTCTATTTGTGAGAGTCAAGCACATGAATGCTTGTCCTAATACTCAAGTGACCATATGTAACATGCTGCTGTCTTGGTGTAATTACTGATAGCCCACCTTTGTACTCTCGAAAGTATCCTGATTTGGAAAATAAATGGAATAATCAACCCTACCTACCACCAAGGCAAAGAGGTGAAATCCTTCCTCCCACACACCCTGTATGCTGCCCTTTTGTAACTTCTTTTCCTTTAAAGCCTACTCCTGTTGATGAAGATAGTTGGTTGGACCTGACTGTCTTTGCATTCATGTGCTGGGGGAAGCTGATGGGGCCCTGAGTGATTTCCCTGCTTAGAGGTCTATGAAGGCTACAGAGGGTTGAGTTCTATCATTAATTCCAACTTCCTTCATGGAGGTCTTCTTCCTTCATGATGAGCTATGCAGAAGAAAGGGACAATGTCATAAGGTAGTGGAATAGGAGTACTTGGTTTTTTGGGGATCTTAAAAAAATTGGCTTCCATAGCAAAGTGCCTGAGTTGACCTCTACTGGGGAGTGGCCAAAGGCGTTATCACTCTTTCTCTTTCTCCCCCCACCCCAACTCATAATCCAACACATTAAAGCTATGACCTGAATGAGAAAAATACTCTGTGAACCTTCTTTGGTAAATCTTTTAGTACCCTTTTGTTCCCTCTGATCTTTGAGCTACTGTTTGGGTCAATCATACTGACCTAAAGTCAAGACAACTCAGGCAGGTAAATTTGAAACATACAATCTGCAAGGCCAGCAGCTTTCCTCAGCCACCCACTGTGATCTGGTCACCCTGAAACAACTGTTGGTTCTGTAACAGATATTTTCTGGGTACTGGGACATGTTAAAGGCATTAGCAGCCCAGGGCCAAACATGAGCTAATGCCCTTCTCATCTGCACATGTGAGGTGTGCCCCTCAAGAATCTCATGGAGCAGCATCTTCTGCTCAGCTATTATGAGGTCTTAAAAATAGCACTGCTTCATGGGAATAATTATCCTGCAGGGGAATAGAGTGAAGAAATTCTTGGATGTCTTCCTGCAGATGATAGAAGTGCTACATTACACTCATAGAGCGCTTTTAACTTCTCAAAGCTCATTCAAAAATGTTTACATTTTGTCCTTGCAGTAGCCCTGGTCAGGCTGGGTGGAAAACTTATTGTCTCAGTTGTCTGATTTCACAAGTATACTATATATTTTGCATGAATTTAAGCCACATGGAAAATCCTGCAACAAGTCTTCTAAAGGTTGTATTCAGCTCTATCTCCTCCCTAGATAAATACTATACAGCCACTAAAATGATGCTGTAGAAATCCTAAAATTTCTGACCAATAGAATAATTTTTTACATGGAAAAATGTTTGTAACATTTTATTTGAAGAAGTAGGTTACAAAATAGTATGTTCAGTGTGATGCCATGTGGGAAAAAAGATGTGTCATATTTCTTTAAGACTTGGACAAATGTTTTCTCCACCATTTAACATTTTTGAAATAGGATACATCTTACAATGTGAGTGCCCTACCCCTACAAAGGTTATTATATGGATAGTCAATCTTATATTTAACAGCATCTTAGAATCATTTAATATGATTTCTCTCTCTCTCTCTCATTTAAAAGATATCTACCAAACTGTTACAATGATCAACTCTGGGTTGAACTAATTTTCTTTCTTTTTTCCCTTTCTGTTTTCCAAATTTTCTAAATGAATACATATTAATTTAAACAGTAGCATTTTAAAAAAGATAATATACAAGGCAGAAGAACCCATCGATCAAGGCAGCATACTCTAACAAAGAAAGATAAGGGTCTTCCTATGATTATTATAAAGTAGCGAGCAGGTGGAGAAGCAAAGCATTTACAAAAATCTGCAAGAATGATTAAAAGTATTTTGGAAGAGATTGGTTTTGGTGAAAGAAAATGGAAATCACAGTTTAAATATTGTATTTCAAGAACTGTTTTTGTCATAAATATTTTTGTACTATGTAAGAATATCAAATAGGAAAGAAATTATAAGACACTAGCTGCGTCTGTGGTTGGTTCATTAACAAGAGCATTCCTGATACAAGAGGGAGACTAAAAATTTCCAGGTTGCACATGAGGAAGAGCCATGGATAGTACACCTGAAGCAACATGATTAGTAAATAACAATGGAATTTGAGTCTCCCCATTTGATTTTCACTCCCCAAATACTTAAGTCACAGAGGAGGCTTTCATAAACCAGTTGTGTCAGATATATGAGAAGCATGAACCAGGTGCTTGGTGTTTCTGTCACACTTGTCAGGTAAATTTACAATCTGCCTTGGGTAAATATTCTTAATTCATCAGCTTACCCTACAGCTCTACTTTAGAGCTGATTTACAGTGGAAATATAGACAGGCTGTTTTTGTTAATACTAGGCTGAACTTTACATATTAAACAGCTTTGCTAGATTTAAGCCACCAGCTTTGAAGATGATCCATTCAGCATAAATCCTGCACAGACTAAGAGCATGTCAGTGAAGCAGGGGTGCCCCAGGGAATACCACTCCAGGACTCAGAAGAGTTGCTGCTGGGATATCAAATTTGTGTTTTGTCAAGTCTCAGTAGGACTTGGTGCTATTTGCTGTTATGAAATCATATGCCTGATAGGGCCAGGACTAATTGGGTTGACCATGGTGTCAGCTGCAGGGATGCGGGCGGTCCGGGATCTGATCACAGATGTATGTGGATGGGCAGTGCTGGCCTCTCTGCCAGCCATGACCCTGCCGTGAGCGACCAAGTCCACTATCAAATGACTGGAGACATAATTATTTAAATGAGCACTTAGTGGCTTTTCACTTTGGTATTTTATTTGCGTTTGCATCTTTATGATGAGGCAGTATAAAAATGAATGAGTGGCGGCGATGGCTGATGCAGACATGAGGAATCTTGAAGACTTTGCTTCTGAACCAGGACTCTATAAAGAGGTTTGACGTGCAGTAACTGACGAACGATCTCTTTAGTATGTTTTAACTATCTTTGTTGGTATTTGCTTTTTAATCATGTATAGGTAGCAAATTAAACCAGTGTAAGATAAAGCTTTTTCTTTTTAAACTGTGGGCTAGTATCTTTAGTTAAATTAACAAAATATTTGGGCTTTGTGAAAATGAGCAAATCTAGACTCTAAATGATATTAATAATGCTTATAGTCATGAAACTAACATCATAATATACTGAGAAATGCTTAGATTTATTTTTTATGTCGGTGGGTGTTTTTAGTAATCAAACAGATATGAATTGAAATACCTTTGAAGTGTTAACAGTACATTTTTCCCCTAATGTGTATGCCTGATACATATTAAATATAAACATCCTCAGTATGTAAGTCTATTAGAATCTCTAAAGATTCTTCTAGGTTAAATTATAAATTTCACTATAGAATAATAGTTCTATGACAAAACTCTCAGTAAACATGTAGGATACATTGATCTAAATTAATGTAATTTTAGAAAACATAAAATAAATCATGTTTCTTTTTTTGTGAAGTAATAGCCATAATTTTGTCTCCCATTAGCTTCATAGCTAATAATTTTATTCAAGTATTTCTATGTGTCCCTGATACAAAATGCTGATTTTAAGTGGTTATTAAGTAGAATCTATCTGTGCATAATCAAGTACATCGATTACTTCAATTCCTTCAAAATATCTTTACTCTTAGTTGGGGTTGGCTGGTTTGTCCTTTAAATAAATCTTGGATGATTTCCAGATTGTGCCAGAAGAGAGATTCTTAGCCATCCATACATAATTTTAGAGGAATTGTAAAAAAAATTAAATGCAATTGCCAAAAAGCATATGGAATATCTTATCAGCTTAGAGATAAATGGTTGTTTTGTGTGGATATTTCTTGCTTAGAATAGCAAGCCACATGTCACTGTTCTTTCAGAAGTGTTTTTGCTTCTTCCTTTCGGGGATGGATGTCGTAGTAAAATAACGGTTAGCTTGCATCTGGAGTGGTGCCTTTTATTAGTAGAAATGATGACAGGATGTAAAATCAAAATATTGCTTGTGCTGTTGTTTTTTTAGCTTATACTGGTGACTATAAATGGTGAAACATATTGGCGATATATTGAGGGGGGTGAAGTCACTTTTATTGAACATATATGTGTTCATGCACTTGTTTATTCTTTACGACAAATCTAAATGGTAAGTATTCATTCCTCTTTACCAATTATAAAATGGGCCTCAGAACTGTTAAGGAATTTGGCCGAAGTCCCACAGACGGGGGTGGCTGTGACCTGAAACCAAGTTTATCTGCTCTCAAAGCTCAGGTTCTTAGGGCTATACTGTTCTCTTTAGCCAGCTGGTTGTTCATGGCCCAACTACGGTCATTGAAATAGCTAATCCAATTAGCACATCAACAAAATAGGGGCCCATTTATGATTTTAAATGAAGAATCACTATTTACCACTGTATCTTTTTACTTTTAACTGCCAAAATTGGAAAACACTAGACTTGAGTATACCCGTGTACAAGTTAAGCAAATTCTCAAGAAGCTGAGCAGCACTGACCACTGTAACAAAGTCTTAATGCAAATGGAAGTGGATGAAGTTCATCATGAAAGTATAAAGAGAATTGAAATGAAGTCATTTACTTTTTTAAAACCGTAGGCTAATTTTTGTTCTTTCTAGATAGAATGTGTACCTTTAATCTGTACGCATAATCATTATTTTTAAAATCTGTCTTTTTGGGATCAGATGTCAAGGATCGTGGGCACTGTCTGCTAGAGAAACTTGGAAGCATAATGAAAAGAGCATGAACTCTCAAGTCGATGGCCTGAGTTTAAGTCTTGGTTCTGCCACTAGCTGGCTGTGTGACCTTGGGCAAATGGTAACCTTGGGAAGCCATGGTTGTTTCATTTGGAAAATAGGAATAATACTGATCTTCCAGGTGCTGCAAAAGCCCTAGTGAGATAATGTTTATGGAAATATTGGAAATACATGACGTGTTCTCTGAATCAAAGGTGATGATATTTTTTGTTAAACATATAAAAGAAAACTTTGGTCTTCTTGGGTGAGTATCTTCAGTGCAGGAGGGGGCTTAGTGATCTGAGCTAGCAACCATGGCTGGTTTTCATGCCTTAAGGCCACGGTTCTGGCATTGGAGACTGAGGCTCTAAACCACTCTCCTGATTCACTTCATTAAGTATGTGGCTTGGAGTTTAACTGAGTAAGATGTGACCTTATAAACTGTCTTGTGTCCACTCTCTAGAGATTTTCCCTAGGCCTTTTCACTTAGTTATTTGGCAAGGATTCTAGGCTGCTACATAAGATTCTAGAAGCATGGGAGGTTTTGTCTTGGCTTTCATAGTAGAAAGAAATAGAGGTGGGCAACTCTAAAGGACCATGAAACCCCTCTGGTGTGCTGATGTGTACTCTTTTAATCTACATATAGTATGTGTTCAATAAATACTGTTTCTGGTAGAAAGCATAGTAACCAGATCACTTGATTGGGTGATGCTTTACTGATACTTATAAGCAAGAAAGTCCTATTGGTAGTAATTATGTATATTAGCCAAGGCTTATTCAGTTGCAAGTATCAGAAGCCCAACTCAAATGAGCTTGCAAAGAGGGAAACTTATTTGCTAATTAACTGGATAGTCTGAGCGGTGGTGCCGGCTTCAGACCCAGTTAATCTGAGGATGTAGATGATGTCATCAAGACTTGGCTCTGCTTCACTTCCAGGCAGGTTTTCTCTGTGGGGCCAAAGAGGCCCACAGTGGCTTGAGGCCCATAGCATTCTCACGGGTGTATACCATGGAGAAAAGAGTGTGTTCCTCTCCCCTCTAGAATCCATTGTAATTCCTGAAAAGTACTCTCAATGGCCCTGCTTCGTTCATTGCCCACCCTTGGACCAAGCAGTGTACCCAGAAGGATGTGTTAATCTAGGGGTTCAGCATGAGTTACCTGCTCCACCCTGTGGTTGGAAAAGGTGTCTAATGGTAGCAGGGAGGGGGGATGGAAAGGACAGCACAGTGGTTCCATAGAGCACCTTCTGTGCTTTGTCATGGATACATGGAAATAGTAGTCCCATTGGATTCCAAAGAAATGCTTCCTATTCATCACCACCTTCCCTGATTAGGTAGGTGATTAGGGAGGAAGGACCCCCAAAGAGTGGATCACTGATGACAGATGGCTAGGTCCCTTTGGCCAAATGGCCAACCCTCTCGGCATTCCAGCTCCCTTCTCAGGAATCCTGCAACTGTCTTTCCCACACCTCTGGCCTCACTCTGCTTTGATAAAACCTCTATGATCCATCCCCATCAGTGAAAGTGTTGACCCATGAGATTTAATTGCCTCCCAAGAACATTTACACTAGATTTTTTCAAAGATAAGAATTTAAAAGCCGAGGAATAAAGAATTACCATGAAATAATGGTTAGAGGGTCTCTATTTGGTGGTCAGGTAGCCCTGCCCTACAAATCCTCAAATAATACAGGGTCAGCAGCTTTGGGGTACAGTCTCCAGCCTTGTGCTCTGTAGAATCAGTGTGAACTTAGCTGACAGCAATCAGACAAGGACATGTCAGAGGAAGACTAAATAACTACCTTAGGCCAGTTCATTGCTTCCTTCAGCAAGTGTTTATTGAATTCCAAATACATGCCAGGTTCTAGTCTAGATTCTGAGAATATAATGATGAACAAAGCAAAGTTCTTGCCCTAAATGAGTGTGTATTCTAATGTGTACAGGAAAGAGGATGTCTTAGTCTATTTGTGTGGTTATAGCAAAATACCACACATTGTATAATTTACAAACAATAGAAATGTATTTCTCATTGTTCTGGAGCCTGGGAAATCCAAGATCAGAGCACCAGCAGGTTTGGTGTTTGGTGAGGGCAGCTCTCTGCTTCCAAGATGATGCCTTGTTGCTACATCCTCCAGAGGGGAGGGACGCTGTGTCTGCACCTGGTGGGAGGGACGAAAGGTCAGAGGGACCTAAGCTAGTTTCCTGCAGCCTTTTTATAAGGGATGGATCTATTCATGGAGGCAGAGCCCTCATGATTTAATCACCTCCTAAAAGGCCCTATCTCTTAGTACCACCACGGTGGGGACTAATTTTCAACATGAATTTGGAGAGTACATAAACATTCAAACCATAGCAGAGGGTGGCAATAAACAAACAAGTACATATGTATTAATGATATGTCAGAAGAGAAGTAAAACAGAGTAGCAGGGACAAGGTATGTGAGGGAGGGGAGTAGCCACACTGGCCAGATACCTGACATAGGTGTGGTCCATGTCTGTGGACAGCATTCAGGCAGCAAGAGCAGGAAGTCCATGTTCCCGAGGGTGTTGTGCTTGATGTGGCAGAGTGATCACAGTGTGGTGGGCACTGGAGATTGCTGTAAGGATGTTGACTTGTATTCTAAGGGAGCTGGAAAGGCATTGGAGGGGTGACATGCCATTTCATCCAGGTACCAAAACCTGAGAGTTGGGTGCTTTGATTTTTGTGTCATTAGATGGAGTTGCATGGAATTCACATGGCTTCATAGCAGCTCAGTGAGAACTTTGACCCATGGTAGTGGGAGAGAGATGGGAAAGAGAAAACGGTGGCGTCTGTTGAAAACAGGAATGTGAAATCTGGAGAAAGGCACTTATTCCTGGCATGCCCGTGGATCCCAGGCTAACCATGGTGGGTAGAGTCCCCGTGTGAGCAGTTCCAGCAGCGTGTATACTTGCTTCCCCTTTTCTCTCATCCAAAAGGGTCAAATCTAGTAGCTTTGGGAAATAGTGTTGCCTGATTTGGGAAAGAAAGAAAAAGGCAATTTAGTTAAACTTGAGTTTCATATAGATAACAAATATTTTTTAAGTATAAATATGTCCCGAATATTATATGCCATCCTGTATTTTATCTGGCAGTCCTGGTAGGCAGCAGAGAACGTGAGCTTGTAATTTTTCTGGTCTGAACCTCACTTGCTGCTCCTGTAGGTTAGAAAAATGAATCTTTAAGATTTATAGTCATCTACTTACTCAGTGATCTATGACTAGAAAATTGCTCCTCACAAATCTGTCACAGGTGAGGTTGCATGTGTATCCAGAAGGAAAAAAAAAAAACCCTCAAATCCTAAATATCACTTTTTCAGGATGCAGGAGGGGTGCACTTTTTGATTGCTTGTCAGTAGTCTGTCTGTCAGAGAGAAATGACAGACAAAGAATTTCCATACACTCTCAGTATTTAGTCTACTTGGCCAATAGCCTCGGTACCCACAATCTGTGTACTTAGAGATACAGGACAGGCTTTCTTCTTCCAGAGACACTATCTAAACCCTTCGCTCTGTGCAGCTTTCTCCCCTCTGATGCTCTGTCCTGTGAATTCTCGCTGCCTTGGTTTCCACAGACTCTCAGCCCTGTCTCTTCAACTCAGGCCCCCCTGGGTTTCCCGTCCCTGTGCCACAGCCTGGACCCCTCACAGACGGGAAGCCGGGGCAGTGGCTGGGCTCACTGTCCCCCATGGCCTGGTGTCCAGTACCTTGAAAACCATTGTTTTATATACAATATCTTGTCCTTTTTAAATTTTTCCCTGTTGTTTCAGGTGGGAGAGTAAATCTGATCCTTTCATTTCCTCTTGGCCAGAGGTGGGTGTACAAAAGATAGTATGTTAGGAGTTACCCACTCCTGGGGTTCTGGCTATGTCTGAAAAAACAGCTGAATTAAGACCCACCTCTTAGGGGTAACCAAGAATTTATCTGGTAGACTAAAAAGGTACAAGGTTGTCTCGGGAGTCAGAATGCGCTAGTTCCCATTCTCTTTCTCCCTCAGGCCTGGACTAGAGGACAATTGTAACCTGACAAGCTCCTGAAGGAACCTGCGTCCATGAACCAGGGATCATGGGATCCATTTCCCCCTCTAGAGTGTCCAAAGCAGGTATAAGCTCCCAAGAACATAGAAGTCAAGTTGAAAGAGCCTCCGCTTCCTTTTTCTTGTTCGCTTTTGAACATGGAAGAGCTGTATATCCCGCTGCCTAAACACGATCTGGGGCTGTGTGCACAGTGATAAATGGTACTGGGAGGAACCGCGTAACCGGGAACCTCACCACTGTGTCTGATGCAGCCGCCTGGGGACATGCACCACAGCACTGATTAAGCAGATATTTGGGGCTGATCTGCTAGCTCATCAGACTCGGTGGCGTTATTGCTCCTCATGTATTTTTAAATAACTGAGCATGAGGCTCTGTTTCTTCAGAACACTTGACAGGCCCAAGGCTCCCTCATTTGGAGTCTTCTGAGCTGAACTGGAACCAACAGGCAGGTAGCCTCCCTACTGGAAACGAATTATTCACTACGTGTCAAGATGTTGAAAATGATTTGTTATGAATTTAGACAAACTTTTTGTCACTAAAGTTCATCCTCATTATTCAAACACAAGACCAGCCATCCATAATGAATTCAAGAAGAAAAGTTTGTCAGGTGAAAAAAGCCGATGTCTCAGAAAGCAATGAGCAGCCTGTGTGTAGCTGATTGCCTTATTTTAATCTAATTGTTGGGAGAGCTGGAATTGAGGCATCAACATCTTGCAGAGGAGTTTGTTCCCCTCTATAGATTCTTTCAGTCCAGAGTGACACGAGTGGTGTGGGCCCCACATGGTGCAGCAGCGGGTGGGGGCCCAGTGGGATGCCATGGCCCCTCCATCCCCGCCTCAGCAGGTGGCTTCCTGCTGGTGTCCCAGGTCTCAGTCCCTCACAGCCGGATTGGTCTTGCTGTGGCTGTTTGAAAGTCTGCTGACGCAGGGCTGAAGTCGTCTTGCTGAGCCCCTGAGAAAATTGATGAGATATTCATCCTAAATTTAAATAACGTATTTTCCTTGTCTCCAAGTAACACTCAGCCATCACTTGGGCATCTGGAGGGTATTAAGTGATACAGGCAAAAGTGCTGCTTGCCTGTAAGAAGGCTGGTGGCAGATGTGTGTAATCTCAAGTACTGAAGCAAGCAAACCTGTATATTCTATTCAAATTGACATAGTGAGAGGAATTTCTGGGGCCACATATGGACCCAAGAAGGAATGAAATCTGGGGTTGGCTCAGATGGGATGTGTGCAAGGTGACGAAGCAGTGCCACCTGTTCCCTGTCTTCACAGTCAGCCCTCGGACTCCTCTGGAGGTTACTATTTTCTAGTCATTTACTCTGAAGATTATTATTATTTCTAATTATTTACTAATTTGGCAAAGCTGCCATATCTGAATCACAAACTTACCACACTATCAAGTTAAGCGTTGAAATTCATTTAATTTTCCTAACTTCCCACGTGCAAAGGATCATGAGGGTGTTAGAGGTTTCAAGCTTTCTGGGAGGCTGTGTCTTCATTAGAAAATCGTAGTTCTGTGCAGGTTTCTACCATTGGTCGTACGACAGTGGCTTCTCACACACCATGCTGGTGTTACCACCTTTGCAATTAGCCTCGAGAAATAGGGAGAAAATCGTCGGACACTTTGCAAATGTCTAGTCTGTCTTTCCTGTTTTTTAGATGTTTTGTGTAGCATTCAGATCCATGAGGACATTTTAGAGCCAAATTAACCCCCCAAGAAGAATTTGTCACAGTTGTCTGTCAAGAAATCTCATATTACTGTGAATGTAATATCCAATTTAGGTTTCTTGTGTGTCAGCTACATCTGTTGTTGCCATTCACTAGAATACTTTGTGCATTGTTTCTTAGTTACTTAGAATAATTACTTAGGCAAACAAGAGATTATAAATGTAATCATTTACTGAAATGAACCAGACTTACTTCCTTCTCAGCTACAGTGATGGGCTTGTAGATTCAGTAGTTTCTGGTGAAGGAATGTAGCTTTTCAATTTAATGACTCCTTTGGCATGAGGCTTGGGAAGAACATGAGTTGTTTTGGACACTGACTGGCTAGTGACCTCTTCCAAGTGCCAAAGGTATGTTCCCAAGCTGGATCTGGGCTTTGATGCCACTCTTCCCGGGGTGGGCAAACTGACAGCGGAAACCCCAGCTCTATTTAAGGCCTTTGGAGAGACAGCAGGTGGTGGTGTGTGGATTGCCATCAAATATTTGGTTGTCACCAGCAGGATCACTTTGTAGCCACCCCAGCAGGATCACTTTGTAGCCGCCCCAGCTATGTCTGTTGGCAGAGATCTCCCTGCCCTCTGGGGTAAGGAGGGGAAAGTCCCATGGTTTCCATTCTGGGCCTAGAGTTTGTCCCCAGGGCTAAGGAGGATGGGATTCGGGTCTCTTCCTGTACCACTGGAGAGGGGCTGGCTTGCTTGTCACTCTGAAGCTGAGTCGTCTGGCTAAATCAAGCCTCTTTTCCACTGGTGCATTTTCAGACTGTCCCCCGGTTTGCCTGTTTCACACCCTCCCACTTCTGCAGCTTCCTGTTTGCAAACAGATTTGCTTGTTAAATGGAGAAAACCAAGTTTGTATGCATTTGTGTCAGGGAAAGGAGGAAGAAAGCCAGTCTTCCTGGGGGAAGGCAGCTGGGGTTGAGTGTTGATGAGGAGAAAAAGATTCCATTGAAGAAAATAGCCCGGTTTCTCCATTTTTTTCTTTCTGTGCTCTTTTTGAGGATGGGAATGGTCTACCCATCTCTGCGCCTGAAAGACAAGTGTATCATCCTGATAATTAGGATTTTGTAATTCCAAGGAGATTATTTTATAGATCAAATGATTCTCCTCCTTTGAAGAAAAAAAAAGAGGTATTCTTGCCACCTCTTGAATTCTGGAATTTTTGCTTCTTGGAGAGGGCTTGTTATGCTCTTTGTGAAGAGGGAGGTAGCTTGCATTTCCCAGGAAACCTGGTAAAAAATATATTTGTCTTGTCCAAGAACTCTTCTCACTGACTTAGATGATTCTCAAAAGATTTATGTCTTGGGCAAAAGTTCATCATATTTTAGCAACTTTCTCAAAGGATGAACATTCGAAAGAGATACTATAACAAGTGTGATTTCCAAAAGGATATGAAAGAACTCTGAAACAGAAGCAGAGAGAACAGTCTAATTCCTAGTGGAAGAGTCATGTGAGGACAGGTGGGGAGAGCAGATGAGACAGTCCCGTCATTGTCACCGAGCCTATGTACCTCCCAGAGCCTTCTCTGCAGGTCAAGAAGATAGTGCTGTCTTCATTTAGGGACAGGAGGAGTGCAGCCAGCAGGGGCTGTCGTACTGATGAAAAGAGCTGTGTGGTCTACGGACCTCTGACCTAGGACAGGCTGAAGCCCCTCTTCTAGTCGCTTGCAGAGCCAGCCCTCCACACAACTGTGAAGTAGGTTAAATGTGTTGCAGAGCCTCTGCATTGAGGCTCTTCCCTGTGACTGGTGCCCCCATGCTAGGCAGCAGCCCTGCCATCCTGCTCCCTGCTCAGCCCCCATCCTGGGCTCCTGAGGAGTTCCTTGCCACTTTCCCCATCTAAACTTCCCTACCTTGTTCCCCAGATGTTTGGGACCAACTCTCCTCCTAATTGATAGTAGTCTTAATAACTTAAGAGATATTATATTTATATTTGGCAAAGTTCTCAGTGGCTAGAATTCCAAGTACCATGGCAGGCCATTGAGAAGGTTTTTTGGGGTTAGTGTCATTTAGACATCTCCCGGATGCATGTAAAGTACCTGCTACCATAATAATATAGAATTAAAATGTATATCAGACTCCCTAATGGATGTTTCATCTCCACTTGTTATACATAATTGATGACTTCAGGAGTCCCAGATTCCTCTGTATCCCTATGCTAAACAACAAATTAATCACACTATAGAATTATAAAAATTTTCATTGATCTGAAAGTATTATATGAAAAAATTTGTAAAAATCATATTAAAAACAAAAGAGTATATGATAAAAAGAGCCAAACAAGTAAAGACTTCCTGGAAAATACTGACACTGAACTAAGATTTTCAAAATGGTTTGGAGAGGGGTATGGTGAGCTTGAGGTGGAAAGTTGTGTCATGTGCTGGGTCCCAATAGCTAAAGTCCTGGAACTAAGGAGAAAAAAAAAAAGACCATGTTTACCCACAGTATTTAGGATTTAGAGGTCTCCATGGATATCTTGCTTAAGATTCTAAAAAAAATAACAAAACAATTCTGGCTTCCAGACCAAGAAAGACAGCTTCCTCACCATTTTGGGTGTGAGTGAAACTAAGTGGTATTTGAATCTGAACTTATGCTTGAGAGGCACCTAGACGCTTTAACAAGCAACTTTTGTGGTTTGTCGATAACCCACCAATCATCTTTGTGCCCTGATAACTTCTGGATTATATATGGGCAGCCCCTCAAATATGAAAATGTATTTGGAGTAATAATATTCCACCCTGTCCAGTACGGTAGCCACTAATCAAATGTAGCTATTAAGCACTTGGAATGTAGCCAGTCCGGATTAAGACATGCAGTAAGAATAGGAGGCACATTGGATTTCAGAGACTTTGTATGAAAAAGAGAAGTATCTCCAGGATAACTTTTTATTGATTATAAGTTGAATCATGTATTTTGCATGTATTAAGTTAAATAAATATGATTGAACTAATATTTTATTTTATTTTTTCTTATGTGGCTATGAGAAGAGTTAAAATTACATATGTGCCAGGCAGAATATTTCTATAGGACACTACTGACCTAGATATTCACGTATCCATACATCTGTTTAAAAAAAACAAACTTTCCATGGTTTTCCTTTCCTCTGTCATTTAATATTTATGTGCCTGAAGGGACATGGATCACAGAGATGAATGAAGACCCAATGTTTCCCATACTCAGCAGCTTACCATTTGATGGGAGAAAGAAAGAGAGAGAGAGACCCTACTGCAAGCCAGGGAGTAGGCAAAGGCTTCGCGGAGTAATTGACATTTGATTTTAAAGGAAAAGTAGAAATAAACCATGTGGAGAAAATGGCAAGAGCATGTCCCAGGTAGAGAAAAAAAGTATAAAGAAAGACAGCAAGACATGGAAGAGCTGGACAAAGTGGGTTCTAGCAAGAGTTCAATGTGGCCAGAGAGGGTAGCAAGTATAACAAAGATGACCCTGGAAGGGGATTGAGGAAATTGGACTTTGTCCTCTATAACGTTATCTACAGAATAAGGCTAGCCTGTGGCGATATGTTGTTGAAGGTTTTTGAACAGGGAGTGACATCCGATTTGTATTTTAAGACAACTACCTCTGGAAGCAGTGTATTTGAGGACCTGGGGAAGGCAAAGATAGAAGCCCTGGAAAAACCGAGACTGAACTGCAGACACTGGGAGTAGGGATGAAGCCAAGGTGACACATTTACAAAATATGTGGTATAGAAAACAGAATTTGGAAATTGAGTTGCTTTGGAGAATCAGGGCAATCAGCTAGCATGGGGAGGGCAGAAGCCAGAATGCTGTGAGTTAGGGAATGAAAGGAAGCGAGGAAAAGGCAGTCATGAGGATAGATGCTTATTCCAGAGGCTTCAGGATGCAGGAAAAGGCAGAAAGCTGACTACCTTGTGGGTGAAGGACATGGAGGTGGTGCACGGCCATCCTGCCTATCTGTGTTTTATGGGAAGGGAGGCTCAAGACGTAGGTGGGCAGATCAGGGAAGACCAGGTAGAAGGAGAGATTAAAGATATAAGAGCAAGGGGGTAGCTAATTAATGGGGAAAACTTTCTGAGGAAGCCTGGGCATGGCCTGAGAATCAAGAATTAGGTAAAGTTGAAAAAAAACACTTTAAAAATCTGAGGTTGTTGAAACACTTAGCTTTCTCTTTTGGTAACAGAGACAGAGCAGATTTAAATTCTTCAACTTAGAAAAAGCACTTTAGGGATGTGGGTCCTCTTGCTGCTTGCTGTTGACGTTCCTGGAAGGGGTGGGGACCGCATTTCAAGCAGGAGCAAGTAGGAGCGTTGGTATTGGCCACTGGCGGTGGGCTCCATGCCAGGAGGCAATCAGCGGGACATTGGACTCTGTTGTTGCTAATCATAAACACTTGGCTCCTGTCCTGCCTTCCATCATTTATTTACTTATTTATTTGTTTCTAATGTGTGTGCTTTCATTTGGACTTGAGTTTGAAAAGATGTAAGGAAAGTGCGTTTCTGATGAAGGGCGCTATCAACCCGAAGTCACAAATAGTACCTTTATCTGACAATATGATCACATAAAATCTTCACGCTTTGGGGGTTTCATTTTCTTTATCTCTAAAACGTAAGCGTTAGTTTAGATTATTGCCAAGGCTCCTTTTAATTCTAAAATTCTATGGTGGTATGACTCTAAGTTGAATGGGTGCCGGTTTACAAGACATGAAACAGAAGGAAAAAGTGATACAGTGTGTACTCATCAGTGAGGGCGCTGGTGTTGATGTACTACATATGTATAAAATCCCCATGTAACTTTCCCAGGCATCTGCAGTACAAGGACATTTCGCCTGCATAAGCAGCATATGCTCCAGCTCAGAATATATGCCAAGCACACTTCAGAACTTTCGTATTTTGCAGCTGAAGTACAACACAGCTGGCCTCCTCAATGATTTAAAGTCTTCCTCTCCACCAGCAGAATTAAAAACCAAGAGACTGTTATGGTGCCTCTAAGAGAACGGAGATGCAACCTATAATTATGAATTTATAAGACAATAGGTGACTTTCCACAGCAATCCTTAATGTGTTACCATAATCACACTTTCTCCTTTGGAGAATCATGCCTTGTTTTAAAGAATTTGAATTGCATGGAGGGTGGAATAGGAGAAATGGATGTATTGCTCATCCAACAAAACCTAAAAAGAAAATTTAATTGATTTCCTCCTTATCTGCAGCAAGGCAGCTAAGAGATAGAAGAATCAGTGTCAGGGGATATTTAGCAGATGACCTTGGGGTCTCAAGCCCAGGACCTGTTTATTAGTACCACTAAGCTTGATGCATTCCTGCTTGTGATGTTACTTGTATTGGCATTTAAATTTGGTTAACATTTTCATACTGACATAGAAGAGCAAAGTGAATCTGTTGGGTTTCTTGTAGGCAATTCTGTTCAGAGTAGAGGTACCTTCCTGTCTCTTCTTATTAGTTCTCGCAATATTCTAATAAGGTAGAGTTTATCATCCTCATTTTACAGATGAAGTTAAGGCACAAAGAAGTCAGTTTCAGCAAAACAGGTCAGGGACAGATGGAGCACTAGAGTCAGGTCTCTAAATTTGCAGCATATGGTTTTCTTCCACTTTAAAAAGAAACAAGAAATTCAATTTTAAAAATTGAGCTGATGTTTGAGTTATTTGCCTAGTTATTTGCTGACTTTATCAGAAAGGAAGCTATTTGCTTCTGATAAAGTCCCTTGATGAAATATGCCCAGATGAAAGAAATAAAAGAGCAAAAATATTCTAGATCAATACCTACCACTGGTAAAATGAAATCCCACCATGTCCATTGCCTTGATGTTGCAATGGCAAGCTGCCATCCTACGAGCGTTTCTGAGCCCCTTCCTTGTGCCAGACAGTGTTCTGGAGACTGAGTACACACAGGGAACAACAGACGTAGCCGCGGCCCTCACAGAGTGCACAGTCTAGTGGGGGAGGAAGCGAGTAAACAGATGATTCCAATTGTATGAAAAATGCTGTGATCGCAGTAGCATGCCGTGTGATGAGAACAGGCAAAATGTGCTCCTAACCTTTTCTTGTGTGGGGGAGGGTCTTACTTCTTTGGGGAAAATTGCCTTGAAAAGATGACTAAGTCCTGAATAGGTTATCCAAGGCCAAAAAGGTCAAACCATTTGAGGAGGTCAAGAGGAGGGATTTCATTTGCAGTTCATTCATTCCATCTGCAACAAAGGGCTGAAAGTAAGAGACAGCCTGGTGAGTTGGAGGAGAAACCGGAAGAAGCTGAGCTTCAGACTTGAAAGGGGCGCATGAGAAGACTGGAGAAAGAGGCAGAGGCCAGATATCATAAGACTTTGTTGGCTGTGTAAGGTATGTAGAAGGGTCTCATGCAAGGGAGTTTATCTACTCAGTGCTGCATTTGTAGTCAATCTGTCTGGGTCTGGAGATAGGTTGAAAGGAGACAGGACTGAAGGCACAGAGACCAATCTGGAGTTACTTCATGATCCAGGTAAAAAGCCAAGGCCTGGGCTGGGGTAATGGTATTAAGGATGGAAGTAACCTGGATGGTTTGGGAAAGATTCTAGGGGCTTGGTGGTAACTGGATGTGGAGAAAAAGGCAAAGAAGAGAAGTTTCAAGGATGATGTCTGGGTTCCTGATTCTGAAACCCAGGTAGTTGGTGAGATAAGGAATACTGGAGGAGGAGGCCATGGCTTTGAGGGTAGGAGACAATGAGCTCACTTTTAGACCTTGAACTTTGTTACCTGTGAGAAATTCAAGGAAAGACTCCCAGGAGGCAGTGGGTGTATGGATCAGAACCCTGCTTGAGAGATCTAGGCTGGAGCTAAAGATCTGAGTCTCCAACTGAGGAATCAAAGCCTTTGGAGGGGAGAAGATTACCCAGGCGTGAAGTAGGAAGTGGAAGGAGCAGAGGGCCTAGGAGAGAGCCCTAAGGCAGGCACCAGAAAAGGGAAGGAGAAAGGAACAAGAGTATGTGGAGGACGTTGGAAAGGAGCTTCAACAGCCAGTCACAAGAGGACAAATATTGTGGTTCCACTTGCATGAAATGTCCAAAATAGGCAAATCCATGGAGGCAGAAAGTAGATTAGCGGTTGCCGGGGGTTGGGGGTAAGGTGAATGGGGAGTGACTGCTAACGGGTATGGTATTTCTTTGGGGGGTGACGAAACGTTTGAAAGTTAGATGGTAGTGAAAGTTGCACAACTTTGAACATACTGAAAACCACGGAATTGTATACTTGGAAAGGGTGACTTTTATGGTATGTGAATTATACCTCAATCAATCTATCCATAATAAAAGAGTTTCAGTAATCAGATACTCTAATTAGGAAAGGGGAAGGTTAATGTGGGAGGGATGAGCAGGCAGCAGGGATGTTGTAACATGGTTTCAACTTTCACCTGATTTTTCTCTCAGTCCTTCAGTAATCAGGCTGAGCCATCCTTTCAGTTGCTGGTGCCTAGAGGTTTATGCTTACAGTTCCATAAATTTAAATTAAAAACAACAGACCAACATGAGAAGGACATCTCATTTCAAAGCCACAAGACTGTGAAAAGTGTTTTCCTTGGTACAAAAAGCACAAAGTGGCCACAATGTAAAAGAACTCAGAGGCATCTGAGGCTTTGAATTACCATCATTATTCACATCACTCCTGAGTGAGCAGTGTTATCTTTATTTTTTATTTAGCCACAGAATAAACAGAGCCTATTCTTGCAAAAATGGCAATTTAAAATCTTTTGACTTAAGCCAAGAGTGTTTTTTCCATTACAGTGTCTGTGGGCTTGGCCTCAGCCCTCAATCTCCCCGGCCCCTGCTGAGCTGCTTTCCCTTTGCTGCTTCAGCTCTCCGGAGCTCCCCCGGGGAGTTAAATGGATAAGATAAAATGGAAGGGACACAAGGGGAACCCAGCCCCATCAGTAGCGAGAGCAAGTATATAGGCAGCATATTTGGGGGAGCCAGGCTCGTGAATCAGTCTTAGTAGTCAGTGAAGTACGAGTTTCTGGCCCTCGTGTTTGTAATGATCAGTTCTTAGCAGTGCTGGGTTTTGGCCAGCTTTTCAAATCTACAGGATTTATATGCAATGTATGCATTAAAGCCTGGAACACAAAGGCTCAGAGGAATGAGTAACAATCCCAGGCTCGCACACAGGGCTAAGTGAGGGTATGAAAATTGAAACCTAGGGCCTTAGTCCTGTTGCTCACCACCTTCTCTTGCTGTGGCATCAGCTGCAATGTCGGTCCAGCCCTTAGGTGTGAGGGATGGGGACCATGAGTGAGGACTTACAGATTGGACTTTCTGAAGGGCATGTGTGAATCTTCCCTGTCCCTGGATATTTAGGACTAAGCCAAGCCACGTCATTTTGAAATGAGCATGTTAAAGCCTCTGTGAGCTTCTGATAAAATGTGCTGTGACCTTTAGGTAAACTTCTCAGCTAGGCCATTAGGGACTGAATCACAGCAGAGTCCAGCTTGTTTCTTTTTGGAATGCCTTGAAGACCCGCACGGCACCTGCTGCAGTATCTGACCCAGAACACCCCGTGGTTTCCAAGTGCTGGGCAGGGGCCCCACCTGCCATAGCAGAGCAATGGCTCAGGCTTCCCCTGGGCTTCTTGGTGATAAGCTACAAAGAAGCAGAAGGATGAGATTTTGATATTCGTGTCTAATTCTGTTCTGTAAAGGATCCAGCATGTTGGTAAAAATAGGGTCTCGTTAGCAGGATCAGAGTAGCACAAGGACATGGAACTTCAGTAAACATATCCTCAGTAGTAATTTCTGTCCAATCAGGCCAGGGCTACTAAATAGACTCCAACTTGTAAGGGATCAGAAAGTTTGCTTTTTGATGTGGAATGAGTTTTCCAAAGGAAATACCGGTATGAATGGGAATTGCATATAATAAACAAAAATTGAGCAGAGCTGGAAATAGTTAAATAGTTAAATTGAGGGACTATAACAACCAGGCTGTGTCTTGGAGGGGAGGAAGAAAGGAGTTGACTGAGAAGAGATCTGTCTTCATATAATCCGCGTGCGAGCCACAAGAACGTGCTGTGAGCCCCGGATGGCATCATTCCTCACGTCGTAATTCTCAGTGCCGGAGGACTAAATGCCCACTTTTCATTATGCTCATGAAGAGCTGATGAGGCCCTAATTAATGCTGACCAAACTCACAGGAGTTTTCAATTAGAGTATCAATTTGTTAATTTTTATTTAGAAACATAACTATCTGATGACAGGAAAATCCCCTATTTATATCATTTCTATCTGTTAGATAGAGCTTCAGAGTAACCCAATTATCAGATGTATTTAGAAACAGAACAAAGAAAAATGGATGGATTTGAGAGCAGGTTTAATTTAGTCACTTAAAATAGGGAAGATCTTCTGCTCGAAAGATGCATTTAGACAAGAATAATGAAATTACCCACTTGAGGTGGGTGGTATTGGATGATTACTAACGTTTTTACTCTTCACCTTAAGATTTTGTTTCCCCTCATTGCAGTGCAACTTCATCTTTGGGATTGAACAATTCTGTTTCACATTGAGCACATTTTCAATAAACTGCTTCCTACTTGCCTTCTCAGAAAACTTCCTCAGGTTCCAAATTGTGTGGATAGTCCCACAGGTGTGGTTGATGCTTTCCAGCATTTCTGACTTTGTTTTATGTTTTACTTAACAGCTGGTATTCATACTGAAATTTGGTGTCCACTGAAGGACAAGAAGGAAGCACCAATAAGTGACGGTGTCTCAGAATTCAGATGATCAGGGTCTTCACTCCTAGCCCGAGTATTGGGCTTACTCTCTTGCTCATTTAAAACCCATCTGTGGAATACTAGTCCCTGGAGAGAGAAAAGAAATGGCGTATGTCCTTTTCTGGATAAAATAACAGTCTGGTGGAATATAGACCTGTAAATAAGCAATCGGGTTATTACACTTACTATTACAGAGGGATAAATCCGGTAATAGGCCATGGGGAGAGGAGCTTTGGGAGTGTGGATAAGGCCCCAGGGAACCGAACTTGAGAACAGATTGATCAGGCGCTGGCTAGATGATAAGAGTTGGGGGTGGGGAAGCGTATGAACCCTTTGTAAGTATATAGAACTGCACAGGCAAGCAGAGAGAGATGAGAGAACCTGGCGTGTCCTGGGACTCTTCAGCATTGTGGAAAAAAGTTATAGAAAGCAGAGGCGATGTGGAAGAGGATCTTGGACTTGGACAGCTTCAGCAGGAACCAGATAAAGAAAGGCCTTGTATCCCCTGTGAAACAGTTCAAATATTAGCCTGTAGGAACCCATTGAATTATTTTGAATGATGTATTTTAAAGGCATCTAGTTCTAAGTTTATTTATAAATATATATATTGTCATTCTTACTGAGCACATGGACCAAGTTTGATGTAGACCTATAGACAAGAAAAGTATGCCCTCTGGCAGTAGTTGAGGCAATTTTGCACATTAGTATTTTTTGTTTATTTTAGGAGGGATTTTTTTTATTGTCGTAATGTATATATAGCATTGAATTTGCCATTTTAACCATTTCTAAGTGTACATGTCAGTGACATTAAATACTTTCACAGTGATGTACAATCATCACCATTATTTATTTCCAAAACTTCTCCTTCACCCCAAATAGAGACTCTGTAACCATTATTCAATAATTCTCCATTCTCCACCCCCAGCCCCTGGTGACCACTTATCTGCTTTCTGTGTCTGTGAATTTGCCTATTCTAGGTATTTCCTATAATTGGAATCATACATACTTGTCCTTTTACCTCTGGCTTATTTCACTAAGTAAAATGTTTCCAAAGTTCATCCATGTTGTAGTGTGTATCAGAACTTCATTCTTTTGTATAGCTGATTCCATTTGTGTGTGTGTGTGTGTATACATACATACACCACATTTTGTTTATCTGTTCATCTGTTAATGGACACTTGGGTTGTTTCTGCCTTTGGCTATTGTGAATAATGCTGCCATGAACATTGGCCTACAAGTATCTGTTTTACCCCTGAAGTGGAATTACTGGGTCATATGGCAATTCTATGTTTAACTTTGTAAGGAACTGCCAAACTGTTTTCCATAGAAACTGCACGATTTTATATTCTCACCAGTAATATATGAGGGTTCTAATTTCTCTACATCCTCATCAACACTTATTTTCCAGGTTTTAAAAAAATATATTATTATAACCATCCTAGGGGTATGAAGCAGAATCTCATTGTCTTTTGATGCACCCTAGTTTTGGAATATGCAAAAATATTTTCCAGTAAGTAATAAGCTTTGAAGACATCCTCGTTCATGAGGCTTCTTAAGATAAGTGCTCCTATTTTTGCTACGGAAAATGATGTTTGATTATAGACTGGTATTTACAAGTTAAGGCTTTAGTTGAATCATTCTTTCTTTCTTTCTTTTTTTTTTTTTTTTTTTTGAGACAGGGTCTCACTCTGTCACCCAGGCTAGGGTGCAGTGGCATCATCACAGCTCACTGCAGCCTCGAACTCCTGGGCTCAAGCAATCTTCCTGCCTCAGCCTCCCAAGTAGCTGGGACTACAGGCGTGCACCACAGTGCTTGGCAAATTTTTCTATTTTTGCAGAAACAGGGTCTTGCTCTTGCTCAGGCTGGTCTCAAATTCCTTGCCTTAAGCCATCCTCCCACCTCAGCCTCCCAAAGTGCTACGATTACACGCATGAGTCACCCCACCCAGCCCTTTCAAATATTTTTTAAGTAAGAAAACCCTTTGCTCTGAAATATCCTCCAGTGCATTCAGGATCAGTTTGCTGAACAGCAGCTCCTGGCCATGTCTGTATTCCTAGCTGTACAAGTCCCACGGTCCTTGCCCTGGTTCAGTTACCTCTTGTCTCTGGGCTGAAGTAGTGTAGCAGCCCACAAGCTGCTCTTTCTGTCCCTGATCGCTTCTTTTTCTCTTTCCTCCTAAACATCGAAGGCAATAGAACACAGTGATTAAGAGCACAGGCATCAGAATCAGAGCCTGGCCTGAGTCCCACCTCTGCCATTGCTAGCTGTGACACCTCTGACAAGTCACTTAATCTTGCTGAACCCCTGTCTCCTTACCCACACGATGGGAAAACAACAGTGCCTACCTGCTAGCACTGTGGTGAGAACGGACATGTCAAGACCTTGGTACATTGCTTGGCACATGGACCAGTGGGGTTAGTTGGGGTCCTGTTACGCTGCCTGCAGACTTATTTTTCTAAAAACCTGATTATGGATCTTCTCTGCTTGAACCACTTCAAATTTCTACTGCTCAAAACAAACTGCAAACTGGTTGGCACTTTGGAAGAGGCCCTTTCACAGCCTTGGCTGCTGTCTTAGCCTTCCTGAGCCACTGACCCGTATAGACCAGCTAAGTATGTCACCATAGCTCGGTGCTCGCACTTCCTGCTGCCTGAATGAGCCACATATGAGGAACTTGGCCTTTACTCTGAAGCTTATAAGAAGACCCCTTCTCTGTGAAGGCCCCCCTGGCATGCTAGGCTGGGTCTCTGTTAGAGTGATTATCTGTTGTCATGTGGATGTTTTTATGGACTCTTCCATGTCTTATTTATCTCATTGATCATATCTTATTTATGTCATGCTCACTATAGGGGCTAGATCAAGATGTAAATATGGAAATTACTTTACCTACACAAGCCATTTACAGAAACCAGCCCCACTCCCTTATTCACTAACTTGACATGTTCAGCTGGGATTGTGGGTAGCTTCCATATCTTAAAACTCATCTGTCCCTTCGTGTGGCCATATGGTCATCAGAACAGACTCCTTAAAAGTGAACCACAGATGAATCCTATTTGGTAGTGTTGATCTTGACAATGTTTTATTTATTCAGCAACTCTACTGAATACCCAGTTGGGGTAAGTCACTTAATAGCCTCCGAAGGGAGATACAGAATTGCATAAGACGTTTCTGTTAGTGAGGCTTTGCAATATAAATGTTCTTACTTGTCTGTGGCTTTGAGAAATGTAAAATCTAGTAGGGGAAATTTTAGTCTCTGTCTATTTTCTGGAGAGGATGTGGGAAATTCTGAATCCTCCTGTCGTCACTGCAGTTCAGCCTTTTTGCTTGGCAGGTGGGGCCCCTTGTAGTCCTGACTCAGCTTCTGAATTTCTGGTGAAATCTAAAACTAGAGAGACAAGAGAAATCCTGCTGTTTGCAAAGAATTCAACAGGGAGATCAGAATAGGTAGCAATTCAGAAGTAAATGCCAACAAAATAGCCCTGTGTCATCTTCTACCATCTACAGTGTGTTTTCTGATACCAACTGTTTGGTCCAAAGCTCCTACTAGGTTGAGACTCACAATCTTGTCATTTGTTTTTTATCTTCAAAGAAAATGTATTGACATGTTCTTTTATTATTTGTAACCTATCTCTCTGACTCTCTGATCGTATTTAAAGATCAAAGATCTTAATTAAAGCTACAAATTCAGTGGCATTATGTTGAAAAGATATTTTAATGAAGGAGGCAGTGTGAGTCAGGAGAAAAATTACAGCAAAAAGCATAGGCTAAGCATTCTTTTTAAAGTAGACCTAAAACTCAATGATGACAGTTAAGGCAAAATAGAAAAATAAATATCAGGAATTGAATTAATACTTTGAAATACTTTGATTTCAATGCTTTGAAATTGCTTAGTTGAAAATTGTTCTTTGTTCTTAAGAAAACGTGGCAGGTGACAGCATCCTTAGTGGTCTTCCGCGTGCTTCAGCCTTGCTTCCAGATTTGGACTGATGTTGGGTCCAGCCTTGGAAGTGAGGATGGGCCTTTGTTTCTCAGTTTGAAAGATTGCAGGCTACGGGCACTATTCCATGTTTTTTAGTTAGTTGTTAAAAAAAATGTTGCCCCTGGAAGTAGCACCTTGCTGTCCTTTTAGTGGTAAGGGTATAAATGTTTTGTACTAAAGGCAGCTTACAAAAACTATGCAAGAGTTACATAGTTTATTCAATGCTTTTCCATACGTACGACCCTCTCATGTATTTTTATCATCCACATTTAACAAGGATGGAACTGAGGCTCATAGAGTTAAGTACATTGCCAGCTGGTTGGTGGCAGAACCAAGATTGGAGACTAGGATTGAGTCTCAGGCCTCATTTTTCCCACTGCATCGTGCTCAATTATTTGCTAGTATCCTTAGCCTACTCAGGCTGCTATAAAAGAATAACATAGACTGGGCGGCTTATAAATAACAGAAGTTTATGTCTCACAGTTGTGTAGGCTGGAAATCTGAGATCAGGTTGTCAGCATGCTCAAGTTCTGGTGAGGGTCCCTTCTGGGTTTCAGACTGCCAGCTTCTTGTTGTATCCTCACATGGTTGAAAGAGTCTCTTCATCTACTTACAAGGGCACTAATCCCATTGAAGAGGGCTCCACCCTCATGACCTAATTATTTCCCCAAAACTCCACCTCCAAATACCATCACACGGGGGATTTAGGCTTCAACGTATGAATTTTTGGGGGGATATAAACTTAGTCCATAAATAAATTTAGTCCATAACGGCTGGATTCCATAGTTAGCAGCTAGTTAGTGTCTCTGATGAATGTAAGGATGCAGGAGAAGGTGCATGAATGCACTGAACTGGATGTGTAAGTGTGTGGGTATTTGAGTCAGTGGGTGTTCATTATAAAAGAACAGTAGTATTGAAATTTAATGTTCTGCTCTTTCTTGGATTTGACCCCAATCTCATTTTACAGAGTGGATGTTGTTAGGATATTTCTGATTAAGGGTCAAAAAAGATTCAGAGCTGGGTGTGGTGGGCTGTGCCTGTAATCCCACCTACTCGGGGGGATTAAGTGAAAAGATTGTTTGAGTCCAGCCTGGGCAACATTACCAGACCTCATCTCTTCAAAACAAAAAAAGACTCGAATTCTGATGATTCGTAGTTGGTAATAGAGAAATTTTCTCACAACTATAATTTTTTGTGTTGTAAGTGTTCTTTTTAGTGCAGATTTATGACTAGTATTCTCTTTTCTTTGAAAAATACTTTTTGGGATGGCAGCTTTTTTTTTAAAACCCTTGATTTTATTTTCTGGAACTAGATTGTATTGCATCACTAGAAGTTTATTCATGGCTCTGAAATGAATATTTATGTGCCTGTGCCAAGCTCCCTTCACATCTCCAAGGAGGAAGAGTCACCGATCAATGAATGGCATCACAATGAAACCCAGAGGTGGAAAGAGAGCAGGTCAAGATTGACTAATACAAAATGTGAAACTGGAGTCTGACATTAAAGGAGTCTTGAGGCTGCATATCCTTTTCCTCATTGCTGCTGGCCAGTCTTGTTCTGGACAGGAGCTCTGATCCAAAGGGAATCTGCAAAGGGCAGATCTTAAGTAGACTAGAAGTGCTCACGCAGGAAATGCTGTCTTGGTGAAGCCTTTCTGAAATCCTCTTTTCCCTGCCACAGAGATCTCTCTGAACCTTTGTCTATTACCTCTTCCTGTTGTCTCTCCCAGTCATCAGGTATAACATGCTGCCACATATTGTCTGTTATCTTTGCAGAGTAAGCTTCTTGAGGGACAGGTTTGTTTCTCTGTTTTTGGCTTGTAGTAGTAGAAGACTATCCCGATACTCCCGAATGATCTGGAAATTCCAGATGAGCCTATTGTTCATCATGCAGGTAATACTCTGGTACATTTCCTTCTCTGCCTACCTCTGTCTCCACCTCCTATATTACATTTGAGTTAATAAACTAATTCCATATCAAATGACACAATGATACTTACCATGTGAACACTCAGTTACAATTAATGATAGGTGCTATCTCAGGTTTAACAAGCTCATCCTAAAGAATTTTGCTTTTTCTTTCTTAATTGCCTTTATGAAAGATCTTTGTGTGCAGATATTAAGATCTGTACTTTGAAGATTTTAATAATCTTTACCTATATATCTTGGATAAGCAAAATCTTCTTGTTGAGATAGCAACAAAAACAAAATGCCTTAGAATCATGTTTCTGGGTTTTCCTACATCCATTTAATGCAAAATAAATGCCCATGTGAAAGCAAAACCTTAATCTAAATTTATTCAAGATTTTTTGTTTCCCTCCCCTCTTTCATGAGGAAGATGGGCAAGGCAATTTTTCAGGTATATTCCAATTCTTGATTCTTTATTTTTTAGCATTCATGTAGACCCAATTAAGTTAGAGAATTTCTTCTGGGACTTTATTTTTTAAAAGTGGATAATAAATAGTTGTAGTTTAGGAGAAACATTTTAATGAAAAACATGTCAAAGCTGTTAACATAAATCTATAGGGTATCAAATTAACTTTTATACAGAAGTTTTTCAAATACCTGAGATAATACAACCTTCCAGGTACTCACGTGTGATTTGACATCCTGTGACTTTTGTTCCCTTAAGCTGCTGAAATTCTTTACTGTCTAAGCCTAAGAATTCTAAGAATAGCACCTCCACAAGAACCTAGTCCTACAGCCATCAAACTGGCCAGTAGCTTGGACATCTCGGGAAAGAAATAACACTTTATGTTTAGGAAAGCGATTTGTTTCCCCTTTTCTCCTACTCCTTTGTGTTTTCTAGCACTCCTTTAGAATATTCCTTGAAACAAATGCTGCAGGAGGCCTAGGAGACTGATCTTTCCATGTGTCTAAGCACTTTTCAGAGACATGCCAACAGGGTCCCCAGAGGGCTGACAATTTTATTTCTCCTCGTTTATTATGAGCTGGTGTGGAAATTTGGGAGGAAGCAAGGAAACATTTTTTTCAGCCTGAGTATCCTACATTAGTGAAGTATAGGAGTCACTAAGGATTGTCGTGTAGCTCAAAGAGATTTAAATTTTTTCTTATAAACTACCTTCCTTGCAACAATAAAGTCAGCCTCTTCTGAGAAGGGTTTAAAAATCTGAGATAATAAATTGCAGGTGTGCAGCACTGCAGGCTTCCCCTCTTCCTCTTAGCTTCTGGAAGGCAGACCCTGATGATCAGATTTGCGCTTTTAATGGTGCTCCAATTTACTAGCTGCATCTGCCATTGAAGTTGCTCACGTTTTCATTAGGCTTTAATGAAGCTCTTTGAAGAGAAGGATCACTCCTCAGGATTCGGAATGCATCATCCACACCAACATTCCTCTGTATGCCCTCCCAAGACACTATTTTAAAGGGACTTCTTCCTTTGTTCATGTTACTTAAATAGATTTATTGAGAACTTTTTGAACATGTATAGGGAAAATCACAAAAATCCAATGAATAATTTAGGAAGCTCATCTAAGGGACTGGAAAGCTCTCACAGTTGGCTTCTGGAAAGGCAGAGCTCTGTTAAATATTGTATGGCATAAACAAGACTTCTTCTCAAAAGGTGGTTTACAATTAGTGTTTCTTTGGGAAATAGGAATGATAGCAGCAAGGGGAAAAAGACGTAGCTTTGGTTCTCTGGTATACACCTTCAGCCAGAGTTTCTCCAGGGCACACAGGGCCTGCTGGCAGGGTGTGCTGTTGTTTGGTCTAAGATGAGAGGGAAGTGCAGACAAGTGAATGAGTGCCATTTCCAGCCAACATCAGCAAAAACACGGAGGAGGAGGTGTACTATTCGTTTTGAAAGATGTGACTAGTGGCAAGCACTTCAACTGCTGGCAGCCTCAAAGGGAGTCTAAATTGCTTTCGTATCACTCTGCTTTTTCTCTATCCCTGTCTAGAGGAATGACTCGATTCAGGGGTCCAAAAAGAGTTGGGTCAGAGTAAAGTGACCTAAATAAAAATGTTTACAATATCAAGAGTGGGCGAGAGTGTAGGGTAAGTGGGACTCTCACACATTGCTGCTGGGCTTATAAATTGACACCAGCGGTGTGTGAGAGTCCTTAACAACCAAATGCTGGTCAGTTGTTACGTCGAAACTGCAAAAGGGAAAGGCAGTCGTGAGGTTGCTTTGAGTGGAGCAAGTCTTTCCAAAGGGCTGGTTTCCGTTTAATGCTACGGAAGAAAGCCTAAAGGTGGTTAGCTAACAAAGGAAGGGGTATTATAAGGTGTGTCTGACCTTCCATCCCATCATGACCAGGAACTCAGTTTTAAGGTTTCTCTGCGGTCTCCTTGGCCAAGAGGGGGTCCATTTAGTCAGTTGGGGGGCCTAGGATTTTATCTTTTATTTCTTAGTTTCCATTGCCAACAAAGGTATTCCCATATCCATGGGAAACTACCTATGAAGCAGTTAAAGGGAATGAGTTACATCTGTATCCAGCTCAATGCAGAGGGATCTCCAAGATGCATTGAGTACAAAAAAGTAGGCACAAATATGTGTGTATATATATTCCTTTCATGAGACACCATATAGTTTATGTAGCTACATTTATGTGCAATCATACATATAAGTTCATGTATATGCATATAGAGGGTGTCTGGAGGAAGACAAACCTGATTTTTACCTCTAGGGATGAAAGAGGGGATAGTAGAAGTGGAGGATTTGGCCTTCTCTGAAATGCCAAAAAAAAAAAAAAAAGTGTTCATATATTATCTAATTTAAAGCTTAAAACAAAAGGAAGAGAGCATCGCCCCTTTTGTGGAGGGACTGGGTAGTTTGTGGGGCCAGGGGCTGTTTTTGCATTATCAAGCAATCTGTGGACATATTTTGGATAACAAACAGCTAGACGTATTGGAGATAGGAATTAGTTCTACTGCCAAGTCACTGGTTTACCCTCACTTATACCACTTACCCTTGCCTTCAGATTTGGCTACTTATAAAATGCTGGCTTTTGTTTAACTCATAGGTACCTCACAAGTAGTAATTGCGCAGTTTCAGACGAGAATAAGTTCATGTTCCCTTCATGGCCGAATAGTTTTTTAGAGATAGCCGAGATGAGTGTCACAAGCAGGAGCTTGTGAGGCTCATGTTATAAAAATCATAGGTGCCGATGTAAAAAGATGACTGCTACCGCAGGAAAAAAGCCAGATGTCTGCATTTAGTTAAAAGGAAGAATAGCTGGATATCTTGGGAACACAAAGGCTATTATTGAACTACATAAATGTAGTTTTCAAAACAGCACACCTACATTTAACCTGCCAGCCCTCACCCTGTAGCTTCATCATCCGTATGAGGAAAATTTGCTGTTCCAAGACTTTTCCTTCCTTTAAGATTCTTACTCTGGAGCTTTGCAACAATGCTGCAGTTAAATCGTGTTTCCAGGTGACTATGACACTGTTCTTGAGATAAAGTCAACCGTGTTTTTCAGCAATTTTTGACCAGAGAAGCCCACTCGTGTTCCATTAAATGTGAAGCTTTTTCTAGTCTCAATAATTCTGCATTGAATTAATTAGTTTTTCAATGTCTGGCTTATATGAAGTCAGGATAGAAAAATCAATAGACTCCAACTCTTTGGCCTACACTAATCCAGTCTTACAACCCTGGAAATAATGCCTATTGTGTTGGCTGCATCAAATTAGTTTACTGAGCAACCCTGTAACTGGTTGTGTGTCCATTACCTGAAACCTATATTGACATTTTCCTTCATGGACCTTTGACTTATGCAAACATTCTGGAGGAATATAAAATGGGATCCTCCAAATCCTTGATATCTGCTGTATAGAGATGCATTTCATGCTGCCTATACTTAGGTATGTATTTTCTGTTAGTGTCTACTGAACATAAAACTGCCACCTGGGGTTAGACCCAGGGGTTCCCATACCACTCCCCTTGCTGTCTCTCACAAGAAATCCATTGTTACAGAAGAACGTTCTTGTGTGATTTTTAAAGACATTGGTTTCAGAGATTAGGCATGTTTTTCCAAATCCTTTATTTCATTAGTAGACCTTTAATGAATCATTGCATTTAAAACTATTTTGGTCATTTATCATTTTATTTAATAAGTACATGTTAACTGCCCAAAACTTCTTGGGTATTGTGTGCTAGACATGTAAGATGAAAAAGAAAGTAATTATACTCTCAGAGAGGTTGAAGGACAGGGAAGATAGATGTGTAAGTAAATAAATGCAATGGTAGGAGTATGAACCAGGATAATAAAAGGTAAATGTAAGAAGTAGCCTATTATATACTGATTTTTATAGCATCTTTTGGAGTGATGAGTTTCACATGACTACTCTATATAAAAATTACTTTTAGTATTTTAAAACTAAAATGATGTGTGAGAAAACACCTTATTAGCTTAGTAGTATATTTCAGGCTTTCAGTATGTTAGTTTCCCCTCCCTTCTCTCAAGATTTGAGATGCCCCATGCCACAAGTAGGTGGTTACCTTGGCCATGCCTTTGGAAAATTTGATGCATTTCAGTGACATTTCCTTCTGCATCCCATCTTCCAGATTGCAAACTCCCCTATTTTAGTGTGACCTCATCGGACACAGCCTCATTCCCTTGATCATTATACCGGATCTTTTTGTGTCTTCTCCAGCTCCATTACATTTTCTTCAAGTGCAACAATTTGAACTGCACACAATGTTCCCAGTGCAGGAGCACCCTCACTCTCCAAAATCCTAGGATAATATTTTGTACCTTGTCTGATGGTAGTTGACAATTTGCTGGCTAATTTTCTAGGGAAGAACACAATGTCTTCAAAAATAGTTTGTGATGTCATCAGGCCTCTTTTCTACATTGTGCCTGAGAGAAAGCCCATTGAGCAGCCCATAGAATGTGGATTATTTTTTCAGTAAAAACATTGTCTTGTATATGCCCACAGTGAAATTTACCTGCTGTTTGTTGATCATTTGCCTGTCACAGCTTCAGAAGTTTGCTCTGGGCCGGGCGCGGTGGCTCACGCCTGTAATCCTAGCACTCTGGGAGGCCGAGGCGGGTGGATCGCTCAAGGTCAGGAGTTCAAGACCAGCCTGAGCAAGAGCGAGACCCCCGTCTCTACTAAAAATAGAAAGAAATTAGCTGGCCAACTAAAATATATATAGAAAAAATTAGCCGGGCATGGTGGCGCATGCCTGTAGTCCCAGCTACTCGGGAGGCTGAGGCAGTAGGATCGCTTAAGCCCAGGATTTTGAGGTTGCTGTGAGCTAGGCTGATGCCACGGAACTCACTCTAGCCCGGGCAACAAAGCAAGACTGTCTCAAAAAAAGAAAAAAAAGAAGTTTGCTCTGCAAATCACCTCTGATGTCTTGGTGGTTCTGGTGTTAATAGTTTGTATTAGCTGCAAGAGTTTTTGTCATTTGCACATTTAACAATTTCAAAATGTACTTACTCCAGAGGTGTTAGAACTCATTTGAATCCATTCATTCCTCTCCATATTTCCATGTTTCTGAAATTATCTCCTCTCTATAATACAGAACAACATTAACCAATTTCATAGCACTTTTTTTTTATTTCAGCTTATTATGGGGGTACAAAAGTTCTGGTTAGATATATTGGCCATGTCCCTCCCATTCCCCCGAGTCTGAGCTTCAAGCGTGTCCCTTCCCCAGAGAGTGCACATCGCACTCTTCATGTAGGTATACACCCATCCCCTACCCCATCCCATCTCCCCAAGTCAGAACTTCAAGCGTGCCCATTCCCCAGACAGTGTGCATCGCACTCATCATGTAGGTATACACCCATCCCCTCCCCCCACCCCCCACCTCTGTCCAATGCACAATTGGTGTTATTCCCAAATGTGCACTTAGGTGATGATCAGGGAAACCAATAACTGGAACTTTTTTGAAACTACTATTTGTTGTGGAAACTTGGTAATTTTATGAACTATTTTATACATATCAAAATACTTAGGATGTATATGTAAAGGTCAAAAAATAAAGATAAGATGGATACTCATATACTTACTACTCAGCTAAAGCAACAGGGCATTACCAATAACTGTATGTCCTTCCCTAATTGTATTTCTCTCCCTCTTTCTTGGAGATAACCTCTAATCAAAATTTATCATTATTTTGCTTTTCTTTAGGGTTTGCTGTATATAGATATTTCTCTAAACACTAATAAAAATATTAGTTTAGTTTTTTCATTTTTAAAATTTTTATACAGATGTATCATACTCTATCTACTGTTCTGGAACTTGTTTTATTAATGTTGAGTTTCATTTATATTGATGTATATAGTTCTCATCAATTAATTTCAATTGTTCTATGATATTTCCACTGTATACATTTATCATGATGTATTTCTCCTGTCAGTGGACAGTTTGGGGCTTTGTGTGTGTGTGTGTGTGCTACTTGATACATACAAACATTCTTGAACTTGTGTGAGAATTTCTTCGGGGTTTTATACTTAGAAGTGAAACTAATGGGTCAAATGGGCTATGTGCATCTTCATCTCTATTGTATGGCAAGCTGCACACCAAGGTGGTGTTAATATGAGTGAACATTCTCACCATAAGTATATGAGCCCTCCTTGTTCAATATTTTTGCTATACTGGTATTGTTAGACTTTTATATTTTTTGCAAATCTGATGGAGTGAAATGGTGTCACATTGTGTCTTTAATTTTTATTATCATTGAAGGTGGGCATATCTTTCATACATTTATTATGTCTTTTTGAAATGACTGCTCATGTCTTTTTCCCATTTTTATATTAGGCTGCTTTCTTTTCTAAACAACTCATTAGAATTCTTTGGACATTTGTAATACATTGCAATATATTACAGAGATCTTCTAATTTGTGGCTTATGTTTTACTTTGTCTTTTCATGAAACTATATTTTTAATTGTAATGCAATGTGATGTATTAGTCTTTCTTTTAAGAGATATATATATTGTTATTTAAGTGACTAGTATCTATCACAATGTCAAAAATATTTTTATTTTATTCTAAAATTTCAAGTTTTTCTTTTTACATTTAAATATTTAATCCACTGGAATTGATTGTTGTGTGACTTGTGAAGTGGGGATCTAGCTTCATGGTGCTAACCAGTTGTCTTGGCACCACTTATTGTAGTGATTTGTGCTTTCACCTCTGTCAATATCAAGATTCTGTGTGTATGTGTGAGAGACAGTGTTAAAATTCAATTTGAGTGCAAGGAATAGAAAATAATACTATAGTGGCCCATTAAACAAGCATGGACTTTATTCATCTCGTGCAATAAGTAGTCTGTGGTCTGAGAAAGAAGTAGTTCAGGTAGCCCCCAGCAGCTCAACAGTGACGTCAAGGACCCAGGCTCCTTTTATGTCATTGCTTTGCTGTCCTTAACATTTTCCTCTTGGTTACAAGATGGCTGCCATACCTCCAGGCCTTGTATCTGTGCTCAAGTCAGGAAGAAGTGGGAAATTATAAAGGGCAAAGTCCTCATCTTTGTCATGCTTTGCCTTTTAATTTTTCAGGAAGGGATATTTTCCCTGAGGACTTGTGCCTAAATCTTATTGTATAAAACTATTCTGTATGCCACCCTTAGACACAAGGAAGCTGGGAACTAATGTAGAACATTTAATTGGGTAGAATTGGGTAGCCTCCACTCCTCTGCAGAGGAATGCAAGCAGGAATGGAGTTGAAATATTGAGTGAGCCAGTTACAGTACCTGCCACAGTGGCCTGTTTCTGGTCTATATGCTTATCTCTGCCCCAATACCACATTATCCTACTTCCTATAACTTTATTTATTGACAAGTAACAAATTGCATATATTTACAGTACACAATGTGATGTTTTTATATATGTATACATTGTAAAATGATTAAATCAAGCTAATTAACACATTTATCACCTTATATACTTTTTTGTGGTGAGAACATTTAAAATCTACTCTCTTAGCAATTTTCAAGTATATTATATTCTATTATTAATTATAGTCACCATGCTGTGCAGTAGCTCTCCAGAACATATTCCTCTTGTCTAACTGAAAGGTTGTCCCCAGTAACCAACATCTCATTCCCCACTGCCCTGCCCACCTCAAGTCCTGCTAACCACCTTTCTACTCTTTGCTTCTGTGAGTTTGATTTTTTTAGATTCTATGTATAAGTGAGATCATGCAGTATTTATCTTCCTGTGCCTGGCCTCTCTCACTAAGCATATCTTTAAAAATGTCTTTTTGTGTGTAGGGCAAGTCCCCTCTCCCTATTTCCTGTTATTCTTTTTCCTTCAAGTGTCTCAGCTATTCTTGTTCCTTTTATCTTCCACAAAATTTTTGTAATTATCAAGTTACACAAACACACAAACACACACTGGGTAGTTTCGTTGCTGTGTACTGAATAGATTCATTTTATGATAGTTGACATCTTCACAATATCTTTGTTCTTTGATCATGGTACATTGATTTAGGTCGTCTTCAATGTCTTTCAGTAAAAGTTATGATTTTCTCTTGAAACTGATAGATTTTAAAACATAACTAAAAGAATGAAATCTATAGCACATTACCATTTATATCAGATAAATATGCCTGCACATAAGACAGTAATCTATACTTCACAAGGTCTCATACAAACAAAAGAATACATGCCAAACACATTAGGATGTTTCTCTATGGGTGCTGTGGAATGGAAATATTAATAGAAATAAGAAAGAAAGGGCCAATGTTGATTTATAGGCCATGAGGTAAGGAGTTTTATTACCTCAAAGTTCAAAATGTTAAAAAAAAAAATACAATAAAAAGTCCTGTCTTTTGTTAATATATTTTCTTGGTTTCCTTTTGTTATTGTTGCTACTTATTATAATTTTTTTAAAATTTTGTTTTGTAATCCTTTACTGCTGGGGAAATAGAAATTCTTTTACTTTTTTGCATGTTGATCTTAGAGCCAGCTACCTTGTAAAATTCTTAATATTTTATTTGTCTTTGGGTTCCTTTGGGATTTCTATACAAGAAATTACATAGTCTGCAAATAATGACAGCTTTTTTTTCTTTCGCCATATTGCACAGTTCAGTGTTGAATAGAAGTAACAATAGTGGATATACTTGTTTTAAGTTTTAAAGAGACTACTTTCAGTGTTTTATCATTGAATATACTTAAGAAAGTTTGCTGAATTCCTAATTTGCTAGGGTTTTTGTTTCTGTTTTTTGGTGAATCGTTGTTCAAATGTATTTTTAAATTATGAAATATATTCTTCATACTCTATTAGATTCAATTTGCCATTTTTATTTTTATAAAATTTATGCTTATGAATGAGAGTATCTTTGTCTTTTCCCATGTTAACCTATGTGATTTTAATCTCATAAAAGGAGTTAGGGAATATTCCTTATTTCTAATCTTTATTCAATGTATTTTAAGACTAAATTGACTATAACCATAAAATAGTCTGTGTCACAGACAAGTTACTCAATCTCATTAAGTCTTCACTTTCCTTATAAATCATCATCATAATAATACTGGTATCATGGGGTTATTAAGAGAATTAATTGAAATAATCCACATGAAGCACTTAGCTTATTGCCTGACATGTGGTAAGCATACAAAAAATGATAGCTGTGATGATATTATCTATCATTAGTCCTTTTTCATCCAGAAACATATGGGCTTGCTCTTCCCTTATGGAAAACAAGTTGCCTTTTTGTGTGTTATAGACATACAAGCATGGATTTTTAAAACCACTTTATGTAATATGATTAATTCTAAAGCACAATTAGAATAACCAAGCATCAGAGATCAGGTCTGTGGAAACAGGGCATTGCTCCTTGACTTAAAACTTTCTTGTTCTGGTTTGATGTTGTAACAGCTGGCATTAGGTAGATCAAAAGAAAGTACTTTTAAATTCTCAAATTACAATTTTTTTTTTATTTCAGCTTATTATGGGGGTACAAAAGTTCTGGTTAAATATATTGCCCATGCCCCTCCCATCCCCCCAAGTTTGAGCTTCAAGCGTGTCCATTCCCCAGACAGTGCACATCGCACTCATCATGTAGGTATACACCCATCCCCTCCCCCATCCCCATCCCCCGAGTCAGAACTTCAAGCGTGTCCATTCCCCAGATAGTGCGCATCGCACTCATCATGTAGATATACACCCATCTCCCCCATCCCCCACCTCCGTCTGATACCCAATTGGTGTTATTCCCAAATGTGCACTTAGGTGTTGATCAGGGAAACCAATTTTCTGGTGAGTACATGTGGTGCTTATTTTTCCATTCTTGGGATGCTTCACTTAATAGAATGGGTTCCAACTCTCTCCAGCAGAACCAAAGAGATGTCGTATCACTGTTATTTCTTATAGCTGAGTAATACTCCATGGTATACAAATACCACATTTTACTAATCCATTCATGAATTGATGAACATTTGGGTTGTTTCCACATCTTAGCAATTGTGAATTGTGCTGCTATAAACATTC
>CM052442.1:61363336-61388915 GCA_028533085.1 Varecia variegata | reverse complement strand
ATTCATAAGAGATATTGGTCTGTAGTTTTCTTTTTTTGTTGCATCCTTTCCTGGTTTTGGTATCAATGTTATATTGGCTTGGTAAAATGTGTTGGGGAGAATTCCATCCTTCTCTATGCCTATATCAAAAAGACAGAAAACATACAAATAGACAACCTAATGAATAGACTCAAAGAGCTGGAGAAAGAAGAACAGACTGATCCCAAACCCAGCAGAAGCAGAGAAATTATTAAGATCAAATCAGGACTAAATGAAAAGGACAACAAAAAAACCATAGGGGAGATTAATAAAACAAAGAGTTGGTTCTTTGAAAAGATAAACAAAATATACACACCTCTGGATAAACTAACCAAGAGCAGAAAAGAAAAATCTCTAATCACCTCCATCAGGAACACGAAAGGAGAAATCAGAACTGATGCCACAGAGATACATGATATCATTTATGAATTCTATAAAAATCTCTATGCACATAAACTGGAAAATGTGGAGGAAATGGATGAATTTTTAGAAACACACAGCCTTCCCAGACTCAACCAGGAAGAAATAGAATTCCTGAATAGACCAATATCAGGAGATGAAATCGAAACAGCAATAAAAAACCTTCCCAAAAAGAAAAGCCCTGGTCCAGATGGGTTCACACCTGAATTTTACCACACCTACAAAGAAGAACTAGTACCCATCTCAAATTATAATTCTTCATTTAAAAATTGAGTCCAACCTCATGCTGGGTGTTATGGGAAATACAAATAAGTATCAGACTCAAACCCATGTAAACAAGGAAGCACAAAGGTAAGTACTTGAGCCTCACACCTTTGAGGCAGTCATCATATCCTCCATCCCACGTATATTTAAGGATAGACTAGCTCAGTGGTTTTCAACCAGGCACAGTTATATCCCCAGGGGACATTGGGTGATGCCTGGAGATGTTTTTAGTTGTTACAACAGGGGTGCTATAGGCATCTAGTGGGTTGAGGCCAGGGTTTGCTGCTGAACACCATATAATGCAGAGTCAGCCCTTCCTAACAAAGAATTATCCGATCCAGAATGTCAATAGTGCTAACTTTAAAATCTGCATGTATCAAAGTGATTTTCCAGCATAGCATCTGTATGTATCTTTTGGGTTTTCTTCAAAATTCCACAATGCCAGCCTCTGTCCCTAGAGATTCAGTTGCAACATGGTAGAGCCCTAAAACCTGGAGCTTTTAACATGCAGATGAGTCTGACTGAGGTGGTCTAGAGAGTCTCATGGAGGTGGTCCAGGAAGTTCAGTGTAAGACTTACTGAAATAGACCAAGGGTAAGAGCATACTAAATAAATGCTTTTGCCAAGTACATACAGGGCAACAAAGAAACCAATTTCAGAGCAGTGGCAAGAGTATTTGAACTTAGAACTCTGGATTCAGGAGCACTCTGACTCACGGGCTCATTCTTGTGGTGGGAACAAGGATTTCTCAAGTCACTTGCCCTTGGTGGCAGTGGTTTCTTACCCCAGGTGCATACACAGCAGAGCTGAAAAATTTCTGTCATTATCAAGCACTTTGTGCTCAGCCAGCCACATTTTCAGGGTCACTTCAGTGGTGAGAATCTGCTGTCATTCTAGGCAGGCTGCAAACAAGGCTGAGTGCCACAGATTACGTTTACAGTACTGCTCGCAGAAAGTCATTTCGTGCAGGCCTGGTTACAGTTAGGGTTAAGAATACCTAGAGGAAATTGCACATCAAGTTTTATCCTCGGTTGCCAAATTGCTCAGTGTGATTTTCTGACCATCCATTTCGGCAACAGAATTAACTAATGTCATTTTGACCAAAAACCCATTTTAGGGATCGTCTTTCTATAACATGCTTTTTAGCCAATGCTCATCATGTAGCACTTAAAATTGTCTGGGAGTTGTTCTGAGTATTTTAAATATATTAGGTGACTTATTATAATTTTCAAGACAACCTGATGAGGTAAGTGCTATTACTATTCCCATTTTTCAAATGAGGAAACTGAGGCAGGAGTGATAAGTAATTCTCCCATGGTAACACAGCTGGTATAAATGGAGACTTAAACCCAGACATTCTGGTTCCAGAGTCCTTGCTCTCAGCTACTTGACCAAACCTATCTTTCACATGTTTTCTCAAAATTCTGTGATCATAAAATTAAATTTATAAAATGTTCATGCCCTAGAAGTTCATTGTTTAAAGACCACTGTTTTTAAGTGAATGCCCTGCTTTATGCATTTGGATTTTTTCTTCTATTTTATTTCTGCAAATGTCCTAAGACCTTACTGCTGTTGAATATGAAATACCTGTTCTGGATCCTCACATGGTTACCATCTTGGATTCCATGAGAGCCTCTTGCTGGTAACTGAATTATTTCCTTGAGAGTAGGAGAGAGAAGAGACAAGATGAGAAGAGACAAAAGATATTAATTGTAATTTTTGGACATACCATGGAAATATCATTCAGCAAGTTAATTCTTAATTATTACTTTTCAGATTATCTGTAGGAATTTCCAAGTTTCCTTTTCTCTACTGCTCAGCTGGGTCATATAGGCTGTTCCTGTAGGTTGAAGTCAGAGAGAGGTCAAAGCCAGAAACTGGTATTAGTGTCAGTGAGTGACTTCTGATGAGTGACTTCTGAGTATGTCCCAAGCAAATAGACACAATTTTCTATTTCTCAATTAGGTATTATCTGTCTCTTACATTTGTATTTGGAAGTTGACTATGATGATAAACTAATCAATGTAATAGATTTCCTTTCCTTTTTTTTTTCTAGAAAGGAAATGTAGCTAAAAGATGGTTTTGAAAGCAATATTCAGCCAAGCAGTTGGAATTTCCACTATAAATTAATTACATTGTTTTATGCCATCTCATTTTTATATGTTCTGGGAACCACACCTCACCTTTGAGCATTTGTGTTCATTGTTTTTGTTTATTTTGTTTATTATTAGATAGTTTAAAATTTTAAGTGTACTTAATGCCTCTTTAATTTTCTTCTAAATTTTTTTTAAAAAGCCTCGAAGAATTAGATTTGCGATTTTAGTGTGTAATGGTTTTTACGATGCTTCTGGCAGAACTAAGTAGGGGAGTGAGTTTGCAAAGAAGTGACATTCAATAATGGTGATGCTGATAACAAAGTCAATTAGCACCACAGATTATAACCACCTTATCCTATCAACAGATTGCACATGGCCTGGAAATGCCACATTTTGTTTGTTTATATCCCTTCCTCAAGCCAAATACGTTTTAGACAGAAATTTCAACCATAGCAGTACTTCATTTCTCTGGAGGTTGTTTATCCAGTATCTGTGAACATTTAAAATATAATGGGTAATCTAATAGTAAGCAAAGGCCCTTGAACAGCTAAAATAGATGTCACAAAGCCAAAACACTAAATCCATGTATTTATTCAACAAAAAAGCCATCATAAAATATATCTGCTATTACATTTGAATATAGTAGTTCTGATTGTTCTGGTCATTAGAATTTCTAGACCACAGCATATTAGAAGGTGGGAGAAAGGAGGGAATTACAAACTACATAAACAAAGGCAAAACATTTCTAGTTGACAGCTGAAAAATGAACTAAACCCTGGAAGTCAGAAAAATTAAAAGAGCAATATGCCCTGGCACTGTTAAGATAGGCCACCAGCCACGTTAAGGGCACATCATAATTATTTAACTGCATTATGATGAGCCTAAGTTATAAACAATGGCCAAATTATATTCAACATAGGCTGTTTAATAAAGTAAAAGTTTATAAACAGATTAAAGAGATTTAAAAAGAGATTAACCTCTTTTCTTCCGCTGAGAAATTAGAAATCAGCCCCTAATAATGTGACAATATCATATTAAAAGTGTTGCTTACTTAAGATGAGTAAAGAAAGTGATCCTTGGACATTGTTCAGAGTAGTAATTATCAGGTTGTCAAGTCCTTTATTGTTTTACAAGGCATGGACACCAGTCTGGAAATGATGGAGCACATATGAAATAAACATGCTCACCTCGCTCATTCATTCAGGAATTCACTGGCTGTGCCTCAGCCAGATGCACACAGAAGTGAGATGCTCTTTATTACATTTTCCATATAATTCCCCTCTTGTTGTCTACCTTTATCTTAGCTCCTATTACCATTTTTGGAGATTTATCTGGGGTTCCCTGTAAGACAGCTTGAAAAATCTGTTCCATTCCAATACTTCACAGTTATTGCAGGAGGCAGCCCCTGTGTGAAATCGAGTTATCCCACACCCTGTTGGTTATATTGGAGAGATAATTATAAGGTGCCCAGTGTGCCTGAAATGAATTTGAGGGCTTTGTGCTTAGCATCTTTTGGAAATTAAATTTTTAGTCAGGAAAACGAAGTTAAGACCCACAACAGTTTTGGTGAGATTTTGCTCTGTTTCATGGAGCCTATGCCCAAAGCTAGGACCAGGAGGCTATCACAGACTTGGCATAGACAAGTCAAGTGACACTAATTATTCTTCTCAGGGGGCAAGAAGCTTGTTAGAAGAGGACGTTTTCTTAGCAGCTCCTCAAGTTGAGCCAATTTGCATTTAATTTGCTTTCTGAAAAATCAAAGGTTTAAAAAATATTTCTTATTTTGCTAATTTCACTTACTACCTTCAGAGCAATAGGAAAATGTAGGTGCCTCACCATGTGATGTAACCGTAGTCCCCACTCCAAGATCATGTTTGTTCAGTAGCTATTTACTGAGCACTAGCTGAGTTCACAGCACAGTGCTCAGTGCTGGACATACAGGGATGAAGAAGACAGAACCTCCCTGCCCTCAAGGAGTTCACATTCTAGTGGGGAAGAGACAAACGAGAAAGCACTCAGCAAGTGCTGAATAAGTAAGGATTGTGGCAGGTCCTCTGAAAGATATTAGCAATTGTATGAGAGGGAATAAGGGCAAAGCGCTATTTTAGCTGGGGCAATTACATTCAAGGCATAGACCTGGGTGCTGGGTGACCCAGCCACACAGAAGAGCATTGAAGGTGGAGAAAACAGTAATTTCAGCAGCCCTGAAAGGGGGAGGGTTTATCACATTCAAGGAACTAAGTCAGACCAGTGTGAGTGGGCCCCGGGACCCGGAGGGAGAACGCTGGTAGTTGAAGTAGAAATGAAGGCAATGTAGCCCATGTAGGGCACAATAAGGTGGTTGGATTTATTCTAACAAAAACAGGACACCATCAAAGGGTTTTTTTAGCAGAAGAGTGGTGTGATCTCATTTATCTTTTGAAAAGATTCCAGTTGTCTGCAAAGACAGCAGGCTGAAGGGGACAAGAACAGAAGCAGGGAGATGAGCTAAGAAGACACGGCAGTGGTCAGGGCAGAGGCGGTGAGAGCTTGGGCTGGAGAGTCAGCAGTGAGGGTGACGGGAAGGGGGCAGATGGGATACGTCTTGGAGGTGGCAGTGATGGGAACAGCCGATGGATTGGACATTGGGGAATAATGGTGAGGGAGGAACCAAGAATGAGTCATAGGTTTAGGGTTTGAACAACTGGGGGAATAGTGGCATTTTCAGAGAAGGGGAAGACAGGAGAGGAAATGGCATGATCTGTTTTTGTCATACACGTGTTGAAATGCCTATTAGCAGCCATCCAAGTAAAGACATATATCTGATTTTTCCTGATCTATGTCTCCTCTAGGGAATGTCACAGAGACATAGTGGCCTTAGATTTAGTAAACATCATTAAATTGTAGAGAACCTGCCCCTCAGTGTTTTAATCTCAGATGGTGAATATCAATTCCTGTCCTTCCTTATCACATTTTGCTACAAGAATAAATGAAGCAAGATTTGAAGGTGACTGAGCACTAATGAAATAAGGAAATACACATAAAATAAAGAGCCTGGACAAGAGTTTTCACAGCTAGTGACAAAGTAATGAGGGGCCTTTTTCTAATAGAGCCAAGGTGAGGTTTATCCAGAAATCAAATTTTTTTTTTTTTTTTTTGTATTTTTACGATTTCACTGTAGCTGGGCTCCTGAAGAAAATCAAAGAAGAGAGTAAGGGAATCAAGGTTGCAGGAAGCTGATTCCAGCCTCATTAAGGGAAGAGGATGGATGACAGGTGGTTGCACCTTTCTCGTGCAGTCAGCACCTGAGGACAAATGGCTTTGTCTTGGTTGTCCATTGCAACTGTTTGGAGGTGGCTGCCCAGAGTGTGGGGAGAGAATGTGGTGGCCGGTTATCCCTTGTGTCCCCGCAGTTTCTGTGAGTCGGAATCTGGGTGCATGGCTCAGCTGGGTGCCTGCTTAGGTTCTCTCACCAGGGTGACCCAAGGTCAGCACGTGGGAAGATCCATGTGCAAGCTCACTCACCTGGCTCTTAGCGGACCTCTGGTCCTCGCTGGCTGTTGACCAGCGATTCCTGACCACATGGACCCCTCCACGGGGCAGCTGGCTTCCACCATAGGGAGCAAGTGAGATGGCAAGAGGGCCACGCAACATGGAACTCAGAGTCTCTCTGTAACCTAGTCTGGGTAGTGACATCACATTGTTTTTGCTGCGTTTTTTTCATCAGAGGCCAAGCCACTAGGTCCAGCCCACACTCAAGGGGCAGGGTTGTGCAAGGGTGTGAGCCCCAAGAGGCAGTACTCCCTGGAGGCTATTCCAGAAGCTGACTACATAACATAGCAGGGATGGGGGCAGGATATTGAATGTATTACAGAAATACGTTTGTTATCTCAGTAATATGTTTTAAAACATAACAGCATCACGTGTAGTCTCATACTGAATATAAAAATAACACCAATGCTGTAATGAAACCTGAAAACATTCTGCTAGTTCCCTGAAGTTTAATCAGGTTGCTTTTGTGATAACATCAAGAGAATGGAAGTCTTGCCAAGGTGCATAGGGCAGGTCAGTCATTTTGAAGCACGGATCCCTTTGATTCAAAGGTAGGGTGCTCATGCTGGCGTGAAACGAAGATATTCAGCCAGAGGGAGGCACAAAGATGCCAAAATCCTGGGAGGAGTGAGGAGGAGGGGAACAAAAGGCAGTTGAGGAATCAGAGTAGGGTCTGGATGAGGTGGAGAATACTCAAAAGAAATTTTAAACACATTTTGCATTATTGCCTTGTGGCAAGCCCTGCGCTTCCCTACTAGAGGGCAAAGTATCCCGTAAGTTCTCTGTCTCATCTCAATCCCACTTTTCCCTGCTCTTACTGTGGCTGAAGCACTGAGACCTGGAGAGAAGATGAACCAGTAGCAGTGAGCCGGTTCTCTAGATGCCTTAACAGGAGCACTCCTCAAACGGAAGAACTTCAGTGGCGTGGCGAGCCTCAGATGGCCTCAGCCAGCCAGAGCTTAGTGGGCTCAGGTGTGTCTGACCACGAGTCTGAGATTCTGAGATGCCCTTCTAGACAAAGAAAACATCTGCTAAATAATTAGTTCTTGAGTTTATTGGCTGTACTTTATTTGGGGAAACAAGAGTCTGGTCTTGAGTTTATGACACATAATTGATTCCCAAGGCTAAGAGGCAGAGAGGAGAGACTGGATGCTGCGGAGCCCCAAGCCACACACACACCAGCTTCTCGTGTAGCAAGGCACTCCTGCCTCCTGCTCTCATCTCGGGTCAAATGTTTCCTCACAGCAGTTTATAGATCCCCAGGTACTGAGATGAAACTGTTGGGAGCAGAGTGACATTGTCTATTCTTGGGCAGAGCTCCTGCAATCCCTGCTCTTTAGATCTGATTTGGAAGAACTTGAGTTTAGTTTCTTTTTTTAAATATAAGGTAAGCTTACGGACTATATTTGTAGCTTTTATTTAGACTACAGAACCTGTAGGATTCTTTTCTTTGCAAAATTTCTGAGTCCTGGCTTCATAAATTTCATGTTAAGTAAATGGATTTTGGTCATCCTTAGTTCATGTGCACATGCCAAGAGGGAAAAATCTTCTAGAACACATGCTCTGAGCCATAGGCAACAGTGCATTATTGTGTGTCCCCTACTCCACTTACTCCCCACAGCCCCAAGTAGGAGGCATGTTTAGTGACTTTCTGGCTTGCAAGTTCCAGTGCCTATTCCTAACCCCTCTGAGGTTTGCTGTGATCCCTGAATGAAGCAGAAATTGGGTGTCCTGTGGTCCTTACTTGAGACTCCTCCTGGTACCTGCAACAACCTAATGTTGTCAGAGGCAAATCAATTCTAGCAGACCTGGATTCTCATTTTCTCTCTACCCCTGTGTGGCTTTGTGTAAATGACATATACACTGAGCCTTATTAGTTTTCTTATTTGTAAAATGCATATGAGATCATTTTCAGTGTTTAACGAGGTCCTGTTTATAAAGTGCCTGGCACAGAGCTGGTGCATAACATTCATTCCATAAATGGTGGCTTCCATCCCCTTTCCCCCAGCAGCAGATAGCAGTGACCGTCATTGCCTCTATTCAAACTGGAACCCTGTTTGCTCCTCTTCCCCTGCACTCCTCCCTCCCCTTTCAGGATAGTAACAGTTGCCACTCGCCTGGTAGAAGCTCAACAATATAAAATGAGCAGATTAGAGTGGCCACTGGCTGCACAGCTCAGTTATAAATTGTCAGGATTGTCAGGAAAAAGAAGCCTACATGAAAAAAAAAAAAAGGAACTGGAAAAACTGTGTTCCACAATCATGTTAGTGAGGCAGACAAGCGGGTTATGTTACCTCCAGAATTATTAATGCATCTGTGACATCTGCAGCTGTCTGCCAGAATTTGGCAGGATAGAAGAGAGCCCAGAAGATCTAGAGGCCAGAGTCAAATCCAGGGAGACGCCCAAGAATTACACAGCAAGGAAGATGAGGTCTCATGCAAATTAGGGTACTAAAAAATAAAAGCCTCAGGATTGGGGTTATTAATGTTTGTTATGATCATACTGTTTGTAGAATGCATCTTCTTGTATGATTATGTTATTTCTCACAATAGTCTTTGACTTCAGCATTATTAACTTCAGCTTAAGGCTCATAGAAGTAAGGCCATGCAGCCAGTGAGTAATCAATACTCAAACTGGGCTCTCCATTTTGGTGCTTCTTCTACTAAGTCACCATCACAGACTTAATAAAACTGTCTAAGGCACTGGAAGTCTGGCTGAAGGGAATGGAAGGACTTCAGAGCTGCAGCAACCAAATAGAACTTGATAGTGAGGCAAGACTTTGTGGCCCAGGGCATGTTTATTTGCCTCTCCCAGAACTAGATTTGGTTTCCAAGAATGGCAAAGATCCAACCTTTTCTTGGAATAAACTTGGTTATAAGATACAAGCGGGGGCTGGAGGGGAATGTTTCCTGTTGTCAGGTTCAGCCTGTTGATTACCCAGAGTGGTGCCAGTTCATTGCACGACAGAAACAAGATACTTCTTTTTAACTTCCAACTTTCCAAAGCAAGACTGGTATCGTGGCTTTGGATCAGTAATCTATTGAGGGTAATTTCTATTGTTTAGATCAAAACTAGCATCTTGGTTGCCAGAAAAGCAACCCCCCCCCAAAAAAAAATTAGCCGAATTTCTCCTTCTAAATCATGATTGCAACTTTGAAAACATCAATAATATGTCTGTGAAGATCAGACTATTCTGTTGTTATAAGGAGACATAGGACATTCAATGATGGTTGTTCTTAAAAGTCTTCTTAAATATAATGATAATAGAAACATTAACAAAATGCCAGTGTCTATTGAGTGCTTGTTAGGTGTGAGTACTGTTTTGTGGAGTTTATATTTATTGATTTAGTCCTCAAACAATGCATTATTACCATTACTACCAATACCAATTACCATTATTATTGCCAATTCACAGCCAAAAAAATTGAGGTGAAAGGTTAAAAAGATCTTGAGATTCAGAGAAGATTCCAATCCAGGCAGTCTGATTTCAGAGCCCGGTAGTCTTCACCACTCTACTATAATGGATTTTAAATAAAAATTAGAGTAGCAAAATCAATCAATGCATGAGGCAGACTTTTAAAACATCATAATACTTTAGCTTTAATTACATAAAAACCCACAGCAATATGTTAGTGCCAACGGAGGTTTTCTTTCTCTCCCCTTCTCTCTTTCTCTCTCTCTCTCTCACTCAATGTTTAACTTACCTGAGAGCAAATCTTCATAGACGCATTGCCAATAGCACCGTTGCTCCAACCTCTTCCCTGCCTTTGAGGACTCCAGCAGGGTTTGCTGTAATTGAAACTAGGGTTTTCTTCCTTGCAGGCAGCAGCCTGAACTGTGGGCCAAAGCTTCAAAAGGGAATAGAGCTATCTCAAAGCTCTAAATTAACGAAGACTTTTATTAAATCATCCATTTGTCAACTTAAATTTAAGGAAATTTAGAAGGTTAAGTGCTATCTTAAAGCAAGATTTATAGAAAAAAAAAACCTTAATTACTATGCAGATAGCTTTTAAGCATTCTATGTCTGTTTATCTCTGATCCTGCCCCAGATATAGCTGATTTCACAAGCATTTTTCTAGCTTTAAAAGTAGTTACCTTTAGCTGTTTGGGGGCTTTATATATTCCTAGTCTAGAGTAATGTTTCCATAAAATGTCTAGCATTGCACATGGCTGAAAGAGACAACATCTGTTTTCATGATTACGTGGGTGAGAAAGTCCTATATATCAACTGCTTGTCTCAAAAAAAAAAAAAAAAAAAAAACCAGAAATACAAAGTAGGACATACAACAATTCTTCAGGTTTAATGTCAAAAGGACCGACTGGTATAATAGAAATAGTGACAGTTTCATCTCCCTAAGAATGTATATCTGTATGCAGATGTTGACTATGCTATTCTTGTTCCACAAACCCTGTTTATACTTGGAAAATGAGCAGGCAGCATTGCATTGTCTTTGTGTTTCTGCAACAGTCGACACAAAGGCTTCAGTTCATGAATTTTCTGTCAGAAGAAAAAATGAGGATGTTGTTTCTAAAAGAAGTATGAGCTTCTGATGGGAAAACATAGGGTTAACTTATACATGAGCAAAGCAACCCAGACTGCACAACACATGTGATTAACCCTTTGCTGAGAGGAACAGTGGGTCAAACACAGCCTTTCCTTTTCATTGGGTCCTTGCCTAGGGTCCGGTGGGCAAATGATTGACTCATTTTGAATTAGGAATTGCTGGGTTCTTTCCAGGTTGAGGCTTGGAGAGTGGAACTGTCCCTGACATTTGGCAATAGCTCAAAATCTGCACAATAGACATGGTGAAAATCCTGCTCAAGGCAGGAGGGTGTCCCCCTGGTCTGTTCCTTCAGTGCCTCATGAGTTGGGAGCTCCACTTGACACAGTCCTGTCACAGAGTGCTGTGACACAGTACTCTGAAGACACTGGAGTACAGAAAAACATGACTCCTCATGTCAAGGGGCATCCAGGAAAGAGAAGACCTGAAGGCTGAGAAAGGGGTGACTACACTCTTGCTGAATGTGCTCAAACCAAAGTAACTGGCCAGAGACGGCTGTTTGGGTGCTTGTTTGTAAAACTGTGTTTAAACCAGCCTGTTATTTCATTCCATGTAACCTTGGCCTTTTCTTTCTAACTGCTCACCTGTACAGTGGCCTGGGCTAAAAAATAAAAACTAGAAATTAACCTGTGAGTATATTGGCAGTAATATGCCGAGGTTAAACTTAAGACTCTGGGCCAGCTAAGCTCAATCATCCGGTCATTAAGCATTTACTGGGAATATTGCCTGTGCAAAGCCTTGTCCTAGACAAAAGGATGAATCAAACATAGTTGCCATCTTCAAGGATCTTATATCCAGGCAAGAGATGAAGGCAGACAAATAAAACAGCAGTTAAGGTACAAGGTAATAAATGCAATGCTAGAAATATGCAGAGAGTACTGTGGAAGTACAATGGTGGACTCTCCCAGAGATTAGGTGATGTATATGGTAAGTCTTAGAAAATGAGGACTGTGATACAGACATGCATTCTAGGCCAAGAGAACAGCATGTGCAAGGTCTCAGTGATGAGAGAAAACATGGCACCTCAGCAAGTGGCTCCATGGGGCTGAGGCTTAGCATTTGGGTAAGGGTTGGTGGAGGAGGCCATAGGGAAGAAGGAAGGAACCAGATGAGCAGGAAGAACTTGAACTTCATCCACAAAATCTGAACGTTATGGGGAGACTACAGAAGAATTTTGAGCATTGGATATCCCTGTCAGGAGCAGAGAAGAGAGAAACAGAAGGCTGAGCTCAGTAAGGAAGCTCTTGTAGGAATCCTAGGGGCCTAAACTAAGCGAACAGCAGTGGAGCTGGAGAGGAAGGGAGACATAAAGGAGATTTTGGTTGAATGTGTAGAAGAGAGGAGCTGTGGATGACTTCCGGGTGTCTCCATGGGTATACAGGTGAATGATGACACCTGTCACAGTGTAGGGACTCCAGAAGAAATAGCTCTGGGCAAGGAAAGATAATGACATGGGTTTGTGATGAATTGACTTGCAGTGTGTCAGAGATGACCAAATGGAGATGATCAGCCACCTTTATTCTAGCACAGGAGTCTAGGGCTCAGATAAGAGAAATTTAGGGATCATTCATAAAGAGGTTTGAGTTGAAACCATCAGCTTGGATGGAGACACTCGGAAAGCCGTGTGAGGAGCAGAGGCTGAGGACACAGCTTGAACTCGGTTCTAAGGGCGTGAGGGGCTGAATGAGAGGAGAAGATGGGAAGCCACCTGGGAGAGCAGTGCATGCCTTAGAAGCCAAAAGAAAAGATGCTTTTCAGAAAAATTAAGAGATTCACATGGCCATTGCCACTTAGAGAGGTGATGTCATGTAAGACAAGGTTAGAAGATGTTCCTCAGATAGGACAAATTGGTGGTTTCTGGTGAGCTAAAGTGAAAGCAGTGGGTGTAGGAACAGAGGTAGTCTCACTGCACATCATTGGACAAACAGATGAGGCTTTGGCACATTGTCATAAGGGATGGAACCTGGGAGTCCTGGTCTCTGGATTTTGGTCCTAGAAAAAAAGTATTAGACAAAAATGTCTACCTTGTTAAAGAGCAGCAAAAATATTTTATTGCCATTATTTATTGCACATGATGCAATGCTAAACATAGCATAGGGAGGCTTAGACATAATTTATATATTCATGGAGCTCAAATCCTTTAGTGCACGAGTACTAAGACTCCTAAATTGGATAAATTGACCAAATATAACCTTTTGTTAATGACTGTTTCCATAGAGGGTGTTCTTACAGAATACCAATCATGAGACACTTGAAATATCCGAGACAAGATAGTTCTGTATTCTGTGTGTAAATAACTGTAATCCAATCTTAATAATTTATAGTAGCATTTAACCCTCACTTTCAATAAGTCCTTTCTCATATCTCATTTCGACGTCTTCTACTGTATTTTTGGTGCTATTCTGTCTCATTCTGACCTCAGTGGATAACAGATGGTTACCATCTTCCATATATCAATCCTTCCCATACTTGCAGATGAGTAATAAATTTCCTTTCTGCTTGGAATTCTTCAGGCTAAGTAATTCTAATAAAGCCTAAAGGATTGATCTTGCAGGATGCCAAGAGGATTAACCAGTTAATGGACACAGGCTGTTTTGGAGCAGAGCAGGAAAGCACATGACAAAAGAAGTTTTTAATAAGAAAAAGAAGTGTGCAAGATAATATTACCTCTTTCAGTTAGTTTTTCATATTATCTTTTGGTATTTTGCATGTGAGTTTCTTCCCTCATAAAGAGCAGTTGGAACTTCTGTTTTGAAGTCCTAAGAGGTTTAGATTCAATGACTCCTGAGGTGCTTCACCTTTAAACACTCCAATTCCAGAGAGACTGTTTTTCCTTACCTTCTCTTGGTTCAGAGGTATATTTGTACAAAAGAACTTGATGGCAGTAAAGCATGAGAAGTGAGGTCATGCTTGATAATAGCCATTAGGTCTCCAGGTTTTGCTGGTAGAGATGAGTATTGCTTTTAGCTGTGGCTGTTGGGCTGTCCTGCTGTATATTGGTTCAGTGGGTCAATGCTGAATCAGAAATCATGAGAGCAACAATTAGTTGCAGCTGCATGATAAAATGGGGGTCATTCCATATCATTGATCTGCTTTATATAAAAGGCATGGATATTGCTGCTTAATTCTAAACTGAATTAGGGATTTACAACTTAAAAAGGAAAGACTCTCAATCCCCAGGACCATAAATATTGCATAATAACTAGAATTTTGTTTGTGTTCAACATACAGAGAGCTACCTGTAGATGAACTATGGTTTTAAAAGTTTATTTGGAATACATTTATTTACAAGTCATGCATATTATTTAACATTGTATAATACTAACCATACGTTTTTCCCACATTTTGGAAGAAAGACTAAAATTTCTTTCCCTGTTTCCAGGCGGAAAAAAAAATGTGCCAAAGGAAAAGTAAAATGGGTACATATTAGCTTTGGAACATTGTTTAGACATTGACTCCTGCCACTGAGAAAGAAATGTGTTATTGTGCAGAGATAGACCTTGATTCTCTTTGACGATCAACCACTGTTCAGCTATGAACAGTTCCTTATATATTTTAAGACTCAGATATTCCTAGCTATAAAGCACATCAATTTCTTTGAGGAATAGAAAAAATGTTATTCACAAAACCACAATGAGATATCACCTCACGTCATTAAAATAGCTATTGTCAAGAAAAAAATCAAATGCTGGTGTAGGTGTGGAGAAAGAGGAACACTTATACACTGTTGATGTACAGCCCTTATGGAAGACAGTATGGAAGTGCCTCAAAAAATTAAAACTACCATATGATCCAGCAATCCTAGTATGGTGTATATATACAGAGGAAAGGAAATAAGTATGTCAAAGAGATATCTGCACTCCCATGCAACACTACTCAAAATAGCCAAGATACAGAATCAACCTAAGTGTCCATCATTGGATGAATGGATAAAGAAAATGTGGTATATATGCACAATGGAATACTACTCAGCCATAAAAAATGAAATCCTGTCATTTGCAGCAACATGGATGAACCTGGAGGACATTACGTTAAGTGAAATAAGCCAGGCGCAGAAAGACAAATACCACATGATCTCACTCATATGTGAAATCTAAAGAAGTTGATATCATAGAAGCAGCAAGTAGAATGATGGTTACCAAAGGCTGGGGACAGGCGGGGAGGGGGAAGAAGGGAGGAGGATAGGAAGAGATTGAGCAACAGGTACAAAGTTACAGTTAGCTAGGAGGGATAAGTTTTTGTTCTGCTGCACAGTAGGGTAACTGTTATTAACAATATTGTATATTTTTAAATAACTAGAACAGAAGATTTTGAATGTTCTCATCACAAAGACATAAATATATGAAGTGATATGCTAAATACTCTGATTTTACTGTTACACAATGTATACATGTATCAAAACATCACATCATACCCCATAGATATGTACAATTATTATGTGTCAATTAAAAAATAGTTTTACTTGCTCTCCTTTGAAATTATCAGAAAGTCATTCACACTTGTCATGGAGCAGTTTGGAAGTGGACTGAGGAGTGGAGAATAAGGATCAGCGAGTTTCGTGGCATAGATAGTGCCAGGTACATTGAGAACATTCAACACATACTTGCTGGTTGGTTGGCTAACGTGATGATTAATTTATGTGTCAACTTCACCAAGTTAAGCAATGCCCAGGTAGCTAGTAAACATTATTTCTGGGAGTTTCTGGGAGGGTGCTTCTGGAAGAGATTAGCATTTGAATCAGTAAACTGAGTAAAAAAGAGAGTAGAATTGTGGTTACCAGAGGCTGGGGAGGATAGAGGGCTGGAGGGAGAGGGAGAGATTGCTCAGCCTCACCAGTGAGGGCAGGCACCAACCAATCTGTTTAGGGCCCAGATAGAACAAGAAGGTGGAAGAGGGATAAATTATCTCTCTCTCCTTGAGTTGGGACATTCGTCTTCTCCTGCCCTCAGTGGTCAGAGCTCCTTGCTTCTTGGGACTTTACACTCTGGGACTACTTATACCACCAGCTTTCCTGGTTCCCCAGCTTGCAGATAGCATATTGTAAAACTTTTTGACCTCCAAAATGCATGAGCCAATTCTCAGAATAAATCTGTGTGTGTGTGTGTGTGTGTGTGTGTGTGTGTCTGTCTGTCTGTCTGTCTGTCTGTCCTACTGATTCTGTTCCTCTGAAGAACCCTGATTAATACAGCCAGTTTTCTGTTTGAAACTTCTCAGGCCATTATGAATTTATGATTCCCTAGTTTTGGGGAAGTCCTTGAGGTATTAGTTTCTCCTGGTGATTCACTTAAAGCTGAAGATCATCTTCCTTAAAGCTGAAGACCTAGTTCCTGTGTTCAGGGAAGAAGTCCCATGAGACAATGTTATAAAGGCCTTGAGAAAAGAAAAGACAAAAAAAAAAAAAGGAATCAGGCTCTGTTTTAGAGTGACATGCCTAATATGGGACCTGCAAATGACAGCCTTTGGTGATTGGTGTGTCTGGGGTCAATAGTGGCCTTGCCTTTGGGTCCCTGATTGAAAGGAAATGAGGACCTAATAACTGATCTTCCCTCCTGCTACTTTTCTTGTATCATGTCTAGAACTTATTTCCCCCTGTGGTTTTGTCCCTATATCAGTATCGGGGCCAGCCTTCTCTAACTTCCCCAGCTATCACTTCTGACCTGAGGCTGTGGTGCAGTCTCCCATCCTCACTGTGCACCCCTCACCTGGGGAGTTCTTAAACACCTGTGCCCAGCACCCTTCCCCAGAGATTCCCATTCATTCAGGCTGGGCCAGGGCCCAGGCCTCAGTATATTTTTACAAGTGCTCCAGGTTAGTCTTGTTTTCACAAATGGTTGAGCCCCGCTGCTTTACAGCAGAGCCACGTTTGTTCTTTTCCTGCAGAATCATCAAAGTAAGAAAAAGTCAGGAAAAAATATATAAAAATGAGTTATATCTTCTGTCTCTTCCTCACCAAGACAAAGAGGGATTTGTATCCTGGAGATCTGGGGCTTCTTTTTGCCCTGGGTGGCACTGAGATTTTTATGTCCCCAAGTCTGTTGGAGATAAAAAGTCATGTGGTTTTAGTGGCCGATAACCCTGAGGCTTGGACAAGGTGAGGCCAAGTGGCCAAACCTGGGATTCCTGGAGACTGGTACAAGGGCATGGCGGGGTTTGCTAGGTGGCACCTGCAACCCTGTTTATACACTCGCTCCAGGAGAAGGTGGGGCCTGTGAGGACCAAGATGCTGGAGACCCGAGCACTAAAGCTGAAGCCACCAAGACCTTGGAGGTCACAGTCTCCGTGGCCAATAAGGGTAATGAAGTAGCAGACACCTGCCATCACGTGGGCCATGCAGGCTTCTTGGCATCTCGGTAGCAGTCTTGATGTACTGAAGACCAGTTGCCTTGCTCTAAATTTGTGTACCATATAAGTCTCCTGGGATTATTAAACAGCCCTAGGGAGGGGAAAGCTTCCCTAAACATGACTGTGGTTGAAATTGTTGCAAGTAAGGATTCAGAGACAGACATGATTATATTTAGGCGGGGGGGGGGGGAAGCAATGTGGTATTGCTTTCATGCTAAGCTTATGAAAAAAATTCTAGTCTCTGTTACAAAAGGAATCAAGCAGTCATGTTTAAATAAATTTAAAAACCCTATCATATATGCTTTTAATTTTACTGGGTTTTTATTAGATTTTGGTTTGGCCAAGAACTCTGAAGACTTCTGCAACAGGACAGGTGCATTTTCTGAGCTCATCGATAGGATGTGCTCCAGAATTTCTTGTAGCAGGACTCAGGTCAGCAGTACGATTGTGCATGGTGGGGAACAGAGAGAATGGCCTCTGGGCTTGAAGCTGTGTTTTCATTTAGCATAAGGTTGAGGAACAATGTAGTAGTTCCTATTTTTTTGAAGAAAGGGAGGCTGCTCCTTCCACTAAAGCTTTCCAGCTGCAATATCCCCACTCCACAAAAAGATGAGAAGAGCAGCATCACTAAGTGGGAGTGGCGAGTGTCCATTATGCAAGTGACTGAAATGCTTTCTTTACAAAGGAGTGTCAGTGTAGTGGGAAGAACTTGGATTTTGCAGTCACACAGAACAGCTAGTAAGTCGCTACTTACTAGCTTTGAAGCATTTTGTATTCTGAGGAACTAGCAGCTGCATAGTGTATGATGGGCACCCAGTGAACAGGTAATACATTAATGAATAATGAATGAACAAAAGAAATAGCCATCTCGCTCTGGGCAGTCCCTTAACATATCTGAGCCCAAACCTAAGTGTCTGGACCTGTAGAATGGGCATAACGATAACTATCTGGAAGAGAATTTTTAGGAGTTTATGAAATATAAGTGCTTCAACTGGTACCTGGAGGGGTCTTGTTAAATTTTTTTTCTGTGGGCCTGTCCCTTCCCTAAGTGTCGTTTATTCACCAATTTGTGGTATAAAAAGCCTCAATGTATTGCTGTCTTCAAGTGTGGAAAGTTGCTGCAGACACTATCCAACTTTTAACCCCGGACTAGACCCTGGGAACTAAACGCTGGGTCCTGCCACAGGAGAATGAGGTGAGGAGAATTCCTGTCAGCAGAAAAAGGCTTTGCTTCAGTTTCTGGGGTCCGTTGTCTCTTCACGAGGCATGTCTTATAATCTTGAGCAGTGTCTGGCTTTGATTCCACCTTTGAATACTTCAGGTCTATAGATTTTTATTCGATTTGACCCACTATTCTGATCCATTATGCCTCCTAACCATCATTTTCATTCAGTGAACGTTTATGACATGTTTTCCATATGGTCAGCATTAGGGGATACAAGATAACAGATGGAGACGAGCAGGATGTAATCCTTGCCTTCTAAGTGTAAACATTCTGGTGAGGGGATTTAAACAAAAAATTACGAGTTGCACTATAGAGGGGTAAATTGTCCAGTGGAAAAATATAATCACAGCAGCTCAGCCTGGGGAAGAAAAGTTGTCAGGGAGGAGAGAGAAGTAACTCACACATCTCTGTGTTCTTATCACTGTCTAACTTAGATTGTTCTGGTCCTGAATTATATCATCATCTGTGCAAAACGCTGTAACGCAAAGCCTATCTGAGCCAACGTATAGGATGTGGTATTTATCCACTTGGAATGTGAGCTCCAGGAGGGCAGGGGTCTTGCGTGGCTTGTTCACCACCATATCCCAGGCCAAAGACAGAGTCTGGCACATAGTAAGCACCCAAATATTTTTTGAATGAATGTATTATTTAGTTGTTAATGGAGCAGGAAAAAAAATCGGGGATTTTTTTTTCCCAGAAACTAGTCCTGGACACGATAGTTCACAGGGCTTTAAGTACCACTACATTATGAAAACACTTCTTTTGCCTGTGAGTGACCTGTTTTCAAAGATTTACCCTTCTAAATGTCAGCTCATAAATTTCATTAAAACTTGCTAACTTAATCAAGCATTTTTTTTTTTTAAAAAAGGCAGAGTGTTTCCTAGCTACTACATTTTGTATGGAAATTGCTGGATACTTTGTTCTTCCTTTCAGATTTTATAACATCTGTCAGTAAATTGGAGTAATTGTGCACACATGGAGTATTCAGAGAGTATCCTACATGTTGGGTATTTTAGTTTTACTTACTTTTTCTACAAATATTAAAGGGGAAAATTCCAGAAAGTATCCTGGATGAGACACTGTAAGTAGGAAGAAACTCAATAACATAGTTATTTCCCAGAAACTAAAGTGGATGTACCATGGCCACCTCCCCTGAGCAAGAGTATTGTTAGAAGATCTGGCTAACAGTGGGTGAGTAGAATGCCCTGGTATACACATACCACATTTTATTAATCCACTTATGTATTGATGGGCACTTGGGTTGTTTCCACATCTTTGCAATTGTGAATTGTGCTGCCATAAACATTCGAGTGCAGATGTCTTTATTATAGAATGTCTTTTTCTCCTTTGGTTAGATGCGAGTGGGTAAACTCACAACTAATGGGTGTAGAGCGCACTGTATGGGGGAAGGGTACGCTTATAGCTCTGGCTTGGGCGAGGCAAAGGCATTATATGTAACCAAAATATTTGTACCCCATGCTATTCTGAAAATGAAAAAAAAAATTTAAAAAAAGAGTGGGTGAGTTGTCATAGGTCAATTATATGTCCCAGGGAAGGCATTTGCCTTAATTCAGTAGCCAGGGATCCCAGAACCAATGGTAAAAGCAAAGAAAGTTGATTTAAAAATAAAGAACACATCTAATAACATACAAATGCAGGTATCACTGCACAATGCATCAAGGTCTATCAGTAGTAGAATCAGAGTTGGTGGCTCTTCTACCTCTCTGGGGCCATAGTGCTTACAAATGCATTGAGATGGAGACATGGCTGCAAACTTATTAGCATTTATGATATGAACATGGGAATTTAAAGTGTCCTGGTCATATCTCTAATTTAAAATAAGTTTCAGAACAATGTTAGATACAGAGACCAAAATTTTCCTGTCATAACTTTATTGTCAGACCTTGCTATCTCTAAGGTTAGTCAGTAAACTTTATGATTTGCTGTAGTATTCCAGATTTCTCTTGTTCATCCTTCTACCTGGCTGATGTGCCTAAAAAAGAAAGAAACCAAAGGAGTACGTGCAAGCACCTGGGTGTGGACATTCACCTGGTGCATTCTGATTGGGTGGGAGAGAAGTATTCAGAATATCAGTGTTATAAACAATTGTATAGAAAATCCTCCTGTGGGGCCTGAAATTCCCTGGGTAGCAACTAGATCATTATTTTCCATCCTATGAGAACAGAAAATTTTAATAAATTGACCATTATTTCTAGGAAAACATGTCATAAGTCACTGCATTCTTCCATGTTGCATAGCAGCATGTCCTGCCTGAGAGAGAATTAATTGCGTATGTAAACCCTAATGCGTGTATGTCTCTATATCTCCCTAATCACCGTAGGGAAAGGCTTTACCCTTTGCTCTCTTCCTTGAAAGTTTTAAAGGGACGAAGCCCTGGGGAGGCTGAGTAGATCTTACAGTCAAGCGCCAATCTCTGCCTTCTTGGCAATGGGAAAAGTTATAAAGAGGAAAAGGGACATTCCTTCCTGTTGCTGGAACAGAAAGGGCCCTGTAGGCTGTGGGTGTCTCTTTTGTTTGTCAGTTTCTAAGAGCAAACGATTCTAGCTGAGACTTAGGACTGTTTGGACATTTCCAATAAAGGAGTAAAAGAGTGTAATGAATTCTCAAGTTTTTGTGGGCATTGTACTTAATAGGAAATAAAATGGCTAGTCTTTCATTCAGTGACTATTGGAATGCCTACCATGTGCCAGGCACTGTTTTAGGCATTGGGGACACTAGTGAACAAAACCGTATTCATGAAGTTGACATTCTAATATGGGTGAGAGATAAGAAATAAATATATGCTGTTAAGGGCAAGTGCTATTTGGAAAAGAAGGCAGATTAAGCAAGGTGGGAAGTGCAACATTTGAGTGGGGTTATAATTTTATATGGGGTAATTGGGGAAGGACTTTCTGACAAAGTGATATTTGAGCAGTCCCCTAAAGAAAGTGAAGGAGGGAGCCCTGCAAGTATCTGGGGGAAGAGCATTATGCATGAAGGGAATAGCAAGTGCAAAGGGTTTGAGGAAGGATAATGCTTCAAAAGTTTGGGCTCCAATGAGGAGGACAGTATAGTTGAAATGAAACTAGCAAAAGGATAATATATGCTTCTGTAGATGCAGAGAGAAAGGAATGCTTATATACCATTGGTGGGGCTGCAAATTAGTACAACCTCTCTGGAAATCAGTATGGAGATTTCTCAAAGAACTAAAAGTAGACCTGCCATTCAATCTAGCAATCCCACTACTAGTTATCTACCCAAAGGAAAAGAAGTCATTTTATCAGAAAGACACCTGTACTCTAATTTTTATTACAGAACAATTCACACTTGCAAAGATCTGGAATCAACCCAAGTACCCATCAATTCATGAGCAGATTAACAAAATACGGTATATGTATACCATGGAGTATACTACTCAGCCATGAAGAAGGATGAATTAATGCCTTAAAAGTCATTGGAAATCAATCAGAGGAAAGGGGGGGAGAAGGGAAGGGGCAAAAACTCACCTAATGGGTACAATGAACACTATTTGGATGGTGGGCACATTTATAACCCTGACTCTAGCCCTGTAACAAAACATTTGTACCCCCTTAGTATTTTGAAATTTTAAAAAAGTAATATAAGAGAGATTGTAGGGGTTAAACATACATATGTACATTTATATTATATGTAATATATACTGTTATACATAAATATATAATATAAATAATATATTTAATATAAATAATATATTCATATATAATATATAATGTAAATATATAATATATAAGTTATGTATTTTGTATCTCAAATATACAACTAGGTGTTCTGATAAACATATATGTTATAAAATGATAGCCACAGTTAAGCTAATTAACATTTCCATCACTTCACATAGTTACCTTTGTGTGTGTGCGATAAGAACACTCAAGATCTACCCTCTTAGCAAATTTCCAGTACACGATACAGAATTGCTAATTAAAGTCACCATGCTATATGCTAGATCTCCAGAACTTACTCATCTTGTGTATGAAACTTTTTATTCTTTCACCAGCATCTCCCCATTCTCCCATCCCCCCACTCTCTGGCAACCACCATTCTACTTGGTGCTTCTATGAGTTTGACTATTTTAGATTCCACAGAGTGAGATCATGCAGTATTTGTCTTTCTGTGTGCAGCTTATTTCACTTAGCATAATGTCCTTCAGACTCATCCATGTTATAGCAATAGCAGGATTTCTTTCTCTTTTAAGGCTACATAATATTTTATTGTGTGTGTATATCACATTTTCTCTCTTCATTCATCTGTCAACAGACATTTAGGTTGTTTCCATATCTTGGCTATTGTAAACATGCTACAGTGAACATGGGAGTGTAGGTATCTCTTTGAGATACTAATTTTATGTCCTTCGGATATATATACACAGAAGCAGAATTACTGCATCATATGGTAGTTCTATTTTTAATTTTTGAGGAACCACCATACTGTTTTCCATAGGGGCTGTACCAGTTTACATTCCCACCCAGAAAATGTTCCCAGTGTACACCCTTTTCTCCACATTCTTACCAACATTTGGTATCTTTTGTCTTTTTGGTAATAGGTACCCAAACAGGTATAAGGTATTATCTCACTGTGGTTGTGATTTATATTTCAAGGCGAGCATATCTTTAGGACCTTGTAGGCCACTGTAAGAATTTTGCCTTTTCCCTAAGTAAGACAGAAAGTTCTTGGAATGTTTTGAGTGGTGGAATGACATGACCTCAGGTTTTAAAAGACTGTTTCTGGCTACTGTGTGGAGAAGAGAGGTGAGTGAAAAACAAGTTGCATTTTGCAACAATCAATAGGTAGTTAAAAAACCAGAGATGGAGATGGGTAGCTATCATTAATTTTTGACAGATTCTAAAATAATATGAAGTACCAAGAGGGATAGTCAAACTAAAACCAAAACAGGCAACGATAACAACAAAAACCTAGAAATGCTGTCGCTGAAGATACAACATAACTGCAGCCTCTGAGAGTTGGACGTTGGACTAGTTTTCAACTTCCTTCAATCTGTAAACTTTTGTTTTCATAATTTGTGAAAAATGAGATTAATAATACTTGTGTGTCTCATAGGGCCATTGTGGAAACAGAAAGGGTATCATAGATCCCTTTAAGAAGGATCTTTATTTTGCAATTTTTATTCAGACGCATTTTTGTTAATATGATTCCTTTCAGATATACTATTTTGTCATTGAATTCACAAGTATTTGTGCTTTTCTATTCGGTGTCAGGCACTATGTTAGACACGGAAGATTCACAGGTAAATGAGAGGCTTTTGTCCCCAAAGACCTTAGAATTGAAGAAAGCAAATAGTCAAAATGAATGATATTTAGAACATACAAATGCCATTAATCCTTGTGAAATAATCTGTGGATGGTCTCATCATTCCAAAAAGCTCATTTATTTTTCATTTAAGAGATGCTTTTTGGTAAAGCCTTAGAATGAGCTCCCACCCAAGTCTTTGTACATATTTAGTAAGGAGCTCTAACTTTACCAGTTCCCTAATATAGTGCCTGATGTTCACGATGAGTGGGTAGGACACATCTTCCCTTTAAAAGCAGTAAATGGCTGTGGATTTTCCTTTGCAGTAATAACTGCACTTAAATGCGGACCATGAGACCTTCTGGATGGCACTGTGTCCCACGTGCTCCTGGTCATGAGCCTCTCGGTACCAGTGATGTGCAGATCTAACTATAGGGCTGTCATCAGCTACCTGATGATCCGCCTTGAATAGGGCTGCCAGCCATTTTGTTTTGTCCCAGAGAGTTCTTCGTGAGTGACCCAGAGAGAAGAGGGAGAGCCAAGGTACCCCAGCCATCAGCTCAGAGATGGCAAACATGGCACTCTATTGTTCCAGCCCTTGGACTGCAAGCCAGGGTGGGTGAGAAAGAAGCAATAAGGATGGACTCAGCAGGCTCCATTTAATTTCAGGTTCAAAGTTCTCTGGTTGGAGGAGTACAGGAAGAACTTTATTTTGTCAGAGATGACCTGTGACAATGTGAAATCTAAGCAAAGAGAGCCGAAGGCTGTGTATCCTTGTTCAGGAACAATCACTCAACACCACCACGAGCTTAGCCTATGACAGGAATAGCTGGCATGTGTGAATCACACAGCTCAGAGGGATGCTGACATGTGACACACCTTGGATTTTAATTATGTTCCTCCCTTGGCTGCAAGTTTTGGGCTGAGATGTTCATTCCTTCCAGTGTTATAGTCATTGGGAATAGAGAGATTTTGTTTTCTTATTTTTCAGCACTCTGACTGCTGTCTCTGGCAGTGTGCTCTGGGATTTGGTTACTTTTCAATGTTGTTTGACCATGGGTGGGGTGCTATCTATTTTTATCAACACCCTCACCGTGGGCCTTAGAGTCAGGCAGACATGAATTCAGACCTGCTGCTAAGGTTACTCTCAGGTGGGATGAGAGCCAGTTTGGCACCATGGTAAAGAGGACAGACTCCTGATTCCGACAGTCCTAGGCTCAAGGTCTGGATCTGTCACTTACAAGCTGTATGGCATTGGGCAAGTTACTTCACCTTTCCGTGCCTCAACCACTTTATCTACCAAATAGTTGGCATATTAGCACCTGCCTTAAGGGGCGGTTGAAAGGATTAAACTGAAATATTGTAACATGGTGGCACATAATGACTGTTTGTTAAATAGTCACTGTTATTAAAATGACCTAACTCCTCTGAGCTTTGGTTTCCTCATTTTTAAAGTAGTTGTGTTTTTAAGGTTAAATAATCTAGGATAAAATGTCAGCATAGTATCTGATGTAGAAATACTGGTGAATACTTGATAATGTTATCAATAATAAAAATTAAGAAGCAGAAGTTGGCCGGGCGCAGTGGCTCATGCCTGTAATCCTAGCAGTCTGGGAGGCCGAGGCGGGTGGATCGCTTGAGGTCAGGAGTTCGAGACCAGCCTGAGCAAGAGCGAGACCCCGTCTCTACTAAAAATAGAAAGAAATTATCTGGCCAACTAAAATATATACAGAAAAAATTAGCCGGGCATGGTGGCGCATGCCTGTAGTCCCAGCTACCTGGGAGGCTGAGGCAGTAGGATCACTTAAGCCCAGGAGTTTGAGGTTGCTGTGAGCTA
>CM052442.1:61224873-61362836 GCA_028533085.1 Varecia variegata | reverse complement strand
CAAGGCCTCTGAAATTTTGACAATGATATATAGGAGGGAGGTCCACTCCTTGGGAATTAGGGTGTCTCTTGTGCTTAACTTTTAATTCCTCCTTCAAATCTGGATCTTTAAGGCTTCTTTCAGTCTTCCTTTCCTGTGGGTCTAAAAGTCTAAAGCTCATCTCTTTCCCCCTCCACATCTCCTTCCATCATCTCTGGCTACATACGCTCCCTTTCCCCAGGGAGACATGTCTAGTGCCTCTTCTACAGCCCGACACCAGTGGACTTTGCCTCCACTCATCCCACTTTGCTCTGATGTCTTCTGTATTCTCTGTTCCCCTCGATGGTTTCTTATTGTATTATTCTATATTTGAAGAGATTGCATAGATTTACTTTCATATTCGACCAAGTGTTGAAATCAATTTCTCACCTAGGTTGTGTGCATGGTGTAGCTCTCAGAAGTGAGGCCTGTACCATGAGTGTGCAGTATGTCTGTTCCGTGTACTTGCCCCCACTGGCCTCACCCCAGAATTGAGTAGAGTTCTGACTCATGGTCTATGCTCAGTGATGTCTTGTGAATAAAAAACTCTGTTTCCCTAATCAGGTTAAAGAAAAGGGCATGTGCCTGTCATTGGGGGTTGGCAGCTTACCTGATTCAGGTACAGCAAGGTGACTTGGAACTCACGTGTGCCTATCTTCTCCTGGCAGGAAGATGAAGTGGTCCTCCAGTGCATCGCCACCGTTCACAAGGAGCAGAGGAAGTTCTGCCTGGCCGCTGAGGGACTTGGCAATCGCCTGTGCTTCTTGGAACCCACTTCAGAGGCCAAGGTGAGACTGATTGCCTGCCCTTCCCCTTCCCCCCAAAGGCCTCCCAAGCAGTCATTTAAGGGAAGGGGCTGCTGGGACATGGTGATGAAGAAGGAATGTGAAAGGACACATTTATTTCTCAAACAGGAAGCAGATCAGGTTTAAAATATAACTCTCCTCCAGCCCAGGAAACACTGAAGTAGGAACCTAGAGCATTGTGAAGAATTAGCAGTGCTCTTGCCTGTCTGTTGTCCAGGACCTCTGGGAGGCCTTGAGCTCACTGTCAGTGCTGGCCAAAGAGGGTCTCCTCATACTCACAGGACACCTGTTGTTGTTGTTGTTAATTCCTAGAAATCTGAGTGCATGTTATTTTCCCCAGCTGTCATTTGATTGCTACACGGACTCACAGGTGCTTGAGCCCGCTTTTCACAAGTGAGCACACCCACCCCTTTCAGCCCTGACTGTACGAGATTGTTGTGACTGTCTGTCTGCTGTGACCCATGGGCAGAGAGGAATGTTTGCCCTGGTACCTGCCTGTGCGGTGGCATGTAACGTCATGTCTCTTCTGCCAAACTTTTCCTTCTCCATTTTCAGGCTGTTTTTGCTTTTCAGGTCTGTATGTCTCAGCATTCTTGCAGCAGTTTGCAGCCCCGGCAAGACCTCTGTGTCGGTCAGGGTTTTCCAAAGAAACAAAGCCAATAAGATTGGGTGGGTTGATGGACGGATATATAGACCCATAGATAGAGATTTCTTTTAAGAAATTGGCTCATGCAGTTGTGGGGCTAGTGAGTCTGAAATCTGTAGGCAAGATCGGCAGGCTGGAAACTCATGCGGGAGTTAATGCTGCAGTCTCGAGGGAGGGTTTCTTCCTCTCCAGGAGACCTCAGTTGTTGTTAAGGCCAAGATCTAGTTGGCTGAGGCACAACCAAGTTATCAAGGGTAATCACCTTTACTTAAAGTCAACTGATTATAGATGTTAATTATTATTTTTTAAAAGTTAATATACTGTTTATTTAACATTCAAACTTCATTAAGACATGTGCAATATGGCCATTTTATTGGGGATTTAACCCTATCCGGGATATGATTGCTTGCTAGGGCAAGTCCAGTTCACACTTAGCACTAATTAAATATCTTACTGAATAAATACAATGCCAAACAAAATGCATTCAAATGCCTTCTAAAAAATCAATTTTAAAGGCCTTTCTATTTAAGCTAATGACAGACAGAATAAAGGCAGATATTCTATTTTAACATAATTGGCTGATTTTATGCAGCACTTATAATTTTTAGTCCACAAGTATATTATTAAATGATAGAGAACATCTAATACAACCATTTCTACAGAACTAGGAAATAAATTTCTGAGAAAGATTTCATAGACTCCGTCTTTTCTACCCACCCCAACAGTCTAACGCTAAAGAGGATAAAGCCAATGACTTTCCTCACAAAAGCTCACGACAATGTCGCTTTGCTGTCAAAATCTGTATTTCTGATCCACTGTGAGCATTGAGACAAGATTCAAATATTCCCAAAAGAAAGAAGCACAGTGCACATTGTGATCACCTGTTCAGCACCAGTGAGCCCTGCTTTTGAAACGGTCTCCTCCCAGGAATTAAATAAGGTCAGCCACATTCACGGGCATTTCCTCAACTGTAGTATTGTAGAAAGTCTCAATGTCACAAAGAATCCTCCTGTCTTCTTCAGCAACAAAATTTATAGCCAAACCTTTCCTCCCAATTCAACCCTCTCTTCCAATTCTGTGAATATAGTTTTCATGATTGGTAGTTAGATCATGATATTTCAACATATTAATAGTTTATAACGGAAGATACTTGTTGCACATCAATCCCACAAGTGAGCAAATCAGTAGTGATCAGAACATGGCTTGACCCTGATCAGAATTCCCTCATGATAACGTCTCTTTCCTTCTGGTCCATGCCACCATGCAGAGCAGAAACTGTGAATTCCCTGGTGTGCACTGTCTCAGTGAGCCAGTCCGCCTTGTGCCTTGAATTGAGAAAAATCACAGCCTATGTAATGCTCAGTGTCTCATACAAGTCACAAAGTGTGTCCAAATTCCATTTCTCTCTTTTCAACATTAATATAAAACTGTTGGATTTCTTCAGAGGTCAATTCTTCCTTTTTCACCAGAATTCAAATTAGATCTCGCAGGAATTTTTGGGTCACTTCCAACACATAAGTTGGCATTATGGCAGAAAGCAACACAATCTGAATTCTTGTATTTAATTTTTGGAAAATCTCATAGATTTGATCCTTACACTCTCAGCTCAACGTTTTATCTGCTTCATCCAAAACAAACATTTTGATCCCTTTTGGAGAAAGGTATCTTCTGTTTAACACATCAAACACTCTCCCTAGTGTACCAACAGCAATAGGCGAGGCTTCAGCATGCATTATTTTCATTTCATTTTAAACATTTTTTCTACCAGTGCAAGAATGACAAGTTGCTCCCCATATAGTCTCCAAGTTCCAGAATTACCTTTTGGATCTTTAATACAAGGAATAAGAGCTCTCTTCTGAATAGCTGAAGGCTTCTCAAAACCATAAGCATAGATGCCCTGGAGAAGAGACTCCTTTAAATCCATGTCATGAAAGTCATCAACAATCTCATTCCAGTTGCTCTCAATTACACCCATCAGGGTCCATCCCCTCTGGCTGCCATGGTCTCTGTTATAATTTGAGGAGCCACCAGACATGATCTGAAGAACTACTCAGTGCCAGACTGAAAAGTAGATGTGAATTATATCTACAAAATACCTTCACATCAAAACCTATATTGGTGTTTGATTAAATAACTGGGAACAATGGCCTAGCCAAGTTGACATACAGCCAACCATCACACCCTCCAAGCTCAGCTTTTCTCATAGAACCTTAAACATCATAAAATGATAACATTTTCCAAAGGGCCCAACTATTGGCATGTCATCTTCCACATAAACATACACAACACAGACACAGAGTGTGGCTGAAACCTAGAACACCAGATGTGCGTGGTGAGGGCCACCTCTCCCAGAAGAAGCCCCCCACTCACGTCACTGCTTCTCCCTCCCATGTTGGTCCCTGATCCCAGAGGACAGACATCAGCCGGTACTGGGGGAACAGAGGTCCATTAAAGTAAAGGCATAGAAAAGAGACAAGGAAGAATTTTATTGTTTAAAGGTCTTAGACTTGATTTCCCTGAGGCCTTTTCTCATTTGCTTTTGTTCTTAGCTAGATATTTTTCTTTTCATTCCAAGCAGTCTGGGATAATAGGAAGCTCATTAAATTAGACGTCAAGAAGTTAATTCTCAGCCATCAGCTAGTCATGTGGCCACAGACAAATCACTTAATCTTGTTTTCAGTTTTCTCATCTGCCAAATGAGGTGCAGTATGGTGCGGTGGAAAGAATATTGGCCTGAATTAGAACTGAGCGGTACTATTGTCTAGTCATCTACCCAGTGGGGAATAAGACATGCGTTAGGGCACAGGGTCTGGAGCCAGACTGACAGAGTTGGAATCCTGTCTCCATCACTTACTGGCCGACTCAGGACCTTGGGCAAGTTACTCACCTTTCTGAGCTGAGTTTCCTCATCTGCTTAATGGGAATTTAATGTTCATAATACTACCTTATAAGATTGATCTTAGGATTAAATAGGTTAAACCTGTGACATACCTAGCACACATAAATTGCCTAGCACATTGTAAGCTCTAGATAACCATTGCTTATTACGATTTCATATTAGTGAAGATATTTAAACTGGGACTCAGTTTCTTGATCTGTTAAAATAAGGAAAACTAATTACTTTCCAGGAAGACTGAAAATAAAGAGAAATAGTGTATGTAAAGCACATAGTACTGCACCTAATATAGTGTACTTAGTAGCTAGAGTTGATAATAATACTAAGTATAATATTGTTAGCCCTTTTGACTTACAAAGTCTGATTTTGTGTGAAAGATTGTGGATCAGATTATAAAATCTTGAGCTTTAAAATGAAAGTCTTTGATTAAATAGTCATTTAACTATTAAATTATATAATTCTATAAACATGACTCTGTATTTATTTGTTTTTCCTAAACCAGATTAGAAACCACTATATGTTGTAACCTAAGAATATTTAGAATTCTCCAGGTATAAAAATAAGCTAAAACACTGGTAAATGCATTAAGGATGAGAACTATCTTTCCTAATGTCCATTTGACTAAGTGATTATTCTGATTTTAATTTTCATTCTAAATTTAAAACCAGATAACAAGACAGAAGAATTTTAAAAAGAGATATAATTAATGTATCATCCACAATTTTGCCACTTTGTCACAACTATTTTCATTTTTATTTTTCATTCTAGTCTTTGTCCACATGTACAAGGATGTTTTCAAATTTGCACTCATACTGAATTTCAGATATCCTGCTTTTTTTTTCTTTAAAGTTTAAGCCAGTTGAGCTTTAAAATGAAAGTCTTGGATTGCTATATAGTCTTCATGGATGTTAAAATTCATGCATGTGCTTTTCTTGTTTTCACTTCCTCGAGTAAATATCCAGTAGTAGAATTAACGGTGTTAAAAGCATAAACACTATTTAACTGCTTTCCCAAAAGGATATAGAAATTGTTGCAGGTTACATTCTAACTATCATTGCATGAGTGTGTGTCTCTTTCATATGTAGTATGAGGGAAGTGCTCCATGAGGGTTCTCATAGAGAAACAGGGCCAAGTTCATTGAAAGGATAGAGTAGGCATTCAGAATTTCCTGTCACCATTCCTGGGAGCAGCCTGCTAGATGAACTCAGTTTCGGGGAGCTTCACTCTTTCCTGCAGTCAGCTACAAATATGCATACCTCTTTTTTGGCAACCTGTTTCCTCTCTATTCATGAAATAGTTCCCCTAATATTCTACCATCAAATTTCACAACCAGCTGTGCCATTCTCAGGTTCTTGGATCCTAATGTAAGTCATGTGGTGAGGTGAGGAGGTGTATTCCTGAGCCTGGCACTGGACATGAGGCACAGACATCAAACACCACCGTTATCAGCTGGCTACAGAGCCGACCAGTGACCTTGGGCATGTCTAGTCAAGGATATTTAAGCTAGTCAAGGCTCAGATAAAATTGAGATGAACTCTAGCTAGGGAGAATAATGACCTCAGAGAAAAGAGAGATGAAGTAAGGTGTTCAAAAGATATTCTTGGTGTATGAGTCCTGAGAAAGGAGGTCATTGGAAGTAAGGAGGGAGGAGAGGGTAGAGAAGAATAAGAAGCAGAGGAGAACTGGGGGGAGGCGGGGAGGGGAAAAAGCCTACGTAACAGGTACAATGAACACTATTTGGGTGACGGGTACACCTAAAGCTGTGATTCAAGCATTACAAAAAGCGATCCGTGTAACCTAAAACATTTGTACCCCCTTAATATTTTGCACCAATAATAATAAAAGAACAAAGAGCAGAAGGACAAGCACATCGGCACTTGCTGTGAAATGGAGACGATTTAGCACTTGGGAGATCTCTTGTGACTGATTCCTACATATCGTGGCCCACCCTTTTTCAAAGGCCTCTTGCAACTTCTGATGCTAATTGAAGGGAACACGATTACTCAGCTTCCCTTTCAAATAAGCCCAAGTCCAGGAATTAAAAAGTATCTTGTGCTGTAGGAAAGACTCAGAGCTATACCCAGAGACCAGGAAACAGAGAGGAAATGTTTCTTATTTATTTTATTAGCAGCAAATATTTATTTACTGTCATTTTTATATAGAAAATATATTACTAGACACCAGGAATTTAACACTTTTCCTCTGGTCCTTCATGTTATATCTCATCTATTTTGTATCTGCAGTGCCCACTGGGGTGGGGCTGGGAGGTCCAACTTAACATCCAGACTCATAACACTTTCGTAGACCACTCGGCGCCACTCTTCTCAGAAGGACATAAGACAGGAACCGTGTCTTGTCAGCTGGAAAGTGTCAGGCACTGCTCTGCTGCCGAAACCCCTGCAGCAATTCAGGGGCTGGCTCCTGAATCCTCCAACTCAGAGATGACAGCTCACGTGCAAAGAGATGAGGTCCACATCAGGCAGGTGTGAGAGTCACCGTGGCTTAAAAGCCTCATGTACCATAGAAGCCAATGTATCTTGTAACAATTCCACAGGCATAGCTTTTGGAGACTCCACAAAGGACAGCCCCAGCTACAAGAGTTGCTGCACTGCACTCAGGCAGACACGAAGACACAGCTTCCTATAACATGCTGATGGTCTCCCTGGTCCTGATGCAGGCTACCGACCAGGGATCACTTTCTCCACAAGCTGTGTACCCTGGTAACATACCAGTTTTCTCAGGTTGCCACTGGAACAAAACAGGAGGATTAACTGAAGGTCAAATTCTCATGCAGAAGGAGGAAAGAATTTTGTAACTCTTATCCCATGGTTATCTTCAATGATGACAAGTATTTAACTACTGTGGCTTTGTCAGGTATGTCTGAAGCCCCAATTCCTTTCTAAGTCTCAACTTCCAGCTTTTTAAATAATAGATCATCATCAAAAAATGGTAAGAATATGGGAACTATTTTTTTTTAAGGTCAGTTTCAACAGACCAAGGTTTGTTTCATTGATTTTAACAATAAGGAGACTGAAATAGATGGAGTGAAACAATTTGCCCTAGTGCCCTTTAAAAGCCAGTGGCATGTATAAAGTCTTTGGGCTCTAGGTGTCTGATAATGAAGTTCTCCGTCTCTTTTGGAGAACATTTTGTCTGTCTTACTGATCGTGGCTTATTCAAACTGAAAAATCCAGTTTTCAAATTGAAAATTTCCAGAGGAAATCTTATTTTTATTATTTTCATCTCCTGTTTTGCAAATGAAGGAGAATAGTCTGTCATTTCTGAGAGTTATGTAGGCTCTCGAGACCCAGAATTAAACATTAGCTATTGTGCAAATATCATTATGTAGATGACATAAATTAAGATTGAATTATCAGCTAAAAATAACTTATTTTCTATTATTTTTAGAATCTTTAGCTCAGAAAGAGCTTTACCATTTACTCCTAAAAAATTCAATTTGTGAAAATTTACGAAGGCAGAGGCTCAGCCTGAAGTTGTACACTCTTCTTTGAATTTCTGATTTGTATTTTAGTATGTAGTAGTCTCTATGGACCTGAGATCTTATGAAAGACCAAACTATGCTAAAGCTTATTTCAAAAAACTCCCTTCTCATGTAATATGAAGAGACTTATAAGTTAATTTTGATTTTTTTTTAAATCTTTTTTTCCCTTAACATTTAGGCATCATGTGTTACTTGCCAGGTACAGCAGTGAGTGCTTACTGCTCTCATTTAATCTTTATGACCCTGCAAAGCAAACATTGTTCTCAGGTACAGAGAAGAAAGGTATACAAAGTTAAAGAGTTCAGTGACTTCCTGAAGATTATTCATTCCAAACTTGAATCACCATCTAATTTCTCTAGTATTCAGAAATAACGAGAATCATGGATCCAACTTACTTAAGGGTAAAGAAGCCATATTACTCCATGAAGTTAGACTTCCAGAATACCTGGGCACATCACCATAACCCCTCCCACCACCTTTCTACATCTGTCTTATGAATTCCTGACATTCCTAAGTGAGAAATATGTATTTTGCTTAAACAGGAACTATTAAAATGCAAATGCTCTGAGTGAGCACATGAAGCAGTGGTAACTATTTTACAGCTAATATTTTATAATATAAATGAGATTATCATATATTTTCTTCAAAGGAAGTTAAGGCAGATTACTAAGTGCCTCTGTATTGGGATATAGTGAAACGGGAAAGTCAAAACATCTACTGCATTGATTTATGATAGTTTGTCTGTCTTTTCTTCTGCCTTTCACTTGTCTGTGGACACTGAAGTCAAGGAGTCTGTATGGTTCTATACAGCACAGTGGTTAAAAACATAACCCTGGAGTCAGACTGCCTGGGCTGGTAATTCTGGTTCCACCATTTAATAGCTGTGTGACCATGGGCAATTAACTTTACCTCTCTCTGCCTCAGTTTCCTCATCTGGAAAATGGTATCCATCTCATAGGATTATTATGAAGATTCAATGACATGGGTTCATAAATAGTAAAGTGCTTTACAAATAGTACCTGACACACCAAAAGTGCTATTTAAGCAGTGGCCATTATTATCCCTAGCACAGGGTTAGACACACATCAGGAAGTGTTGATTGACTCAGTTAAGTTGCCCATGTACTGAATTAATTCAACTAATTAAATATTTTGAAGGCCTGGATATGAGGATCATGAGGCATTTGTGACTTTTAAAAGTGAAATATTAAGAAGAGTCAGAGTAACTTAGATGGAAAGTGTTAAGTGATGAGTAGATGGTTTTTTAAAATAAAATGAATTGTAGGATATAGATTTTAATTGTTACTTATTTCTAATTTGATTCTCATGTGGTCAGAGAATTCTCAATGATTTCAATCTTTTGCAATTTATTGGGACTTATTTTATGGCCCAGCATGTGGTATATCTTGGTGAATATATCATGTGTGCTTGAAGAAACTGTGTATTCTGCAGTTGTTGGATGTGGTGTTTTATGAATGCCAAGCTGGTTGATAATAGTGTTCAAATCTTCTATATCCTTACTGAATTGTTTCTACTTGTTCTGTGAATTACTGAGAAGAGGTGTTAAAAGCTATGATTAAGTATTATATTTGCCTATGTCTCCCTTTAGTTCTGTCAGTTTTGTTTCATGTATGTTAAAGCTCTGTTATTAGGTGCATATATATTTAGGATTTTTTGTTTGTTTTTCTGAATAAGTTGATCCATTTATCATTATCATATAATCCTATTTATCTTTGGTCTTATAATATATTTTGATATTAATATAACCATAAACTTTCTTATGCTTATTCTTTGCATGGTATATCTTTTTTCATCATTTTATTTTCACCTTGTTTGTATATTTAAATTTTTATACTTAAAATGTGTCTATTATAAACAGCATGTAGTTAAGTGCTGTTTTCTTCACTCATTTGACACACTCTGTTGTTTGATTGAAGTGTTCTATCCATTTACATGATTGGTACTGTTGACTGTTGGGTTTTAGTCCACTATCTTGCTATGTATTTTTTTTTTTTTTTTGGCCCCTCTAGATATTGTTCCTCTGTTTCTTCTTTTCTGCCTTTAAAAGAAATCAAGCATTTTTTTTTTTTTTTTTAAGAGAAAGGGCCTCACTTGTCACCCAGGCTGGAGTGCAATGACATGATCATAACTCAACTCCTGGGCTCAAGCAATTCTCCCGCCTCAGCCCCTCAAATATAGGCATGTGCCTTCATGCCTGGCTAATTTTTTTTATTTTTTTGTAGAAACAGAGTCTCACTGTGTTGCTCAGGCTGGTCTTGAACTTCTGGCCTCAAGCATTCTCATTTTTGCTTTAAAAAATCAATTTTCTTTTAAAGAAACTAATCAAAGGGAAAAACAGGCTTATAACATCAACATATTTACCATTTGCAGTTTTCTTCATCTTTTCCTCTAGATCCAGATTTCCATCTGGTAGCATTTTCCTTCAGCCTAAAGCATATCCTTCAGTGTTTTATTAATATGCGGTGCAGGTCTGCTGGAGACGAACTCTCCCAGCCTTTGTTTAAATGAGAATGTCTTTATTTTGTCTCTATTTTTGAAGTATGTTTTCTCTGGATATAAAATCTTCATTTGACTTTTTTTCTTATTTCAGCACTTTGAAATGGCTTTTTTTTTTTTTCCCCCAAAAGAGTCTCACTCTGTTGCCTAGGCTGGAGTGCAGTGGTGTCATCATAGCTCACTGCAGCCTCAAACTCCTGGGCCCAAGTGATTCTTCCGAGTAGCTGAGTCTACAGGTACATAAAACCATGCTCAGCTCATTTTTTATATAGACAGAGTCTCACTGTATTGCCCAGGCTGGTCTCAAGCTCCTGGCCTCAAGCGATCTTCCACTTCAGCCTCTCAAAGTGGAAAATGGCATTTTTTTGTCTCTTGGCCTCTATTGTTTCTGATGAAAAGTTAACTATCATTCTTATCATTGTTTCTCTGTATATACTAAGTCTTTTTCTCTGGAAAGTTTTTTTTTTTTTTATCTTTGATTTCCAGTAATTTGAATGATGTATTTGAGGGTAGTTTTCTTTGAATTTATCCTGCCTGGGTTTTCCTGAGCTTCACAGTTCTCTTGGTGGTTGTTTTTTTATCATGTTTGGAATTTGGGGGCCATTATTTCTTAAAATATTTTATCTACCACATTTATTCTCTCCTTCAGGGACTCCAGCTATTTATATGTTAGATTGTTCTCTGTTTTTCCACAAGTCACTGTGACTCTATTCATTTTTAATTCAACTATTTTTCTATCTATGCTCCTGTCTAAATACTTTCTATTAACTTATTTGTATGTTTGCTGATTCTGTTCAATATAAATGTACTAGTAACCCCCTCCAATAAATTTTCTATTTCAGATATTTTATTTTTAAATTCTAAAGTTTTCATTTGTTTCTAAGGTTTTACATATTCTTCTGAAATTATTCCTCTTCCCCCATTATTCTCATTTTTCCCTATAAATTTATGAACATATTTAAAATGCTTATTTTAAATCCTTGACTACTAATCCAACATCTGGATTTTCTGTAGGCCTACTTCTAATAACCGATTTTTGTCTTGATTATGAGTCACATTTTTCTATTTCTTTGAATATCTAGTAAATTTTTATTGTATACCAAACATTTTAGATGATATTTTGTGGTTACTCTGGTTTCTGTTACCTTCCCCCTGAGAGAGTATTGTATTTTGTTCTAGCAGGTAGTTAAATTACCAGTGGATCTCTTTGTTTTTGTATGGGCTTGGTCTGTATTCGTTTTGCATTTAGTTCTAGGGTGTAGTCCTTGGTCTCATGATGTAGCCTTTCTGGGTTTTAATGAAAAGCCTACAGTATTTCCTAAACCCCTTTAAATAACAAGACTTGAACACCAAATTTTGACACTCCAGAACTAGATAGCCACTAAAACCTTTGCTCATTTTTAGCATTCCAGCTATTGCTTTCTATTGGATACTTGGAATGTTTCCCTGTACACGCATGAGTTAGCAAAAAAATTGAGGGGAATTTGTTTACAGATCTTGGGTTTTTATCATCTATGGTGTTTTCCTCCTTTCCTGCATTTTCCTTTTCAATTTCAAGACATTCTGACAGTCTCAAACTCAGGCCTCTGATTGCCATAGCAGCTTTTTACTTGATATCTATACCCCATGGATCCTATGAACAAGAAAGTACCCTCAGGGAAAAATTTAACTATATGTAGATATCACCTGGTTGACTCCTCTCCTCTAAAGAGTCATACTCCCTTCAGCTTTAGGTTGCTCCCCAGCACCTACAAGCAGTTACTTTAAAAATATTTATCCAGAATTTACAGTTGTTATTGGCAGGAGGATTATTTTGCTGTAAGCTGCTCCACCATTACCCAAACCAGAACCTCATCAGTAAGTGTTTATTGTTCTTTGAAGAAGCTGAGTATTAAAAGGAAGAAGCAAAAATGATTGTTGAAGCAGAATCTGAATTATAAAGAAAAAGTTTCCATGAGGAGAGACACAAGCATGTTTCCAGGCAGAAAGGAAATAGGCTCTAAAAAAGGAGAGATATGGTTGCAAAAGATAGAGAAAACTAATGGATGGCATTATTAGTAGGGCATATGCAAAAGAAAAGAGAGGAGGTGAGGGCACACATTTAAAAGTAGCAAGGATGAGAGGTGAACATGAAATAAGGACTTACTGTTGGAGGAAAACATAGACTTGTGGAGATTTTATAGATTCCTCATGTGAATGGGAGATGAGTAGACTGGGAATAAATTGAATTCAGGTATAGTTAATGGAATTCCTAGGGTGGTAAAGGGATCAAGGCAGGAGGAATCAAGTATGATGCTAGAGTTACAGGTTTTACCTGCCTACAGGTTGGCATATCATTTAGTGAATTAGGGAAGAGGGCGGTAATAGAGTTTATGAGCTCTATGTTAGACATTTTGCATTTCAAAAGCCTATAAGACATCCAAGAGGAAATTTTGATAGGCCTCTGGATATACAGCTCAAGAATTCAGAAGATAAGTTGGGATGGTGATAATATTTAGGAGTTATTGGCTTGATGATAGTTAATCAAGCTATGAGAGTGAGTATGAAAATGTGGATTAAGAAGAGAAGAGAGAAGGGCCTGGGAAATGTCAATATTTAAAAATGAGGAAGAGAAACACACCACAGAGAATAAGAAGGAATATACTGAAAGATCAGAGGAAAATCAGGCATGGGTGGTGCCACAGAAGCAATGGAAATTAAGAGTGTCCAGAAGGGGAACAGTCAGTAGGGCAGAATCCCACTTGGAGGTCAAGTAGTGTGAGGATGGTATGTTTCCATTAGATGTGGTGACACAGAGGCCAATGGCAATCTTGATAATGGCTCTTTTGATGGTGTGTGATGAGGGCAGGAGTCAATTTAGAGGATGTGAGGAGTCAGTGGAAAATAAGAAAATAAAGGCAACCAGTTCAGCCATCTCTGAAAGAGAGAAAATGATAGCCGGATAGGGTCTCAGGAATGACTTCAGCATGTTTAAATGCTGATGGGAAGGTTTAAGTGGAGAAGAAAAGGAAGGAGATACAGGAGAGGGAAGAGGTGGGTTAGTGTGCAGAATTGCTGATGTGGCAGAAAGGGCTGGTGTTAAGAACAGAGGTGAGGAACTGACCTTCAAGTAACGAAGGAACTCGTATTCCATTGACTAGGAAGGAAGAAGTCAAGGATGGGAGTAGATTTTATGCAGAAAGTTTTGGAGAACGTGCTGCCTAGGGAAGAGTAGTATTAATAGAATTGCTAAGCAGTATGAGGGTCCAGGATTGATGTCTATTTGAGGTTGGTGACCATGAATTTTTAGTGTTACCAGTTTTCTGGATGGTGTCATTTTCTGCAGTAGCCCTCAGCTGTCCCAGCACAGGCATGAAGAAAGGGGACAGTTTAACTCAGCCAGGGTCGAAGTATTGCCAGACAAGTGTGATCAACAACAAAGGGACAAGAGAGTGTAGAGACTGGACCATGGAATCTTGGAATTTAAGCTGAATGAGGAGGGAACCAGAGGTGGGAATGAAAATGTGTAAGGGCTATAAATAGTAAGGAGAATAGTTGAATGAGCAAGCAAGCAAGTTGGAAGATGAGTGGATGGTTGCACAGGGGTGTTTCTCAGAGGCTTCAGAGCAGAGCAGTTGGGTACAAACAGGCCCCAGGTATATGACCATGAGAGAGTGTGGCTGGAGTACAGTGGGAGATTATTGGTACAGAGGAAGCAAAATAACTGGGAGGCCATAACCTAAGATGCAATATTCATTTATGCATTGGTTTCCTGGGGCTACTGTAATAAATTGTCACAAACTTGTGGCTCAAAACAACAGAAATTTATTCTCTTACAGTTCTAGAGGCCAGAAGTTGCAAATCAAGGTGTTGTCAGGGCCATGCTCCCTCTAAAGTCTCTAGGGCAGGATCCTTCCTTGCCTGTTTCAGTTTCTGGTAACCCCAGGTATTCCTTGGTTTGTGGAAGCCTAACTCCAATCTCTGCCTCCATCTTTACACAGCCTTTTACTCTGCGTGTGTTTCTGCCTGTACATAGCACTTTGCTCTTCTTATAAAGGACATCAATTATGTTGGATTAGGTCCCACCCTAATGATTTCATCTTAAATTGATTACATCTGCAAAGACCCTATTTCCAAATAAGGTCAATATTCACAGGTACCCAGGGTTAAGAATTCAACATATCTTTTGGAAGGACACAAACCCATAGCAATGTGAATGTTCAAAGCACCAGGAGCAGAAATGAAGAGGGAACAGAGATTTCCATGAAGGAAAAAAGGTCAAAGACGTGTACAGACAGCAAAGAGGAGGGGAGTGGAGGATGGTGTTGCCAGGTGTGAGAAGCTTAAAAGAGAAGGTGTTAACAATGTGTGAAAGAGTAACAATCTGAAAACCTGCTGGGCAGAAGGGCACAGACCCCACCTTATAAAGCAACTCAGAGAGAATAACTATCCCATAACTGGGAGGTCCCCAGGGGAAGCAGGGTTTTTTGGGAGGAGCTAGGAGTGCGAGGTGGTGCTCAGGAGGGATCTGAGGGCAGGTAATGAAGCATGTTGGTCAGGGAGTAGGTGTTCCAGCAGGTTTGGAAAAGGCAAGAGGCTGGGTCAGGGAATTGGAAGGTGAGAGCATTAAGGAAACGAGAATACAAAAGAGGAAAAATGATACAGCAGAGGATTTAGGCAGTGGCAGTTGTCTAAAGAAAACGAGGGTCCCAGTCTTCATGGGTTTAGTCCTATAGCCTTCTGGAGGACCGTGGGCATGTAGTAGCATGCAGGAGATGGAGGCTGAGCAGTCACTCTGTAAGGCCCAAATGTTCTTTTTCTCTTAGCTGCCAGAGTTCCTGTTTGCAAGTTCAAACCTTGCTGTCCAGCATGTGAGGTGAACAGAGGTAGCTAGGAGTGTTTGGTGTGGTCCTGCACGCTTGGGTGACCCGGCCCTGTGGTGAGGTCCCAGGGGACCCAGGTGGGCACTCTGCATCGAGCAGCTACTCGACATTGGATTATTGTTCAGAGTGGGCCGGGGACTGTTATCACATGCAGGCAGGACAAAACAGCTCATTTCATATTGATCCGTATGTGACTTCAAAGGTTGAAGAGTTGGGATAAAATCCTAACTATGCTCAGATTGTGAAAAAAATGCGAAACTGTTTTCTTTCAGGAAGTTTTCCTCCCATTTCTACAACTACATCGAGCCTCATGCTCTGTTATTTGTAACAGTCAGGAAATGGAGAAGGGAAACAGATATCCAAAAAAATAGCATAGAAGTCAAGTGCAACTCATGTCGAGTTTATGAATGCATTTGTCATTTGCTACATCTATAGTCAAAAAGAAAAAAATCCACCTTTTGCCTCTGAGATCTCTCCTCATCTGTATTGTCCTCCTTCCTGCTTGAGTTATTAATACCCTCTTGATAACATATCTGCTTGAGGCAATACCAGCCCCCTCTTTTTATTTAAAGGCAATCTGTACCTTAGTGGTGGGAATCTTCGCTAAGAATTTATTCAGTGTGTAAAGTAGCACCATGGCTCTGCTGTTCATTTGTCATTTACTTGTTCACAGCAGGCAAAGGGCCCCAGGTGAATTATGAGTAGGTATTATTCATACACTGGCACCTCTGTAGCACTTAATACTTTGCTCTTTAGACCTAATAGCTGCTATTTTGGTCTCGATTAGCAGTATTTTTTTCTTCCTCCACCAACTCCTGAACTTGCTAATTAGATCACAAAGTCTTGCCCTTTTTTTCTGTGATTAGAAGAACTTATCTTTTCTAGTTGCTTTTACATGGAAGAAAAATGATGCATTGCACTTGTGTTAGAACTTGATTCTTAACAGCCAAAGCCATATTGTATGTATCATCTTTATTCTTCATAAGTATTTTAAAACCTGGGGATAAGACTTAAGTCATGGTTATGGCCCTTTGTGTGATATTTTGAAGTTATGTGCCTGGTCATAATTCACAAATCATATTATTGTTTACAGAGAACACTGGATAAGTGATTCAAGAGGTCTGGCTTTGCTCTCCCTCTAACTTGCTGTAAAATGTTACACAAGATTACCTCTCAGGACTGAGTTTGGCTACCTGTCACAGGAGGAGCATTTTGTAAAGGAAATGTTTAAAATTATTTTAGAAGTTAAGATTTTCTGACATTTAAGTTGACAGTTTTATTTCTTTTCGATAGTATGCCCATTCATTCTTTAAAGTTTCACTCTTTTTAAATAATGACCTGAACAAACTATGTGAGCTGAAACATTTTTGAATCATTTTCAAACAATAACTTGTTTATTCTTAACTTCCTGACATGTAGCAAATAGATGATTTTAAATAATTCAAAACACTATGAGGAATTAATTTGTTTTTCTCCATCTAAATTATTTCACAGAATGATCGCAAAGTGTTTCTAATTCAGTCATTCCAGGAGTTTGCTGCTTTTTCCATAAGAATATTGTCAAATTATTTTTCTTCCATTTCACTTAAACTCAACTGAGCTTTATCCAAAGCCTTTAGAGGGTGAGAACAATTGGTACAAGAAAGCCCTTTGTAAGCCTCTCTCAAACAGTTGTGTTTTAGCTACCGAGTGGTTGACAAAATTAAGAAACTCTTGACCTAATGATCCATTTCTTCTTACAGCACTTTTATCAGAGATTTTTGCCTTAAGCCCTACATTGGCACTTCACTATACATTCCAAGATATTTCTAATTCAAAATAGAACAGAATATCATCTCTTTGGGGTGATTTAGGTGCACTACTGCCTCTCAGCACAGAGGGTGGAATAATTGATCTCTACCCCACCTCTTCAATCCCGACAGCAGTCACTTCAGACTTGAAAGTTAAATTATTCCCCTAATAAGCTGTGGCATCCAGGTTCAAGCAATTTCATTTTTTTTACCTAAAGATGAAGAGAGGTTTTTAGAATTTAATACAAGCTGCGAGAATGAGTGAATATTAAGAAGGGCTTAATACTATCCTTCAGCAAAACCTCTAGTAAACAGCTAAAGATTATTACCTTTTTATGAAAAACATAGTCAAGAAAAAGTAGCCATCAAAAAGCGAGGACTTTTTGATGTTCATGAGAAAATTTCCACAACTTCCTCTGGTCACTTTCTAAGTTGGAAAAGGACCACTGTGACCAAATGTGGTGGTGTGCACCTGTAGTCCCAGCTTCTGGGGAAGATGAGGTGGAGCACTGCTTGCGTCCATGAATTCCAGTCTGTAGTGCTCTATAATCGTGCCTGTGAATAGCCACTGCACTCAGCCTGGGCAACATAGCAAGACCTCATCTCTTTAAACACCCACGTGTGTGTGTGCGTGTGTGTGTTTAAAAAAATGAGTACTGTGGTTGTACTCACTACTCAATGTCCTAGATAAATTGTGTCAAGAATGCTTTCTCCATAAGGATGATAATCCTGGCTGGTATCTGTGGGGCTTGGCACAGAGCTCACTCAGAAGGGTGGTAGTTCTCAAACTTGAATGAGCGTATCCATCTATTCCTTTTCTTTCTTTCCTTTTTCTTTTAAATTTTTAACCTAATCCTCAATGTGATGGTAAATCAATTCCCATTCTTCTCTTGGATGGAGGCCGAAACTTGCTTTTATTTTTTTTAATAAAAGACTCTCACATGATGCTTATGCAGATGGTTCACAGCCCACATTTTGAGAAATGGTGGCAGAGCTAAATCTGCAGTCATTGGCCTCACACACCTGTTTCCTCATTTGACTAGTATCTTCAGTGACAGTGTAGCTAGCCAGGTTAGGTGTGCTGGCGTCATCCCAAAGTAAGGCACAGCTATGACCTTGAGTTCATTAGCATCAAACACAAACTTACCCACATCCTGCCATAGAAAGTTTCCAGTTGCTATAGTAAAGAATAGACTCACTTCCTTCACAAAATATACAAGTTTACTAGGAAGCCAAACATGGCTTTCATCTGTGTCTTGTTCACTGGGAACATAAGGATGAATTCTGCAGGAGAGCAACTGGCTAATTTGGAGCATTTATCTTCATAGGGTCTGACAGACTTTGCTTAGGTTGCCATGAACAAGGACTTTCCTTTCTGAGGTGTGGCGTTTCTCCATCAGTTTCTATCAGTGTGTTCATTCCCTCCGGTGCTGCCAAGTTAACTCAACCATTATATATTGGACAAAACTCCTGGTTATCCAGGAGGGGGAGAGAAAGGCCATTATCCATCACGCAACACCCCTTCCCTATCCTCATTGTTGACGGGAACCTCAGCGACTTAGAGCGGAGGAAGGGAACTCAAGGTGAAAGCTCACTCCTGGGAACTTGGATGGTTGGGCAGAGGCAGCATTTGACATGCTATTTCCTTGCCAATCCTGCAAGACACTGAGTGATGGATTAGGCTCAAGTAGGAAGAAACTGAGTCTCCTAATGGTTTCCTTGTGTTTATTAGAGCTAGCTCATGCCCCAGGTAAAAGGTATCAGTGACTTCAACTGGAGAAGATGTGGGCAGAACAAGACTCGACATATCTCCACAGTTCAATGAGCATTTTGATTTTCTCCATCCTCTCCACTTACAACTCTTCCTGGTAAGGATGACAGGACTGAAGAAGACACACAGCTCAAGGAGATGATAGTTCTCTCTACTGCCATTGTACTCAAGCAGTTCTGATTACTAAGTGATCATTTTTAACTCCTGTAGCCACTGACCAGCAGTGCTAAATCCCTGCTCAATGTATATAGTTTTAAACGTCTGTGATGAGTGTTACTTGCCCCATTGCAGTAGGGATGTATAGTACTAATCCTTGCAGATGTAAACATCTGGTGGTGGTAGTTTAGCTCAGACCCTATAAGGCAGCTTGAGGGATGGGGTCTAGTTCTCAATGGAGAGATAAGAGGACTTTTTTCATTTTGGAGAAAAATATTTGTAACTTATTTATTTCCACAAAACCTTTCTAAAACTGCAAATTTTATGATATCTGTTCATGTATTCCTGCCAAATTTTTTTAAATCCAGAACTAGTCTCTAGTGATTTGCTTATGTCTCTCAAAGCAAAAAATGCCATGTAGAGAGTGAAAAATAAAAACTGCATGTCCACACTGGAATTTGGAATCAGTTTGAGAGTGGGAAGAAGGCATTGGAAAAAAATTCAAAACATTTGGAAGCCAAGCTGTTGTCCTTGCCCTTCATTCCCCTGAACTTTGTGTCCACTTCTGATACCGAGTCCATCAGCCTCAAAGACCTGCAGTCAAGCAGAACCTGGCACACTTGGGGTGCTCCCAAAGGGATGAATGATGCTGATGACAATTGCAGCTAAGGGGACAGCCCTGCCTCTGGGCACTCAGTGTCTCTGTTCTGTCCATCAGTCTTCAGTTCCAGCTTGGCATTTCTTCAGCTCTCGTGGGTGCCTCACAATTTTCTCAATCTTCCCCTTCCTGTTATGCAATGAAAAGGCCAAGAGACACAAATTCTCTCACCCTGCAGCTGCCAGATACCACTGCCTTGTTAATAGAGAACAGCCTCACCATGGTTTCTCAATTCTGTAACAACAACCACGTCATCACTCCAAAGGGAGGAGGGGTAAGTGGAATAGCAGAGGAATATGTGGGATATGCAATGCTGGTCTGTGTTCCTTCCACCAAAACTAAAGTAAACCAAGCTCAAGGGGAAAACATAAACGTTAGCCTGAGACTAGACTTCCCCTCTCCCCTCAGCATTCACCCCATCTCTCCATGTCTCTGCCAGTCTTACCTTATCCTAACTCCACCATCCTGTACCCGGCCTTCCTCCCCCAGCTGATGCTCACAGCCCTACTTCTTCATGGGACACTGTGACTGTTTTATCTCCTGTTGGACATCCTGACTTTCCTCTGTCCTGATCTACTATTTTTCGGATAGGCAAGCTCTTCAGAATAACATCTTCACCGTTTCTCATCATAGTGCCCAACAAAATCTAGAATTCTAGGGATTTTAGGCACATATGAAGTGTCCACAGAGCTTGTTGTAGTACCTGTGCTACTCATTAAGTCATGGTTTTATTTATGGCCGTATATTTTTATGACCATATAAAGAGTCGGTGCTTCATGTATCTCTGTCCATCAGCAGTAGGTGTTAGTTGCTGCTCATCAACACAGCTTGTTTTTCCACGTGCAAGCGTTCCAAGTTTCCACCTATCTGTACCTTAGTCATTTAACATGCTGCCATGCGCTGCCAGGCAGGGAGGGAAATTTGGCTCAATCGAGAACTAAATCAGCCATCCAACTTGTCACTTATGCTTTTTCCCAGCAGGCAGTTTTGCAAGCCAGCTGTCCAGCGTTTTGTCTCTGATTCTTTGGCTGCCCCCTCTTTCTTACTTCAAAGAACACAAGCTTTGCAGCACTAATTTTCTCCAGGTTCTCGGTAACGTTTTTCCTAACTCACTACCAGAAACGACTGATGCTTGGCAGAATGTAGGTATCCAGCCCCCCATTGCTTTTGGTTGGGCCATATCAAACAAAATCATGAAAACAACAATCATGTATCTCTCCAATGACTGGGTTATTCATTTGAAAGGACTTTTTATGTTTTGATGAACTGAACTCTTTAAAGATGGATATAGAGTGAGAATCACTCACTGTCAGGGGCCTGAATTTGTGTGTTTGTTCTAATTGTTCTGCAGTGTCTCTCATACAGGGGTCAAAGACCTCTTGCTTGATAATCACCTGGGATATTCTTTTAAAGTACCCACCTGGAGAAGGGTTCGAGGAATCTGAAATATTAGCAGTCTTACCCAGGAGGTTCTTGGGCTCACCATGTCTCTGCATTAATGCTTCTGGAACAAGCTTATATTTGTTTTAGCTCTTGTAAGAAATCTCTGAGCATCATCAAAAGAAAAAAAAATTGGTGTTGCAAGCATTGGTGTCATTTGAATTAATAAACATTCTCCCTAAAAGAGGCCAGACTTTAATGGATCTGTCAGTCAGTGTCAATTAAACAGCTATATGTATGGCCATTTGAGGGATGGGCAAAGAAACAGTGATTGTGGGTGTTTTTTAGCTCTTTATCACTTCAGGTTGGCATTTCTCAGCAAGACTTTTTGTCAGAGGATACTTGTCCTGCAATTTGGATTTCCTGCTTCTAGGTGGCAGTGGTACCTCCCTTACATAAGAAACTCATCAGCAAGCACTTAAGTAAATATTTAAGCTCCCTAGAGCAAGCTTTTTATTTTATTTTTAAAAGAACCAACACCTTTCTGTAATTTGATAACCTTCTCCCTTTTCCTTGCACATGATCAATTTATTCCAACCATTTTCTTCTGAATATTCCTCTTGTGTTGGAGGCCAGCCACGGCATCTAGAAACAGCTATCGCGGTACTCATGGCTGGGAGTGCTGCTGCTTTGTAAGCCTCCTGGTGCTGCCGTAGTGTCTTTCTGCTGCCGTCAGTTGTCTCAGGGGAGCTCGCTTATTCCTAGAATAAAGAAGCACTTAGAGACTGTCTTTATGCTGAAAGCATCGCATTTCTGTGGTTTATTCCTCAGACATCAGAAGGGGTCTTCTTGACTTCATTCTTTTAAAAGATACTGACATCTTCCGCTTCTCCTCCCCCAAAATAATTATATCCAGCTATAAGTTGAAATGTTGTAAACCTTACTATTTACATATAATGGCTTTTGTTAGCAGTGTCCAAACAAAATTAGAGCTCAACTATTGTGAATAGTTTATATGTATTTTCAGAAAGACTCTCTTTTACCATAACAAACTTTTTTTTTTAATTTAAGCAAGGTTTCATACATTTTAACCTTATTCCATGATAACAACTTTTTAACACAGTCTTTTCCTTCAAAATGTATAAAATCTGGACATGCACATGTTTAAAATCTACACATGTATGTTTATGGTTGAAGCTTGTCCCACTGTGCCCAAAGTTGAATCGCCTTCTGGAAGAGAAAGCTTGCATTGTGAATTGGCCTCAGATTTTAGAACTACATGAAATGGAAATGATCTCACTTGCCATGAATATAGATTTTACGAGCTCTTGAGCCCTGACAGTCCCAGTAACTTCAGTTCATGGTCTTTATATTCCCAGCGGCCACCAAAATAGAAAACGCTTTTTGAGATAGTCAAGAACCTAGTATGAAGTCTTTAACTTCACTTAAGGTATAGGAGTTGGGAGGTAGGTAGCCTGGTGGGATTAGCATTCTGCAACCTTAGGATAGGGATGGAAACCCTCTCTTCTGGGATATTGATGTGGTATGAGTCAGAAAATGTTCAGTCTGAAATTTAGGGTTTTATATGTTCTTCCCAGTAGTGTGATTATGTGGAAGTGTTTCAGCCTTTCTGAGTCTTTTTTTCTCATCTGAAAAATGGCTACAATCTCATCCCTAAAATGGCTGAGGTAAGAGTTAATTAAGACAATATTTATAAAGCATTTAGTGCAGCGTCTGGCACAATTATATAGATAGGTATGTAGATGCATCTTGTATGTATGGATTCTATTTTTTCTCTACTTGCTCACATAAGTTTTACCTATTTCCTGTGTATCTCAGTTGACCTACCTCTAATATGGTTGTAAAACCACCAACTATTTTTGTAGAAATCCAGAGCTTCAGATTTAACCATTCACTGTATAACTTTCTTCATTATGAACTATCAACAACTTTCCAGAGGTGACAAAGGTATGTTTCAAAGGCACTTAACTGCAAAAATAAATACTTAAATAAAATGTGGTTGAGACGGAGTGTGGGTGTTAATTTGATTAATGACTGGCTCTGCCTTTGAAGTATAAACACAATACAAATAATTATGTATTATCAATAATTGATTGGAAGTCTGTAAATGAGCTCATGCTGTAGGTGGATGAGATAATGTCTGTAAATTATTCAAAGCTCCTGAAATACAAACTACACAGCCCATCTCTACCTATCCTGCTCCTATTCCATGAAAAGTTGGTCTCATCCCATCCCACTGTACTCAGAGGGGACTGGATGACCCGGCACTTTTTCTAGAGAAGGGAATGACTTTCTGCCCAGGAGAGCTCGTGACGTCTTCTCATCCATGTATTTGAGTAGGACTATACTGAGCCATCACAGGGTGATAGTAATCAGTCCTGTTTGAAGCAGTGTGGTGAAATGGCATAAAAACAATGCATGTAGAAGCCAGACCACTGGGGACTGAGTTCAGCTTTGCCTGCTACCAACAGACATGGTGCTCCTGGAAAAATAGATGCCCTTTGTCCAGACAATTTGAAATCTATAGCTGTGACAATGAACACCAGCCATATTTATTTGTGGACTAGGCAGTCTCAAGCAGCATGGATAGAGCATAAAGGGGACAATTGAGATACTGTCCTTATTAATAAAATTCAGAAGTTATTAAATACAAGGATCAAACCTAAATAGGATGAGGGCTGGCCAATCAGGTAACCCCAGCTTTGCCCCCCTGTTGCTATCTCATGATTCTCCTGTTTGATGACCACTCCGTTGGCCTCAGAGAGGCAGGCACCTTGCTTCCTTTAATGTTTTGGCTCACTTGTAGACCAAAAATTCTTTCTTCAATTTATTGAAATCCAACCAAGCACACTAGAACTTAAAAAGAATTGTTAAACACTGAGGAATAACCCAAGAAAAAATGAAGATGGGAGGTCCAAGATATTCTAACATTCTGGCTTAAATGTTCTGATTCTTACACAACTAACATGCTCACTGCTGCTGTCCCTGTTTGCATGGAACCCCAGAGGAGAGCATGACCTGCCCAAGTGCCTTGCTTCCTACCTTCAGACCTATCTCCAGTTGGATGCTTCTGTAACATCTATTGCCCAAGAACGCCCCAATGGCTATCTTGACTCTCCATAACTGGATCCAAGAATGTGACAAGTCACTTCTTTTCAGCCCAGTTGTGCTTCCTTAATTCTGGCCTCTGTTCTCACAGTTCCTCTTTTGTCCCAGGTGCTTGATCTTAGGAATTACTTCACCTTGCAGGCATACCCACATGGCAGTCGGACTGAGTCCAGGTAGACCTGTCAGCATATAAGAGTACAATACCACATTGATACCATTCATCTAACTGCTCAGTTCTGGGAATGGGGTGGGAGATATAGACAGAAAGATCAGTAAGAAGTTATCCACTACTTTCTCCTTCCTTGTCTCACTCCCCTTCCCCATTCATGAGACCATCATGTCCTTGACCTTTTTCTTTGAGGAGTTGGGTGAGAAAACAAAAGGAAGTAAGGACAGAGCTTCTGTAAAGCCCATGACTTAAAATGCTGCTTCAATTAATGGAATTTTAAACAGAAAGGAAGAACACACACATACAACATAGATACTGGAAAGAATAACTCTTCGATCTTGATTATTCATTAAACAAAAATTTGAGTTCTTAACTATGTGCAGAAACTCCTTCTTGCCCAAATAAGAATAAATCCTCTTCATCCTTTCAATCCAAACTTTTCTAATGAACAACATCCCTGGGAGGATTCTTGCAGGACTTTATATACCAAACTTCTCTATGTATGTATGTATGGTACAAGTGGTTTTTTGTTGCATGGATAAATTGGATAATGCTGAAGTCAGGGCTTTCCGTGTATCTGACACCAGAATAGTGTATCTTGTACCCAATAGGAAAATGTTTATTCCTCACTCCTCTTCCACCCTCCCCCTTCTTAGTTTCCAATGCCCATTATGCCACTTTATGACCATGTATACCCACCATTTAGCTCCCACTTATAAGTGAGAACATGTGGGATTTGTTTTTCCATTACTGAGAATACTTCACTTAGCATGATGGTCTCCATTTCCATCTAAGTTGCTGGAAATGACATTATTTCATTCTTTTTTATGACTGAGTATTACTCCATGGTGGGTGTGTGTGTGTGTGTGTGTATATATATATTATGTGTATACACTGCTATCTTCTCAATAGTTGCTGGGCACTTAGGTTGATTCCATATCTTTGCAATTGTGAATTGTGCTGCAATAAACATTTGGGTACAGGTATCTTTTTGATATAATGACTTCTTTTCCTTTGGGTAGATATCCAGTGGTGTTATTGCTGGATTGAATGGTAGGTCTACTTTTAGTTCTTTGAGAATTCTCCAGCCTGTTTTCTCTAGAGATTATACTAGTTTGCATTCCCACCGACAGTGTATAAGCATTCCCTTTTCATTGCATCCAAGCCAACATCTGTTGATTTTTGACTTTTTAGTAATGGCCGTTCTGGGAGGGGTAAGGTGATATCTCACTGTGGTTTTAATTTGCATTTTCCTGATGGTTAACAATATTGATTCTAACAATCCATGAGCATGTAATGTTTTTGCATTTGTTTGTGTCATCCGTGATTTCTTTCATGAGTGTTCTGTAGTTCTCCTCATAGAGAACTTTCACGTCCTTGGTTAAGTATATTCCTAGGTCTTTTATTTTCTTTGCAGCTATTGTGAATGGTATTGAGTTCTTGATTTGACTCTCAGCTTGACTATTATAAGTATATAGAAATGTTACTGATTTGTGTACATTAATTTTGTAACCCGAGACTTTACTGAATTTATTTATCAATTCTAGGAGTCTTTTGGAGGAGTCTTTAAGATCATCCAGACATAAGATCATATCATCAGCAAACAGAGATAGTTTAACCTCCTCTTTTCCAATTTGGATGCCCTTTATTTTTTTTCTCTTGTCTGATTGCTCTGGCTAGGACTTCCAGCACTATGTTGAATAGAAGTGGTGACAGTGGGCAACCGTGTCTTGTTCCAGTTCTTAAGAGGAATGCTTTCAACTTTTCCCCATTCAGTATGATGTTGGCTGTGAGTTTGTCATACATGGCTTTTATTATTTTGACAAATCTCTTGATTTGGCATTGAACATACTCTTCTTTATTGTTTTATGAAGTCTCATGTACAGTAGATACATCTCTTCTAATAGGTTAAAAATTCCTTGAAGGATAGAAACCATGTCTTATTTTGTGTCTTTGTGCCCACAGCAGCTGGAGTAGCACTGACTGCATATTGTGAGGTTCTCTAAGTACTGAATGGCTGTGTGATGGATGTAGGAAGGGGAAGTGAGATTGCCCAGCTGACCCTGGTTGCCCAGCCTCCAGGACTTCTCCATACACATCAGTCACCCAGATTCTTCCTCTCCTCTCAGATGAGCCTACCTCTGCTGACATATGCAGGGATACCCATACATCATCACAGAAAGTTCTCCACCATCTCATCACCTTTCTATTGGCCCATATGAGAGGGTCCAGTGGGCGATTTGCCAAGTATCATTGATGTCTACGTGGTCCTTCTGCTACTCACCATGGCTCGTTCTTGCTGAGTCTATCCCTTTTGCACTCTGTCCCATCCAGTGGAAATCTGGTCATCTTTCATTCCTTCTCTATCTCCCACATCCAACTAGTCACCAGACCTTATCTCTCTTAACTTTTCCAGATTTTTAAAATCCATTCCCTTATCTCCATCCCTACTGCCAGTCCTTTAATTTAGGCCATTGTTACTTCCTACCCAGTTTATAGCAACAACCTCCTAACTTGTCTTTCTGCTTGTCTAGCCCTCTTTATCTCTTTTTTTAATTGACACATGATAATTGTACGTATTTATGGGGCACAGTGTGATATTCTAATACATGTATACAATGTGTAATGATCAGATCAGAGTAATTAGCATCTCTGTCACCTCAAACATTTACCATTTCTTTGTGTTGGGAACATTCAAAATTCTCATTGCTATTTGAAAATACACAATGCATTATTGTTAATTATAGTCACCCTACAGTGCTATAGAACAGTAAAACTTATTTCTTCTAAATGGCTATAATTTTGTGTCTGTTAACCAACCTCTCCCTATAACCCCCACTACCCCACCCCTCCCGGCCTCTGGTAATGACTATTCTACTCTCTACTTCTGTGAAATCAACTTCTTTAGGTTTCACATATAGGGGAGAACATGCAGTATTTATCTTTCCGTGCCTGGCTTATTTTATTTAACATAATGTCCTCCAGGCTCACCCATGTTGCCACAAGTGCCAATAATTCATTCTTTTTAAGGCTGAATAGTATTCCATTGTTTATATATACATATTTTCTTTATCCATTCATCTGTCGATGAGCACTTAGGTTGATTCCATGTCTTGGCTATTATGAATAATGCTGCAGTAAACATGAGAGTGTAGCTATCTCTTCAACATATTGATTCTATTTTTTCATATATATATACTGATTTCCTTTAGGTAAATACTTAGTAGTGGGATTGCTGGATCATATGTTAAGTTATATTTTTAATTTCTTGAAAAACTTCTATACTGTTTTCCATAATGGGTGTACTAATTTACATTCCCACCAACAGTGTGTGAGTTCCCTTTTCTCTGCATGCTCGCCAGCATTTGTTACTTTTTTTTTTTATTTTGATAATAGCCATCCTAACTGGGATGAGATGATATCACATTATGGTTTTGAGTTGCATTTCCCTGATGATTAGTGATGTTCAGCATTTTTCACATACTTGTTTTCCATTTGTATGTCTTCTTTTGAGAAATGTTTATTCAGATCATTTGCCTACTTTTTAATCGGATTATTTATTTTTTTTGCTGTTGAGTTGTTTGAGCTCTTTGTTCTGAATATTAATCCCTTCTTGGATGAATAGTTTGTAAATATTTTCTCCCATTCTGCAGATTGTCTCTTTGTTTATTGTTTCCTTTGCTGTGCGGGATATTTTTAGTTTGATATAATCACATTTGTCTATTTTTACTTTTGTTGTCTGTGCTTTTTAGGTCTTATCCATAAAATCTTTGTCCAGACCAAAGTCCTAAAGTGTTTCTTGAATGTTTTCTTCTAGTTGTTTTATAATTTTGGATCTTACATTTAAGTCTTTAATCCATTTTGAGTTGATTTTCGCATATGGTGAGAGATAGGGGTCTAGTTTCATTCTTCTGCATATGGATATTCAGTTTTCCTGGAACATTTATTGAAGAGACTGTCCTTTCCCCAATGTATATTCTTGGCACTTTTATCAAAATCAATTTAGTCTTCCTTATACTGGACCTGCAATGATCTTTCAAAATGCTAATTTGATTATATCACTTCCTACATAGCTATTTTTAATCATACCCTATTGCTCTGAAAATAAAGTCCAGACTGTTCCTTGACAAGAGGACTCAAGACCCTTCTCAGTCTAATCCCTGCTTCTTCTTCAGCCTCATTTCTCACCTCCTCATCCTTGCTCCCCTCCCCTCTCTTTCTCACAATCTCTCTCCCTCCCTCCATTCTGCTCCCTCTCTTTCTCCCTCTCCCTCCCTCTCTTTCTCCCTCTCCCTCTTCCCTTTTCCCTCTGTCTCCCTCTCCCTTTCTCCCTTCCTCTCTGTCTCCCTCCCTCTCCCAGTCCCCCTCCTCCCTCACTCTCTACTTCTTTCCATCTCCTCTCCACTTTACCCCACTCCAGCCATCTTCAACTCTATGTGCTTACTCACATGCTTTCTTACTCCCCTCTAGGCCTTTTGTCGTGCACTTTGGAAGTCATTCATTTACTTCCCCAGTATTCCACTAGATCACACAATCCTGGAGGACAGGGATTTTGACTTATACTTACACAAAATAGGAATTTCAAAAATATTAGCTACATAAGTGAACATTTGAGTTATTGGTGTTTTGATTTCACTGATCTTTGTTGGATATTTTCTGACATTTATTATTTACTATATAAAGACTTTATTTTAACCCCTTTAAACAAAAAAATTCAGTTTATTCTGAAAAGTAGGAACTATTAAATCTCTATTGTACAGATAAGGAAACTGAGGCACAGAGTTACCTGCCTAACATCATTCAGCTAGTGAGTAATTGAACAGAGAGCTGACCTCAGGCAGTCCTACACCAGGGTGTAGGATATCTTTACTGATATACCCTATATTGCCTTCAGAGCTATTGATGCACTCACAAGATGTGTCACTGAGGCATGGTTATGTGCAAACTGGATGGATTAACAGCAGTGAAAGGGGCCCATGACACTGGGAGAAGAAAGACTTCTTGAGTAATAAACAGTAGTCTTGAGGAAGGAACTCAGCCAGGCAGGCGAGTGCTGAATGCAATTTGTGTATAGTTGTAGCCACTGTTAGCAATATACTCCTGCACAGTCTTAGGAGACACAGAGTCTGTGCCTGTTGCAGGGTACCAGATAGAGAAATGTTAAATGACTACAATAAAAGGGTAGCAGATTCCTACTATCCTGGATTCAGTAAGCCCCCCCACCAAAAAAAAAATATGCCATTACATAGATTTATGAAGCACAGAGGACAGACAGGCTTTCCCTCCAGCTGTTTTCCACATGATGAGGTTAAATGAATACTAGTTCCTGGCTTACCCAGAACCTGGCATCTCAAGGTTTTCTGTAGGACACTTGGAAATGTAGTGCTTCTCTAGGCTCAGGACACGGCTGGGGAGAGTGATGAGAAGCTATTTCAGAACAGATGTCAACAGAGCCCTTCTCTCCGTGCTGAGAATCATCAAACACTCGCCCCACGCCTGCCAGGCAGAGTGACTGAGGCACAGGCTCCAGAGCACAGAGACAATGAGCTGGCCTCTCGAGGGACTTTCACGGCTGCAAACAAATTAGCTTTAATGGACCAGTGGCCTTTGCTCATTCTTCAGGAGTGTGGAGGTGTAAGCTCAGGCCAGCTCGAAGTTTAATTAAGGATGGCAGCTGGCATAGCAGGTCAGATGGCTCTGTGCTCTGAGCTCCATTCATATCACAAGTTGCTAGTTGCATTTTGTTTTTCTCCAGATATTCCTGTTGCCCTGTTCCCTTCCTTACTACTGCCCACACATTGCTCTGTGTGCTGTTGGAGTGGCGTGATCTTATTCCCAAGTGCAGAGAGTGCAGGCAGGGACTACACTTTAGAGGGAGAGAAACTAAAAAGTAAGGAAATTATGTAAACCACTGGCAGGTACGGTGCTCAAATTTGAGGTGCTTCTTCCCCATGCACACCATCTCCCTGTTTAAATTTACCCATTCCCACTGGTAATAAAGTCATGACCACCTGGAGACTTTCAATATCTGGAGGGAAGGGACAGATCTAATAACAGCATGCCTAGTGTCTGTGTTATCTCTTGGTGGTCCTCCATCAGCATGGATGATGGCAGAGATTAGGAAAGCTCCTGTCTCCTTTCCAAGAAAACCACACACAAGAAGGAAAGAAAGCTGGCTAAGAATCCCACGATCTCATCTAAGGGTAGGATGTCTAGCACTTGGAGCTACGAAGGGTTCTGTCTTAATAAGAATGGAAGAAATAGGTTAATTGTAAAAGTAGGCATGAATGTTTGGCAAATAAGTTCATCAGAAAACAGCCTTTGATGTACCAACTGAAACTGCAGATATTCCTGAAGGGAAAATCTCCAAATCACATGCTCTAGTGAAGTAGAGAAGAAGGAAACAACTGAACCCTGGCTTTTATGCTTCCTATTCTGGGGACATGAAATCCAGGTAGGCTAAGAGTGACAGAGAAATCTCTGTAAAATCTCCTGAGGCGGCATCATATTCTGGGAGACTAAGGTTGGATAATGCATGTTTATGGCACAAGGTCTTTAGGGAAATGCTTTATCATATAATTGAATGCTACTTGTAATGATGCTAAATGTGCTTTAAAAACACTTCCTGGACATGAAGTTCTGCCCTTCATCACCAGCTGCCTGCTTGTTCAAGTCCCATACAAATGAGTTAATTACCTGCTTTGGAAACAGACTTTGAAAACAACAGTGAAAAAAGTTATAAAATAAAGACTATAATCCTCCTTGTGTTACAGTCTCTTCTTGGTTAATGATTTTAATAAAAAGAACTGGGAAAATTTCTGTAATGCCAGAATTCTAAGAAGATGAGATTTTTAGGGTTCCTGACCATAGGGACCTTGACTAGGAAAGTATTTAAGTAGAAAAGTACATAGTAGACAAGTACTTGTAAGTGTAAGTCACCCGTAGGCAATAGCCTTTGGGACAAGATTGCCCTTTTCTGGTTTAGGGGGTCTTAGAATGTTAATAAAGGAAAACTGTGGGCAGATCCAGCAGGTCCATCATCTTATTTTTGAGAACATTGAGGTTGGGAGGGGATGACGAATAAACAAACACTTGGAAATGAAAAGGAACTTAAAGACGACCAATTCTATTATCTTTATTTTAAAAATGGAAATGCTGACATCAGAGAGGTTATCTGAGCCTTAGTAGCAGGCTTGCTTTGGCTTTTAAATTGGAGCTCCACGGAAACAGCTTTACCTGTCTTGAAGTGTTAGGCATGGCTATTGGTGACTTCTGGCCCTCATTCCTGTTACTCTCATGGTATTGACGTCCTGCCAATATCACATAGTAAACGAAGGATTGGTATGCAAGGTGATCACAAACTCTATTCCCAAGGAAAATGGTGGGTCATGAAACTGGACTGTAAGCTCCTGAAGAGCAACAGTGTTTTGCAGGTTGTTTTATGTTTCTTTGCATCATTTTCAATATTAAGCACTGCATTTTACATAAATGTAATACTTGAATATTTGCTGGTCTAAGGTGTTCTAGCTGTGAAAAAATCTTTAATATTTTATTAACGACGGGAACAGTGTGGGGTTAAGCGCATAGACTTTGGAGACAGACTGCCTGGATTTGAATCTGACTCAGCCAAATGTCCAGGTGACCTAACTTCTCTATGCCTTGGTTTCCTTGATTATAAACTGGAATATTAATAGTCTCTATCTTACAGAGTAGATGTGAGGATTAGATGAATTAATATATGCAAAGCACTTAGAACATTGCCTGGCATAGAAAAAGTACTCATTGAGTATTAGCTATTACTAGTGAGTATGCAGAGAAGGCTGTCTTTATCTGTTGTTGAGAAACCTTCCCAAACAGGCACAGATTATCATGCTGTTAACTCATTACTGTTAGCTGATTCTAATAAATTAGAATGATTGTTAGAAGAGTCATCAATTATTAAAGTTCTGGACATTTCTTTGCTCAAGTTATATTTATATAGCTCTTAACCCCTTCTGTTACCTGTTTTTATACTGTGAGATCCTGGTTTTCTTAACAAATAAATGATTCTCTGTTTTGTCACTATTGTGCAGAGCCACAGTCTAGTCTATCCACTGCCCTCTTACAGATTATTGGGTGTGCGATCCCAGTGACTTTCTTCCTTTGGTGCCCCCAGACATGAGTGTAGGTCAGCCTTCCCTGCCTGTCCCTTCTTCAGCAGGGCTATGTGGGTGTTCTCTCATATGCACCCCCAGCCCTCCCTCAAATTGGTCCCAACATCTTGGTCGCTGTTCCCTTGAGACTTGGGGCTTTTCTTCTTCTCATCCTTTAGAATCCAGCTTAAAACCCCTCTTAACTTGAATAAGCAAAAGCCACCTTTCTGCATTCCCATTCATCCATCCAACTGTCATTTTGATTCACAAGCTCTTTGCCCTTGAGATGTTATTGCGTGACTGATCCCTGACTGACATGAGTAGGTATCCTCATTCTGGTTTTATTTCCACAGTATATTCCTCCAGATCTCTGCGTGTGCAATTTTGTGTTGGAGCAGTCCCTCTCTGTCAGAGCCCTGCAGGAAATGCTTGCCAACACAGGTGAAAATGGCGGTGAAGGGGTGAGTACCTGAATTACGTCCTAGGTTGGGATTGGGACACACCACAGCCCAAAAGTACGTTCTACATTTCATCCCTCCAGTTTTGAACTGGAAAATTTTAGGACCCTTGAGATGACCCATATGGAGATAGGAAATCTTTCTCCCCGAGTGCAGGTTCTTCTTATTCAGCAATCCTCATCCTACCTCCTTTGGATTAATCAGCTTCCGCCAGAAAACAGAAGAGACCACCACTAATGCTGCCTGAGCAAGGCCGTAGAACACAGCACCTACTCCTCTCTCCTACCCCAGAATTCACCAGGGCATGTGGAGAGACTAGGAGGGCCTTGAGATCGAGGATGCATGTTGGGCAGTTTCTTTTTTCTTGGGAAAATCTCACTGGGGATTTATGACTGCCCTCGTGGAGCATAACCAGGTTACAACAGTTTGAAGAGGATTTCCTATAGAATTCAGAGTCTTTGACATGTGCTCAGAACCTGATGGTTTCGCTGATGATGAGCAAATAAACACAGGACTGTCTTGAGTTTCTATTGTCAATAAACTGGTCCTTACGTGTTTAACTAAAAGAATGCTCCAGATCTCCCATGTCAGAAGGTCTTTGGGGCAAGACTTTGGCCAGATACTTCAGAATAATTTCTGACTCTTCCTTTCCCTAATGGCTCACTTTCATTTATATCCATTTATTATCAAATACTTTAATTCTCCTGCCTGAATATCTCAAATTCGACTACTTCTCCCACCCTCCCCGCTCCCCCATACTCCATGAGCCAACTACGCTCCACCTTCTAGTTGCCACAGCTGCCTGCTAACTGCTTTGATTCCTTCCGTCCTTACCCCTCCTCCCATTTTTGCACTCAGCAGTCATCATGTTCTCTCCAAAATGCAGATCCAATTATTACACCGCCCTGTTTCTAAATCCTTTGTCTTCCCATCACCTTGAGATAAATTCCAAATTTTAAAACAGAACATAACGCCCTTAAGGATTTGGTGAGCCCTGCTCACCTTTCCCACCCCATCTCTCATCACATCCCACCAAGCACTCAGTGTCCCAGCCACACCGAATTCCTCTCCCTGCCTCAAACATGCCTCAGTTGGAGTCCCTTTTGCCTCTGATACTGCATATCAGCTGTTTCCTCCACATGGAACAGATTTCCTCCTCCTCTCTTTCTTCCCTTATATTAGTATAATGCCTACTTACCCTTCAAGGAAACAGTTTAGATATTAGATCAGTACAGAAGCTTCTACCGATCCCCCAAGTCTGTTGTTTGGGCAACAGTAAGTACTTTTTCTCTCCTAGTTCGTATCACTCTGTGCTGTAATTGCAACAGTGGCTGCAGGAACAGCTGATTTTCACTCTGCTATACTGGAGAGTACACTGCCTGTGGGCAGGAACTGTTGGCAGGTACCCAGTCACACAGTTTATGCTTACTTGACTTGAATGAACTCACACATAATACAGAAGTCTCTCATTTGTGGTAGAAGAGACAATGACCATGGAATTAGGAAATCAGTGTTTACATGTTGGTCATCTTCCAACCCCCAATGTGATCTCAGGAATGTCCTCTAATCTCTTGGGGCCACAGTATTCTCACCTATAAAATTAGAATGTTTAATTAGATCTCTAGGATCCTTAACACCACATATTTGTGCTGCTTCACTCCTTTGGGTTAGAATAATATGATACTATGCTTTAGTCAGATGCCTGGGACTAGCTTTGCTTTGTTCCCTAGAGCATTAACACAGGTGAGATTTTTGTTCATTAGCTTTCCTCTCAATCTGGGTTCACTTCCCCCTTCCGTGCACTGACCTCAGCATCCTGTTTTCCACACACTTTCAAAGATTTCCAGTTTAGTGAAACAATTTTGTAGATCACTCTTTTTCTAAGTCTCATCATATACAGAAATCTTTGATGAGGGAGACCTGGTTGGTTTTAAATATCACCACTTTCAGTGTCAAGCAAAATCCACTAGACCTAGCCTATTGATGGCTCCAGTATAGAAATTTGCAAGATAGATACCGTGTTTCTAGTTTTATTCAAAAAGTGTATTTCATAGGACTTCTTTTTCTTTATAATTTAGCTTGAGTGGTTCAGGGTGTCCTAGAGATGAGAAAGTAAATTCAAAAGTTCTGGGTTCTCCTTTGTTGCCAAGAACTTAATAGTCTTAACTTGGTTTGTCTTAAAGAGGAATAAGTAATAATTCATTTTCCAAATAGAATGTGAAGACCACCTTAATAAAATTGAACCCTTAGTTTTAGAACATATGAGTAAGACCTACCATAATTACCAGGCATGTTATACCAGAAGTTTATTCAATATAGGTATATATTTCAAGAGCCATCTATGAAACAAATACATTAAATCTTATTGGAAGAATTTACTCTTGTTGAAAACTCAAGTCCAAAATAAATGATCCATGACATTTTTATTAATATCCATTGGATAACAAAAATCACCATGTTGGGTCAGACTCAGAAATTTCACATGTCATATTGCCTTTTTGTGCTATTTTACCAAAGATAAGAGAGATCTAATAGTTATTTCCCATGTTGACATATTTATTGCTATTATCATTATTATCATTCACTAGAGATCTCAGAGATAGAGGGAAGGGACTTGAGAAGGGAAATGGAGCACAGATGATATTCTTTGCAAATCATATTATTGTATTATTCATCGGTGGCTTTACAAAACAGATACCTGGGCAGCAGCTTCAGGCACTAGAACCCTCTTGTAACTCTCTCACAATTCCATCTGGGATCTCTGCCTTTAGTATGAGAAATACTATTTTTACATAAATCTGAGTCTGATGGTTTTGCTTTTCTGAAGCGATTATTGTGCACATTGACTATTAGTGCTTAATTTGATTTTAAAAGATAATATTCAGCATGGAAGAAAAAGAAAAAGAGGAAAAATAAAAAAAGAAGTGAGTTAACATGACAGACCATAATGATTCTCTGGAGAGCCTGGGGATGTTTGAGTGGGATGATGCCTCTTTTGCATGCCATTCCATTCTGTTTGGAAATAGCTGTTTTCTGCTTTTAAATAGATATTACTTTCACTAATGATCATGACTGCCACCAAACAAGGATGCTTTGAAGAGGATAATGTCTCCTTTTAGTTATACATTGGTTCCTTGCGTGGTGTTTGTTCACTGCTGTGTAGCAACTGGACATTTTAAAAAATGACTTCAGTTGTTTGTTCATTCACATGATGAGTGTACGGAAGTCTTTTGCAAGGATTTACAATTCTACAGTAATTTCTATTACTAACAAAGAAAACAAAGGTGCCCAGCCAAATTTAACAGCAGAGAGGTTTTTTGATTACTGAAATGTTCTCAGCTACAGCCTGCAGCACTGGGGAGCCAGCTTTCTGCTGAGAAGGAGAATAAATGAGGAGGAGGACCCGGGAGCAGAGAACGTTTGGTGCCTCACAGAGTCTGCCCTAGCTAAGCTCATCCTTGGATCATTTCACCTCTGATCTAATCCTATCCTACTTTTATTCGGGGGAAAATTACCGCAAGGGATAGATGCTTGGCACCGTGGCCAATTTTGAAGTGCTGCATACAACTGCTGCATACAAACACTATTTTCATATACATATGCTGCATACAAACACTATTTTCACATTTTTGATTGACTAGACCTATAGCATATGGAATGTCCAGCAACCTTCAGCAGGACATGAGGCCAAAAGAGATGTCACCATCTCCCTCTAAGCCTTCAATCCCATCATCCTATAGAGATGACTGTAAAGTTATCATAGAACAAGCAACATTTGTAGTGAGAAAAGCTCAGTCTTCAGGGTCAGGCAGATAGATTTTCATTCAAACCAATACTGGACCAGGTGACCTCTGGGGCAAATTATTTCTCCTTTCTGTGCCTTAATTTCCACATCTTCAAAATGCAGGCTACCTCATAGGACTGGGTGAAAATTAAACGAGATCAGTGCCTCCAACTGCCGGTGAGAATGGAAATACGTATTGGTTCCTCTTGTCATCTTTGGTCCACATCTTCTTGTCACACAGATCCTTTGGGAGTTTTCAAACTGCTTCAAAAGAAGGAGAGTGCCATGCTACAAGGCCAGGAGGCATGTTAAATGTAGGGATACTATCTCCAAATGGGTTTTGACATGAATTGGCATAATGCTTATGGCAATGAAAGGCCTTGATTAACACAATTACCAACTGTACACTTTCTGATAAGATTTTCTCTAAAAGTTTACTTCATCAATGTCAGACCTTTACAACTAAAAAAAAGAGGTGAAATATAAATATAAAATGAACTCATGTTATGGTTGCGAGGTTACTGATATACTTTATCCATATCTAGAACACATAAGATCATGCTTAACTTCAGATGCTAAACTATCTGGGGTGCTAATACACAGCTTTCTCACTTGGATTGAGAAATGTGACCTGGAAAGATATTGTTTCTGCAAGAACCTTTATCACAGATGTCCTCACTGAGAAGTTCTTTGTTTTTCTGTATTACAATACTTAGGTGACAGTCCCATTATCTCTAAAAAGGAGCTTCGGGCTCCCTTGGTTTGCCCTTGTCTTACTGGTGGGGAATATTTCACACAACACAGTTGCTAGAGAAATGCACATGCGTGGTGTGGCACATTTGTCACATGGTACTGCTGCCCGAGGATGACATGCCCATGACTGCTGGGGGTCATTTCCTGGCATCACGTGACTAGTGAAACATAAACATACATTATGCTGTATTCGTGTAAAGGTCGTTATAGTACATGTTATGAGAGACCTTGCAGCCAAGTTCAGGACATTTATTCATATTATAAAATCACAGCATATTTGGTGACAGGTGGCAACATCATTAAAAAAGGATCTACTAAAGATGCATCTACCCTGACACTGCTAGGTGATAAAACAAATCAAAGTAGATGCTGATGAGGGAATTAGAAGCCCCTTGTTTAAAGCCCCTTGCACTCTGGCTACGGCCGGATTTAGAGATCTTGTGTGAACTCATCTAGAATGAAGAGGCTAATAGAACCCTGCCTCTTTCTTCCTGGGTCCCTGCATTCCCACCAACGTTTCTATATCACAGAGGAGAACGGGGATGATAGAGTACCACCATCATTCCACTGTAGCCTCTCCTTCTGAAGTTGTCTTACCTTTATAACTGTCAGAAGAAACTCAGAATGAGAATTTATTTGGATATATGTATGGGGAGGGAACAAAACTGATGGAGGAACTGTGTACATAACTCTAAATAAACATCATCCCCATTTACATTTTTTTTAAATATTAGATTTTTTAAAAGAGAAATAAATCATTTAATGAGTCAAGTCTAAGAGTAGGCATTGATTATACTTCAGAATAGTTCATGAGATCTCATCTGCAGAAAAAGTACAAAGTCACTTACGCTCACACTGTGATGTCCTAGGGCTTACAGCCAGGGCAGCCGGGACGCACCCAGACAGCCACACTAAGTGTTGACAGTTCCTTTGTGCTGGTTAGTAAAAAGCCACTGCCTCAAGCTGACAAAGAACATGCTTGGTGCCCTCACTCAGGACCCACCCCACCCCAGGGCCAGTGCCTGTCAGGCTGTTGACCGTGGCGATATTCCCCCGCCGAGTGCCTAAATGGTAAGAGCAGGGCACCACGTCATTAAATTCTTAACTCACTTGACTTGACCTTGCTTTTTCTTTGGAAAGGGAGAAAAAAAACAACATTCTACTTGGGGATGCTACCTTTTCCTTTTTTTAATCGCTGGCTGGTCACCCACACCTGCTGCAGAAATAGTATTTTTATATTCACAAAATAACAAATCTATTTGGTAAAATTGCTCTTACATGCAAATGCCTGTTGAAACCTACTCTTTAAAATCTGCCCGGTGTTAGAGTTCACCTTCCAGATTTACTAGTGGGAGGCAGCCTGTTTTGGTGACAGACTGGTTTAGTTAGATTTGGTCCTAATGTTGCCGCAGCCACCACCACCTCTGGGCTTTGGTGTCAGCATCTCCAAATGACAGCATCACTTAGACACAAACATCCTTTCTCCCGTCTGTGATGGTTGTAGTGCACCAAGTTCAAGGGGAGAAGTGTCACTGCTTCACTTCTCTGGTGTCTCACAGGCTGTAGCCCATCACAGATTAGGTCTGGGACAATGTTGGCCCGTTTATCTTGACCATTATTCTTGAGACGTTGGCTCCCACATATTTAGGTAGAATTTAGAGAACAAGTGTGTTTATTCTCTTTCTTCTTTGCTCTGGACAAAGAGCATTTTCCAAAGTACACCCAAGATGGCAACCCTAAAGCACTGTTAACTATGTAATTTTAGGGTTTTTTTGGGTTTTTTTGAGTCATGATTCTCCTGTAAATTGTCTTATGGAGGAATATGGGACATATCCTGTATATTTGACAGGATTTCTTTCCTCAAAGAGCCAGGCATTATTTTGAGAAATTAAATATCATTGCAAATGAGAGGTCTCCAAACTAAGGTTTCAATGTGTTTCTTTCTCAGACCAAATTGTCATTAAACATGTGACTTTCCTCTTTCCCTTTCCTTCCCCCTTCTTACTTTCTTTCTCATGTTATGCTATGATTTTAGGATTTTACGCTGATGTAATGGATTTTAATGTTTCCTTGCTAATATTTATGAAGATATGTACAAATAACTCATATTTCATTTTTGGACTGGTCTTTTGGTGACATGATTTTTAGTTAAAATGTGCCATCTGGAAGACCTTACTTCATGGTAAGAAAGCACCTTCTTTGGTATAAGAAAAATATGATGGATTGATTTATTGATTGATGATTTACAGTATTTCTAAGAAAAAGAAATCCCAAATTGCCTGATGTACTGACCATTTTTCTTAGGTGACTTTTCTTATATAAATGTAATTATGGAAAAGTGCTGCAGCCGGCTTAGAATACAGCACATTGGTTCCTTATAGTTTCTTGATGACATCAGCACTGTACTGGGGAAAAAAAAAGAAAAACAAACTTTGCATATATTTCCACTGTTAACTTCCAGCTAAGATAACAAAATAATTCCCAGGTAGGAAATCCACCCCCTTTATTCTCATTGGTTTTTTTCTCTTAGTAAGCATCAGTAGATTCCATAAATAAACTGAAAGCTTCCCGCAAGACCTGCACGCACTAAAATATCCATTTACTGTTTTGTTTTTGATTTTGCTAGCTCAGTGACCTCTCGGAATGGGTATGTTATTCACTCCTTTAATATACATGTACTTTGCATGGGCAACTGACTCCAGCTGTATTTGTAATGAAATGAGCCTTTCATTTGTGAGTGTTCAGGGCAGTTTCCATTCTTTGTGCCTTTGCAATTAAAAGAAAGAAAAAACCACTACCGCACCTCACACTTCAGTCTCGTGGAATTAGCTGTGGCTGCACGCTTGGAAACTCGTTGCCAGGCAGCTCATTTTACTGCTGCTCTGCAATTAGGAGAACGACTTGCCTATGGACTTACTATTATTTTTCCTTCAAGATGTTGAAAGTTATTTTTAAAGTCTCTCTTTTTTCCTCCAAATATGGTCTAGATGGCCTGTGACCATAGGTGTCCACTTGGTAAGATGACAGAAGCGTGCAGCCTTGCCTTCACGCCAGCTTCTTGACGCTTAAGATCTTTTCCAGTGCTATTATGCAACTCCAGCTCTGCTACTCCACAAGGCTGGAATTCATAATAAAAATGAAAAAAGCTAGTTTGCTATTTTCTCTTTCTCTTGCAATATCCCCGAAGTGAACCAGCAGAAAAGTCCAATGTTAATTTCATCAGTTAAGAATAAATTAAGGTTAACTAGCTTTTTACATTTCTTCATATGCTGAGTAGAAGCCTTTTCAAGTGAAGGAACTCAAAAAATGAATCTTGAAAGCTCCAGATTTTCTCAAATCCCCCCACTCTCTGAATGTAGTGCTTCAGCTTTGGTGTACTTGCCTTTTCTTTGGTGAAATTGACTTATTCTGAAGTTGGCACCTGATTTTTAAGACCAATATGCCTGTCTGATCCTGGTGGTGTTTTGCAAATGTGGTAACATTTAGCTTTGCTGATGTTACACAAACTCTGGAGTTCTTTTCATTCTTGCTGTGAACATCGGAATGCTCTGCTAGAATAGTCTTGTCATAATGATTCCTGTTATCTTAGAAAGCTTGAGCTTTCCCCATGGCTGGACTCAAGGTGTTTTGTTTTTTGTTGTTGGTGGTGGTGGTTGGTTTTCACATTTTAATTCTAAAAAATTTAAACATCTTTATTAAAGTTTCTTAGAGGGCTGAGGAGAGATTGGGGTGTCTAAGCTTTCTCTAGCACATAATATGTAGGTAAATAGTTGATTATTCAGAGGGATGTTTTGATGAGAGCTTTGCTGAATGTTTTTAGAATAGCTTTAGTTGGGGGAGGGGCAGTGATAGGTTGTAAAAAACAGATTTCAGCTGCATTTTTGGGAATATGTTTTAATCCTAAATTGTAATATATTTGAATTTAGGGAAACCTTTTGTTTTAAGACACCTGCTTACCTTTCAAAAATACAGCACATTTGGAATTTAAGAAATCCTAGGAGAACAGAAACCCTTCAGTTTATTTATTAGACTTTCCCTTTGATCATGTAATTCACTTTTAATAACTACCAGAGTTTAAATTATATATTTGTAGGGAGAATCGAATGAACTAGAGCAAACTTCAACTTATTTCCATTTCATGAAAGTTTAATAAAAGCACCAATTTTGTGTATTCTGGTAAAGAAAAATTAACTTCGTGCTAGAGAAACCCTGATCTCAACTGGCGTTTTAATCCTTGAGTAAAAACCCTGTGACAAACACCCCAACCCTATGACTACCACCGTCTGGTGTCAGAATGAAAGGAGCTGAAATGGTGAAGTGGAATCAATAGAAAGAAAGCAGGAAAGAGAACAAGAAGCTTTAGGAGACCCATAGTGTAAAAATGACTCCTGCTCTGCAGAGGGCTAGAATGGTCACCTGCAAAGTAAGAGGAAAGCTGGAGGCAGATGCTTCTGTTGTCACCTGGTGTCTCCTCCTGCAGCTAATACACGTACTTGGGCTTGTAGTGAGGTGGGAGGCGGAGAAGGTGCTGAGCCTCCTTTCTGTGTTGCAAGGTGTCCCTCTGGTGAGAGGGAGGAAAGTGCTGGTCTAGGCAGGAGCTGGACATTGTGGCCTTGGCACTGCCACTCTCTGGATGGGCCTTATTGTCTCCATCTGCAAAATGTGGGCTCTGAACTAAATTAGTGGCTCCAAAACTTCTGTCCCAGGATCAGTGTCTAACCATGATGAAGAATTCATAAGTCATCAGGAAAATTAGGTTTTTTAATGCCCTTACTATGTTATCAGTTTTGCTCCTGTTGTTGAAATTGTACTGGTTCTTGAACTTGTTAACTTGTAAGGCCTATTCTTGCATAGAGCTCGTGGATTCCACGTTCTAAGTAGTTTTGCCCAAACTCCAGACACGTGTTTTGATTTAAAAGCTGTTGCTTTAAAGTTTTTCTTGGTGAAACCCAGGTAGTCAATGCCCTCGTTGGTTGTCGTTATTCACATCTCTCTTTGCAGATAACTCTAGGTCTCATCGCTGTGATGGACGGGAAGTAGTGCCCTATCTGAGTTTTGTGCACCAGTTGTGCCTCCTTTTTTTTGTTGTTATTGAGCGAGAAGCAGGCATTGGCACCAGCATGTTAATAAGAATCACCTGCTGCCGTCTCAGTAAGGACATGAAGCTGGGGGCGAGGTGCCCCAGCCAGTTCTCAGCTGCCCATCTGCTTTGATAAGGTGGAGGGTGGAGGGCAGGAGAACGGGATGTTTCAAAAGAATGAATTGACAGCTGATCCGGCCTCAGTAAGGCCAGCACCATGAAGGTTTCCTCTCAAGAACAGCCTGTGGGAACTTGCTTTAGAAGGCCAACCCCTCTGAGTCCTGCTCTCTGGGTGTGCATGCGGCCAGAGGTGGAAATTCATGGTGGAACCATTCTTGAAAATATCTGTTTTCATGCCTTTGATGAGATATTAGACAGGTGAGTTGAATACATTGTTGTTTTTGTTTGTCTGTTTACTATGTACATATCTTTACAGCTTATTTTCTACAGTTATAACTTGGTTTTAGGAATTTTCAGAATTACTGCTAGAGTACAAAATTCTCCAGATTATTTTAAATAATTTTTATTGACATAAATAGTCTCAGGCTATATGTAATAATTTAACACAGTCATATAATTTGTAAAGATCAAATCAGTGAAAATCTCCAGATTTTATGTTTTCCATGAGTACAGATAACTGAATTGTGACTGCCGAGGCATCACTAGTCAGTCAAGCAGAGAGAGAGCTATGGTGCTGATCCCTAAAACCTCCCCCTGAGCGATGCTATGGGCCTGGGAACCGTCTAAACAGCAGGAGTCACGATTCTCTGACTCCAGACAGTTGACATGGGTCACCAGGAGAATGAGCAGCTGCTGTTTCCCAGTTCATTGTTTCTTCCAGGCAGCCACGTGGACTCTTTAGAGCAGGCGAAGCAACAGGGATATGCAGATCCTTGGTTTATCAGCTGTACAGATAAAGTCAGTGGGGAAACAGGTCTGCAGCATTCCCAGGCTCCCTCAAGACAACAGTCTCAAGTTAACCTGTTATATGGAACTCGAGTTCCTCTTCTCATCAAGTCGATCTTTTTCTGTGGCACAAATCCCTTCTAAATGCCTTACTATATCCTCCCCCGAGTGGAGCTACCTAGGCCACTGCTAACACTATTTATTGCATTTGCAATTTTTTATTAGATCTTATTAGATTGAGCTGTTCCCAGGGCAACCAGGAATGCTAAGTTCACTGTGCTGAATCGCTGGTCCGAGCAGATCCATTTCTAACTGGTTTGTTGTTTTTGGTACTTGCAGGGATTTTTAAAATTTTTCTAATTTTTTGTGCTTGCAGGAATGCAAAACATTCCTCTGTTCTGCCCATCCCTTTCTCCATTTGTCTATCCATAAGGACTCAATGACTTATACACTTGTTTCTAAATATATTAACTTCATTTTAATGCTATTAACCTTGGTGTTTTTTCTTTTTTGTGTGTAATAGATATCACTTAGCATTTCCCCACACTCGTTTTTCTAAACTTATCCCCCTGTATAAAAGGAATTTGTGTCTTTTTAATTTTACTTCTCCCCCCCCATGGTACTCTGTTACTAAAATATAATTCTAACAGAATAAAAAGCCTCTATTAGTTTGATTTCTTGTACTAAACTATGTTTAAAAAAACAAATTGCTTCCATCCCTTCTTCTGAAGAATGATGTCCCAATTGCTGCATTTTGCAAAATGTGCTACAATAATCGAGGCGTCCATATTCCACCTTCCCCCAAGGTTCATTCAATAAGGGCTACTTTAAATTATCCTCAGGGTCTAGCACAAAACACAGGTGTATCTACCCCAAAATCATCCTGTTTTTAACACATATACATGTTTATCCCTTTAAACCAAAAGACTCCCATACCTATAATATCTACTCTAAATGTGCTCACTTGATCTAGGAAAAGAGTCTTAGGCCAAATCCCCTTTTTCCTTATACATCCTAGTGGGTTCCAAACAAAGGGGGATGCTGAGTCGGATAACATGCTGTCCCTAGTGTTTCCAAACTCCCCTGAAGTGAGGTCTGGCTGGCTTGAGACCATGAATTTTGTAACCCATGAGAACTCGAACAGCATTCTGTCCCAGATGGAGCCCCTGTAATTTTTTTCAGACTGGCTTTAGAAAAAACATATTATCACCATGGTAGTTCACCAATAAGGAACACCCTGGGTCACCATGTTAACAAGATTGGTAGCAAAAGCCAAACACATTACCCAGTGTTCTCTCACCTTCTAAATAGCCTTTCTAATAGGACTGTCTTAATTTGAACTTAGAGTCCCTGCTGTAGCACTGTACTGGAAGCTCCCGTGGGCAGTACAGTGACAGTTTCATGCAATGTGCCACCCATTTCTGCTTCAGTATCATCTTAGATTCACATCTCTTTTAAAATACCCACCATGTTCCAAAATACTGTTGTCATTTTCTCTTGGATGCTGACGTCTTCCTTGCTTGGTCCAAGGGAGCTCAAATTAACCTTTTTAGCATTACCGCGGGTATCTTGGAGGGCACCCTGCTTCCTTGCAAGCAGCAAGGTGGCCCAGGCCCATCTTAATTTTTCTATCAGAAAACATGAAATTGGACAACTCTTATCCCTAGTTCCTTTTCACAGAGATAATATTAGAAACCAAACTCTGGCATTAGGAATGCATAATTCATTGACCCCACCATGACCAGGCTCAAGCCAAATTCAATGGGCCTGAGATTGGAGGAGATAGCATGATACCAGAAGAGAGGTTACTTAAATCACCTTAGTGGCAAAGTGAGATCCAATACTTACTTTTATGAGGAACATGAATTTAAAGTTCACAGTGATGATTCCAATATAGTTCTAGCCTTACTTATTTTTTCTGCCTTACTTAATTTTTTTAATATGAGAGCTTATTCAATTAGTTTTTTCTCTTTGAGGTAACAGAGTTCCTGTGGTCCTTAGCTCTATGATACTGTGCTTGTCCTTTCTCCATTCATTTGTTTGGAAAGCATTTATTGAGCACCTACTGTGCGTCTTTTCCATCCTCTGGTTTCATGGCACAGTTTTCTAGGGTGTCAAGGAAGATCTTTGATTCTCCAAGCTGCAGAAACAGCCGTAGACTCCATATTGGTTACCAGACAGTGATACAGTTGCCAGGGATTTGTATCCTCTGCCCTGGCTCAAGTCAGTCTGTCCCTCTGGCTTTCCCTCTCGCTGGGGACCATCACACACTGCTTCTCTTAGGTAACATATTTGCTTCTTGAGGTTTCTGAAGATGATTCCTAGTCAACAGTGTTCTCTCCCAGTGGAAAGAGCCTGGATCAGTGACAATGTTCTTTTTGGCACCAAGTCATCACATTACATTAATGGTAATAGCCAATCCCCCTGGGAACTGAATGACTTCTATTTTGTCTCCAGCCACTGAAGGAGGCAAATATCAACACAACTGAGATTTAGTTTTATTAATTTTGTGGATCTTTTTTTTTCAAAAAAGCACTGTGAACTGTGCTTGGTGTCTTTGAGCCGGCCACCTCTTCTCTTCCTCCTCCTCCTGTTCTCACAGGAGCTCTGCAGGCGCTACTTTTAGCATACCTTCTTCCCTCCACAAAGCCTCCACAGTGTCTTGCAGCTCGGGGGCAGTCAGGCTGTACTGTCAGCCCCAGTAGGTTATCCTCCCCATGAGTGATAAATTGCTCCCTGCACAACGGGGAGAAAATACATCAGATGGTGCTCACTCCATTCGGGTCCCAGCCTCCATTCACAGATCAGCAGAGGAGACTTTTTTATTTTAGCTTTTATTTTTCCATTTGACAGAATGGCTAGCACATGGGAGGAACACTTGGATCTAAGCCAGGTCTCTGAAAGGTGGGCTTTGGAAAGCAGCCATGTAAATAGCACTGTCCAAGTGTTGGACAACTCAAAACAACTTTGAGACATACTAACCCCGCAGATACAAAAAGAAAAGTAGAATGCTGTAAATAAGAATGCAGAATGCTGAAGTGTACCCTTAAGAGCTGCAGATCTGCAAGGCACAGGAACCAGGGTGAGAACATAAAATCAGCGTGAATAATTCAAGAGAGGGGTGACCAAGTAGTAAGAGCAGAAGTAGTGCAAGTCCCTTTCTTCCTAACCTGCTTTGTTCTTTGCTATTAACCCCACCTCTTCACAGGCCTGTAGAGTCCAGACAGGTGGGTAGGGAGGTTCAGACTGTGTGTGTGGTAGTTTAGTAAAAGGTCCAGCTGACCTTTGATGTTGTGAAAATGGGTGGATCTGGCAGTAAGCATGGTTGGCCTGGAACCCTTCCTCTGTTAAGCTTGGGTTATCTGGAGTCTTCACCACATAGGTTTTATAGTAGGGATTTGTGTCCATCACATATATGACAGCAGAGCTCAGAGGGAGCCAGAGAGAGTCAAACATTAGTCCTAAGCTATCAAGGGCAAGGGGAAGCAATCATGTTTGTTGTTTGCTTCTTTGGGGTTCTGGAGAAATATTAAAAGGAAAGTCAATAACTGGTAAAAGGATGCTTCTGAGAAAGAGAAGTACTTGCTGACTGTGAGCATCATACTGATTACTTGGATGATGGGTCCAGCATGGCTGGGGAAGTCCCAGAGGGGTGGCTGTCAAGCCTAGCTGTGCATCAGAATTACCTGGGAGCCTGGGCTCCACCAAATCAGAATCTTATGAAAATGGCCCAGTGTTTATGGGTTTTTTTCTTGTTTTGTGTTCATTTTTAAAGCTCCACTATTTAGTCTGGTCTGTAGCTGGGACTGAGGGCCACTTCTCTAGAATGAACCCATGAGAGGTTCAGAAGAATATCATTACCCTCAGAAATGCATATGGTCCATGCACAGGTATGAAGTATTAGGGGCACCTGTTCCCCTACCTATCCACAGGCCTGCACATACACAGGAGCCTTGAGGATCGGCTTCTCCACCCAAGGTCACTTCGTGTACTTCAAGGAAAATCAAGCTGTTTGTTTTGCTTGGGAATATAAACTTGGCCCGAGGCTCATTATGTGGATATAGAGAGAACAGGATGAATCAGTCTCCATCCAGCAAGATCATAGCTGGAACCAGTACAACAAGGATAGAGGGATGAAGAAAATAGAGGTTGGTTGATAATAGGACATCTGGGAGGAAAAAAAACATTAGGTTTAAGGAGTACAAGAAAGAGGGAGAAAGATCAGATAACAAAATACAATTTGACCTTCTGCTTGATAGCCCATGTGTGTAGAGATGTTTACACACAGTAGTATTCAACAGGGGCTTTATGATTAAAAAAAAAAAACAAACTCCTATTTTATTATTTGTAAATCCCCAGGATGAACACTGATTTTTTTTAAATAGAGAAATAGTAGATTAGAGACAGTGTTCAATTTTTCATGTCAAGGTAATCTAATCTTTTAAATGTTAGTCTCTTTGTAGGAAATATTCATCATATGTTATATTTGGTGAAAGGAAATGATTAGGTAGAGCTCTTGGTCTTGACTTTAAGTGGCCCCTGGTCCACTGTGTCATGAGAGGTTGGATGAATGATGAGGAGTATGAGTGGTTCGAACAAAAACCAGAGCAGTGACTGGAAAACAAATTTGGCTGACGGGGTCCTTTAATATAAAGAACGAACTTGGCAATGTTGGATTCTTGGAAATCTGTCTTTTAGCTATGGAAGAAAGGGGGGAAAATTAATCCAGAGGAAAAATAATTGCCTCATCTCTTTGCAAAGTATACTTGTCATCAATCTAAATGTCATTAATACCCTGACAACTATCTCCTGTCGAGTTGTTCTTTTAAAAGTCACCATGACGAGAGGCGTGTGTGAGGGCTGCCATTTTGGCTTTCTGGCTCCTGTGTGGCATCTGTGTTCGAAGGAAAGCACAGGTGCATCCAGGATGGCCTTGTACCAAATCTGGACGCATCCCAGCAGCCACCTTTTATACCTCAGTGGAGAAGCAGTGGTTTGTAAAATTCCAGGCCTAGTGGGAACCTCAAAGAGTAATTTAATTTCTTCCCAATCATTGTGGATTGGGACAAAGAGGTGGGAAATAGGTGCACAGATCTATATAGATTCTCATAGGTCAGTAGCTCTTAATTTTAAAGAATTGGAGAGCAGGAGAGTCCTCAGTTGTCTTCAGTCTGCACCATGCTGAGGCCCTTCCTTCCCCAGGCTTTCAGGGCCCACAGCAAAGAACTGACTCTTGGCTACCACAGCACCTCCTTGCAGTCCCCAACCCATCTGAGCCACCTCTCAGACTTGACTTACCCCATGGGCCACGTTTTTGCAAAACAAGCCAGGTAGATAGGTTTCTGGAAGAGACTACTTCATTGCTGTGCAGACTTACTGCAAATCATGCTCATGACCTAGAATTTACAGCTTCTCAAATTAGGCTCTGGCCTTTCATGCTTTTGTCCTAAAATACTTCCGTGTGACTGTGAAATTAATGACATGAGCAAAAAGGAGATTGCACAACCTTCTCATCCAGGAAAAATAATTCTGGGCACTTGTAAGAGAGAGGATTGTCTGGATTCAATAAATTACACACCATGGGAATGGTAAATTTGATATTCCATGGTGAGTAGTGGAGGATGGATTGTTTGGTTTTTGCCTATGTTTTCTTTGTTTAGTGGCAAAGTTTATATACTTAAAAAATAAAGCAGAGGTGAATAGCCTCCCTGTGCACTGCTTTTAGAGCATTCTTTCCTGTCCTGTGATATGAGGAAATGGGGAGAAGGCAGCCCTGTGGGTGTGGGAGGTAGGGCTCCTTAGAGTCAAGGTCACCCTACAGGAGCACTGTAGTAGATGGAGCAGTGACTGCCAAAGGTCCTCCTGTCACCAAACACAACCAGCTTTTTTTGGTAGGGGGACGAGGGGATGTCCTTTTGTGCCTGATAGCCTCTGACATTTGGGATTGTCTTTTCAGTAAGGCTACTGCTGACTTACCAAGACAGACTGCCATGATACCTGAATTTGGGCAAGTGGAGATATCAGATGTTACACTTTCCTTCTCTTTTCTAAATTTCATTAAAATGCTATTTCATGACTTCAGTTTTTAACAATATCCCAAGATGCCCATGAAAGACACCAAGGATGTAGTCTTCTTTCAAATGCATTTATTTTAAGGGCCTGCACGGTCCTGGTTGGGTTGCCCCAGATTCACTCAAAAGATTTCTTAGAGGGGAAACCTCTTCACGAAGCTTTCTGTAATCAGTGGCTTAGGCACCTCTGACTGTTGGTTTTAGGTTCATATTAACCATTCTGTTATAAGTAGAAAATCAAGGTGTCAAATTAAAACAATGGCACCTTATTCTTGTGTAATATTTTATAGCCGAGGTTGAGAGCCATGGGAAGTAGGCAGCATCTCTGTTTAGCCCAGGAAAAGCAGGGGTTGGCAGTTACCCACTTGAGGAGTGGAGTATCTGATCCAAAAAAGATGGTGAAAAAGCAAGTTAAGTGTCCCACATTGGCCTCTTCGGGGTTTCATACGTAATTTCAGGGAATTAGGATGGCTGCAGTGTAGTAATTCCTGGCTCTGACTCCTAATCACAAATGGCATTAATCTGTGCAGGTACCCCTCCCATCCCTGGGCTAAATTTTCTAATTTCCAATGTACTATAAAAATTGTCCCTGTTACCAGGTGTTTACAATCCAAGACCTGTTTGGGAAATGCCCCATCAATTCTTTCAGTGTCATTTGCACCGGAGAGGCACTGTCCAGCCCTGTCTGTCCCCTCCCCCTAGAAAAGTAGGTTGCTTGTTGGGGTCTTCAGAATTTGGCCAGAAGGGGGTGATCTGCTGACCAGGTGGGGAAGGTGGACCTGGAATCTCAGAGCTGGGAGAGGCAGCCTTGGGAAGCATGGAAGAGTACAGGACCAAGTCCTCAGAAGTAAGAACAGGATCCAACGTGAAGAGTCCACGAGGGGCAGTCAGAGGAGCCAGTGGGGCTGAGACCCAAGCAGGAGCGAGTCCCTGTGGCGAGAGAGATTTCCTGTGGGGCCTGGTGCTGAGCCTGAGGGAGCTATAAGGAGCGGTTCAGGTGTCTTGAATAAAGGCTGCCTCTCTGGGTTCTCCATGTAATACCGCGAGAGTCAGTGCCTAAAGCACGCATGCTAGATATGTGTCCCCGTCTGCCACTCGGGTACAGTCATTCACTGAGGATCCTGGCAAATTAATCACACCCATGAGCAACGGAAGGCATAAGGAATAGATAAAGTACTTTTATAGCACTCCGTTTCATTAAACACATATAACGTGGTGTTGTCACCCCGCACATATACACTTTTCATGAAGATGATGATGTAATAGAGTTAAAGAAAAGCTTAGAAAAGGAAAAAGTGCAATGGTTCTGCAACCAACCAAATGGGTATTTTGTTTTTATAGGTCTCCTTATCATTATTGTATATGTGTAAATAATTGAAGGCATTTTGTATTCTACTCACAAACATTTTTCTGTGTTTCCACATTGCCTCTGTCATTGTCATTGTAATGGTTACAGGATAGAACATCCTGAAGAAGCCCCATGATTTACTAGATAATTTGGGGGTGGGTGGCGACATTTAGGTTCTTTCCAAGTTTTTTATTTTGTTGCCCCCATTATAATGCTCTTATTCCAGCTGTGTGCATATGTTTTTTGATTCTCTTGAATTGTTCCCAGAAGTAGAATTACTGCAGCAAAGGTTATGGGCTTCTTTACAGCCCTTTTTGTATATTACCATATTGCTTTGCAAAAGGATTGTACTCACGCCACCTTCACAGGATCATATCAGCTAAATTGCAACTCTGACAGCATTGAGTTTTTTCCCCACTCTTGCAAATTTTGTAGACATAAAATGATATATCAAAATTGCTCTGAGTGTCATTTCTTTTATTACTAGAAGAGATAGAATATTTTCCATATGTTTTAATTTTCTTGATATGCATCATTTATTCATATCCTTTGCCTACTTCTTGAGGCCTGTTTTTTTTCCTTACATTTCAATGAGATCTTAACCCTTTTGTCATAGTGATAAAAAGTCTGTCTGTAGTCTATTGAATGTTGGTGTTTCCATTGTGCTGAAGTTCAGTAATTTTGGTACAATCATATCTTTTATTTCCTCTGAGCATATCTATTTCTTCAAAGTATGGATAAGTATTTTTATTCTGTCACATGCTAGTTGTTCTAGAATTTAATTTTAAAATGAAATATTTAACTCTATTATCCATACAGAATCTCTTTCTATGTGTCCTGTGGATCTTACTGAATGCTTTTCTGATTTGCTACTCACATATCACAGAGATATGTGCTTAATAATCCTGCCTTACTCCTATGGCTGAAAATCTGCTTTATCATGTGCTACATTTTCATATAGTCACATCTGTTTATGCACAGACTATATTGTGCTATCTTCTTCTTTTTGACCCAGTACGAGAGTAAATTAATTAATTTTGGTTTGTAACATTTACTAAAATATGGGTCCTTTTTGGGATAAAAGTTCCTTACTATTTATATTTCAAGATTAATTTTATAGCAGTTTTGTTGAATTCCAAAATATCCTATTGGAATTTTAACGAAAATTATATCAAATCTATAAGTTAAATTTAGGAGACTCCACATGTACAAATATTGGGATTCTCATTCTGTAACAAAACACACCTTTCCATTTCATCAAATCAAATTTTATTTTATGCAATAAAGTTTTCTGTTTTCGTTTTGAAGATTTCACTCATCTAATTTCTAAAAATTTAATATTTTGTAGCAATCATTAGTAGAATTTTTCATTATGTTTTCTAACTGAATATACTGAGTTACTTGTTTTTGTTTATTTCTACTGTTAGATATTGTTTTTACTCATAGGGCATTGTTATTATTTAGTTGTCACTTGTATCAAAAGAAATGCAAACCTTCCGAGCAATGTAAAGAGCCTCCAGTCTGTTCAGGAAATGTTGTTCTGTGACCTTCTAGAAAGACACCTTTCTTTCTTTGATAGCCTGAAAGAGTGGAACAGAAGTGAGGTGTGAAAAGAAGAGAAAATTAAAGCACACATATCCACATCTAGAAAATGACTTCATATCCCACAAGACCTCCTAGAAGCATGGCCTCTGAAGCTTGGTAGACTGTATTAGGTTCAGCCAGGAGCCTTCCTGGGACTTTGAAATATTTCTTAGATCCTGGGACCCCCAAAGTGGAATTTAGGGTCCCAGATCATAAAAGAAGATGGCTTAGAGATCGAACAGTCTTGAAACATTTATGTGTGGCTGGATAGAAGCACAGTCCCCTCTCTTCTAGTTGCTATATCTGGTTTATTTTACTTAGGAGGCTGTGTCCTCTGGGAACTACCAAAAGAAATGTCAGTGATGAAAATTGATCTTGAAATTATAGGCGAGATGATTGAATTAATGATCTAGTGGAACAGTTTTCCTCTGGACATGGCCTCAGAACCTTTTACCAGCTTTTCTCTGACCCACCCCCATCCCATGAGATGGAACTAAATATTCTTCTGCCAATGGTAACAGCCAAGGTCACTCGTAACAGGGATGGGAATACCATCCTGATAAAGTCTCAGTCTCAAAGTCCGGACCCCCCTTAGGAACAGATCTTCTATGTAGCATATCACATCTTTCCTGGAATGTTACTCTAGAATTAGTATCAGATAGTGAAAAGAGTAGACTCAAGTTCAAACCCACATTCACTGCTTATAAACCGATGATGGGAACGTTTCTTAAATTCTCTATGCTTCTTTTTTTCCTATCTGTGAAGTGGAAACAAAAGGACCACCTCTTCCAATTACTTATTAATTCACTCAGGAAATACTTAATGTGTACCTCCTATGTGCCAGGCACTGATAAAAATGATGTTGATAAGGCAGAGGACACAACATACTCATGGAGCTTATATTCTAGGGGGAGAGAAGGTAGATACATATCAAGAATAACAAATGCAATGAGAGATGATAAAAAATGTGATAGAGTAAGGGTGATTGTTCTTTTAGAAGGCTTTTCTAACGAGAGAGCTAAGCCCAGAACTGTGTAAAGGGTAGAAATTAACCACGAGAAATTGGAGGAGAAGCATTCCAGGCAGAGGGAAGCACATGTGCAAAGGCCCTGTGGCAGGAGCATGCTTATCTAAAAACTGGAGGAAGGCCAGGACAGCTGGAGCAGAGGGGGTGATGGGAAGCATGCTACTGGTGGGTGAAGTTACAGAGTGTGAGGGAACCAGGAATTGGGAGGTTACAACCAGCAGGCCAAATCCAGCCTGCAGCCCATTTGTGTACAATCCTCTAAGAATGGTTTTTAAATTTTGATAAGGATGTTTAAAATTTAAAAAAAAGAGGACTATGTGACAGTGATCATATATGACCCACAAAGCCTAAAATATTTGCTATTTGGCCTTTCACTGAGAAAGTTTGTGGACTCCTGATGCAGGGCCTTAGGGGCCACAGTGAGGCTTTATACTTGTGCTCTAAGTGTGATAAGAAGCCCCAGGGGGTGGGGGGAGGTTGAGCAAGAAAGTCATGTGATGTGACCTGCAGTTTTTAAAGGATGGCTGTGGCTGCCGTGGTGGCTCACACTGTGAAAGGAGAGGGCAGAGCCGGAGCAGTTAGGAGGCACTGGAAACTCGGGTGGGGAACCTGTGGCCCTCTGATTTCTAGATTGTTCTTTTTTACGCACCAAAGGAGGCAAGAAAAGCTTCATCTTTCTCTGCTTCATCCGTCTTAATTAAAGGACTTGTTCTATAAAATTTGGATTCAGTCAAAAGACTGCACTTAAGGCCCTAGAAGACCACATGTGGTGCCACCCACAGCAGGTGGCCAGATGGGCAGCAGCAGGGCGCTGCGGCGGGAGATGGGAGAATATTTTGGAGGCGGCACTGAAAGGTGCTTTGGACCGACTGAGGGTGTAAGGAGAAGAAAGGCGTGAGGGATGACTCCAGGATGTCTGGTTCGCTCACCCCTCCCACTGTTTCATGGAAATGGAAGGAGAGAAGGATCTTTTCTGCCGCTAGGGCTTCATTCACCCCTCCGTTTCTTCCAGCATTTTGCAGTCAGGGTTCCCTTCCAAAGTCCAGCTTTGATTGTGACACTCTCCTTTCAAAAACCTACTCCAATGTCCCCTGGCCGTGGAACAGAGTCCACTCACTGGGTCAGTCAGTCTTAGCCTCCGTGATCTGACCGCCCCTCCCTGGTGTGTCCTACCGTGTTTCCAACCATTCTGTTCACCCACCCAGCGCCGGCCAGCAGCTGGGCTGTGAGTCCCCATGTGCACGTGCTCTTTGTTCTTCCCTCTTCCAGGCCTTCAACCCGGTGTGTTCCTCTTTCTCACTGTGCAGTCATTTCAACAGTCCTACCAGCATGCTGTGGTCTACCTTTTCAATAAAGTTCTCCTGTGACAGCTGCTGTACCCTCCTAGTCTATGCCAACACTCTGTCTTCGCCTCTCTAATGGGCATGCCACTTCCATTTGTAGCATGATTTTTATTCACAAATCTTCCCTACCACACTACGGAAAGACACTATGGCTGTAGTTAAGTGCCCTTGTCGTCATTAAATATTGGCTCTGAATTTGGAACCTGTATGACTTTGAGCAAGTTAATCACTTTAAGCCTCAGTTTGTACAACCATAAAATGGGGCCGTTTGTACAACCGTAAAATGGGGTTGATTGCTATAGTCATTTTGCAGCACTAGGAAGATAACATGATTCATGTGTAACACTTGGCACAGCTCTGTGCCTGCCATATGGTCAGAGCTCATTAAGTCCCAGCTACCTCAGTTCACCTCCGTGAAGCAGCTGAGGGGAGGTATCTTCTTATCCTATTCTTACTGGCACTTTGTACATGGGTTTTTCACAGAGTAATCAAATGAGCATACTATAAAAAGTGCAGCCAAATGATCTCAGGTTCTTACATTAACCCTGAGTTCAAATCCCACCACCACCACCTCCACATCAGCTGTGAGACATAAGGCAATATACTTACCTTCTTTGAGCATCATATTCCTTGCGTACAAAACGAGGGACATCATTCCTACCTTGAAGAGTCGCTGGCAATGACTTATGGTGGTGCATACAGCACTTGATGCGTGTTGTGTGCCCAAGGGTGACGATCACCATGACGCTAATTATCAAAGTTTCTGCAGGAAAAGCTGCTCTGTCTTCTAGCACTGAGGGTTGATCTCTTGAAGGCAGTGGTTCTCGAAACATGGGCCCTGCACCAGCAGCGTCAGTGTCACCAGGACCCTGTTAGACAGGCAGATTCTCAGGCCACACAACAGGCCAACTGAGGCAGACAGTGTGGAGTGGAGTCTGGGCGATTCTGATGTACACCTGCCTCTAGGAAGCACCGCCTCGGAGAAGGGAGGATTTGGGAAGTGAAGGCTCTGGGGTTCTGCACAGTGACTTCCCATTCGGGGTAAAGTACCCTGGGGGGAGGGGGCGGGTAATTTAGTCACTCTGCTTTTCTGTTGGCACATCAGTAAGGGACGTGAGGGTCCAAAGATGTTTTCAGTAGTGCCAAAGAAGAGCACAAGCTGCTCCATGCCACTTTTTGGGGTCAGCCACTTTTGACTCTTTGCTACTTACCATTACAAAGTTGATAGGAACAAAGAAGAACTGGATGGAGGAAGGTGTGACCCACGGTTAACAGTAGGAGATATGATTTAGTCAGCAGTTCATCGTGAGACATAGGACCAGTTTGAGAGCATACGCTCACAATGTAAGCCATTGGGAACCATCAATCAACTTGTAATAACATAAGTGGATAGGGCCAATTTTGGTTAGATTGACAAGATGTGAAAATTATTTAGTATGTCTAATTTTAACGTAAGATGTTGACACATTTGTAAATACAGAAACTAAAGTTAGTGCAAATTATTTCAAGAAATTTGGAAATATTGTGAAGAGCATTGTAATTCCTGTGTAGTATCAAAGTGGAGAACACTTAAATATCTCTATAGCTGTGGGAAAAAAGCACAGTCGCATTTATATTTAGTTACCAGCTATTTTTGAACATGATACCACTTTTATCTTTTTTCTTTTCTTTAGGCTTGTTGTATGACGTGAAAAACCATCTCTTTGACAGAGTGATTCTGTTAATCCAAATAGAGTTGAAATGACATTACTCAAGGCCTTAGCGTCCACACCACCTGACCCCCCCGTCCTCCACACCGCTCGCTGCTGGGGTTGGAGGTGGACATGGGAGACGGGCAGAACCCCAAGCCAGCCCTTGGTCTGCTGGTCTGTAGCTCTGAATAAAAAAGTCTGTCTAGAAGGAAAATGCTAGAATTTCTCTTCCTGATTAATTTTTGTCTCAAACTTTGGATTCTCTTTTTATGTGTTTGGGGAGGGGAGGGCCTATGCTCAAATTTTTTCTCCTGAAAGGAGGGCTGTGATCAAAAAATGTTGACTTTCTCTGAGAACAGGTTAGCATGATGAAGGGAGTCTTAGGTAAGAGGTTGGAAATGTTGATGCCAGAAAATTCTAGAATGTTCTGTAGATTTGAGTTTTCCGTGCTACCTACTCACCTCTGACTATTATAAATTATAGTGCTATCTTATATCATGTCCTCTTCAGTTCAGTGTAGTAATATGGGAATCAGATTAAGGGAAGAAATAAGAAAAGATGAGCAGCTTCATGTTGGGCCTTGTCTTCCTCTCAGGCAGCCCCTCAACAAATAGCCAGAGAGCTGCCTGGGGAGGCAGAAAAGGTGCTAGGTGGTCTTTTGACTGAAGGATCTATTTCTGCGTGACCGGTTGCCCTTTTAAAGCCCTGGATTGCAGAGCTCGCCCTCCTTGGAGAGATCTGTGTAGAAAGGACCTGGTTGAGGGAGTGGGCAGAAGGCACACGTGCCCAGGAGGGGAAGACTGCAGGGCACAGAGCGTGACCGTATGTCTGCCCACCGCATTGCCTTTCTGTCGCTAGGCTGTAGCTACATCACATGTGTTTCTCTCTCTCTGAACGCTTCTGAGAAGTTTCAAAGGAAGGTAAGCGGTACCTGTCTCATTTTCATGCTTGCCTGGTAGAGCAGCTCTGGGTTTCTGCGGACCCTGGGCAGGACCCTTTCTGAGAAGAGATGTGGCCCCACACACCCTCTCGCAAGGACGCTGCATGGCTGTGATCACGAGTCTCCTTCCGCCCGCAGGCTGGCCACTTGCTTCTAGAATGAATTCCTTGGGAGCTTTGCGATGGGTCTTTTCCTGGCAGTCTGTCTCCAGGAATTCTCGTGCTGCTTTGCTCTCGGAGAAGCCAGAGCTGGCGGATGCTGACATCTTTCCTTCCCAACCCACAGGCAGCACAAGGGGGTGGCCACAGGACCCTGCTCTATGGACATGCGATTCTCCTGAGGCACTCCTTCAGCGGAATGGTAAGCTCGTCTGAGGTCCCCGTGCACCATTCGAGGAGGGGGGAAAAATGAAGGGGTGGGGGTGGGGAGTACAGGAAACCAGCAATTCCAAGGAAACAGCAGGAGCAACTGGAATATAACTAATTATAGCACATTATCGTCTTAGCATTTCCTTCACATCACCAACCTCAATCTGCAATTATATATTTGTGTTTGCTTAATGTCTGATGCCCTGTCTCCAACTTATGAGGAAGAGAATCACGTCTTTTTTTATTTCACTAAACCTAACCCAGCCAAGTACAGTGCCTTGACGTACTAGATTCTCAATAAATCTTTGTTGGATGGATGAATGATGAAATGACCCGAGGAGCAACTGATCTCTTTAGTATATAGGGAGAACCACGCTAGAAAAAAATAATAATAATAAAATGGGATGTTTGTGACATTCCTCCTCTTTTACCTACCTAAAAGAAATTGAATGATACTGATTGCCTTCGGTTCTGGAAGAATTTGGAGGCATTGTGTTAATCTAGAGGCAGGAGGAAGATAGGGGCAAGATAGTCACAGAAAGCTGATCCGCTATTACTAATCAGGGATCTAGAACCAGAATTAATCAGAATGGTGATAACCCAGTGTAACTTGAAAAAATTTGCATGTTTTAAATAAATATAATTTGTAAACTACAGGTGTAAGACCTTTTGCAGTAAGTATTAGGAATAATATTATGATCTCAATCAAAACTAATACATGCCAACTCCAATAATGTTTACTCTCAGTTCCTAATCTTTCAGTGTAAGGAAGATTGCTTGTCTTTCTCTAGTCCTAGTGGAAAACTGATACATTAATTCAGTACTTTATTTTCATACATTTACACCTGCAGCAGGATGCAAAGTTCATCGCAAAGTTTGAACTATCAAATTGGCAGCAGGAGCAACAGCTGCCTCTTAAATAATTTATTTATTGCAGTATTTTTTTCCTGAGCACTGGTAAGAAGCTGATCTTTTCAGCCTGAACGTTCATCTGTTGGAGTCCTTCATGGCTAAAACAGAGGACAAATTATGAACAAATGCAAGTGTATCTTAGTAGGAGATGGGAACATTTTTAAGAGTGGAGAAACTTTGTACCCTGCCAATCTCTGGAGTTGAGAAGTGGTAGTTTCAGAATCTTGTGTTTATCCATGGGATAAATAAAACCCTAACACTTCTCTTTACCTACCTAAATAGAATAAACAGAACCTCAGGACTTTGAAACTCAGGTTAACATCTTGGTAGAAATATGAAGGTTTACATTACATTATGTATAGTTAAGTTTGCCCTTCCTTAAGAAAAAAAAAAAATCCCACTCACAGTTAACATAAACTCTATATTGACTAGTTCTTTGTAAGAATAACTCTGAAAATAAAGCCTATGAGATATGACTTTGTATAATGCAATGATTTTCCATCTTCCTCTTGCAGAAAACTAGAAGTACAGCTCAGAAGGCACATCCCAAGGGCTCACCTGCCTTCCAGTCTAATTCTAAGATGTGAGGCTGTGCCCATCAGTGAAGGAGACAGGGGACAGGCTGTGGGGTTCTTTAATAAGTTATTTTAAAAATAGTTCTTAAGTATCGGCACATGTGTCTTTATAATCAGAAAAAACCCATAAACATTATTTTGAGAAGTTTTAAAGCTCATAGAAAAATTCAAAACCGGAAAAGAAATAGAAGTGATGGAATCATCCAAGTCCTCTCCCACCCCTCTTCTAAAGTTAACTTCTGTTATTTTGGTGTAATTCCTTTTAGTCTGGTTGCTAAGCATTTACATTTTTGTGTACATGTTAACTGTATAAAATATACTATTTTATATGTTTCTTTTTACTTCAATGTAATATAAACAATGTTCCATGCTATTATACAATCTTGACAAATGCTCTTAATAATATAACATTCCATAAAATAGAGATACCAAAGCTTATCTAGCCTTTCCATTATTGCTGGTCATTTATGTTCCATTTATATTGTTCCTAATTTAAAAGTTCCTCAGAGTATCTTTGAACTAAGGCAACTTTAACATTTCAAATTCATTTCTAAAACATATAATTCTATAGTTGAATCACTGGGTCATCAGAAAGAATATCTTTGAGGTTTTAAATGTATTATAAAAGTATTTTCTTAAAACATTGTACCAATTAACTTTGTAATGAGTAAGATTAAATGAACCCTTTTCAGAGCAGGTCATTGTTGAAATTAACTGGAAGCTAACTAGTGGTGAGATACCAGGAGCCAGTGGAAGAGTGTGATTTCACTAGCATCTGTTCTTCTTTTGCAGTATCTAACATGTTTGACTACATCAAGATCCCAGACGGATAAACTTGCCTTTGATGTAGGTCTACGGGAACATGCCACAGGTAAGTCAGCATTCCCACATCTCCTGCTCAGTGGGGTCTAGGGCTAAGGGCTTTTGAGAAGGACCCTTAATGTGTTACTCATTTGGGAGGAGAATAATGAACTAAAGAAAGAATCTGTGATGGAAACACTGGAACTAAGAATGAAGGAGAACATAGTGCTTTAACCACAGCCTGCCAGAATCTCAAAGAAAAATTATTTTTTAGCATTTGGTACTGAAAGTAAGTAGACAAGTCATTCCTGATAAACAATGATACTAAATAACTGCTAAAAAAAAATAAAGGTAGCATAGTAAGGGCTTAAGAAATGAAATACAGTGTCTAGATCAAAGGAGTAGTCTCATTTTATTCTGTAGTGAACAAGCTATTTCTAAAGTGTTTCCCAAACATTAGTCAATGACATCCAACATCATGATTTTTTGCCATTCCAGTGTATCCCCTTTAATATCATTTACTTTGGTTTTCTTTAAATTTACTTACTTTTGTACTTAGAATTTTACAGACAGAACTTATATCTTTGCTAAAAGTAGAAAACTGGTATTGCTTTCCATGGAAATAGATATAATGAAAAGAAACCCATGCTGTTAAATAATTGAGATGTTGACAAACATTAGAAAAGTGTTAATGATATACTAATTCCAAACTTAAAATTTTTCTCAGATAGAATCAGAAGGCTTAAAATGGTAGTAAAAAGAAAATAAAGTTTTTACTGTATAATTCAATGTCTACCACCTATGGTATACATCATATCTTTTGGGAACCACTAGATTTTGTTTTATGTTTTTGAGTGCATTCAAAAATACAGTCAAGAGGTGGGTCCCGAAGAAGGTGCTGACCAGGATGACCATTTATAGAAACCATAATTGAACAACAGAGGACTAAGATAGCTATCTACAGAGTTACAGTATCAAAGAAGGTGCTGACCTCCTGTGGGTTATTCCAAAGACCAATAGAGTGGTGGGTAGAAGTTGAAAGGAGGCACCTTTCACTTCAAAGGAGAAAACCACTTGGTAACATCTGCAATTAACTAACCAGCAGGGGAACAGCTGGCCCTGAGATACAGGGTGCTCCCTATGGCTAGAAATACTCATGGACAATCTGACCATCAGCCAAGGGCATTACATGTGGAATATGTGCTCCATTTAGAGGTTGGGCTAAGTATCAATCAGGATTCTTTGTCACAACAGAAATTGATTCAGATTAACTTGAACAGAATAAGAATTTACTGGAAAGATATTGAGTATAACTTGCACTAAAGTTGGAGCCCCAACCTTGGAACTTGGGCAAGAAAAAAGAAACAGGGAAGAGAAAACCTCCTAAGGCACACTGTAGAAAGAGTCTAATTAACATTAGTCTATAATACCATAACATTTTCCCTTTAATAGAGAGAAGATTCCAATGTTGAGTAGCCAAAAAAGGACAAAAGTTTATTTTTTGTTCTAAAATTGGCTCAATTTCAAAACGGAAGGATCCAAATTGTCTGATTTTCTAGATGATCTAGGAAAAAATCAAGTCCAAACTATGTGCACCTGCTGTCTCTGCATCTTGCACAATGGTGTCCTAAGAGTGCCTGGGGGAGAACCTTTTTCTCTCTTCTCCTCTTCTTATTTTCATGCTAAGCAAAAGAGTGGGCTGGGATCTGCCCATTATGGGTTTTTTCCTAAAATAAGATTATATTTGAATTTGATTAGAGGTTTCTTTGTTTTCAGCTTAAGTGTTATCCTTAAAATATAATTTCCTCTAAGGTATTACCAACCTTTGCTGAAAATTACAAAATGAGTGAAATGTGCCACACTCTGAATGTAAGTTGGCCTCTAAATATAAACCAGCTGTCAGTCTTAGAGCGTGTCATCAGAAAAGTCATATATGGTGATTCTATTTATATCAGTAAAATGACTTTATACTTTTTGAGAGTTGGGAAGAAATTGAGAAATACCACTTTCTAGTCAAGTGTTCAGGGAATTTATTTAATTATCGGGACCTCCAATAAAAATAAAAGGAAATAACAGCAGAGAATATTATTACCCTTTTCAGCACTTTTTTCTAAATTCCTAAAAGCAGACTTGGTGTGAATTCTGCTGACAGACCAGGCAAACACATGAGCCAACCCAAGTTGAAGTTGACTGATCAGAAGTTGAATGTCCTGAAAACCTAGAGCCTAAAATAATGTACTGTTATTTCACCTCCCTCACCCCAAGCATTTCATACTCTCCTTGAAGAAGGCTAGTTGTGAGGGAGAAGGAGAACGCACATCCAGCTCAGATAAGGTTCAGTATTACCCGAGGTACGTCTCCTCACTTCAGAATGAGATTCATGTGGACTGCAACAGAAAATAGCATCCTGTTTCCTGTCTGGATAATTCTGTGAATGCACTTTTGGCTCAGAAACCTCTTCAGAGTTGTAAACAATAAACTGCTCAGTAGCTGAGTTGAATCTGTAGGAGCATATCAGGAGAAAGTTTCTTGAACAATTCTGAAAATTTTTTCCCCAATGCACTCAAAAATAAATTCTTAGACTTAACAGAGAATTGATGATCATTTTACCCTTGATTTGGGTGACTCAATTTATTCCATTCTCCTCTTAAAGTTTTGTTCTGTTTTTAGGATTTTGACATAGCTTTGGAATTTGGACTTAGGAGGAAAGAAGTATTTAAAACACCTATACTTAAAGCCCTGTTGTGTTGTAGGGCCATGGACTGGTCCATCCCATTGACTCAGGAAGAGGCTCTGTCCCTGGGCCGCAGAGCACAGGAGACAGGAGGAAAACAAAATAATCCTCCTATGTGTGCCTCTTCAGCACCCCCTGCAGCCCGGACACCCTCCAGTGGTCCACAGAGTACATAAAAGACACTTCATTTTCCCCTTCAAATGTAGGAGTCAACCTCTTTTGTCATATAATTTAAAATGTAATCAAAGTAATACCCATACATAAGGAAAAATAGTGCTCCTAAACTTATTAAAAACATCACTCTTCTGCCCTCCCTGTTCTGGATTCCTCCCTCTCTGAGGCATCTACTTTTAGCTCTTTTAGTATCGCTTACCACTTGTTTGTGGATAATATGCATACTTTGCTATTTTGTTATTCTTTCCAGAATTAGGTATTATCTATGGATGTCCTGATAAAAATTTAGCACCTGTGCTCCACTCTTCCCTGTCTTCTCATCCCACTCAATATATTTACATCTACATTTATTTAACTGCCAAATCAATACTAACTACTTATATTGCTATAACTGTAACTTTTATTTGGAAATGAGCTTCGTATTATACTCTGACCAGGTAATTTATTGTATCACTTTAGAGTTTTCCAGTAGTTAATAATTGTCTCATTTGTTTGCTTAATTTTCTGTGATTCAATCGTTCGTTCATTTCCACACTGTCCTATAGAACTGAAAATCTCCCCTGATTTGATTTGGTCACATTATCTGTTTTTTCACTTTTATCTTCTTGGAAACATCCACCAACATCCGGGGAGTTCCCTTTGCCTGTCTCCTAGATTTCATGCTTCTTGGATCTCATTTTGTTGTTGTTTTGTTTCTGGTTTTTGGGTTCTTTTAGCCTTCTTGGTTTACCACCTCACTTTGGTGGAACACAGTTATCCAGTAGCTTTTGCAGAAACGATGCATGAGAGGTAAAATCTTGTCTGAAAGTTTCCTAATTCTAGTTTCACAAGTAATTCATAGTTTAGTGTAATTCTACATCAGAAATATTTTTTTTCTCAGTTTTCTGAAGGCTTTCTTCTAGCTTACAATGTGACTGTTGAGAAGTCTACATTCTGATTCCAGATCCTTTGTGTGTGACCTGTTTTTATATTTTGAAAGCTACTAAGAGCACTTCTTTTGCCCTGTCTGAAATTCCGCAGTGACATGTCTTGGCGTGGATCCTTTTCTGTCCTAAAGTCTCCCGAGAATGGACCTTAGTGTAGGTCTTTGTTCGTCTTGCTAGGAAGTCTGTAGGTCCTTTCAATCTCGAAATGCTGGTTTTTCAGCTTTGGGAAAGTTTTAATATTCTTTCTTTGTGAATTTCCTCCCCTTTTTCTCTCTAGTCTTGCTTTCTGGGATTCCTCTAGATTGGTTTTCCAATTCTCTTTTCACTCCTGTTTCTAATCTCTTTGTCTTCATTCTTCCTTCTGGAAGATTGTTTTTCAGCTTTATCCTACAACCCTTTTATTTCTTTCCCTTTTTTTCAGGATCAAGGAGTATTTTTCTTTTTCTCTGAAGGAATCCTTCATGGGTACTTTTATAGCTGTTTCATGAATGTTAACTTTTTCTTGTCTCTGAGATTATTAATTATAAGATTTTTTTAAAGTTTTTCTTTTGTTCTTTATAAGCTTTTTCTCCAACTCTCTTTTTTTCCCTTTTTGTTTTATTCCTATTGTTCTTGTTAGAGACTCTCCTCAGAGTCAGGTGATCCCTGGTCTTCATTCATGTTCAGATAAATGCAGGGAAAGCTGACGAGCTGTGGCTCATCGTTTGCTAGGCCTCGCTGTTAGGTAATCTGGCAAAGATCTGGGCACTTCACTGTTGACCCTGAACCATACTTTCTTTTTTCTTGGATAGTTTGGCTTCCCTAAAAAGTAATCCTCAAATTTGGGGAGGAAGCATCGTTCAGCATTGCAGTTAGCATCCTGGAAGCCGGGGGGGAAGGGGGGGGTACAAAAGCAGAGGGAAAGGAGCATGGGTTTTACTAATCAGGATGTAAACCTTTAATTACTCACCCGTGCTCCTATGTTCAACCCATCTTCTGCCTTCACAAGTAGCCGTTACCTCCAATTTCAGAGACTTTCTGGGGAGAATCTATAGCAGGAATGGGTTTTTTTTTATTAGTGGTTTATTCTCCTCCATTTTCTTACTCAAAGACTTGGGTTTTAATTTTTTCTTGGCTAAAAGTATCCATCTGCTGTCCTTTTCCCAAAATATCAATTTCTCTTCTTTGCTATCAATTTTTCACCTGTTGTCTGAGTCCTTGCATATTTAAGCCTTTAAAAAGTCCCTTTACTGATATTTTTGTATAATTTCATGGGGGTGGGGCAAAGATATAGTAGACCAATGAAGTCAGTTCTTAAAAATCTGGAAGAGACTATAAAGAAAACATTTTTTCTATACCATTAAAAATACCCAAAGCCTTCCGAAGCTTCTGGCCTCCAATACTCTTTCCCAAGCCCTGTCTTTCTGTCACCAGGGAAAATGAAAATGATAGAGTCAAGAGCAGATGTGGGGCTATCTGGAATGGTTATAAAGTAAATAGAAATTGAGGTCTAGAGTATGCCTGTGTGTGTGCATGTGTGTGGGCAAGGGGTTGTCATCAGGAAGAAGGAGGACAAGGGACAGGATCAGGGACATTGGCTTCTGTGAAGCAATGACTAACTTGAGGAGCCTTTGTGTAGGAGAAGCCTGCTGGTGGACTATACATCCTGCTTCCAAACAGAGGTCGGAGGGAGAGAAAGTTCGAATTGGCGATGATCTCATCCTCGTCAGTGTGTCCTCTGAAAGATACCTTGTAAGTACCTCCTATCACTGGAGTCTTTCATTTTCACAGTTTTTTTCCTTTAGGAATAGATGGCCAAGGAGAACTGAGCTACAACAGGCTGGGTAGAATAAGTTGCTTTCACACAGTATGTAGTTGACCCTTGAACAACATGGGGGTTAGGGGTGCCAACCCCTAACACAGTCAGAAATCCACATGTAACTTTTAACTCCCCCAAAACTTAACTACTAATAGCCTACTATTGAAAGACTACTGTCCCACCCTACCGATAATATAAACAGTCTATTAAGACATATGTAATGTGCTAATGTATTATATACTGCATTATTATAATGCTAGAGAAAAGAAAACATTATTAAGAAAATCAGAGGGAAGAGAAAATAATCACATATTTACTATTTATGAAGTGGAAGTGGATCATTATTAAGGTCTTCCTTCATCCTTGTCATCTTCATGTTAAGTAGGTTGAGGAGGAGGAGGAGGAAGGGAGGTTGGTCTTGCTGTCTCAGGGGTGGCAGAGGCAGAAGAAAATCCACGTGAGTGGACCTGCGCAGTTCATAGCCTTGCTGTTAAAGGGTCAGCTGTATTTGAGAGGTGATTAAGTTCTCTCCCCTGCCACACTAGCACAGTGCCTAGGATTTAGCAGTTAGTTATCCTTTATTACTGTCCTGTGCCCAGCAAACCGTGCCAAAGTGCCCCAAGCGCTATTTGCACATTAGCTCCTATTATTCTGAATTTATCACATTGTTTAGCTCTTGTCTAGTGAAGAACAAGCCAGAAAGAGTGGAATACAGGAAAATAAGCTTATTCTAGAGAAAGAAAGAGAATTTGAAATGTTTTAGCCTGTGGAGTGTTGCAGAGGTTCAAAGATGCATGTGAGATTCTGCAGCTGTGGATGGGTAATAGCCAAGTACCACCAACATCAAGCCCTTGGCTGGGGACAGGGATGCCTGTAGACCAGAGAAGTGTCAGAGGAGTTTCTCGTAGAACCAACCCTGTGGGCAGAGTTTATTTTGCCTAGGCCAAATGCTGGGTAATTTTTCCCATTCGTGAGTTCACTTATCCTACAAAGAATAGACGTTTTATGACTTGGTATTGAATCAGTCCAGCTGAGGGGATGAAATCAACATTTGTCTTCCATTTCTGTAGCTGAATACTTCCTCGTCCCAGAATAAAGTGTCCCACTTTGAAGCTGCTTCTAGATCTGGTAGTGAAATCTCCCACAGGCTATGTAGAAAGGGCTAGATGACAGTAAGGCTGTTTAATTTAATCCTTGAAATTCTAGGTGAGCTGCTTCTGTCAGGACTGGACTGGTGATTTAAAGGATGTCTCATTTCTGTTTCTGCTGCAGCATCTCTCGATATCAAACGGTAACATACAAGTGGATGCCTCCTTTATGCAGACACTCTGGAATGTACATCCTACGTGCTCAGGAAGTAGCATCGAAGAAGGTGTGCTTTTTTTTTTTATATGCATTCAGCCCTGAACCTGCCAGTTTCTCTTGTGGTGTATATATTAACATTTTCTGCTACTTCCCAGCTTCTACCTGAATGTCTAGTACACAGGTAGCATGATTTCAGCTCAGTTGAATTTATTTCTCTGAATTCAGTGTGGATTATTTTCTTTCCTGACTTCTGGTTATAGGAGCATGCCTGACATAATTTTTTAATCCTTTGGAGTCCACTACATTATTATTTTAACACTGCATGCATTCAGGACTTGGATACACACCTTCCCTCGCTCACTGAGTTTTCATTTTTATTTATGGTTACTAGTTCTATGTGTACGGATCTCAGCAACTTTAGTTTTAGAAGTGATTATTTGCCAAGAAGGGTGGCATTGTTTATATTTCTCCCTGTGCATCTCTCCACATGGGGGAAGGACTTCCTCAATAATAAAAGTATATTTGGCCATTTGTTTTTACTTGTATTTATGGAATGCCATTTAAAAAATAAGTGAAATTTTATCAGTATTTTATTTTTCCTTTGGAAATAAGATCATCAAACTTTGACGAACATATTTTATTTCTTAGAACCAAACAAAGTCAATGCCTCTTTCAAGTTATATAATAAACATACTGGCCTTACCTCACTCATAGGCAATACCACAGCTGAGCAGAATAACCAAATGTCAATGACCTATGGGTTATTGCATTACCTTTGTAGCAAGATCAGAATTTTTAAAAATATATCACAGACTTCTGCCCTCTTTAAGTCTAGTAGTTTCGAACTGGAATGCCCTTCTGTGCTTTTATGTTTGTAAAGAGAGGGAAAACTGAGAGCTGTCAGGGTGATAGCCCAGTTTCAGAAGGCATCAGACTGAACTGAATAATCAGAAAAGGACAAATTAACTCTTTTTGCAGCAAGTAGAAGGCTTTGAAAGGCAGGACGTGTTTAGCTCTCTCCTTTATGCCAAAATTATCCCCCTCCCAAGTCTATTGTCAGTCATTCCCTTCCTATCAGGAATCAAGAAACTCTGAGTTTAAATCTTTCCCAAGAAAGTTTTGACTCAGTTTTCTCTATGTTAAATTTTTCATTTTCACCATAGAGATAAAATGATTTCCTGGTCCCAGGGGGTTTGTGGAGATTAATTAAGGAGTGTTTGCAAATCATGTCAAAAAGGTCCTCATAAAAGTGTTGAGTGCCCTTGTTGTCATACAGCCTGGATAGCTCATCACTGAGTCATCTGCTCTGTAGAAAATGCCCTTTCAGCATTCACTGGTGAGAAACCCACTTCAGCCCTTAAGGACATAAGTGATCTTCATCACGGTCCTTCTTTCCTGACTGTGGCCCCGATATATTTCAATTAAGAAAAGTTTCGATGCACCAGCACTTGGCAGTTCTCTCTGTGGGAGGAGGATATTGATTGAAGGAGCCTGAGAGCTGTAAAAGGGGGACTCCGATGGGGCTGGCCTCACAATTGTGGGCTGATAGTTTAATCAAGAGCTTGGTCATGGAGGGTTTTAATTTTCTAAATAAATTGGCTGTTAAGAATTCCCCTGCAGTATATTATGAATAATTTTAATTCAAAAAAGGATATAATTTGAAATATTAATACAATAAGGTACAGGAAAATTGGAAAAAGACTTCTGAATATTTCAAGGAAATTTAAGAAAAAACTTGCCTAGGTGAAAAAACGAACTAAGGAATATCAGACTGTCATTGTGTAAGATGTGCTGATAACACCCATTTCTCCTCTGGCGTGACTTCTCATTCTTACTGTTTTAATCCAGCACCCAAAATAGTTTAAGACAGCCCCTAAAGTGATCGAATTATGTGATATTTTTTTTTTAAAGCTGATACAGACATTGAGTATATTAGGTTCATATGTCTCCTGAGAACAGACTAACCTGGAGAATTGTTTAATTCAAAGGAATAACAAATCCCATTTCTTTGTGCAAGGTAAAGTTCAGACTGGAGCCTCCCCTCTCTTGCTGCTATGTTCTTTGAATTAAGGCTCAGATTTATTTGAAGACTAATGGGTCGTCATATCCTTGAAGTTTATTGTTTTCTTCCCATCTCTGAACTCTATCACTGTTGAGTATTCCTATTCTGAAAGCTAAGTGCTTGTTGATAAAAACATCTACACTGTTCACTCAGGGATGCTGGAGAGTAATTCTGCTTTCTCCTTTGTGCAGTAGGAGTAGCATCCAGATTTGATCTGTGTTTGTTAAATGCATTGAAAAGCTGGCTTCTCCTTAGACAGTTCTTAACAACAGTTTGCTACCCCAAGCCCGGCACCTTTCTTTCCCATGACTGCAATTTGATCTGGATTTTGCCACAAAACATACACAATGAGATCGTAGAAACTTATCCAGGAATCTGGTATTGGATGTATTTACATCCTAAACAATTGGAAAATCCTTATGTTCCTAACAGTAGTAACATTATAATTTTCCTTTTGGTTTTTAATATCAGTGTACACACCTTTTTGATGTTGGACTTGCTTATCTCTGAAACCCTATTTAACTCTCAACATTAGAATTATTTCGACTTTTTTGCCTTTCTGCCTGAGGCCTGAATTCATGGAATCCCTAGCTTACCAAATGCATCTCTCTCAGTGTTTTTTGTAACTGTCTCAAGCCTGCATGAATTTGCCCCTTTTTAAACATGCTGTTCTCTTTAGTAAACTTGCCATCAGTTCATGGTAGAATGTATTATAATTTTCATGTAGGATACCTACTTGGTGGGCATGTAGTACGTCTCTTCCACGGTCATGATGAGTGTTTGACGATACCATCTACAGACCAGAATGATTCCCAGCACAGGTAAGTCAATAGCTTCATCCTTCTCCTAGCTGTCTCTAGTCTCAGGTGACTCACACTAAAGAGTCTGCATTTATATCTGGCCACATATGAATTCCGTACATGTTGGTCAATTGACAAACCTTGCCCCAACCGTGGGTTCCAGTTTATAAAACAGGAATGGAAACACAGTGGAGCTTGCTCACTGGAAGAGCTATGTACACATGCTTCTGCTTAGGCCAGCTCTTCTGTAGTGCTTCCTGATGGCTTCATTTGCTTTGGTTGCTCCAGAATCTAAGAAGTTTCTGGTAGCATTAATCATAGATGGAAACATCCACTTTGTTGATGGAAATCAGGCGAATCATTCTAGCGAGTCTGTGTCTTACACAAATCATGCACCAGGATCTTCAAAGGCAGATCATCTCTATTCTTCTCATTTTGTGTACTAAGTAAATATGGTGGAGTTTGTTGATTTGGTTTTGCTTATTACCAAATAGTGTTGGAGAAACCAAATCAATATCCAACGAGAGCTGGATTTAGCAGGAGGTGGTACCAAGGGCAGCACCGGGAGGGCGCTGCTCAGGGTGACACTTTCTTTGGTCCTGTAGTTGGCCCTGGATGAATGCTTTTCAAAAATTCAAAACCATGAGATGGAAGATATTAATCCAAGTCTTTAAATTCATACTACAGTGTCCTTTAGTAGTCGATCATCAAAGCAACAGAGCATAAAAAGCTTGGCCCTATAACTATAGAAAGCTGATATTTAAAAAATCCAACCTCAGGTCCAAATTAGACTAAATATGGGACAGCAGTGAGTCTGATCTGCTGGTAATGCTTTCCTTTCCTTTTGTGTGGTGACTATAGGAACCTTGTCCACTGCATTTATTTTGCTTCATTAGAAATATGGCCTCACAAGTCTTCCCAACTTAGAGATTGTGTAGATCAGCCTCCTGCCAGAGGTCACTCACTGGCTGATTTCAGATAGGAGTCTGGAAGCCAGAGCTTCTCACTCTCCATCGGGGGTCGTTCCTTATCTGATGTACTAAAAGACTCCCAGAAGCAATGTGCTTGAATGTATTATTACATGCCTTAGAAATCATCCATTGGCAATAGGTATTTCTTACAGTTTGAGTTTCTTCCTACTTCCCTCATCCTCCAAATACCCCTTCATGGGAACCAGATGTGACCCAAACAGCATCCAGGACACATAAAGCACAGAGCTATGTCAAGTGCCCTGGTTCATTCATTCACTACCTCCCTGGGACTGATCCAGTGGTTGGCAGTTATCTCTGAGCAGAAAAGTTAGGTTGACCTGATTTCCTTCAGAATCAAGGACTCCCTGCCCTATCATGTGATCCTATTCAGTTGCAGTTTTCTTTTTCTTTCTTTTTATACAGTGAAACTATGCATTAGCTCATGTATTGTCTCTTTTATATCTTATTCTGAATCAAGGGGAAGGTTTGCAGGTGAATAAAGAACTGAAGTGTTGTGAGTCTTACAGGGTTATCTACATCTAAGAATGGAATACACCAGAACTTCACTAGTGCATTCTTCCCATTCCTGTTCCATTTTTAAGAGTAGGAATTTGGAAAAAGTGAAGTGTTCACCACGTGCAGCCCCCCAACATGCCTGTCATTAAAATTAGAGCCAAATTAGAAATAGCCAGGGCAGAAACTATGCTACTTGGAGAGGCTTGTCATTTAGTGGGTATTCCTATAAAGTTCTCCAGCAAAATCCTGCTTAAAAGGAAAGGCTGGGCAAGTGTGTGGAGGGGGGTGGTGGGGAGAGTGAGGTAGATGGAGAGAAGTTCCCAAAACGGGCACACTGAAGCAGACATGCATGCCATCATTTAAATAAGAGTGAAGGTGGCCTTCCCTCAGCTGACCAATCCATAGGTGCTAATTCAAGTTTTGGAAAAAAATTCACTGATAAAAATCAGAAGGTGTATCCCTTTCCTTTATAAGGGAGCATGAAGGGGGTTGAGACTGGGGCAAGTGGGCAGCTATTCAGCACACAGGAACCTGAATTTCTGTATCAACTGGTCTCTCACTCAAAGCAGGATGCTTTGGTGTCATTTGATGTCTAGGTGAGGTGAGTGAGAAGCCTCATCGCTGTCTTCTGTTGTCAGATAAATCCTTAGAATTGGCCAGAATGGCCAGGAACACCAAAATCTGGGGGAGGAATAGGAATTAAAGATCGTGCTAAGAGATCCCAGAGGCCACTAAGCATGCAAGTGTTCCACTGTATTGGCCCTGACTCTCCAGAGGAAGTCATTTTAATTCCCTCTGAAGCCTGAGAGTAGCCAGGCCAGGCTGCAAGGCTGACTGTCCCAGAGTGGAAACCCGAGATCAACAGTCTAACACTCTGAGCTCTGAGCTTTGCCTGTGGCTTGTCAGACACCCTGGGATAAGTTACTTAACCTATTGAAGCTAAGGCTGAGCTGTCAGCCAAGCTTTCAAAAGCGACTCAGCTTGCCACCCACTCCTCTCCTTGGAATTGTTTTAGAGAAGGAGAACAAGTTGTTTCAACCTCAGTAACCTTGGGAAATTAATTGGAGCAGGCCGCTCAAATGTCCCGGGTGGGAAGAACAAACCGTCAGGAATCCTTCAGGTGTCAGAGGTAGAGAGTCCTCTAGTGCCAGCTCCAGTGCTGTTTCACCTGTGACCTCAGGTGAGCCACTTCACTGTCTCCACCTGAGTGATCCTTCCAGCCCTTGCTGAAGGGGGAGAAGCATCAGTGATAATCTCAGTAAATCTTGAGTGGCTGGGTCGTCAGTGCAGTACCTGGTACAGAGACACCTGAGCTGTCAGAACTCTAAAGTATGTAGGATTTTTTCCTAATATTTATTGTCTCCTGATAACATGTACATTTGAAAAAGGTTTAAAAATATCCTCTATAATCCCACCTTCCAGAATTAACCACTGTTAATGTTTCATAATATTTCTGTGCCATTAGTGTGTTTTTCTATGCATGTTTATTTATATTTGAACAAGATTTGGATAAATCTATAATATACATTAGTTTGTACATCTCTGAACATCATTGTGCACATTGATTACTTAAAAAAAATAAATTCTCACAACCATTTTGTGATGTATCTACCCTTAGTAGACCCATTTTACAGATGAGGAAGCTGAGGCACAGGAAGTTGAAGGGGTTTGTCCATGGTCACACAGCTAACAGATTCAAACTCAGGTCTGTTTGGCTTCCCAGCTCATATTTTGAACCAACTTGTAATTATAATTAAGTACACATGCACATTTCCTCTTCACCTCTATAGAGTACCTACTATCTTCAAAATCTAGATCAACATACTTCTGGGGCTTGAGTGTTTCAATTGTGAGATATACAAATCCTAGGGTTGGAGGTAAGATTTTAAATTAGTGAATATAAATGCAGTTAAATGATCAATCTTGATCGATGGTCACTAGATTCTCAAAGTGGCCGGATTCAATATACCAGGTAATCTGAGGATCGCTGTCCTTGGGACATTTCCTAAAGTACGATAGTTTGTTTAATTCTATGTACTTGTGATCTAGGGTGGTTGATCCCCATTGTAAAAAACTAAGATTTTGCTAATTACTAGGAAAAACATCAGACAAATCAAAATTGAGAGACATTTCACAAAATATCTGACCAGTACTCCTTAAAACTGTTAAAATGAAAAACAAGGAAAGATGGGGAGACTGTAACAGATCAGAGGAAACAGAGGAGACATGACGGCTAACTGCAATGTGGTATCTTGGATTGGATCCTGAGTGAAAAACTCAGATGAAATCCAAATAAAGTCTTGAATTTAGCTAGTAATGACATACCAGTGTTGGCTTCTCAGTTTGGACAAATGTACCATGGTAAGTAAGATGATAACATGAGGGGAAACTGAGTGAGACTATACAGGAGCTTTCTGGACTATCTTTGTAACTTTTTTATAAACTTAAAATTTTTCCAAAACAAAAATTTTATCTGAAAACACTGGTTTTGAACTCAGAAAAGGAGGCAATGGTACAGGAATAAAATCACAAACACTGCAACAACTGAACATAAAGCTTTGTTCTAAGTATCCTAGAACAATGAAAATGAATTAACGCCATGTTGAATATGTATTTTAAAAGTACAAGTACATTTTTAAAAGATATACTGCTGCCTCAAGGAGCTTATCCTGAAGGAATTGGAGCCTTCCGTCTCATGGTGTGTAACTGGGCTATTTTGACTCCGGATACAAAAGCAGAGATGTTCTTGTCCCTGCCTTTTCATCATGCACCTGAGACCCATGAGTGTCTACCATAGGGGTATAGTGAGACACTTTTGTCCCTCCTGAGAGAGTGCCACTGGAAAACCCTACCTCCCTTTGACTCCTGCTTTGCACCCCACTGACTTGGAGAGGGCTTAGGCAAGCAGCAGGGGCTGAGCAGCCTCTGCAGGGAGCTGTTCCTCACCCGGTGCTGATCGTGTCATGCACGTAGGAGCTGATCTCCAACTCTGCTCACAGGAGAATATTCTATGAAGCTGGGGGAGCTGGGACACGAGCCAGGTCTCTGTGGAGAGTGGAACCCCTTCGGATAAGGTAACGGAGGGTCTGGGGGTGCTCTTTGCAAAATTACTTTTTTTTATCCGCAGTAGAGTCCGTCCTCTTAAACATTTCACTTGTTCCCCATCACCTGGCAAACTCTCAAAAGGCTTTGGTCCAAAGTTCTGAAATTTCTGTGACTTTGTTTTTAAAGAATAACACACACAGACACACACACACACACACACACACACAGACACACAGGATTTCTAAGATTGCTGTTTTGACTCTGAGGCTAGTCAGCTCTGCTGCCCTTGCAGCAGCTGAGTTATAAGAGGCAAGCTTAGACGTGGCCGCAGAGAACCATCAAAGTTCTCCTCCCATTCATTTTCTTAAACAGAATCTCTGGAACCTGGATAAGTCTTCTCTCTCCTCTCAGTAGCTTTGTTGGTGCCAGTAGCGTTAGCTTTATGTGACAGAGACAGGTAGTTGTGATGGCATGGGGTAAAGAAAACTGACTAAAGCTTCACTGGAAATGTGGCTGTGAAGAAAACAATACATACCAGGACTTCCTAGAGGCATTATTGTACCTGGGTAGAAGGTACAATACCTGGGAAGCAGGTGACTTTCCAGCCAGAAGCTTGAGTAACCACGCGTGGTTGCTAAACTTCAAACCACTGAGGGGGGACCTTTATTCAGTGGAGAGGGTTTGCGAGTTAAGGCTGGAGCTACACTGCTGGGGATGAGAGAGGAGGGTTAAGTGTCAACCTCTGGCTTTCCTCTTCTGCCTTTCCCTCCAGCTTTCTGCTTGTCTCATGAGGGGTGTATGCCCCAAGGGGGTCCTCAAGATAATCCACCGGAAAACAGAAGAAAATATTAGAACTTCTCTCACATCACACACACGTGCATTCACATTTTTTACTGAGACACTGGAGACTGCAGTTTTAAAGAATATTGGTTTCAAGGAGTACCCAGTTGTTTTGTTTTGTTTTGTTTTGTTTTTTGTTTTTATTTCAGCTTATTATGGGGGTACAAAAGTTCTGGTTAGATATATTGCCCATGTCCCTCCCATTCCCCCCGAGTCTGAGCTTCAAGCGTGTCCATTCCCCAGACAGTGCACATCGCACTCTTCATGTAGGTATACACCAGTTATTAACTGTCTTGAGGCATTTTCATTCTCTTTCCAGCCCTATTAAAAATCTAACAGTAGTGTACTATTCTCAGGAGATTAAGCCTAGCTTTCTTATTTAATGGGCTTTTTAAAAAGTCAAAATATAATGGGTATGTGGTATGTACATATAGTTTTAGTTATGGTTTGTTCATTTCTCCAGAGACCTACACCTGAAGAATTTAAGCCTTTTATCAATGTAATTTGGATTCATTGGTGCTCCAGAAACTTTGATGAAGTGGAAAGTGATTTTAAAATTTGACACATTTTATTCTAACTTAAGAGATCAACTTTGAGTTACAGACTGTTCAGTGAATAATTTCTCCCCTAACACTTACCATAACTTTTGTTGAATGCTAATCTTTTGATGAAGGACCGTGGAAAGGTCAGCATTCAACACGGGGTCTTCCTTGTCTCAATCCACTCATCCTGCTTTGCCTTTCTTCCATAGAATTAATCTCCTCCTGACATAACACAGTATTTACTTATTAAGATTGTTTGTTGTCTGCCTCTCTCTGGCAAGTGTAAGCTACACAGGTATTTTTACTATTTCTTAAAGATAGCACTCTGTGGTAGTAAAATGTTTGAGTTCAGATGGCACATTTGGAAAGACTTTACTTTACCAGAAACAAGTTTTCATTAAAAGACAAACTTTGCATGCATTTGGGGGTTATTTGCATCAAGAAGCTTCAGTGGAGCTAAGGGAAAATTGGAACCTTGGGACTTCCAGTTATATTACACCGTTGACCTGTCCTCAAGATTATGTTCTTTGTTGGTGTCCTGAGAGGGCCTGAGACAGCACCAGGTTATAGGCAGATGTGAAATCCTAGAACAAGCCAGAAGACAGGTGCTTTGTCCCCTAAGGATGACCACTACAAGGGTCATAGTTCTGCTAGCATGTGTAAGAAGGCACAAGATAAATATTGAAAAGAACTTATTTCTGTATAAATACAATCTTTTGTCCGTTTCATCTGCCCAGCTGGAGTGGCAGTAACATCAGATGGGGCCAGGCTTTCCGACTCCGGCATCTGACCACAGGCCACTACCTGGCCTTGACAGAGGACCAGGGCCTCCTGCTGCAAGACCGGGGGAAGTCAGACACCAAGTCCACAGCCTTCTCTTTCCGGCCGTCAAAGGTAAGGTGTTGTAAAGTGGACTCTGACCCTGTTCTAAAAGTGAAAGCTCAGAAACCTCCAGATAGAACTATAACTGTGAAAAAGAAAGTAGGCTGGAATAGAGTAAAATCCAAAATTAGACCTAAGGTAAACACACTCAGCATATCTGCCCAAAATAAGAAGAAAGATTAATCAAATTGCTATGTGTCCCATAGAAGTACCTTTTTAAACATTTTTAGCTTTCTCCTGTGGCAGACAACCATATACCTTATAGAAAATGAATTCTCCGGAAAGTACAGACTAAAGAAAACCTGTGAGAGCTCAATGATGTACACCAGCTAATTCATCAAGGCAGCATGAATGCCTAACTAGAAATTCAAATTCATAGGTAATTTGGTTTGGTTTACTAGGACCAGCCACAGAACTGGCTATGTGTTCTTTGTGTCTTGGTTTGCTACATCACCTCCTTCGTCTCAAATGTAGCCTTTTATTTGTAAATGGATCTGCCTTCCCTTTCTTGACCGAGCTTCCTGGTTTCACTTGGGGAGTGTAATGAAGTTTTCGTGACAGCTGGTTGCATTACTAGCAAACAAACAAACAAACAAGAAAACAACAACCCACTGTCTTTTATCTTTTGAATTGAGTTCATGGAGGAGTGTGTACCTGCATGAAAGTTGAAGTAGGAAGAGAGTGGAGAACCCTAGAAAACACAAGGATCACAGTAATGGACATTGTTGCTCAGAAGCTAATGGAAAATGTTGCCGTTGTTTAATACATTCTAAGTTATTTTTAATAACTTCTAAATTATAGTCTTCACTCCTGTAAAACAGTGGTAACATGGGGACTTGAGTTTCAGAGCTACATTTGTTTAAATCCAAAGGTGATTTCTTTCAGAAAGATGCAGAGAAGACATAATTCTGGACACGTGATCATCTTGCAGTTATTAGTATTATATAAAGTTATGAGTACCTCCTCTACCCTTTTCATTGGCTTTCTCTGCTCCCCAGGTCTTTAGCTTTCTCCTGTCCATCCCCAGCCTTCACTAAGAATGGAGCCTATGGTAATGGGTCAACTCAGGTGAATAGCTTTGCCATTTGATGTGTATATAGACAACTATGTTTTTCAAACGTCCATCTTTAATGTTCAGCCAGGTTTTGACTCTGCATAATTCAGAGCTGGGTCTAGTTGGATGGTTGGAATTGCATGCTGAGCTAACTTCTGATGGACAGTTGGATGGTCTGCCACTCTGTGATTGTTCTGGAAAGATCATCCAAGCGTAAGAAAGGCTCTGCACAGACAGATGCAGTTACCGGGAAGTCTGCACTTTCTCGGAGGAAAGCTCAACATCTCCTTAGGGAGCTTCGTCTCTACTTTCATTCTTGTTTGCTTTCTTCCAGAAATAGATCTTGATTGTGTTCTCCACACGATTTCAGTAAGGGGTTATTGATGATTCTGTTCGTGTAGGACTAGAGAAAGTTGAGACAGGGTATCTCTGCTTCCTCATGCGTCTGAGGGAAACAGTCTTTCAGCTCTGCGCTTCCTTGAAGCAGGGGCTCCGGAGTTCTTTTTTCTTCATTTTATGGTTCTTTGGTCTTTTTAGGCCCAGAAACTCTTTGGCATAGTTTTTTCTCCCTTAAATTGCCCTGCATCAGAATTAGGCTTTTTTTACACCTATATTTCAAATATTAAAATATGTGAGTTTCCTGCCCACATCTGTCTAAACTCCCCTCAAATGTCAGTCTTCCATCTGATTCTCTTCCAGTAATGTGTTGGCTCCTTGATCTCATTCTTTTTTTCTGAGCATATCTCCTTCATGTTACTACCATATTTTTTTTTAGATTCCCAGCACAAGAGGGATTTGAAATTCAAATTTATATCTATTTAGTAAACATTTTGACCTCCAGGAAGTGTTTAGAGGCTAAAAGAATCAGTGAAACAAAGCAACAGAAGAGTCATAAGAACAAAGAGAGGCAGGATCACATTCTTCCCCGAGAGACAACTGGGACATGGGGTGGGGCCATGAGAGCAGGGAGAGCAGGTGGAACATGACAAATGACTCACCATGGCTAGTGACCAAGCAAGTGCCTTCTAAGAATGCCAGCGTGGTCCTTTTCTCATCTGAGCACTCTGCCTCCTTTCTCCTTGGCCCACTCGGGATGTACTGCCCCAGGACAGAACAATGACCTCGAGGTCTTTACCATTTCAGAAAAAGGCTCTCTGACAGCAGAGGAATCAGGCAGCCTTCCAGGCAGCTGGCAGGATCCTGTTCCAAGGGGACTGTTCCATCGCGTCTTTCCTGGCTCAGCCTGTGGAGTGTGGCTTAGCACCATGCCGTGGTCTCTGGGGGAAGCAAGAAAAGCTCAGAGCCCCACGGAGGCCTTGTAGCACTCCTTCCACTTGGCACCACCTCTGGCCTCTGAACACATTTTACCGTCAGAGGGCCCGTTGCTTCTCTCTCCAAGTCCCTCCGTTTCCATGCACAGGGAGGCAAGCGGCGTACGGCTGGAAAGTCGTCATGGTATCATGGGGGCCGCCAGCATAGCAGGGCTGGAGGTAAAAGTCACCCTTGAGTCACATTGTCCTGTGTACTTGGCAGTGTGGGTACATTTCACTGGAGTCGCTATTTAGTGAATTTAAGTAATTCTCAGTGCAGTAGTAGTCAGCCCAGCTGCCTTCATTTCAATTTGAAAGAAACTGAGATTGAAATGACACAGGCTCCATGACAGACCGAGATATAGCTATATTCCCACTGGAAACCAGGGCTTCCTTGGGACATGGTGAGGGCAGGGCCTTTGGCATCTTGGACTGAAGCTGCGCAAACAGTACGACCACTAGGGAGCACACAGCTGCCGTGCGCAGCCCCACTAGCTGTGGGAGAAGAACACTGGAGATGCCTTGGTTTCTCCAGACCTCCAGGTGCCTTGTTAGTAAGCGTATTCTTACCTTGCTGGGTGCAGCTCTCTTCCTTAAATACACTCTCTGTTGTGCTTCCTCTCCCTGGGCAATAGTGATGTCCCCCAGCAGAAAGAGGCTTGGGACTCTCTTTTCCACAATGTGAAGGTGTTGAGTCATCTGACTAGCCCTTGCCTGCTGCAGGTGTTGTGTGACAGAGTAGACAGACAGCCACCTGAGACCATGTTTCAGGATGATGGGGGCACAGGAGTTGGAAACGCTCAGTGAGAAGGCCAAGAGAGATGGAGACAGTAAGCTATGTCTTATGTGACTGGTGCCATTGGACAGGGAGTGTGGGAGGCGAGCAGGGTATTCATCTGATCCTCACTGTATGTGGGAGAAGTGGAAAAACAGAAAAAGAGACTCCTAAGAGAGGCATCATTTGGACTTCAGTCACGTGTTTTGGGAGGACACTGGGTTTGCTGAGCCATGAGTCACTTGGTAATGATGGGCTTCCCACCCTGTATTACCTGTCAGGTTGCATTAGCAACCTGTGACAGCGATGACTACTAAATCGGGGGCCATGGAGCAGCTGCAGGTGCATGTTAACATCCTGAACAGGCTGCCTTTATGTAGGAGATGGCGGGTGCCCCTGTGGGTCTTGTATGTGCATGATAAGACGGGGGCGTGGTTGAGCCTTGCTGAGAGGTGACCAAGTCCCAGCACCAACTGCCGTGATTGGCCCGGGCCTGGCTCGGATGGACTCGCACTGAGGTCTTTGAACAAACTACCTGAAACATGTGGAATAATGTGCAGAATGTGATCTTGATCAAGGTCCCCCTCCCTCCACCTCAGCAGGATGGTCCAAGTCAAACTGGAGGTCTGGGATCTATTTTTGCCTTGAAAATGCAACATCACAACCCTGTCCCTCTAATGTGAGGGATATGGTGTGCTATGAGACATGGCATGGCTTTAGCGTTGCCCAGATCTACCCTTGACTCCGGTCTGCTCCCTGTGAGACCTGTAACACAGTTCTTAATCTATTTGCCCCTCCTTTGAAGTCTGATCCTTTTAGATCTGACCCTGCCCTGCCCTTCCTTCATGTCTCTTGCCACTTGCTTGCTTGCCTTGAGCTCCAGCATGCTAATTATCTGTTGGTCTTTGAGCACGTTACTTTTTTCTCACCACCAAGCCTGTGCCTAGATTGCTCTTGCCCCTCCACACGCCACCACTAAGAGCTCCTTCCACTTCCAGGCAAGTGTCAAGTGCCCCCATGAGAGGATGACTCACTCCTGCTTCTGTTACAGCCATCACTCCTCGACCGGGAGCCCCTAGGTGACAAGGACCATACATCCCCTCTTTTGCCTTGTATCCCAGCATCTCACACAGTGTGTAGCATGCAGGAAGTTGGGAAATTGCTCTCTAAAGGGATACGTAAATATTGTCATACAGTGAAATTCAGAGTGAAGTTCTTTTCATTTTAACCTTTGTCTTTTTCATAGGCATGTCCTTGCCATTGTTGTGTAATCATTTTGCTATCGTAATCCCTTCCCTGTATACACATTCAACGAGAGATTAATTTTATTTTGAACATCTAAGTCAAATTTCTGTGAACTTGATTTCACATCATTTTTCCGTGGTCTTGACATTGCAAGGCCATTCCCCAAGGATTGTCAGCTAATGTGATTTAATATTTACTCTGGCATGGCGATACTGTCTATTTAGATGTCATGTCTCAATGTCAGTTTACAGCACTGAATTCCTTTCAGGGAAGGATGAATTAATAATGTTAAAGCACGCCTGGTTACGTGTAGCCGTTTATTTTATAGCCACTTTAAAAGTGCTGTAAAAAACCACTTTAAATGACCATACCATAAGTCTTGAATGATTGAGATAGAATCTCAAATTTTGTCTATTTCACCATGTGAGGGCATAGAGCTGTCATTGTCCCCAATTAGAGGACATTTTCCTTAATGTATAAAATCATTAAATTCATTTTAGTAAACATTTATAAAATACCTACTGTGTGCTAAGCGTGGTGTTCTTGGCCAAGCATGACTTTCCTGTCTGCCTTTCACATGCCCTTTAACCTCAGAGCTTCAGCGACACTAAGCAAGGTGGCAGCTGGGCTCGTACCGTGTCAGTCTATGAAACACCAGTGCTGAAGCGTTACAAGTGGGGAAAGGGAGGGTATAGAGCAAAGGAGGAAAGTGGATGTTAAGATTCAAACATCTAAAGAAAACTCTGCTTACTATGGCTTCATTTTAAATAAAACCTACAGAGGATTTTAAAAATTTAAATTGGTGTGCTTTTCCTGGTCTTCGCTGTTCAAAGTGAACCAAATAGAGAGGCAGTCAAGGAACACTGTGGGGTTTGAAGTGAAAGAAACCTGGACTCGAACCCTGGCTCTGCCATGTGCTGTTCAACCTTTTTGTAACAATAGGGATAAAGAAATGTCTTGAAGGATTGTTGTGAGGATTAAGTGAGACCAGGAAGGTGACCTGAGCAGCTGGTTCCTTATCCATAAAATGGGCGAGTGCTGCCTACCTCAGGGGGATGGTACAGGGATTACATGAGAAATATGGAGACGAGCCCAGCACAGTGACTTCTGCTCAGGAAGTGTGCCTGCCCTGATGAGGCAGGTGAATCTGCTCCCCCAGCATGCGGCAGACAGCACAGGGTCTTCCGTGTCTTCCCACCCAGCGGAGACTTTGCAGCCGGCCTCACGGCCAGCCAGGCTCTTAGCAGTGACTCACAGTGTATGATTTTTTTTTTTTAAAGCAATACTAAGGCCTCAAATTCTAGATGAGAAATTCAGAAGGCAACTATATTGGTGTAGAAATGAATCCAAATGTAATTCCTCAAGGTTTCTCCAGAGCCACCTAGGAAAGAGTGGGCTAACCAGGACTTTCCTGAAGGTTCACCCCAACATTCATGAATGGGCCCCATTTTCCCTCATCTACTTTCCTTCTGAAACCTTTTTGGGTGCTTACAGTCTAAGTTGTCTTCTGTGCTGACAGATGGTTTAATTGCATTAACTAACAACAAATTCACTTTAATAAGCATGAATTAGGATCTACTCCGTTCCAGATACCACCCTAGATACTAATGCCATAACTTTTACAACTCAGCCATCTCTGGCCGTATTTCTTTTTCAGTCCATCATTCATATTGATGCTGGACTGGTTGTTCAAAGATGCAACTCTTGTGTCTCAGTGGCTTTCCATCACCTATGCTAGCTTTGCCCAAGAGGTGTTCTAAATAATGATTCTATAGGGAAAAATAAGCAAAATGCTGCATTAAGCAGAGTTCAATAGGTTGTTTTGATTTTTTTTTTTTTTTGGTTAATGTTGTTGTTTGCTTTTTACCATAGGACTAATAAGAACATATGCTATCGTAATATTCCCTTTGATTCTTAGAAGAAGATATATTTGTTCAAAGTCGACTTTTCCCGTAGGAAGTCTATTAACATTGTGAGTTTGAGAAATACAAATCTATAGGATAGAATTCAGAGTTTTTAATTTTTGTTCTTGTCCCTTTCTGGATTTCACCCTTCTCCTTGCCACGCTGTGCCCATCTTCTAGAATGCCTTTCCCTCCAGATTCCCCTTCACTCCTTTCTCCCCAGGCTGGGTTCACATCTGGTATAAATCTTGCATAAACCCACCCCTAATTCCCCTGGCAAAATTACTCCCTCTTCCAAACTCCAATTGTACTTTGAATATAGACCATATCACCTTGTTGTAATTATTGATTTGTAAGTATAACTCTTAAAGTTTGTACGACCCCAAAGCCATTTTTTAATAAAGTAATAGTATACATTTTCAACACTTTCTTTAAACAACTAAAACATGGATACAATTAATCACTTAACTGTGCTAATGGTAATAATAACCACTTAAATAATTCTGTTCGAATGACAAACGGGCTTTGGAATGATACCTGCTTTTGAATTCTGTCCTGTTACTTACTAGCTATGTGGCTTTAAGCAAGTTGTTCGTTCTGCAAGCTTCAGATTTTTCATCTATAAAATAGGATAATAAAAACAGTAGGGCCATTAAAAGGTTTAGAGAAAATGTAAAGTATTGTGTATAATACCTGTCACTTTGTAGGTTCTTGGTAAATTCACTTGATGTTGTCGTTGTAAAGTACTTAGCATTATACCTGGTTCAGACTAGGCACTGGGCAATTGCTAGTTCTAGTTCCCATCTTTGCCGTCCTAGAAATCTTAAATAAATCTGGAGAGCAGCAACTTGATCATCTAAGCCAAATACCAATATGACCATTATGATGTGGTCCCCAGCCTTTCCTTAATAAGCTGTCAGTGGAGGCAGGCAGCTTCAATATACATTAGGCCAAGCAACCTATTCCTTCGTGAGATCAGCTCATCATCTAACATAAGCAAGGTTGATGCAGATAAACAGAGATACAAATTGAATGCCTGCAGAATGATAAAACAGAAACATATTACTTGTAACCCCTTTTAAGCAGAGCACCATGTGGAATACAAAAGACAAACGAATGCCAGTTTTGCACTTCTAGAGTTTTCAATCTGGCAGGGGGCAGCTAGTGTACCAGTAACAATTTCATACATGTTTTAAAATGTAGGTTTTAGTATTATTCACATAGGACAAATGATTGGCATTAAAAGATAGTTTGTTACATTTCCCCAGAGTAAGTGGCGCGACACACAATGCAGGGCCACATGGGGAAACACTAGGATCAGTCAGGAAGCAGAGAGAGAGAGGAAAAAACATGGACCCAAGAGAAGCAACAGGTTAAGCAGGATAAGCAGGTTTAGGGTTGGCTGGTTGAACAGAGTTGCTGCTCGTTGCCCATTGAGGCCCTTGTTGGACAGAGAGGCCCTCGTTGCTCGTTGGGCCTGGGTGATTAGGGCAGGGCATGGTAGCCTGGAGGGTAGGAGCTCTGTAAAGGAGGTGGTTGGCTTAGTGGGATCTGGGTTGGTTTCCATATGAAAGATGTGCTTTCATGGGTGAGTCCTTTACTATTTTTAGGAATTGACTAGCCCTGGGAAGGGCAGTCCCTGCGGGGTCAGCAAGGCCATGAGAGCAGAGAAGATGCACAGGTGTCCTCCAGCTTTGGATGTGGAGACAGCTTGATGGATGAGATGTGCTGTGTCCTTTTATCTTATGGTCAGCTGGGTGCTGTCACGTGAGGAGTCACAAGAGAGGCTCAGGAAAACAGTTTATTACACTCACGGGTCCTAGCAGCGGGAGGTATGATGGCAGGGCCCGTGGGAAAGCACTAGCATGGGCAGGAGCGAGGGGAAGGCCTAGGCTACCGCCTTTACTGGGGTTTCCATGGTCAAGGCAAGACAGACTGGATAAACAGTTTAGGATTCCCTAGTCTGAATAATTTCAGCAGTCTCTAAACTATCAAGGAGGTCCCTAACTACCTGGCACCTGGCCCTGAGATGATTAAAGCAGAAGAATATGAATTGCTTCCTGGGGTACAGGCCAGATAGTGGAGGCCTGGCTGGATTGGTTAGTTTGCATATCAAAGACATGCAGCTGAGCCATTTGCTGTCTGAGAACCAGCCAGCCCCACAAGGGCAGTCTCTCCCCAGCCAGAAAGGTTTTTAAGATGTCAAAACATCACAACATACAGAAAATTTAAAAACATAAATAATACGGATGTAAAGATGCAGAGATGAGGTAGGGGAATGCCAAGCACGAAGCGTAGTGTCAGTAAAGGCCCAGAGAAAGGGAGCATTTGGTCTATCAAGATAAGTGCTCATAGTTCAATTTGGTTAAAGTATATAGTATATAAGAACTTTAGAAATGAGAATTGAATTCTGCAGGAACTTGGGAATTATGGAAAGGGAGTGATTGAATTAGCCCTATGTAGAAAAGTTCCATTTCTAGCAGTAGGTGACTGCATGGGGCCATATCCAAGTAAAAGCAGTAAGGAACACTCAAGTCCAAAGGAAATCACTAACCTGCTGTCAGCTGCATCAAGCTTCTCTGTCCTTGACCTCTTGCACTTCCTTACTGATTTGTCATTGTTTAGGGTTGGGTTGTTTGTACTGTTGATTTTGTCTCTTAGTTTTTGCTGTTGCTGCTGCTGTTTTTTTAAATTAGAAGTGGCCACTGCAGTGACTACCATAGAACTTTGAAAGATGGGTCTGTTTTGTAAAGGCAGACACAGAGAGACACTCCATTCTACAGCAACGATGATCTGTTTATTTCAGTGACTCCAGAAAAACAGATCCTAGTGTTTTTCTTTTCACAAACCCGTATTTAAATAAATGAAAAGTGAAAAAACAAATGAAGTAACCTTAGTCGATAGTTTGAGCATATGTATTATTTTAACCAGACACTAACAGAGGTGGATATAATTATTCATATTTAACCACGGTAGTGTGTGTGTGTGTGTGTGTGTTTTTTTTATTTCACTGTATTAGCTATGGTTAGAGAACAGGCTAGAGATAAACATTTTGACATCTTTTAAGTCCTGTTTCTGGTGTGAGTGTCTAAAGAGCTGCAGATATTTCTGAGATGAAAATCAAGTGTCCATTGTTTTGTAGAATAAATACCTTCTTGACCAATTGCCTATAAAGTAAATCCTAATATATCAAATTCTATTTTTCCATTAGCTTATGTTATAAAATTGGAAATATGTTTTTCTGAAAATGTTTACTTTGAGAAATAAGTCATATTTAATGATCCATCTAAAGTTTTAACATATATTTAAAATAAAAAATTTTCTTATGAAGCATTAGTATGGCTCAAAGTGATCCTTTAAGTGTATGTAAAATAACTAATTTTGCTTTTATGAAGGTTTGAAGAAAAATAAGAACTTAAATGAAAAATAAATACACATGAAAGAAAAAAATTACTGAGCTACATGTATTTATTTCTTCAATATATGTTCATTAAGTAACTGGTAGGTGCTAAATTCTCTGTATTAGGAATCCAAAATAAACTGAAATTTGGCCTGTACCGTTGATTTTTTCATAGCCTGATAAAAAGAAGGTGTCATATAAACAAACCCCTTTTCATTATGATGTGCTAAGTGTTCAATAGGGGAATGAGATTGTGCTATACAACAGAAGAGACCAACTCTGCTTTCACAGAGAAGGTGACATCTCAGCAGGGTTTTGAAGGGTGAGTAGGAGTTTAGAGTAGTGGGGAAGAGCCACAGACTCTGGGGCTGGACTTCCTGGTTTAAATCTTGGCATTACTTCTTGAGTGATCTTGGGCAAATTATTTCCTTCATTTTGTCATCTGTAGAACTGGGACAGTATTTGTAGCTAGCTACATTAGAGGCTGTTATTGAAGAGTTAATACATGTGAAGAACTTAGATCACTGTTGAGCATGGTAAGGGCTCAATACATGTGCTGCTATTATTAAGAAAGAGAGGAGTGTTGCAAGCAGAGGGAACAGCATGCTACATTTTTTATCCTGTAAAAAGTCCAAAATACTGCCTAGTTAATGGCTGTTACAAATGAGCAATTTAACGCAAGATGTAGAAAAGAAATGAAAGAGTACAACCGTTCAGAATAGAGCCACAGAGACTCTGATTGATGAGGACAAGAAAAGTTGCCATGCATCAGGGGTCTACTTCATGACACACTCTTGTGACAGGCACTTCAGGTTGTCACTGAGTTGTTACCTGATGCACAGGAAGTCCCTTTTCCATACTGGAGAATAGGTAGTGAAATAGTGACAATTGAAGAATGAAACTCCTTGATTGCAACATACAACCCAGGAGGCCCTAAGAAACTATTAATACTATGCAAATTATGACCTTAATTTAAGGCACAGTAGCACCCCCTACCTACTCAAAGAGTATCCTTTCTCTGCAAAGTTTTGTAAAAGATATTTATGCGATGTTAATAGATATGTTTAAAGTCCCTGAGTTAAGGGAAGTTATGTAGGATAACCATTAAAATTATGGAAGATATCACTTGCTGAAAATAAGTTAATTGGCCAGTAAAGGGTTACTTATTAAGGTTTCTCTATCAGGATGAGGGAAGTAGAAAATACAATGCAGACTTATATAAAATCAGAACAGAAAAGAGAACCTACCAGCTGCCTCCTTTTCCCATGGATGTTAATAATCACCAAATCAGCCAAAACTTGAAAGCCATTGACTTCACAATTAACAACAGGTGAGGGCAGCAAGCCTTTCTGAAATCCTGGTTTGGACAGGCACATCACGATGATTTTGGTCATCAGTTCCCTGGCTTACAAATGCTGCAAAGGGGATTTGTTTTATGTATTGAGTTACAGTTTAATCAGACATGCCTCCGCTTCTTTCTTTTATGCGTATGTGAATTAGGAAATCAAGGAGAAATTGGATTCCAGTCACAAGCGAGATATAGAAGGCATGGGCCTTCCAGAGATCAAGTATGGAGATTCCGTCTGCTTTGTCCAGCATATAGCCAGTGGTCTGTGGGTGACGTACAAAGCACAAGATGCCAAGGCACCCCGGCTGGGACCTCTGAAAAGAAAGGTGAGACGTCAGAAGGTCTGCTATAATTGTTTTACGCTGAGTTGGAAGCAAGTAGGCAATAGAAGTGAATCTGAGAATCAGGTGGACATGATTATGTTTTATTTCTTACTATTCTGAAGAGTGATTCTGTGAAAGATTATACATAGTGCCTCTAATACATCAGCCTCATTTGGTTACCATGGCCCTATATTCAATGGAAAAAAAACAGTTGAATATATAGCAAATCTGTGAGGAGGAGGTGACTTTTGTTTAATGCACTCTAAAACCTGATCTCAATGACTTTTGGTGGTTTGCTGTCTTGGGATTATCCACATCAATGCTCCCTTCATTTAAATGGATAATTGAGTTATTGTGCCATTTTCATAATACAGAGACTTGAATAGAATCTCTACAGAAAAATGCAGATTGCATAATAACAAGCCCACAGGAACTGACGTGCGGAAAGAAACGTTGTGGAATGATGCCGTATCCACAGAGAATGTATTCAGATCTCAGTGGTGCATCACAGCCTGCTACGGTGGGAAACTAGCTTGAATACGTGCAGCATCTTTCTACCAGAAAATGAATTGCCGTAGTAGGGTTGCTTTTTGATAGGAACCAGAGAATGGATGCCAAGGGTGTGATGCATTTTTCCTTGAAAAATCCTTAAAAAATACAGGTTTGGATAGTCAGGGGTCCCAGGATAATGTTCTAGGAGGCAACATACACTGTAGTTAAGATATATCATCCTAATGTGGTAATGAAAGGTTTGCCAGAATACTGGTTATTTTAAGAAAGAATATTGGGAACAAGCATAAGGTGATAGCTTAGTTTTGGGCAAAGCAAAACATACTAGGAACATATCTAGAAAAGGGAAAATGAAATGATCAAGAGAGGATAGAAAATAGAATAAGAGGTCACATAGACTAGCTTGTATGAGCCCATCCCTTCCTCTGAAAACAACTACTAAGGCTGGGTAAAATACAAAACAAAAAACAACAACAGAAAAACAACCAAACCATTTGACGATTTCAACAACCAAGCCAGCCCCCAGGACATGGGTGCTAAAGATCACACATAGGATCTCAGTGCACTAAGGTGAGCCTGCCTTCATCTCTGTTTTTCCCCGCAGCATGTTTGCTGATTTGCAGAGCTAGGGCAGGGGGTCTTCTGTTAGCTCCACTGTGCTGGAAAGACAGAATAGACATAAGGTCAGCAGAGATTTCTAGGACTTGAGAGGCCAAGAGTCCAGAGTGGGGGGAACTGTAGAAACGTGAGCCTGAAATTCCACATGCAGTTTCTCCTGGCTCCATCCTAAGCTGACCGTAGACGAAATGTGAAGCCAAGGTGGCCAGCAGAAAGCTGCAGCTATGACAGAGGAGAGCAAAGCAGCAACATTGGCAGCATGACAGTACTAAGGAGACATAAGTTGGGGTTCAGGGGTTCAGAGTTCCCCTAGAAAATACAGTAGGTTTTCAGTTGAACCCCAGAAGGGCTGCATCTCAGGACTGAGGGCTACACCCTGGGAATAAGGGCAAATTGAAATTAAATGCCAAAAACCCATCCTCTACCAGCCTACCAGCAGAAAACTAAATTTTCTACAGAGTACAGTAATATCATTTAAAGGCTCTACAGTTTTTCAAACCTACTAAGGCAATGATAACATTTAAAGAAAGTGGAATTTGTGGAACTTGGCTGTGACTCTGGGTGGGAAGGGACACACTCCAAGGGCTCTGTCAATGTGGAGAGATCCCAATTTGCATTGTTGATTTATTGTTCCTGTCCCTGCCTTTCTCTTCTAGGACCATAGCCCAGAGATCCATTTAACTGTTAGAATATGCATGTGAATTTCGGGGGGTGCTTTCAAAAACTCTCTCTAAATGGTGTCATAATGTCGGCCCTTGACAGGCCTGTGCTGCCTTGTTTCATAAGGAGCAGGTTATGTTATCTCTTTCTCTATGAAAACACAAAGGATGCCCAAATCTGTGTTAAGCATTTTATGAAATGAATAGAACAGTAATCTAGAAAAACCAATGGAGAACACACACAGTGAAAACCCGGATAGTACCCCCTGTACAGGAAGCTCCCTCCTTCCCATCCCCACTGTGGGCTGCTCCTCTCTGTTCCTGGATGTGGGGGAGAAAAAAGACTTCAGGAACTGAGCTGCTGGCATCAGCCGGGTTCCTGATAACCACATTCTAACAGCTGCATGGTACCCAGGTCTCATTGCTTCCTTGTTTGGCCAGTTGGAATGTTATCTGAACAAGCAAAACCTGTGGATTTTGGTCTTTAGTCTTTTTTCAAAAATGAACATAAGTTTTTGCAAACCTGTATTCTCCTTCCTATGTGAATTCATTCTATCAGGAAATGCTTTCAAAAGAATGAAAAATAAGAGATTTTTCACATGGAAAGGAAAATAAGTTGTTTCTTTATGCTTAAAATGAGAAAGAACCAAAAATCTTTATTCTAAAGATATTTTTTGGAGCCACACCTTTCATTTACATTGAACTGACTTCTAGGACCTACAAATTGTCTCTATTCACTTATTCCCCCGTCAAAAGGAAACCATGCCAGGGAACTTGAATCAGGATCAAACCATCTCATTTAACATCATCACATACTTGACCCTTTTAAAGGAAAATGCTATTGACCTCCACACCAAAAGCTGCTAGCCCTCCTCCAAAATTGTATCATGATATCCTTAGGGTCAATAAGTATGCTTAGCTTCCAGATAACTGATCTAAGATCAGTATTATACTACCCCTTATAACAAACACTCATTGAGCACCTATTGTATTCTAGGAACCATGCCAAATGATTTACCTGTAAATCATCTAATCCTCCAAACAATCCTCTAAGATAAGTCTATTGCAGATGGTGAAATCCAAAACAAAGAGGGGTTAAGTAACTTGCCCAAGGTCACACAGCTGGTAAGTGACACCGCAGGATTAGAACAAAGGTCTGCCTAAACATAGCTCCTGATTTCAAGTCCCCTCTCTTGCCTTTATGGGAAGCAAGCTGCCACCTCGAGCTGCTGTCCTCAGTCTTACAGTTAACTCCCCAGTGTAGCTGTCCTGCAGTAGAGAAACCCAAGCCTAATCCCAGTGGAGAGTTTTGCTGTAAATTATCTGTCGTCTTCTCCAATTTATCTCTGGAGGAAAGGGCTCTGAATAAAGTGACTTTTCCCATCTCCAAGGGTAAGCTTCCATGTTCATTTTAAGAGAAAAATCTATTATAAAGTATGTTTTCACCCTTTGAAATTGGCCATCTAGGCCCAAGGAATTGATCGTGACTCATACCATGTTGGCACATAAAATTTCATTTTCGTCTAAGCACAGTGTCTCAGGAATGGTTCATCTGTCAGTAATAGGGCATCCGAGTGAAATAACTCTGTTAATATCCTGTTTTCAAAATGGACCCAGGGGGGCTTAGTTGGAGAGAGGAATAAGGGATGAGGGAAACACTGCAGAAAATGCCAACTGCCCAGCTGTGGAGTAGTAAGTAACCTGGACCTGCTGTCCTTCCCCTGTGGGTAGGTCATACTGCATCAGGAAGGCCACATGGATGATGGGTTAACACTGCAGAGATGCCAGCGCGAGGAGTCCCAGGCTGCTCGGATCATCCGGAACACCACAGCCTTGTTCAGCCAGTTTGTCAGGTACGTTAGTGCCTTCCCTTTCTCTACCTGGCAGTTTTTACTCTGTCTGGCCTTCTAACCCCATCCACGTACCTCCTTTTGATACTATGAGTATTTTCAGGAAATAGTTAAATGCCAGCAAAGAGTTTTACTAGAGATAGCTTGGGACTGAAACTTAGTTCCTGCATAGGTGACCTTCTACTAGCTTCTCTCTTTGCCCAACAAATCCCCAAACCTCTTTGGTTATTTGGGTTGCTGTGATGAATATCCAAGGTCTTTGCACAAAAATTAAGTGAAAAGAGCTGGAGCTCTTTGATCCCTTTTGTATTAGTATAAAAAGAGAAAAGGAGCGAGGAGAAACTGATCCATACATACCCTGTGTGCTGTTTAGAAAGGGTTTCTACGTCACTCAGAATTGTTGCTATGGTTTGGATCAAAGTGGATTTGCATTGGAAGCCTTGGGTTACCCAACTGTGGCTGGGACTTAAATGGGAAAAGTAACAGAACTGCCTGCTTGGATTCTAATCCCTCCAGCCTAAAAATGCTGCCAAAACAGAACTCTATGAATTGTTTTCACCAATTACCATGAGAAACGGATTGTGTTGTAAGCCGTGCAGTGTTCCAAGCCATTCTTCCCTTGTAGGAAATTATCTCTAAAGCCAAGAGGGTATCAATTGCATATGTGAATTTGTATGAAATGAGAACTTTTTTTATAGCTTTACTTTTCTTGTTGAAAGACTGTAATCCAAGGGATGTGTATTAGTGAGGATATAGGCTAAGCTTCTGTTGCAGTTCAGAATAAACTTTTCCTTCTTTTTTAAATAATAAGGTAGAGTAGACAGGTGGGTTAGGGAAAATAGGGCAGTCCAGGTACTGGGGCTCATGTTCCTTCTGCCTTTCTGCTGTAGCATCTCCTACATGTATGTCTCTGGACCAGCACATCAGCATCATCTGCAAACTTGTTAAAATGCAGATTCTCAGGTTTATACCAGACCTACTGAATCAGATACTCTTGGGAGTAAGATCCATCAAATCATATTTCATAGGTCCTCAGATGATGCTGATACATGCTAATGTTTAAAAACCACTGCGCTGGAATAGAGATCTTAACCTTGGCCACATGTTAGATTCATCTTGGGAGCTTTTAACACTCAAATTTTGAAGCTGTATCTCAAACCAATTGCATCAGAATCTCTGGAGGTGGGATCCAAATTGCTAGTATTTTATTAAAGCCCTCTAGGTGATTCTAACATTCAGCCACAATTGATAACTGCTGTCCTGGTATATTTTCTTCAAATAGCTTATTACTAACACCATGTTTGAGGACTGTCCTACAAAAGGGGGAAACTGAGGAAGCCTGAAAATATCTCTAGCTGGCTGACTGGCTATGTACCTACTACCACTCAGAGGTTCTGTTACTAAAATTGGAGAAGGGAGAGTGGATAGTAGAGGTATTCCTGCCACACAGTGAAACTGAGACTTGCAAATCTACAGTCTGTCTACTTTTGGCTCTGCCACTGGTTTCCTGTGATCTCTGAGCAAAATTTTTCCTTCCTCCTTTCTATGTCTCATTACTTCCAGAACCTGCTTCTCTTCTTCAAAGAAAGGCTATAAGAATGATTGCCTTGGTATAGGCAGAAAAAGATAACTGCATGCAAACATGAGTTTTTCATGTAGCCTTAACTAGCATCAAGATGATCACCCTCTAGGTAGACGGGTTTATGTATCTGGCCCCCAATTCTCTCAACTTGTGCCCTTAAATATTTTATAAAACTCAGTGCCCCCTACCTCACATGTATATAAAAGTTAATTCACAGTGAATCAAAGAAAGACCTAAATGTGAGACCTAAAACTATAAAACATGTAGAAGGACACATAGGCCTAAATTTTCAAGATTTTGGATTAGACAGTGGTATCTTAAATATGACACTAAAAGCAAAAGCAACAAAAGAAAAAAATGAATTGGGCTTCCTCAAAATTTAAAATGATTTGCTGCAAAGGGCTCTATCAAAGGAGTTGAAAAGACAACCCGCATAATGGAAATAAAATTTCAACCCATATATGATAAGGGTCTTATATCTAGAGTAAAGGATTCTTAAAACTCAACAATGAAAAAGTCAAAACATTAAAAATGGACAAAAGATCTGAATAGACATTTTTCCAAAGAAAATATACAAATAGCCAATGAGCACATGAAAAGATGTTCAGCATCATTAGCCATCAGGAAAATGTCAGCCAAACCGTAATGAGATATCACTTTACACCCACTAGGATGGCTATAATCAAAAAGATTTTTACCAACTAGTGTGGGAGAGGATGTGGAGAAATGGAACCCTCATACACTGCTGGTGGGCATGTAAAATGTTGTGGCCACTTTGGAAGATAGTCTGGATGTCCATCAAAAAGTTAAATATAGAGTTACCATAGGACCCATCAGTTTTACTCCTAGGTATGTGTGCAGGAGAAGTGAAAACACATGTCCACACAAAAACTTGTACACAGATGTTTATAGCAGCATTATTCATAATAGCCCAAAAGTAGAAATGACCCAGATGTCCATCACTGATAAATGGATAAATAAAATGTGCTATATCCATACAATGGATACTATTTGGCCATTAGAAGGAGCAAAGTACTGATACATACTACAGTATAGATGAACTATACTATAGTATAGATGAACCTTGAAAACATTATGCTAAGTGAAAGAAGCAAGTCACAGAGGACCACGATAGTGTATGATTTCATTTATATGGAATGTCCAGAATAGTCAAATCTATAAAGACAGAAAGTAGATTAGTGATTACCTAGAGCTGGGGTGTCTCAGGCAAAGGGAGAGTGACTGCTAATGTGTATGGGGTTTTATGGAGGGCTGATAAAATAAAGTTCTAAAACTGTGGTGATGGTTGCACAACTCTGTGATTATACTAAACCAGTAAACCATTTAATTGTACCCTTTAAATAGGTGGTGCTATGATATGTGAATTATATTTCAATAGAGCTGTTATTTTCAAAATCAATGGAAGTTACACGCCTGACAATGGGAAGATTATTTTTTAAACAGCTTTATTGAAGTAGAATTTACATATCATAAAATTAATCCTTGTAAGTGTACAGTTCAGTGAGTTTTAATATATTTACAGAGCTGTACAACCATCACCACAATCCAGTTTTAGAACATTTTCATCATCCCAAAAATATCTCTTTATGCCCATTGCAGTTTATTCTAGTTGCCACCCCCAGCCCTAGGCAACCACTAATCTGCTTTTTGTCTCAACTTTTAATGCATTAAATTGATAAGCTGAATCATAAAATATATTGTCTTTTGAATCTGGCCTCTTAGCATTATATTTCTGAGGCTTATTCATGTTGTTCAGTCCCTTTTTTATTGTGAAGAGTATTCGCACGTGTGTGTGTGTGTGTGTGTGTGTGTGTGTGTGTGGAGAGAAAGTGACAGACTGATATATAGATATAGATGCACACTTATCATATTGTATTTATTCATTCATCAATTTAACAGTTGGTTGTTTCCTGTTTCAGTTGTTATGAGTAATTCTATGGATTTTAGTGTAAAAGCTTTCAGATATGCTTTCATTTCTTGGGTGAATAGGAGTGGAATTGCTGACTCATATGTAAATTTGTGTCACTTTTTAAAATAGTTTTTATGGTGGTAAAATATACATCACATAAGAGTTACTATTTTACCCATGTTTAAGTTCAGTGGCATCACCACTATCCATCTGCAGAGATTTTTTTATTGTTCCAAACCAAAACGCTGTGCTTGCTATACAGTAACTCCCCATTCTCCACTCCCCTCTGCCCCTGGTAACATATATTCCACTTTCTGTCTCTATAAATTTAACTATTCTAGGTACCTCATACGAGTGGAAACATATACTATTTGTCTTTTTGTGTCTGGTCTGGCTTGTTTCACTGAGCAAAATGTCTTCAAGGTTTATCCGTGCTGTCGTGTGTATCAGAATTTCATTCCTTTTTAAGGTTGGATAATATTCCATTGTTTGCAAATACCACATTTTGTTTACTCATTCATCTAACAATGGACATTTGGGTATGTTTAACTTTTTAAATTAAAAAATTGTTTTCCAAAGTGGATGCACCATTTTAAAGTCCCCTCAGAAATGTATGAAATTCCAGTTTCTCCACATCCTTGCCTATGTTTGTTATTATCTGATTTTTTGATTGTTGCCATTCTGGGGTGTATGAAATGGTATGTCATAGTGGTTTTAATTTGCATTTCCAGAATGGAATAGTAATATTGAACCTCTTTTCATGTGCTTATTAGCCATTCATATATCTTCTTTGGTAAAAGGTAATTAAGTGTTTTGCCTTTTTAAAATTGGGTCATTTGTCTTCAACTGGAGATTTGAGAGTTCTTTTTATCTTCTGGTTACAAGTTCTTTACCGAATTTATGATTTGCAAATATTTTCTTCTAGTCTGTGGCCTTTCTTCTCATTTTTAATGGTATTTTTGAAGCACAAAAGTTTTTATTTTTGATTAAGTCCAATTTAACATATTTGCTCATGAGTTGTGCTTTTAATGTCATATCTAAGAACTCTTTTACCCAACCAAGAGTCACCAGGATTTTCTCCTATTTTTTTCCTAAAACTTTTAGAATTTTAGCTCTTACATTTAGGTCTGTGATCCATTTTAAGTCCATTTTTGTGCATGATATGTGCTAAGGGTTTAAATTCATCCTTTTGCATGTGGATCATATGGATATCAGATTGTCCCTGCACAATGTGCCGGAAAGGACTACCTTTCCTCATCAGATTGCCTGGGCACCTTTATCAAAAGTCAAGTGACCATAAATGTGGAAAATTATTTCTGGATTCTTACTTCTATTTCATTGATGTATATGTCTGTCATTATTCCATAACAACACTGTTTTGATTAATGTAGCTTTATAGTAAGTATTGAAATCAGATAGAGTGAGTCCTCCAATTTTGTACTTCTTTTCAAAACTATTTTGGTGTTTCTGGGTTCTTTGCATTCCTATGTAAATTTTAGGGTGAATTTGTCAATTTCAAAAAGAAATCCTGCTAGAATTTTGAAAGGTATCACATTGAATCTAGTGATCAGTTTTAGAGGACTATCATCTTCGTAATATTAAATCTTCCAATCCCCAAATGTGGAATATCTCTCCATTTGTTTATTCTTCTTTAATTCCTTTCAGTAAGATACTGTAGTTTTTAGTACAAAATTTTGTGATTTTGTGAAAGTTATTTGATTCTTTTTGGTGCTACTAAAAATGGAATTATTTTCTTAATTTCATTTCAGATTATACATCACTGGTATATAGAAATACTGGTGTATAGAAATTGAGTTTTTAAAATATTGACCTTGTATTCTGTGACTCATTTGAAATTGTTTATTAGTTCTGGTGGGCTGTGTATGTGTGTGTGGATTCTTTAGAATTTTCTACATGCAGGATTATGTCATCTATGAATAAAGAGAGATTTATTTTTTCCTTTCTAATAGGGATGGCCTTTATTTCTTTTTCTTGCATGATTGCACTGGCTAGGACATCTGCTATCGTGTGCAATAAAAGCAGTGTGAGTAGATATTCTTGTCTTGTTCCTGATCTTAGAGGGAAAACATTCAGGTTTTCACTGTTACATGTAATATTGACTGTACGGTTCTTGTAGATGCTCTTTATGAGGTTGAGAAAGTTCTCTTCTATTCCTAGTTTGTTGAGAGTTTTTTTCTTGAATGAACATTAGATTTTGTCAAATGCTTTTTTTTTTTGTCTGTTGATACGATCAATCATATAGTTTTGTCCTTCTTTAATATGGTATATTACATTAACTGCTTGGGAATGGGATATTAACATTTCTAATTATTACTGAATTTGTAATCTTCTATCTCACTTCTGTCAGTTTTTGCTTCACATATTTTGGTCTCTGTTGGGCACTTACATGTTTATGATAGGTATAATATCTTTCTGATAAATTTGCTCTTTTGTAATTGTAAACCATCTTCCTTTTTTCTCTATGAACATTTTTGGTCTATTACGTAGAGCCACTTCAGATATCTTACATGTAGATTTTATGGTTTCTGTTTGCATGGCATATCTTCTTCAATCCTTATACTTTCAACCTGTTATGTCTTTGAATCTGAAGTGTGTCTCTTGTAAATAGCACATTTGGATTTTTTTTTAATAATCTAGTCGGACAATATCTCCCTTACATTGGTATGCTTAATCCATTTATATTTACTATAATTATTCAGATAGTTGAATTTATGTCTGTCATTTTGTTGTTTGTTTTTTGTCTCATGTCCTTTTTGTTCCTCCGTTTCTCCTTAACTGCCTTCTTTTATGTTAGATATTTTCTAGTGTACCATTTTAAGTATTTTGCCGGGTTTTTGAAATACTTTTTTGAGTTATTTTCTTAGTGGTTGCTCTAGGGAACTCTATTTAACTTGAAATCTACTTCAAATTAATACTAACATAGCAAAAGAAAGCAACTTTGCTTTAATATTGTTCTATTCTCTCCCTCTTTTGTGACAATATCGCCATGTATATTACATCTTCATATATAATCTCAGCAATATAGTTTATAATTGTTTCATGTAATTGTGTTTTAATCAATTGCAAGAACAAAATAGAAAATATATATTTATATTGTATTTTGTATTTACCTACATAATCATTTATACCAGTAATCTTTATGTCTTTGTATGGATTCTAGTTACTTTTGGTATCATTTTCTTTTTCATCCTGAAAGACTTTTTTTTAGTATTAATATTTCTTACAATGCAAGCCTACAACCATTTGCCTCTGAATTTGAATGTGAGCTGGATGACATGTTCAAGGTTCAGGCCGTTTATAGTTCTGTCCTGGATTTTACTTTCTGTTTGCATGGGGCCTTCACCTTCAGCCAGAGATGGATAGCTAGGGCCCTCTCCAGTCCTTCCTGAGCATGCGTGTGGCCTTACACACGGCTTACCCCACCCTGTTAGAGCCTCTTTGCCATGAAGCAGGGGAGGAGATGGAAACATCCACAGGCTGAAACACCATAGACTCTCACTGTTCTTACCAAGGCTGATCAATTTTTAAAATACAAATACCACTTGATTATTTTTTATGCCTTTGGTCAATTTCCAGAGTCTTGACATGGTTGTTTTTGATTATTTTGTCCAGTTTCATCATCATTTTGTGCCAGAGAGGATTTACTGAGTTCCTTGCTCAGCTGCCCTCAAGGAGGAAATTCTTGATTCTTCCAGCCACAGGATGTTTTAGGAAAAAAGGAGGACTGATGAAAAAAACAAAATCAGTGCAGAAGGGGTGTGGGCTGCAAAAGTCATAGTACTTGGGTTTTGCAAGAGCTAGCAAGTGAAGGAGGAAAAAATATTTTGGAAGCAGATTCTTCTCCCATCTCTTTTGAGAAACCAGCCGTGCATGCTTTGTACACTTGGAAAGCAGAAGGAGGGGCGGCCTTTTTGCAAGCGCAAATTATGGTTAAAGGAATAGGGAGTGAACAAAACAAGAACAATGAAAAAGGAAAGGTTAAAATTTCTTCGTGCTGCCTCATCATCCTCTGTAGAGTTGCTGGGGACTGTCCACCAGGACAAATGAACAATGCAGTGGATTAAAGAGTCTTAGAAATCCTGGTGGGAAAAAGATACTGTCTGTTGCCCTCTGAGTTTAAACTTAGGAGGGAAACAGTATATACATAATTATGTTACGGTCATGGTATGGTAAATAGTCAGAATCACCTGGGATCTCACTTGAGCTTAACAAAAAGAATTCACTGGCAAAAGTCCAAGAATATAGTGCGACAGGGGCTGCAGGAAGTTGAAAAAAGCTGGGGTGACACAGGTGCCAGTTGTAGTTATTTCTGAATCGAGACACCATCTCGTCCCTATCCATTTGGCTTTACTCTGGGGTTCTAAAGTAGACTGTGAACACCCTGAGGCTGTTCAAAGGTCATGTCTATTTCCACCACTGTCCCCAGTGCCAATCATAGGATGTGTGCCCCTTTTTAAAGGAACAATGGATCTGCCTCAGTTCAATGGACTATTATATTGATGTTTCCTCAAGGGGCAAGATGAAGTGATCCAGCCATGAGAATCCACAGAACAAAAAAGTAGATGTGAGGGAGGCTGGCAATCATAGAGTGTGCCTTTCCTATTTTCCAGGTGTAAAATTGAAGCACAAGAGGTTTAGAGACAGCCCAAATATCACACAGTTAATGGCAGTGGCAAGACTAAAACTTTGCATTTCCAGCTCCCTGTACAGTATGTGTGCTGCTCCAGCAAGCTACAAAAATGCCTATAAACCTCCTGTTTTCATCTTTTTCTATCATGTAAAGAATTATTCTTAACCAGCCTCAGTGTCTCTGGTAAAACCAAAATGTTAAAAAACAAAAAAAAAACCAGGCAAGACCTAGAACTGGACCAAACTATGGAGTAAAATATATTCATTCCTTCACTGAATTTAGAAATGGGAAGTCATGTAGGATTGAGTTTTATATTCCCAAGCCTTCTTCTCATGGTCCTCATGGCATTCTCTTCCTCACTGTGTTTTTTTTGTCGAATAATATCCCAGGGTAGTCACTTGCAAACACTTGCTGAGAACTTGCCATGGGCTGAGCACTGCCAGGAGTTGAGTACACACTGAGAAGTACTTCCCTGCCTGTGATAAGCTCATCGTCCACTGGTGTTCCACCCACATTGCATACACTTGGCATTTTTCTGTACAAAATTGGAATTATTATCACTTTACAGCCTGAGTGTTTTCAGAGCTTGTCGAGTCTTTGTTTTGGACTTAGCTGACAATCTTTTCTTAGCCTGAGTCCAGATTAATATACAACAGTGGTTGACTAAACAAATACACTGTCAATGCATAGGAGAACTCATTGGAAATTGACCCTCAAGGAGCAGACCTGATGTTGCTTACATATCAGCCAATTCTCAGTCACTCAGGGCCTGACAATGCAAGTCCACAGCAGATGGGTCCATTCTCCTTTCTCGTCTTAGCCTTTGCCTCTGAGAGGCTCATACGTGTACCCCTCGAGGGGATGGAAAAATAAAGGCTCATCTGCATATCTGTGGTGGCTTGTAGTCTCTCTGTGTTGAAAGGATTTAATTACAAAAATTTTGGAACAATAAAACCAAAAGACACAGGGACATACCCACAAGATAGGAGGAACACAACAGGGAGCGAGAGATGGTAGGCCCAGTGACATGAGCTTGGGGGTGACACAGAGAAACAAAGAGGAGCAAGCATCAAAGCAGACAGACATTGAGAGATGCTGGGAAGGAAAGGAGGGGACAGGGAAAAGAAGGTCAGAGGAAGGACACACGGATACAGAGAGCAGAGGAGACATCAGCAGATGGGAGAGGGGAAGCAGGTGTGTGCATGCACACATAGAAACATGGAGAGAAAAGCACATGCAGAGATGGATATCAGAAGAGAGAGACAGAGGAGAGACATGGGGAGAGACAGGCAGAGAAAATAGACGGAGAGACCCATTGGTGGAAATCCCTTCCAGTCTTATGTTTAACCAATTCCAAGAAGAAAGGGTGATAGTTTAAAAGAACTGTGGGTTTATAAGTTTGTTATTTTTAAAAGTGTTTTTTATTTAAAGAGAAAAAGTGTGGCAGACAAACGGGTAAATAGAAGGGAAGGAAACATCTGCTGCAGATGGAAAAGTCACTGTCTTCATCACAGTTGCAGTTCCCTCTTTAGATTACAGGAAAAATCAACACTAAACATTTAGTGAAGACCTATGTGATGCTAGGTGCTGAAATATCACAGCAGTTTTGATAGGATGAGTTATAAGTTGCTTGAAAACAAATGGACTAAAAGGAGTCATTTCCCTTTGTTTATGAAATAGATTTAAAATCAAAATCAAATATTCTCTTCCATTGCTCCATTGGCTGGCAAACTTTGTTTTGTAGCTGTTGGCGCAGCAACTACCCCCAGGAAGCAGCTCAGGGTGCAGTGTGGGGCCATTAGGAGCAGGACCCAGTGGGGGCTTGTCAGGGCCCTGCTGGTGGCTGATGCCTGAGCCATGTCAATCTCATGGTTTTTAGTGGAAACAATCGCGCAGCCGCCCCCGTCACCCTGCCCATAGAAGAGGTCCTGCAGACCCTGCAGGACTTGATTGCCTACTTCCAGCCCCCAGAGGAGGAGATGCGGCATGAAGACAAGCAGAACAAGCTCCGCTCACTCAAAAACAGACAGAATCTTTTCAAAGAAGAGGTAAGTCAGAACAAAAAGTTGAGATTCTCTTTGTGTCCAGAGCTAAAATATCTCTATATGAGTGCAATTTAGCTTTGTCTCTATGCATGTGCATGTTTGTAAAAGAAGTGGAGAACAAGAAAGAGATTCAGAAGCTGGGAAGAAAAGGATTTGTTGGACGCAGACCCTCCCTGTCGGCCGACTCTGCTTGTACTAGCAATGGTGACACATTCAAACCAGACTATGTTTTAAAGCTTCCGTGCCACATGTGTATCCAAAATCCATTTTCAGTAAATTTCAGCTGTTAGAACATGGCATTGGCTGTGATTCCCAAATTTTGGGAAATGTCAGAATTACCTATGAAGCCTGTTTGAAAAATGTCAGTGCCTAGATTTTCCCACAACAGGAATGCCCGAGAAGCTGTTTTGAAAGATACAGAGGATGCTAGGTTTTATGTCAGAACTTGAGCATCTGAATCACTGGAGGTATAGCCTGAATGGGGGGCTGATGAGACCCAGGCTCTCATTCTGGCTCCATTCCTGACTGTGTATGACCTTGGACAAGTCACAGCCTTCTCCGAACTTGGATGTAGTGATCTGGTGCTAACAGGCCATGGTTATACTTCGGAATCCACCATGCCTCAAGACAGAGCTTGTCTCTTAGGCATTTCCAAAGTTAGTGGAATGGAATGTAGAACCATCCTTGCTCAGTCTTCTGATCTAAGTGCACTTTAACCATGGAGGCATTCTGTGTATGCCTTCTAAGCCACTGAAACTGCATTTACCATCTCCCTCCTACTCTTTAAGCACATTTAGGCACAGATGTTTTTAATAGGTGGCATAGTATTATAAATTAGCCAGATTATGCTCAACATCACTAATCATCAGGGAAATGCAATTAAAACCACAATGAGATACCACCTTACCCCTATCAGAATGGTGATTATTAAAAAATAAAAAAACGAGAGATGTTGCCATGGCTGCAATGAAAAAGGAATGTTTTATACACTGTTGGTAGAACTGTAAATTAGTACAATCTCTATAGAAAATAGTATGGAGATTCCTCAAAGAACTAAAAGTAGACCTACCATTCAGTCCAGTCATCCCATTACTGGGTATCTATACAAAGGGGGAAAAAAAGTCATATCAAAAAGACACCTGTGCCCAAATGTTTATTGCAGCACAATTAACAATTGCAAAGGTATAGAATGAACCTAAATGCCCATCAACTGATGAGTGGACAAAGAAAATGTGGTATATATATACCATGGATTACTACTTAGCCATAAAAAGAAATGAAATAATGTCATTTGTAATAACTTGGATGGAAATGGAACATTATCCTCAGTGAAGTATTTCAGGAATGGAAACACAAACACTACATGTTCTCGCTAATAAGTGGGAGCTAAACAATGGGTCTATATGGTCATAAAGTGGTGTAAAGGACATTGGAAACTCAGAAGCGGGGGGATGGGAGGGGGTGAGGGATAAAAACTTACCTATGGGGTGGGGTACAAGGTACACTATTCTGGTGATAGTCACACTAAAAGCCCTGACTTCAGCATTATATAATTCATCCATGTAACAAGAACACTTGTATCCCCTAATATTTTGAAATAAAAGTTAAAAACAGAAAATTTTTGAAAAATGAAATAATGAAAAGCTGGAAAAGTAGCTGAAAATCGTCTTTTGGTCTTATTGTCTCTAAATTCTACATTTTTTGCGGGGAGGAAGCAAGCATAATTGTGCTGTACATCTGAATGGAACTTCTTGCACTTATCTGCGATTTAAGGGAAAAGCAGGTACTGTATCCAGAGCTCTTTCTGCGTGAGTCAGAATCAGTTCACACCAGACGGAAAGCAGGTTTTTGTGAGACTCATTCACGCTCCCTCTTCCTCAATATGTCCTTGGACTGAGTTAAACACGTGGGGGCAAACCGTCAGAAGAGACTGCTGACTCATTCCCCAAATAGATGCTATTTAGGTCTCTGAGGCATAAAAATGCATATTTTGTTTTTAGGAGGAAAAAACCAAAACCCCAACTGGCACCATGAAGGTCTGTTTGCATATTAGCAGTATCAGCCTTAAAAGGCGAATGACATGGGAGGGGAAAGAGCAAAAGGGATTCTGCTTTCTTAATCAGGATGTTTACTCTTTCCTCAACTCTCCTTCTCAGGGAATGTTGGCCCTTGTCTTAAATTGCATCGATCGCTTAAATATCTACAATAGCGTAGCACACTTTGCAGGGATTGCCAGGGAAGAGAGTGGCACGGCCTGGAAAGAAATTCTGAACCTCCTCTACAAATTGCTGGGTAAGTGCACACAGCGCCCTCTCCCTGGGAAGATTTCCAAGGGACTGCCACGTGAGAACCCAGGACTGTCAGCTAGCCTTCCTCCTTTGAAGCCTTTTGTTAACCATTTGATTTTTAACCCAGCTGTTCATTCTGTTAACTAGTAGCTTATTGTGCTTCTCAAACTCAGAGCGAGAAGTCAGCAGCAAGTGGAAGCAGATGGAGATCAGTTTTGCAAAACTACCTGTGAAACCCTTGATAGTGACACTCCCTGAACCTTAATTCCTTATCTTTAAATGAGGAAGTGAGATTAGAACACATGTATGGTGTCTTCCAGTTTTAAACTTCTGCAAAGATGTCACCTGCACTTTGAGGATTGTTATTCTCTTAAATTCTGTGCCCATCCATTTGTCAGTCAGTTATGATTTCTACTGATTTGGCCTATTATGTATTTTATTTTGGTGGAAACAAAAAGGCAGGAAGTAAGTATGTTCCAGAATCCAGCCTTTCTTCTCACAGTGCAGAGCTTGAGATAATATTCTAGTGCCTGCTGTAACAGGTTCATCCCACAGGTCTGGGCTGCCAGCCGGTGGGAGGGAGACAGCAAGCAGACAGTAGCAGCCTGTGCAAGAAGGTGGCCACCAGGAGATGCTCAAACTCTAGCATATTGTAGCGACACAGCTGAAACCCAGCAGTTATTAATACAACAGTAATAGCTAACATTTATTGAGCTCTGTGTGCCAAGTAGTAGAATATCTCTTTTGATCCTGCAAGCAACACTTTGAGGCACCGTTACTTTTCTATCCCCATTTTGCTGATGAAGAAACTGAGGCACAGGGAAGCTCATAAGCTCAGGTTACACACCTAGTAAGAGATGGAGCTGTGGCTTAACTCCCAGCAGTCTGACTCCAGGACTCATGCTTAACCCCCTTGCTGCAGCTGACCTGAAAAGCAGGTTAGGAGCTCAGACAGAATTCTGCCCTCCACCGACTGTGGGGATGGAAAGCAGAGGCCCTGGACAAGGCCCTTCCTTATCTTAAACTTACCATGTATCAGCCTCGGTAAAAAATCCCAATCCATGAAAACCAACGACATGAAGGGCAGGTACTTGGGGACGAATCAGTTTACATGGACTTGTTCCAGATTTGCCTCTACTGGAGGGAGGGTTCCTTGGTCTGGACTGATAAAACTCTAACGACAGCCTATTCTTTCCCTCTCTGCAATATCATCTGCTAGTGGTTTTCAAGTATGAACAGGCATCAGGATCAGCTGAAGGGCTGTTTAAAACACAGATACCCCAACCCCAGAGTTTCTAATTCTGTAGATCTGGGATAAGGCCTGAGAATTTGCATACATAACAAGTTCTCAGGTGACGCTAGAGTCCCTGACCCGGGGACTATACTTCCGGAACCACTGTCATTTTAGATACATTTTAGATATTTTCTAGTTACATGCTGTTATTGTTTATCTATTAGTGTAACTGACCTTTCCAGCAATGTGCACTGGGACACCTTCCTTTAGTCCTGAAGAATAACAAATCTCCAGCTAGATTTAAGAAAACATTGCAAGAAGTTGAGTTCTTAAGTCAGTAACCAAGCAGATATTAAATTCTTGTGTGTCACTGTCTGAAGTCATTGTATTAAGTTATGGGTTCATTGCCTCCATCCCCTACTTGATAAATGCAGGGAATCTCCTCCTCCTGCCCCATTGCTGTAGTCCCAGCAACTGGACAGGGGCCTGGTACATAGCAGACTCTTCGGAAATACTTGTTGAGTGAGTGAGTGAACTAGATTTTTATTCTTCTAAACTTAGAAACAGAATTGTATTGAAGGGGTAGGCAGGATAAGATTGTCATTCGGTTCCTTTTAATTGCTAAGCAGGTGAAGTGCTCAACAGCTTTCCAAGTTCTTATGCCCATCATTATGCCCTTGCCCCTACGTGATCGAGTGTCTGCTTGTTTGCAGCTGCTCTCATTCGCGGAAACAGAAACAACTGCGCTCAATTCTCCAATAACCTTGATTGGCTAATCAGTAAATTGGACAGACTAGAATCTTCCTCAGGTAAGAATTGACAGAAAACTATTAGTAGAGAAAAATGCACTTTTTTTTTCTTTCTGTAAAAAAAAGAAAACAAAGTTGAATCTTTTCCACTGGATTGCAAACAAGTCTCAAATAATTTAAAAAAAAAAAAAAAGGAACAAACGAATCAAAGTCCTCAGGCTTCCTGGCACCCATACAACTTTATTTAGTACCTCTACCCCAGACTTCAACAATTCCTCCTTTTTTGTTTACTTTTTTACTTTATGCCTTCGTCTTCACCCCCTGGGTCCTTTAATCACCCCAACCCAGTGATCCTGGTCTCCTTCTAACTCGCACTGTACTCTTACCCTCTGGTTTTCTAAACCTTCTTTCCACATTGTCCTATTTTAGTTAAAAGCAGGATTGAAGATGACTGTGGAATAAGAGGGGAAATGATTATCCTTTCTCCCTCCGTCTTCCCCCAGAATCACCTTCCATATCAATAGCCCTTCATAATGACTCACAGAGAATTTAAGCCAAGAGTATGGTCACCGTTGATAAGTGACCGCTCCGTGAAGCTTGGCAATCTGCTTCCTCCGAGATGAGTGAACATGGCAGGTGTAGGCCCTTCTCGGGGAAGCTGAAGGGTTTGATGCTTTTCTCATAGTCTAGAGCTGGCAGGTGCTTTAACAGACCGGCCAAGGGAGGGTCCCCCAAGGACCATCCACCTACGCTCCTGTCTTCCTAAGCCTCTCTTTTCTTCAGTTTCTCCTCTCATGGACTAGATTACATTTCAGGATAGTTTATGAAAACCTTGATAAAAAACAGAATCAAAAGAAATTTTCTTAATAAAACCAATGAAGCTATTGGCTAACTACTTTCTTTGAATTTTCTTCATCATGTTACCCTTGCACTTAACATAGAAAACTATCCATTATGCCAAGAAAAAGGGGACAAAGCCAAATATACTTTATTTTGTGATCTTATAGTTTGTTTGATGCACTAGTGCACCTAAAATAAAAATAATTTCTGAGGTAGTTTCTAGAAAAATTCTTATTTGGGGGAAACTCAGAATATTTTCTAAGTTACTTGAATGACCTTTAGAATTTATAATAAACTGGGTATTTCCTTTTATATCTACTTTTAAATAAAGTATTGTTTGGTTTGATCAAATTAAAAATTTCATTTTACAGATGCTTCTCTATATTTTGACATACTAGGATTGTGTCTTTGTCCAGGAACAGGAAGATGGGGTTAGTGCTGGATCAAACTCGCCTCTCAATTACAGACAGTTGGCTCCCAGGGGCTTCTGAAGTCCATCAGAGATGAATGCATCTTTCTTCTGGCTCACAATATTTAATAGATTCAAAGAACTGATTATATTCTGTCCCCTCAGGATGGTCTGTTCATTCTTAGGGTTCTAAATTATGGTCTTCTGCAGGCTATTTAATGTCCAAATGATTTTTGTGGTATTCATGTAGGTATTTTGGAAGTTTTGCACTGCATCTTGATTGAAAGCCCAGAAGCCTTAAATCTGATAGCAGAGGGCCACATCAAGTCCATCATCTCCCTGTTGGATAAGCATGGGCGGAATCACAAGGTGAGTTTGTAAAGAAGAACCCAAACAGTGATTGACTTTGCCTGGCTTTTCCCTCTCCAGCACTTCCTAACTATTATGTGTTACTGAGAGCACATTGACTAGTGTCTTTCTTGACTTTGATAAAAGCCTTGGGAAACTGGGGAAAGACCTACCTTGCCTCTGAGCACCCTCCAAGCTGGATAGATACAGTGGATCTTGGATGGTCTCCCTGGGTTTCCACCAGCTCCCCAAGGCCCACTCATCCTCGTTAGCTCTTAGCACCAGCTCATTGTGGGGCACTTGGTAGGCCCTGTACAAAGCCAGCTGCACAGGACTGGCTCCCACCCTACGGTCTAGGAGCTGAGTAGTGAAATAGCTAATGCCAAGCTGTGCCGAGAAGATATGCAAAAATCAGATCAAAAATAGTGTCAAAAGTCCTGGCAACATGGTTTGTTATTAAACAAAATCAGATTTACCTAGAGTCAAGCCAAATGAAGTAAATGAATCTCTGCATTAGTAAGCAAGAGAACTGCAGCTGTTGGTCCCTTCTTTCGATACAAAACAGCTGTATGACTTTGGGTCTCAGTTATTTCATCTGTAAAATGGAGACAGTGCCACCTCACTAAGGTGAAATGCTGTGTCCATTTTTTGAGATCTCCTATAGTTCTAACAGCTCTATTTTTATGAAATTATATTGCTAAGACCCAGTGATCTATGGGGAAATTCTGTTAAAATATGGTGAGTTTTATACTGATGCTTCAACATCTGCACCATACCTGGGGAGAACTGCTACTGTGCTGATGGACTAGGGAGCAGGTGAGACACTTGAAGGCTGAGGGGGAGGTGTATTTCAGAGCCGATGGCATGATTGGACATGTGGGACCACAGCTGTTCTTCTGCAGAGTAGAGAGAACTCTGCTTGATCACTGGCCCTCTCTGCTCACCATCATTTGAGGGGACTGCATATTTGAGACATGTCTCAGTGAGTCCAGGAGAATGAGCCTCAGCAGCATTGACTGCACGATGTGCATCATCCTCAGGAAGCAGAAAAGCCATGGTCCTCAGCACGTGTGACATTGTTTGGCAAAGAACAGAAAGAAAGACTTGGGGTTTGTAATTACTTTCCCAGATATGGTAAATCAAAAGCAGGCAGGAGGCTTCAGCTGCAGTCCAGCTTCTCCATGTCCCTATATGTTCCTTCCTGTCTGCAAAGTGCGATAAGAGTAATTGATAAGCACCCAAGTAACACAGGGGCCATGAGCTACATGCAGATGTCAGGGGAGCCCTTGGACAGGAAAACTGCTCTCGTTTCATTACCCCAGAGGCTTCTTTTTGATGATACCATGCAATGCGCTTAACAGCCGGCTTTTTTATGGCTTCTTTCTGCCACAGAGCATTTAATGGATGTCACTTGGTGGCAAGTTAATTACTATTCTGCCCATTACACAGAAAACTGAGGCCTAGTGGGCCAAAGTACTTGACTAGGAATCAATCCCTGATTTCAGGTGCTATCCAAGTGTACTAGCAGAATAGTCTTTAATTTTCTAGAGTCAAGACAGTTGGAGAAATTACAGCAATTGCGAAAGTTGAAGCAATATGATCTTGGTACATATGTCTCCTCAAGGATGTTCCCTTTTTATCTTTTGATAGATTTTTGGGCGCAGGCTAGTTTGCCATGAATTCAGATCCTCCCTTAGAGATTATTCAGTTGGATAGCTTTTATTTCCAAAGAGAAATCTGGGCTCAAATCATCGCCAACGTATTTGTGGAAGTTTCACAAAGAACGTGCTGAATGTAGCCAGGCCTCCGCGGCGACACTTTATCTTTGCTTGGAGAATGCCAAGGAAATGTCCTCTCCAGGATTCTCTGTTTTCTCTAGTCTCTGACCCATTCTTTTAGTTTTCTCTGAAGACAGTGACTCAAAATGCACAAAATTTTATAGCCACAGCAACAAGAACAACAATGATGATGATAGCTGACATTGATTTTGCTCTTAACAAATGCTAGGTACTGCTCCCAGTGTTCACGTGCCTCTTCTTTAGCCCTCATTATAACCCTGTGAAATAGCAGTATTAGTATTTCTACCTGACAAAGGCAGAAAGAAGGCCAGGACATGGACTCTGAGATGTTAAGCCATTTTCCAGAGGCCACACAGCTAACTAATGACAGCCTAGAACCAAAAGATTAATATTCTTTCCAGTGTTTCTCAAGCTGCAGTCTGTGAACATGTTCTGTGAGAATGTTTAATTTTGTGTTTTAATTTTTATGATTATGAAGGTGCTCCTTAGGGTCATAGCATTTTTCCTTTTGAAAGGGTTTTTATGTCTCGAGGGTTTGAGAAACCCCTTTCTGTACCACGCTACCTCTAACCACATGCTTAGAATTAACATTATACATAATGGTAGTGATTATTTTACCTTCACTTCCTCTCTAAAATATTTAAGTTGTTAGCTCTATCCCTCACATGGAAATCATTGCCACTCATCTAAGCATGATCAGATTTGAAGTCAAAAAGTTACAGGGAAAGACCACAGTCTTTGGAGTGAAAAGGACAGGAGGAGGGTGCAGTGCCCACTTCCTATTTTCTGCATGCTCTCTGCCCTTTGTCTTCCCGGTGACTTTGCTCTTGTATATCCTTCAGCACCTCCTCACTGCCCACTATTCCAGTACCCATCAAAATTCTTACCTGGTCAGTTAAAAATATAAAAATAAATTTTTATCTGCCCTACAAAACTTAGTTTCAGTACCACTCCCTCCAGGAAGCTTTTTCTGGTTCTAGTTGGAATTGGTCTCCTGTCCTCTACCCGTATGACTCATTCTTTGTTATAACGATCGTTCCGATCTACCTTTTGTTACAGTTATTTTTACATGTATATTTCTCTTACCAACTATAATGTCCTTCATGGTAGGAACCATCTTTTTAATCCCCATGATGCCAAGCCCATATGTTATGCATGGCAGGCATTTACACATTTGTTGAAGATTTGATAAATAAAAGTAATGAATGAATAGAGCCAGAATCCATTCCTGTCTCACCGTGAATTGATGGAAGCTTACATATATGTCCAGGCCTCATCTCATCCAACAGATGCCTTATCAGTGGTAAGAAACACTACGTTAGTAGCACTGATTTTATTGTTTGGTTAAAAAGAATAATTGCTGAGGATTATGACAGTCATCCTGTAATTTTTCTATGGAATGATCTTCTATTAATAAAAATAAAATACGCCCTTTCTACTTGCCCCTAAAGCTACCTTACTTTAAACCTACTCAAGATTGTCACAGATAAATATTTATTATCTTCTTTGTTTCACAAGGACTTGAGGCCACCTTTGAGAAAAATATATGGTAAAATAGTAATATCCTTGGTCCCCAGAAAGTATAAATCAAAATCAAAGGTGTAGCCTGGGTCAAGAAAGAATAGAATGCAAGTGAGCACACCGTGAATTCCCACATAGTTGCTACAAAAACTCCATCAAATCGGAGTTTCCAGGCACCCAAGGCAACATAGAAGCATTCCCAGCCACTCAGTTCTCATCCACAGGAAGAAGAAAGTCTGTTCCTCAGGGGCTGCAGAGTACTCATTTCTCAAATATAGGACTTGATATAGAAGTCACAGAATAAGTATAGTTAGCATTTTTTTAATAAGACTTCTTTTACAGATGAAAGCTAATAACAAAATGCAACAGCCAAACAATGTTTCCATGGATATGTAATATGTATTATTTCTTATCTTTACAGTAGAATTCCCACATAAACCTGTGTTTAGCATAGAGTTGTGGAGATGAAAGCAAGATGAGATGCTCTTGAATGAAACATGATATCAGTGAAGACAGTGATTACAACCAGGAGCAAATGAACTCCACCAAATGGGCCACTGAGTAGGGAGACCTCACTCCTGTGACAACCCCGTATTCTCAGTGGCGTAGCACAGTGAAGATTTATTTTTGCTGATGTCACAGTCCAAAGCCAGTCAGCAGGAGGGCTCCATTCTGTGTGGTCATTCAGAAACACAAGTTCCTTTCGACCGGTGGCTTCACCATCCCCCGAGGGCTTCACAGACCGTAATGTGCTTGTGAATCTCCTGGGGATCGTGTTAATGCAAAGGCTCTGACTCAGTAAGTCTGGAGGGTCTGAGCATCTATATTTCTAACAAGCTCCTGGGTGGTGCCCATGTTGCCGGCCCAGGGATCGTACTTGGAGTGAGGGGACCCTTGGGCTTTGGAATCCTTTGTTGGATCTCTGCATCCAGCTGGCAAGAGAGAGAGAAAGAGAGTGCAAGAGCGCGTGCACACAGAGCGCACCACTTCCCATTGGCCAGAACTCAGTCACATGATCCCACGTGCCTGCAAGGAAGGCTGGGAAATGCAGCTCTGTCTGTGCTCAGGGGAAGGACACTGGGCCAGCCAAGTGTTCCAGAGGCCACTGAGATGCTCCCTCATCAGAAAGTACAGATGACCCCTAGGCACAACATGTGCCACCCATGGTGGATCTGCCCTGTCTACACTCCCTTCTCTTTTAAAAAGAACCTATTTAAACTTTTTTAGAATGGAAAGTTGGCCTCCCTTCCCCAGTTTCACCTGGAGAAATGCCTTCTAAAACAAAGTCTAAACAATGTCAACTGAGATTCTTTAAGAGGCATCATTTATTTATAGGTGAGGCACTGCTCTGATACGCTGTGTGCTGCTTATGGGGCCAGCCTTTTTCTGTTGGCTGTTCCTACTGTATGTGGATCAAGTTCTGCTTTCCCTCTGGTTGTGACAGCCAGGCTCCTGCAGCCATTGCTCCACCACAAAAAAGATAAAAATGTGTGATAGGCCGGATGAAAAGTATTTAATTTCCTGGCCATCTATGGCTCTTTTCTTAGGCTGAGAAATTATCCTCTGGATTTCAAGTTTCTACAGTTGATATCTTTCACAGAGTGGTAATGGTAAAAGTCCCCCATAAAACTGCCTTTGGGATTCTTTTCTGCTTGTCCCATAAATGTGCTTTGTATTTATCTGGAACGAAATTGACATTCAGGGAGTCAGGCAGAAAATTGGTTTGTGAGAATTATGGATACAAATGCCATCAACAACTTGAAGCCATCCAACCCCACTAAGCATGGAGTCTTTGGTGGCCACTTTGAAAGACTGAAATGAGGCTGCCACATCACGGCTGCTATTTATCAGCTGCCATTTGCACATTCCTCCCTGTTTGGTAGAAGGGAGGAGCAGGGCGCAGAGTCGGCTCTGCCACGGTAGGAGCAAAAAATCTGAATGAAAGAAGATGCAGTGCAATTCAAGGGCGGAGGAGAGGAGAGACCACCATGCAGGAAGCAACCAGGGACTGTTCCCATTTCCCAGGCAGCTAGAAAATGAGGAGCAGAGTGGCTGGATGATGGGTCTCTTAGATTCATTGGCCCCCTGGGCTCTTGCAGGTTTGCTGTCCTCCTAGATGGGAGGAGGAGAGCAGGTGAAATATTTTGAGTACTGATTTCTAGGAACTTTAAGGGTATCTTAATGAGTTTTGATGATATCACAGCAAGAAACCCCAGAACAGGAATCTGGCCTGCCATTACTCTGCCCACACAAGATTCCCAAGCCTGCTACATGCAAGGCCCTTAGCCAAATGAGAATCTAAATGTCTTTTCATTAAGAGCCACCATAACAGGCACCTACTAATCATCAGTGCTGAGCACCGTCAGGTCTGGGCCTGTGGACCACCTTCTATCAACCTCCCCTGCACTGACAGGACCCTAAGAGTGAGCAGAGCCTGGATTTTGTGCGCTAAGCCTCACTATACCCTAGACCTGGCCCTGGCTGGGATATTAACCTAGATAATCTGTCTTCAGATCTCAGTCTCTTGCCTACTTGTAATAGAACAATGACCACAGGTGGCATGCATCGTTTGGAGAGAAGGGGTAAAAGACTTGGGCGTAGGGGCTAGAAGGAAGTCCAGCCTCATTTCCTCAAGAGGCAGTAGGCTCTAAAGTGTCACTGACTCCTGCCAGGTAAGGAAAGTGAGGGTTCTGTGGCTCTGAGCTGGTTCTCCTCCCATCACCTAGCGCCCACCCTTCAGGACTCCTGCTTCCTTCATGTGTCCTGCCCACTGTGCCCTCCTGGTGGCCCTAAAGTTTGTTGGGTATGTCCTGATGCAGGTTCTAGATGTCCTGTGCTCCCTATGCCTCTGCAATGGGGTTGCAGTGAGAGCTAACCAGAATCTAATCTGCGACAACTTGCTGCCCCGGAGAAACCTGCTCCTGCAAACACGACTGATTAACGATGTTACCAGGTAAGGCCACCACTGACATTTCAAATGCTAAGCATGGTTCTGTCCCTCTTGTCTCCATGCATGAAAGAGGGATGATCTAAACTCCAAAGTTGCCCACCCATAGTTTCCATGGCGATGCAAGTACCTAAGTACTTAAGACCAGGCAAATGTGCCCTTTTTATGACGAGGGCCTTGTAACTGAATTTCTCAAACTATTCCCTTGAAGTAGCTGAGGACAGAGTATACATAACACGTGAGGGCTGAAGAATTTGGCCTGAAGAGGCTTACCATGTTTTATTTTAAATGCTAATGCAATTCTAGTACCTTCTACATAATATATTCATATTTATTTTGACATCCCAACCTTTTTTTCTAAAATCTTTTAATAGAACAGATGTCCCAAGTTGGCACTGTGGTTTCTTGCATCTTTTGACACATGGTCATTTACCCTACTGCCATCTGTGAGGGTCTAGATGAAGAGCATGGGCCCCCACAGGACCCCCAGCGTGCTAGTTTACACATGAACCACATGTGAACTCACTGGGCCTGAATGAGGCAGGCCTAGGTTCTTTAGCCACTTTTTACCAAGGCCTACATGCTAATCTACAAAGTAAGAAAAGAACCTTCCCTCTGTAGTGTAGAGTGGTCCACAGACCTGAGCCATCACATAGACTTACTTTCTTCTTGGTGCCAGCTTGGTTTTTCCTTACCTATCCCAAATAGAACACAGCCCCAGCCCCAAAACACTAAATCTCTAAGAGTATGATTCTAAACATAAAAACTCTAAGTGATTTGTCCCAAGCTTTTACACTTCGTGGATACATTAAAACCTCTCGCCCTTAATAAGGTCGCCTAGTAGTGGCTTCTTAATGGTTTTGAGAAGCCATTGTTATTAATGATGCTTAAGTAACAAAGCAGCTGTTATAAAAGTGAGGTTGCTTAAACCAATTGACCAGAAGATGGGACTCAAGTAATTTCTTTCACTTACAGAAATAAAAGAAGGGTTTGTAATCATAAAACTCTGTTAACGTTTTCGGCATCATTGCCCATGGTTGGCACTCAATAAATGTAGATTGCCTTGAATAGAATATTGAAAGAGACATCCTTTATATTTTATAATGGAATTAGTGTTGTTGTGACATCTTCCACTAAGAACTTGACCAAGTATTGAAGGCTCTAAGCTCTTTCTGCTTTCAAACAATAGAACAAACCATGGCATTGCTCTTGCCCTAGGTTTAACTAAGCCAATGCCTCCTATGGGTCTAGTTCAACTGCTTTTTCAGTACTTAAAGGTCTGTAGATATTACTTGTCCCATGTTTAATTTCAGTATCCGGCCAAACATCTTCCTGGGAGTCGCTGAGGGCTCCGCCCAGTATAAGAAGTGGTACTTTGAGCTGATTATCGACCAAGTGGACCCCTTCCTGACAGCAGAGCCCACACATCTGCGGGTGGGCTGGGCCTCTTCCTCAGGCTATGCCCCGTACCCAGGAGGTGGAGAAGGATGGGGAGGCAATGGTGTTGGTGATGACCTGTACTCCTATGGCTTTGATGGGCTTCACCTTTGGTCAGGTGAGTACCTTGCCGAAGTATTGGCCCCTAAATTCTCACTGGAAATGACTGCAGCTCAAATTGTACAAGCTGAAATTGTCACTTTCATTTGAAATGATACAGACTCAAGAGTCACAACTAATTAGGTGGTTAGGTGGAAAGAATATCAGATTTAAATGAGACTCATCTGCACCGTTACTCTGATAGTTCCTAGCCTTATTGTCTTGTAAAGATCACTTAACTTTTCTCAGGCTCGGTGTCTGTATGTGTACTGTAATTATTGTACGAGAGTGTTAGGATTATATGAGCAGACATGGAAGGAGAGACTCAGCATTTATCTACTAGGCAGTGAGCTACATAATTTTTGTACATTTTCTCTCATTTTATCCTTGCAACAACCCCTTAAGGTAGAAAATGTTGACCTCATGTTACAAATGTGAAAACTAAGGCACAAAGATGGTTAAGCATGTATTCAAAGTCACACTGGGAAGGATTGAAGGATCCAGATCTGACTACAAATCCATAATCTCATCAACACAACCTGCTGCTTCATGAATACAATTTACGAAATGTCTGGATCAGTGCCTGACTCACAATAGGTGTTAAACTCTTGAGAAGAATTCAAGGCTTCCTTTTTTTCTAGATAAATATTGATGCCCCTATTATTTTTTCTAGATAAATTTGATGACGGTCATGCATGCTTGCAGAGGAATGGGTTGTCTTCTTCCTGGGTGAAAAATGCAAGATTAACTTTCACCCAGAACAGGAGCCCCACCTCTTCTGTCTGTTGTCCAAAGTATGTGTTTCCCGTATCTTTGGAAAAACTGCAATTGGAGACGTTGTGTACCTCATAGAAATCACTTACATAAGCATCGTGCTGCATGCCTCTTACATAAGGAACCATGGCACACATTCTTCCTCAAATGCAGTACAAGGGGAAAGTTTGCCTCTATAAGAGAACCTATATATTTTATTTTGTAACTGGGAACTACATAACCCATCACATTTTCCTTCTTTCCTTAGCTTTCTGGATAAAACCTAATTGCCTGGTGTCAATGATCAAGTCAGCCCAGGTCCTGATACCATGCTTCCTGCAATTGGTCTTTATTTTCAATTGGTCAGTATAGGGATTTTTTTGTTATTATTTGTGTTGTTTTACATTCAGTTTAAATATTTTAAAACTTTTAGTAAGGTTGTGAACTTATTTATTTGTTTACTTACTTATCCTGGGTCATTCCTACGGGGGAAGAATGAGAAAGCCTCTGTCCATGTTCTGTGTGTCCCAGAGCACAGCCTAGCACAGACAAAAGCAGCAGCAAAACCACAGAGTGATGAGTTAGAGTGACGTGAAAGTCATCTTGTTGTTCACTCCTCCTCCCAACTTAAGCTTTTCTAATTCTTCTTGGAAGGTGCATCTTCCCTTCTTTGCTCTCAGAGTCTCATCATGGAGCCACTGAGTTGGGCTCTGCAGCAGTGGCCTTTAGCTGAGGTTATCACCAGATGTCATACGGTTCTCAGAAAGCTGTCTCTGGGGGAGTGATTTGGGAAGAAAGAATCATTATGCTCATGTACACTTGCAGGTCCTGAGTTTGGTGGGGTTAAATCGGCGCAGGATCGCTTCTCGACCTTTTGGCTAAGATTAAGTGTAAATCTGTGAGGGAGTGACCGGGATTGACTTGAGAGAATCCTTTCCACATTCCCTGCTGATTGCCGCCCATCTCCTGCCATCTCACCACTGCAACCCAGGAGTGTGCTCTGGAGCCCAGGCTATCCCTGTAGAGGGCTCTGCATGGAGATTGCCTGAGGAAATGTGAAGCACACCTAGAGCCTTGGGTGACGCAGGCTGGGCCCTTGTTTCAAAGATAAACTAATCTTTCTCAAAGAAAAAATTTACTTGGTCTTTTCGAGACTTAACAGCACTATGTGGGGTATGTACTATATCCCTGGATTCCTTTATAGACTTTTTAGGGAGTGAGTCAGGAGGCAGAGAACCCACTCATGGTGCTTCCATAAAGGGCTGCTGTCTGTGCATTTCCAGACCTGAAGCATCATTCCAGGAGGCTACACTGCCCCATCTTCCCCCTTATGCCTCCTGTCCCATCTCCTCTGAAGGCAAGGACACTGAATGCTCCAGGCCCATACCAGTCATCACTAGCAGTGGCTCTTGTGATTGGAGAAGGGGGGAAGAGGGCTGGTGACTCAGCTTTACAAAAGCTGATTGTGGCTCTCTGAACATTACTCACGCTTGGTGATGTAATGTCATATAGGCACATTCAAGGGACTTTATCCTTCCATCTCCAGCATCTGATAAGCTGTGAAGAAACCAGTGTCTACCAGACTTACACCTTTCATTCTCACTACAACCCAAAGCTTACTTGGGTCTTGGCATCATTCTGACTTTTCCAACTAGTACACAGGAACATATGTCTTCTAGAAGGCACTGTAGGTATTAATAAATATGTCAGTGTGTGCTCTAGCTGAAAAAATAAGGTTTCTGTTAATGACTCCCACCAGGACAGCAGTGAATTTTGGACTATCTGACAAAAGGGTAATGTCTGGTGAAGAAATGAAGTGGAAATGGCACTCCAACTTACTGCGGGAGGGAATGCTGGGTAGTCAGGGAGAGAGATTGAAAAGTGGCCATGACCATTCTCCTCCTTTTCCTTGAGATTTAGATGCCAAGGTCCATTAACCTGAAGTTATCTGTGTGCATAAATTAATGTTGAACTTGTCTTTAGCATACTTATTAAAGTACAATAGATTTTTTGTAGTGGGAAAGAATTACAGTGCCCCTAACACTTTGTCAATGGAAAGAGTCAAAACAGCGTGGTTTTGGACTTATGCTGGGGTCTGCATCTTAACTCTGCCACTTCATGGTTTTTTTGACATTGGACAAGTTACTTAGCCTCTCAGAGACTCATTTTCCTCAGATAAAATGAAGATAATAGAAGGCTTTTATGAAATATAAATAAGGAATATGAAGTTTTTGACATGCATTAGGCACACAGTAAATATGATTTCCTTTCCCTTATTGTCTACGAAGTCCACCGTAGTCTAAAAGACCAAATCCAGAGTTCTGAGTACTTCATTCAAGACCATGAGAGTAGCCTCATTAGACCTACTGTGGCGACGTCTAAGGGGATAAAGAACCCATGCTAGGCCGGGCGTGGTGGCTCACGCCTGTAATCCTAGCACTCTGGGAGGCCGAGGCGGGCGGATTGTTTGAGCTCAGGAGTTCAAGACCAGCCTGAGCAAGAGTGAGGCCCCGTCTCTACTAAAAATAGAAAGAAATTATATGGAAAGCTAAAAATATATAGAGAAAAATTAGCCGGGCATGGTGGCACATGCCTGTAGTCCCAGCTACTTGGGAGGCTGAGGCAGTAGGATCGCTTGAGCCCAGGAGTTTGAGGTTGCTGTGAGCTAGGCTGACGCCACGGCACTCACTCTAGTCCGGGCAACAGAGTGAGACTCTGTCTCAAAAAAAAAAAAAAAAGAACCCATGCTAAACATAAAAAGAAGTTTCAAAGTGACATCCTGGAAGTATGAATGAGCTTTTTCTCTATGTGGGGGAGGGCAGGCTTAATAGGTCCTTTAGACATGGAAGCCTCTGAAGTCACTTTCAAGGCATCAGCTATGGAAACGTCCCCTTCTTCAACCCTGCCCAACCCTCCCTGCAGAATCCTGCCTCGGCTCAGCCACTGTGGTTTTGCTTTTGGAGGAGTGGCTCTTTTTTGTGTGATGGCATCACTTTCCCTCCCCGGACATAGCCCCCACGTGGCCTTCAGGACAGCAATTGGGAGAGAATTCAGCTTGGAGCAGCCCACGGTACGGCACTGGCCAGGGGGCAGCTTCATATGAGGAAATCATACCTCCCTGTCCCTTTGAGCACTTTCCCCTGCGGAGTTGGAATAAGCAGAGAATTCACCTTTCGAAGAGATGAGTGATACAGACATGAATGAGTGGAGTAAAGTTGTATTTCCTGATTGGTTAAGACTATGAACTCATCCAGATAATTTAGCTCTGCAATCACATTTGCACGAGGGGACTTCATTTGTCTCCCTACCACGATGTGTCCCAGGGCATTGATTTGTCTATGAAAAGACAGTCCACTGTGACTCAGACCCTCCCAACCCCAGTGCCATGTGGAGAAGATGCGAGGGGCAGCTGTGGAATAGCAACGCTTCTAAACCTTTGGATCCCCTCTCATTGCAAATGCCTGAATACCTGGGTAATGCCAAACTCTGCAGTGCCTGGGGCTGTGGAAATGCCAAGCCTCACATTTCCAGTTGCCTACGTTACTCATCAGACCAGACTGAATCCCACAGTAATATATCTTAGCTTAATTTGAAGACATACAGTATATAATTAAGTGACCTTTTTTTTAATCTTAAAATACTGTGTTTAGAATGGTCTTTGCAAGTTTCCTGGGCCCTTCAGATAGGCCTGAGCCTCTAAATCAAGACATTTCTATTCTTTTTCAGAGGCAATAACCACCAGCCTTTCTCAGTGAATGGTCTCCAGGGTTACTCTGAGTTCCTAATATCTTAAAAAGCAATTGAGACTGCTCTTAGACAAAGTCTCTGAAACACAGTTTGCTTTTTCATTCTATAGCATCACATTTCTGTTGGTTGTTCAAAAAGAGTAAAATACATTAAACATATTTGAAAGTGTACATTTTTAGTGCTATCAATGAAGAGAGTAGATTTTAAATCACTTTTTGGACTCAGCCCTCAATGCTCTTTCCACATTTTTTTCTAATATTACAAAATATATAATATTCCTGGCAAGATATTTACTGCTAGCTTAATAGTTAAGGTTTTTGGAGTTATAAAAACAAAAACAATAATGATAGCATTTGCTGTGGGTTCCAATGTGTCAGGCACTCTTCTAATCACTCTATATGGAATAATTCATTCAAAACCCACAACAACCCTATAAGGTAGACATTATTATTCTTCTCATTTGACAGATGAGGAAACTTGAGTTTGCAAAGGTAAGTTACTGGTCCAAGGTCACACAGCTAGTAAGTGACAGTGCTAGGACTCAAGCCCAGGCAGTTTGGTTCTAGAAATTTCACTTAACCACTACACTATACTGCCTCTTGAGTGGTACACAGGACATCATTCATTTGTATTATCAAAATCTTAGGAATAATAATGGTACTTTGAGAACAACTCTCTCTTTCCAGCATCACGGTGGACATCACTGTGCCCATTTTACAGATGGAGAAGCTAAGCCTCTAGTAAAATCACAGGCCCAGGTTTATATAGCACGTAAAGAGTTCATGTTTGAACTCAGCCGTTTGTGGCTCCAAGGTCCCTTGTGCTACCTCATTACAGATCAGTTGGAAGGATCCATTTAAATGGGGGCATACAGAACGCTTCCTACTCATTTGGAGCCTGGAAAGCCCCCACAGGGGTGGAGATTGCTTTCTCCTAAATGGAAGCAGATTTACAAAACAGAGTGTGCAAAAACAATCCCACAATTCTATCATTTTCCAATTTCAAACCCTTCACGCTACTCACGTTTTAAAATGAGATATACTTCATCAGATGACACAGGCATCTTCACCTTTTACAACGTGCATATTATATGAAATGAGCTCTTTTGTTCAAATTGTCTTCCCATTGCATTGCTCTGAGCACTTCCTAAGTATATACTTCATATACAGCAATTATCAACAGTTTTCCTTTAGTTTCTAGATAATATTAGTCCCACCTCTATGTTCTTTACCATATGTGCTTGAAAAGTAGGCTTAGCCTGTGATTTCAATTTGCCTGTAAATGATCTTAGCAAGTGTTCTAAAGGAAACTTCTTCTTGGAGCCCAGTCTCTTAGAACAGGGGCGGTAAAAGGCAGAGTTATTTACCACAAGGGCATGATGCTCTTCCTGGTGGTGGTTTTCAATGGAGAAGAGTGACCCAGACAGGAGAGATTCTCCCAGCCATCATTCCTCTGGAAGGAGCTTGGCAGCTATGATGCCTTAAAGGCTAAATAAAGTGCAGAACTCAGCTTGTGATGGCATCAGAGCACTGCTGTAGATGAGGAGCATCCCCCACAAAAGCTGGTCTTTGTCTTTGGTGGCCAAGGCTCAGGCCAGTGTAGAAGAGAGGATGGAGAGAGAAGACACTGCATTCACAACTCAACACTGGCAGTTTTGCCCTAGTTTATATCATCCTTAGAAAGATAATTATAATTGTATTTTTATCCAGCAAAATAGCTGAATACTTTTAAAGGTAGTTGTCCAATGTAACGTCTCATTATTTCCTAGTGTCCCCAAATTCACAGAATCTGTTAGAATTTGTTCAAATGACTACAGGGGATATTCTCCAGAAGTTAAACTAATAAAAAAAATTGTATGCAGGAAAGATTGTTTTTAATGGGAAAATAAATCTTCAGTGAGACAATTACAGCAAGTTGTGCGGAATTTTAATGTCACAGATTCCTCTCATCACAGACATGAGCAGAAGGACGAAAAAGTCCTGGGACCTGAGAGATCTAAGTTCCATACAGTGAGCTTAGCATACTAGGCTCCTCAAATGGAGAAATTTAACAGCTGTCAAACGTGCACACTCTTCAACTTTGGCTCAGTTATGTTTTGTTTTTAAATAATTTTGACTGTAGGTCCTACAGTGAGAAACTTGTTCCTCTTTCTCAGTGGTGAAGCAAGGTATTAATATTAAAGTCATGAAAACAGAGACTCAGGCCACCCCCGACTAATTTGCCAATGTGCTCTGAGTAAGTTGTGTACAGCGCACTCTTGCCGTGCTGGTGGTCTGAGTGCGATGCTCCTGCCCAGCTTTACTGCCCCTCCACATCTCCCTCATCAGACCCTGCCTGCCAGCCTCGCCCAACTCTAGCCGTTCTGCAAAAGTGTCATACTCTCCTTTTGCCCTTTCCTCTCTCTCTTATCTAAGGAGCCTTTCTTTCTCCAGGTCTCCCAGGCAGACTTGGCACCTTCCTCTATCTCTAGAAGGCAACACATGCACACCTTCATTCCAACATTTATCATTCTGTATTGTATTAATAATTTTTATTTGAATGTCCATTTCCCACCAGACTATGGACTTCTTAAGGACAGGAGCTGGGCCTTCTGTCTTTGATCCTCAGCCCAGGCATAGCATCTGGCCCAGAGTAGAACCTCAGTACTAGTGTGGAAGGGTGGGAGGGAATACATATGACTTCCTCAATCACCCAAAATAATTAGAGGGGTCTACCTAAGGAATGTCTAGTAGTTTCACTATTTTAAAATCCACCACTTAGTTTAGAATCTATTATAGTTTGCGTATCCCTTATCCAAAATGCTTGGGACCAGAAGTGTTTTGGATTTCAGATTTTTCAGATTTGGGAATATTTGTATATATGTAATGAGATATCTTGAGGATAGGACCCAAGTCTAAACACGAAATTCATTGTATTTCATATATACCTTATACACATAGCCTGAAGATAATTGTATACAATATTTTTAATAATTTTGTACATGAAACAAAGTTTTGACTGTGACCCATCACACGTGGAATTTTTCACTTGTGGCATCATGTCAACACTCAAAAAGTTTTGTATTTTGGAGCATTTAGATTTTAAAATTTTCAGATTAGGGATGCTCAACCTGTACTAGAATAGCAGTAACCACTAAAAACATTAAATAGTTCTAAACTGAGATTAGGAATATTATGTAGCAAAGATACATGTACAAAATTTGTGAATAACTCACATATCCATCAGGAGGGGGCTTTTAAAAAATTACCTTTTCGTAACACATTATGCAGCCATAAAAGTCAAGTTTCTAATGAATATATTACTTTATAATAAAATGTTTTTAATATGATTATTAGAAAAAGCAACCTGTAAAACCTACAATATCTTGGATAAAAAGCATATGTGTGACTGGGAGCATGCTTTGGAATGATATTTTTTTCTTTTTTTATGCTTTTCTGTGTAAATGATGGACATTTATAATGAACACATATTGTATAATCAGGAACCAGCTGGGCGTGGTGGCTCATGCCTATAATCCCAGCACTTTGGGAGGCCTAGGTGGGAAGATCCCTTGAGGCCAGGAGTTGGAGAGCAGTCTGGGCAACATAGTGAGACCTCATCTCTATAAAATTTCTTTAAAAAAAAATTAACCAGGCATAGTGATATGCACCTGTAGTCCCAGCTACTTGGAAAGCTGAGCCGGGAGGATCACTGGATCCCAGGAGTTCAAGGTTATCATGAGCTATGATCATGCCACTGCAGTCCAGCCTGGATGACAGAGTGAGACCTTTAAAAAAATAAACTAGACATCTTTTTATTTTTTGCCTGAAACCCTATTTTAATATCTATTAATTACTTTTACCCCTTTGTTGCTCTCTTCCCAATAGAAATGTAGCCCTGCTAGGGGGAAGGGTGGAATGGTTATGGTTATTTACTTTCAGAATTTCCAGAATAAGATGATATGAGCTAGAAAAACAGAGAGGTGAATTTCTCACCACTTTACGTCAGGAAATGATAAACCATCTTATGAAAGAGATGTGAAAAAATGTTTTAATCAACACAAAATATAACTGACAATATGTTTACCCATTTATCTGAAATAATAAAGTTCTTTAAAACAAACAAGCAAACTATGCTACACAGCTTCATGGCTGGATGGCCTTGCCATTCTTCACTTTGATGGCTCCTGTTGGCAATGCTAGGGTAGCCTTATCTCTTGAGGGAATAGAAGACAACAGGGGAACCTATGGCTAAGCACCCCTACGTCAGAGGACCTATACCTATTGGAAGCAGTCTTTTCATTACTTCAGATGTCAGACCAGCATCCATTGATTGAGCAGGTTGAGAGCTTCCTCTGAGACGCATCTCATCTCAGGCATGGTGTCTGCCTGCTCGCCACTGTAGGAAATCATTTCTCATTGCTCCTCTCACACAGGGAGAAAAAAGTTACATTTCAAATGCAATAGCCCATCCAGACCTCCTGTGTGCCCATCACACCTGCCCACCTGCACTGGAGGCCTCTGAGGCTTGCCTTCAGCCTGGTAAGTGCCTCCAGAGTCCCACAGCCTTCTTCCTGTTCCTTCCATACCAGGGCGGATACCCAGAGCCGTGGCCTCCATCAACCAGCACCTCCTGAAATCAGATGATGTGGTCAGCTGCTGCCTTGACCTCGGAGTGCCCAGCATCTCTTTCCGCATCAACGGGCAGCCCGTGCAGGGGATGTTTGAGAACTTCAACACAGACGGACTCTTCTTCCCTGTGATGAGCTTTTCAGCAGGTGTCAAGTAAGTGAATGCTGTGAGTTCATGGAGCGTAGCCATTACCCCACTCCACCGCCCCCACACTGAGCCAAGGGCCGGCAGTCTCCTTCAGGGTTCAGCATCGTGAGCCAGACTCCTCCAAGGCAGTGATGGTGCAAAGGCAAGAGCCAGCCAGTCCTTGGCTCCATCTCCACTTGCCGAACATCCTGCCAGGGGATATGTTATGTACTCAGATAAATAGTAAGATTGATAAGATAAACTCTATATATAAAATTAATTATAAAGGTATTACCTGCTCATTATTAGAAACTTGAAAGACATAGTTATAAATCATATAAAAATCACCTGTTAATATAATATTTAGCTATAATCTATTAATATTTTGGCATGTTTTTCTTTAAGTCTTTTTTCTACAAATATATGTGTATTTTTTAATTGGCATCACACTAAGAATGAAGTTTTATGTCTTAATTATTTATCATTCAACAGTAAGTAATGAGCCTTTTCCTGAGTCATTAAGTATCCTCAAAATGATTGTTATGGCTACATAATATCCCTGTATTTGGCTGTCTCATAATATAGCCATTATTTTGTTGTTGCATTTTCATGCCAATTCCATTTTCGTTGCTGTAAACAAAATGACTACGAACATCTTTCAACATAACTCTTTTTCTGCATTTCTATTTTGTTCCTCTTAGAAGTAGGTCAAAATGTCTGAATGCTTTAAAGTTTAAGTTTATAAATATGTGGCCAAATTGATTTTCAGGAAGATCGGATGAACAGTTCAGAATTCCTTATCAACAATTCCAAAATCTAAGAAGCTCTGAAAACTATAGATTTGTTCATAACTCATTTTGCAGCAAAATCTAATGTGAACTCATTTTGTGGCAAAACTGTCCTCAACAAAAATGAGGCTATTCTTAGTCTTTCATTTATTCAACTTCTTGTGAATATATGTTTAATTGAGGAAATATTAATGTGTTTGATTATGGAGTACTGCCCCTCACCTGGCTGAAGGTTCTACTCAATGTATGCTAGGTGAGCCTTCTTTCTTTTTCAAACACTAAAGAATTATGAAGTCTAAAGCACATCTCCAAAGCTTTCAGATCAAAGATTTGGGCCTGTAGTATCATTTAAAGCAACATATGGGAATGTCCAACTGACTGGATCCTAACTTTTACTGCTATTATTTTTAATCATTGCTAATTTAATAAAACCATATCTTAGAGTTTATTTCTTTGATTATCAATGTGGTGAAGCATTTTTATGCTTATTATTCTTATATATATTTTCAACCCAATAATTTGCTATTTTTGTGTTCTCAGCCTTTCTAACATTAATTTTATGGACAATTTTTTAAATATATAAAGGCTGTTAAACTATTTTCCTATTGATTTAAAATATTTCTCCCACTTTGTGATTTACCTTTTTACACTTAGTTTTTTTCCTGTTTCTTTTGGGTTTTTTTGCCCTTCCCTTTCACAAAAGTAATGTAAGTCAAAGAAAATACTGAGAACTCATAATAATACCACCCAGAGACAATCATATTACCTTTTTATATACATGTTTAACTATTTTACATTAAATTGGGCTTATCTTGAATACCTATAGTGCGTAAAAAATTAAATAAATTTTTTAAATAGACTAGGCTTGTGCTGTGCATGCTGCTTTTCTAGGTCCTGTTGCTAACTATTATGCTCATTGCTGTGCACCTCTTTCCTTGCACCAGTTGGATGCTGTTTTAATTATTTTAGCCTTGTACATTTTAATGTCTATAAGGCAAGACCTCACAATAACCCTTCTTTCCCAAAATTTTCTTAGCCAATCTCCATCCCTGTGTCTTAAAGAGATCACAGGCCATTGAACAGGAGACTGGAGTTAACAGTTAGCATCATACTGCTGTCCATAGAAGCTATTGGAAAGGGCTATGGAAGGAGAAGAATTGTAAAGAGCAGGAGCTTTTATCTGGGACCACAAATAAACCATCTCAGAGCTCCAAGTCCAAGTGATGGGATTTTCAAAATGAAACCACTGTAGTAGGCCTCAGCACCTCATGTAGATTGATAAACCAAGACGTCTTCGTATATCTTCCAAAGGAGGATGAAAATTATGTTCTGTTTCAATTAAACTATTCAGGAATAAAAAATTATCTTTTGAAATACTCAACCTTTGGAATTTGAGACAAATAGAGGTATATGTTTGTACATATACACATGCATATTTACATGGATATAATATATTGAAATGGATGTAACTTATTGAAATTAAGCATTGATATTATTTGAGATTCTTGCAACAAGTGGAGAGCCACTATGACAAAGCTTTACTAGGGTTGAAAATCTGCTCATCACAGATTGAAACCAGGGAACCTGCAGCCCCAGACACTAGATTCTAAGAGTTGAGAATTCTTTACCTGTGTTTCTCTGTGCTGAGGATATTTCATCCAAGTTCTCTCTTTTTAAATGTGATCTCACATACTGATGTCTTCCTTGCTATCCCTACAGAGCCTGTAGAAAACGAGTGCTATTGAAAGACAGAGGCACTGTAAGCACAGAGAAAGTTGATTGGAGCTAAGGCCCTCTGGGGCAGGGAGAAGGAGAGGACCCTTTTGCACCGGGAAAACATAGTATAAGCCCCATGGCACCTCTTCCCCACCCCAGAGGAATAGAGAAAATGAGTAGAAATCTAAATACAAAGTAACAGCATTATAGCCGTCTGCCCTTTGACTTAGTGCCTCCTCTGGAGAAATGAGTTCACTCTGAGCAGTCAGTTCCCAGGACTGCATTTGCCTGGGTGGTTGGTGGCCTTGGTCACCCATCATTAGCGCCCTTCCCATTTTTATTTGTTTAGACCATGCCCCACTCACTGGTGTTTACTTATTTCCAAAGAGAGTACACTTACTTCCCCAGCATCTCCTCTGAGAAAACTTGCTTATGTGAATTCAGATCTTTGAAGAAAGGGTCCTCTCCAGTCTGCAGGCTAATGGACTTGTCTGCATGTTTTGTGTCTAGAGAACAACACATCTGCTTCTCACATGCTGCATAATGATTCTTAATCACTTCCAGTCTCCTTCAGAGCATTGAGATAAGATTTTTGTGTCTGTGATTTTTTGTGGGGGGAGATTGGGGGGCAGGAAGACTTTTTGGAATTTTCTCTTGACAAATAACTACATCTAACAGGTAAGGAAATATTAATAGGTGACTTAAAGGTATCCACATGTAGAAGACATGTCTAGCACCTTGTGTCTAGGTTAGCAGTTCATGCAGCCTTCTGAGTGCTTGTGAGATGAGAAAAATGAGATGACTAACCATTTATAAGGCACAACTGCTGAGAGCATTTAAGAAACTGAAAGATCCAGGTGTATTGACTTGAAGAATCAACAGCTTAGATCTGAGAGCCTTTTGCTTATAGCTGTTGAGCGGGTGGTAGGCTAGAGAGCAGTGCTGGGCGCTTGAAGTCACTCAAGCTTCCTGTCTCTCAGAAAACTATCAGCTCTGACATGTCCTTTCTTCAGGTCTCACAGTGTATTACGATTCCAAGAGAGGTGGAATCACAGGGCCTGCAATGCATTAGTTTATCACGTGATGTTCTTAGGCAGGGTCAGCGGCGGTCCTGTGTTGAGAAGTAGCCAACTGGTTTATTTTCATTTTTGAACAAATGAGATTGCTATACCAGTGCTATGAAAACTGGTAAGGTACAATGTAGTGCTGAACCCAGCAGTTCTTCTCTGTACTACTTTGGTTCAGTTGTAAAAAAAGCTAGAAAGAGAAACCAGGATAGTAATTCCAAGTTAATTAAAGTGTCTAATTGAAAAGCAATGTGTTTAATAATAAAACTGAAAAATTATTGTTTCATCCAATACTGCAGAACACTTGCCTGGCTTTATAGCATCTCTTCCAGCAAGATGCAAGGTATTATGCCCATCTAAAGAGAAATTCCTCTTCTCCCATCGTAGAAGCATTTAGAATTGTTTCTCATATATTGTTTTAACTTCTTTGTGTCTTTTAAATTAGATTTCTCATTCACAGACCCCATGAGGTCCTAGTCTTGAAATTGTTTAGAATAATTATTGTTATCCTTACAAACTGTGTTGTTAATAATACCTGGTTAGGAAATCCCTGCCTGCTGTCATCAACGAGCAAAGCCCCATGAAGAGCAAAAATCTTTCTCAATTAGATTTACCCACAGTGAAGTCACAGGCAGCATGAGTAATTACTGACAAAACCCACAGATCAATATGTCATGCTCTCTTTTCTGTTATGAATGTACCTCCATAGTTTTCTTCTCAATGTGGTTTGTTTATGGGCAGTATTACTAGTGCGGTAGTGCTATAGGTCCTCAGTGTAGCAGCCCTATTCATTATAGGACAGACTTGGGGATGAGGCATATGTACCTTGGAGCCCACTCAAACGGGTGAGTTACTTAGATGCCAGAAGACTCTTATTAAAAGATGGTCTCACCACCTCCACAAATGGCATCCTGGCGTGAATCACATAGAGAACATTATACAGAAACCACAGTATATAGCGAAATTTTGGTGCTACTTTCTGTTTTACAGAAAATTGATGAATTAATCACTATAGTAGAATACATTTTATAATTATAAACTCCCCATAGATCTACTTAATCACTTTCCATGATTCTTTTAACAACTCTGTCTAATGTATAAGAATGACCATACCCAAAGACGGCTGGTATTTGTGGTTGCTGTTTGCGTTCTGTTGGTACCCACCAGACTTGGCTAAAGTTCAGGTAACCAACAGCTTAGCTATTTCCAGCTTGCTGTGGTCAGTGCTGTGGAAATTATTGCTGAGATAAATATACTTCTGTGGGGAACATGATGAGTGCTGGCTGAATTGCCCTGGGCTTTCATCAAATACTAGCCCAAAAGAAATATGAATGTGGGAATGTCCATAACTCAGATAGTTCTCCAGTCTTAGTACTACAGACTAAAGATGCAATTATGAATCATGACTTATGAGTTGAATTCAGGTCAGCCAAAGCTTGCTAATTCTTTCTCCTCTTACAGCTTGTATCCTTTTCTTCTCTGGAACATTATCCCAGCTGTCTGGGAAGAATTCAGTAACAGAAGAGAGTGATTAAACATCTACTAAGACTAAACTGATTTTACATGTTTGCTAGTAAGCTCTGAATAATAACATTATAGACCAGTGAAAGGAAAACTAGTCACCCTTTTGGACCACAGCAAAGCTTTGGCGTGATTTTTACCATATGTTTTATTCATGGGTCAGTCATTTGAATCTGGGATTTGCAATAGGTATTCCCATCTCTTCTGAAAATTAGCAAGCAAAAATACATCTCAAAAGATGAAATTGAAAATGCTGGCAGGGGTTTTTAATATAATTTGGACTGTGTTTTCACAATTAGTCAAGTGAATAAACATATCCTTTACACATCCTAAAATTTCACTACCCCCAGGCAACTATTACTGAAGCTATTGCTTAGTTCTGAGATGAAGGAATCTAAGGACACAGCGGCTTACTGTAAATACTTCAGGAAGAAAAAATCTTTGAGAGCTGATGGTACATCTGAGTTCTAGGAAGAACCCCAGAAGATAATGTAAGGGCTTTAGTGGAAGAGGTTAAATTGATTAATGAAATTGATTTTTAAAATCCATTAGAGAAAAATCTGAGGATAAAGAAGAACTAATTTTAATGAGCTCAATTTTTAAATTCTCTTTTTTTATTTTAAATTTAACGTTTTGGGGATGCTGGGAGATTCAGTGGAACTCAAGGAGCAGGGAAGAACACGTGTAGAGAAGAGAGGTTTACGTTCTAATAGGACATTTCTCATTTCTCAATGAAGCAAAGGATTTAAAAGGTAAACACTATGTGTCAGGTAACAGATTTATTGAGAGAAGTAGACTAGATAAGTGTAACTTTATTGTTTCTTCTTCCACCCCTGCAAAGCCATGCTCTGGACTTCTGGCCCTAGAGAAGTTCTCAGCTAGGTCTTTTTGCTTTTACTGCTGCTTTATGGAACAAGAACAATCTTGTCAGTAATTTAAAAGTTCTATTTGAATATAAAATTCAGATCTGTATTCAGTTTAAGGTTTGAGCCCTGCCCTAACCTGGGCCTGCAGTATGAGGTCAGCTGCTTCTCTTCATTGGTCCACCTTCTCCCAGGTCAGCCAGCTCCTGTCGCAGACCCCTCTAGCGTTGAGCCCCTAGGGAGAGGCGACTGGGGGATGAGCATGTTCTATAGAGTGGGTGCTGTTGTCATGTGACATCGTCAAGCCTTTGTGCAGCGATTGCACAGTGGCTGCCTCTTTCTCTTCTGGGATGCTTTGTTGTTTTCTTGGTAAGCATCAGGCTGGGAGCCTCCTACCACAGTTCTTTTGACACAAGCCTTACCACTTCTGTTGGCTTCTCCCCCTGGCTTACTCCAAACCTGGCTTTGCGTCCCGTCCCACTGCCACCCTCCTCCAGAACCTGGGTTTCCAACCTCTGCTCAGTCGTTGGCCTTTCTGGGCAGGGCCCCTTTCAAGATGGCCAGCAGTGGGCTCATTCCTGGAACCTGTATCTGACCCTCCAGGGAGTACGTCCTTGGCCTCACCCTGAGCAGAAAGGCAACTCTTTTCCATACAGTCCTTTCTCACACTCTCTGCTCTGTCACCAGGCAACTGTGTTCCTCACTAAACTCCAGGGGACATTTGTCAAGCTTCTGAGTGGTTTCTTGAAACCCTCATCATTTGACTTTGGATGGGAAGGCACCCTTCCCTCTCTCCCTGATGGTTCTCTCCAAATGACCTCTTCCCTCAACTGTGTGGAGGTGTGCGGTGGGCTAAGGCTGACAGAACTGGCTTCACAGTTTTTTGCTACATCCTGCATGGTTGACCCAGCACCTCCCATTAGGATGTGAAAATATTTGGCATCCTCTGAATTACGGATTCATAGGTCTACCTTTGGGACCCCTGCCAAAACTCTGAGACAGAAGGGAGCCCACTTTGATATACTCAAAGAATTAAAGTGAGTTTCGGGTATGATTAATATTTCCTTCTTTTGGTTGTTCCCTCCAAACTTCAGTTTTATTCCTAGTTATTTCCTTTGACCTCATTGGTCTGAATCTCCCAGAGCGAGTTATGAGGGGGACCACCAATATTGGTGGCAGTGTGTTGGATCCCTCCCCACAGACTCTGGGCAGGTTGTTCATGTGCAGTGAGGGAAGGGGACACAGATGGTGGGTGTGCCTGGGATCAATCAGTTCCTGTACGGTCCTGCCCACTGGGGGAGCAGGGGCTCTTATCTGGCAGGACTTTTGAAGCAATAATCCAGGACCTTTACTTCCACCCACTTAAGCACAGTGTGAAGATGTTTGAAGACCAAAGCTTTAGCAAGCACTGAGCATTGATTTCTGCCTGTGTTAATTTTTCATTGCACAGTTTTTGTGGCCATTAGAAGAGATGAGATTAAGATGTATAACCAAATTATCACTCTCCTTTTAATAACTGAATATAAAAACAGAAAGCATTATTCTCGTTAAGTGCTACATGGAACTCCACCTTTCTTGATTTGTTACCTATCCAGCAGATTTTAAAATGTAAGAGAAATTTTGAAACTAAACAACCGGCAAGAGAGCTCATGAATAATGAAGTCCTCGTAAAAGACCATTTACTTGCTCTTGGAATCCATATGCTAGTGAGTAACAATACACTTGCTGTACAAGCTCCTAGGCGTTCAGCTTCTCACAGGAAAAACGCTCAATGAGAGGAGAGGCAGAAAATCTCCCACACTAATTATTTGCTCAAAAAGATCCAGTTTTATCCCATGGCTTCAATATGTCAGTAACACAATCTGTTATGTTGCAATTGAATTGGGAAGTTCTCGACAAATAATTTCAAGGCTTAGTCATTATTTCCTGAAGTTTCACTAAATTAGTAACACTGCAGGCTAATGATTCAATTTTGTTTTAATGTCATTGTTCAAATTCTTAATACACATAGATCGTGCCCTGTTACATAACACTTAATACAGGAACATTCACAAGGGATGATTGTGGTTCTAATTCTATATCATTATTGTTTAGTACCTTAAAATGGGGAAGTGGGAGCTTTCATATGATTTCTATAATTAATTTGGATAACACAAACAGCTTTATTGGGAAGCAGGGGAACCTTAGCATCTCTTACTTGGAGATATTTTTATTTTGTGGTTCCAAAATGCAGCCAACAGAGATTCTCCTGTGAGCCTGCCCTACCAGAATGGTCTTGCTGTGAGAGCTTTGCTAAATCGTAAACTTCCTCCATATACCTCATCCCCCATCCACACATACACCCCATTTGTCAGCAATTCCTAACAGTCCTGATTTCAAAACAAAACTCAGATCTGGCTACTTGGTTCTTCCCACTCTCATCTCCCCGTGACTATTTCAAGACTCTCCTTATCAGTCCCCTGACCTATCTACATAGGGCAGGTAGAAGAATCTTGTATTTCCTCACCTTAAAACCCATCAGCAGCTTCCTTCTCAGAATAAAATCCTAACTCCTTGCCAGGGCTCACAGACCCTGCCTGATGAAGACCTACTCTCCCCACCACCACCAACTCACCTCACCTTCCTCCCCCCTGGGCTCATGGTGTTCTCACCCACATCACCCTCCTGTCTAACCCACCCAAGCTCTTCCCCACCTCAGGGCCTTTGAGGTGAGGGTTGGTAGTAAAGCCCCACCTGCACCCACAGCCGCTCGCCATGGCTCGCATCACTGCCCAAACCCTGCCCACCCCCCACCCCCTCGTCCCCGCCCATCAGATCAGCAGTGGCATCAGATGCTCATAGGAGCGAAAACCCCACTGCAAACTGCGCATGCGAGGGAACCAGGTTGCGCGTTCCACATGACAATCCAACTCCTGGTGATCTGAGGTGGAGCTGAGGCAGCCACCCACCCTACCCAACCCCCAGCCCAGTCCATGAAAAAACTGTCTTCCACCAAACCAGTCCCTGGTGTCAAAAAGGTCAGGGACCTCTGCTCTACCTAGAATCTCATCTTACAGATCTTGAACTCATGGGCACCTCATTATCCATCAAAGTTAGCTCCTGGGTCTGCTCTTCAGAGAGGCCTTCCTTGACACCATCTCTAGGAGCCATCCCCTGCCCTGAGCTACTGCACATCTCCCTTTTCATTACCTCCTCAGATGTCTTCCAGTCAGGAATTATTCGTATTTGTCCACTAAAATGCCTGCTTTGTGACACCAGGGATGCTGTGTACTTTGTTCATTGCTAAATCTCCAGCACAAAGACAAGTGCAAGTTATATGGGCTCAGTAAATATTTGTTAAATGTAGGGGGTGGGGAATGAATGTTGTGTGCAGACACTATGTGTATATTGATTTTTCTTGTGTGCAATTATTGTTGAACTTGCAGGGCTACATATCTTGCCTTGTTTTAATTGCTTAAAACTGGGGTTATATTTTCTCAGCTATTTAATGCAGTTGCAGTTGTTTTGTAAAAGCTATATTTCTGATTACAAACCTGGAATCATATGAAATATCATTCTGAAATAGTTCGCTTTCACTCTCTCTTCCTTGCAGGGGGAACTTTGGGGTCTAATCCTAACCCTGAGCTAACCTGTATGTAAGAGGCTGACTTTCAGGCAGAATGAATTAAAATATTGAATGACTTCTGTGTGTTGGTAATTAGAGCCTGCCTGTCATCACTGTGAGCCCCTAAGTGTTCTTCCACCTGCGTTGGGAAGTCCCAGTGGGCACTGCTGGTGTGGGCCTGGGTTTCAGGCCTGGATGCTATCAGGAAGATGGCGCCCCTGAGGAAGTCCTCTTAGGGAGCAAACACTTCGATGCCCATCCACTCCTATGCACCCATAGCTGCCGCCTCACAGTCGCCCTCATATGGCTGCTTTGGGGAACTGCAGTGTATCATTTCTATTGAATAATACTACCATCCAGGCACCATTGGCATTTAATACTGTGGTGGTAATCTTTTTGCCTGAATCCTAAGAATTTCCTATTTCCCCCAGATAGTTACATCATGTTTCCTTTAATTGATATGTGGGTAATCTCCCTCAAGTAAAAAGTCTTGAAGGTCACATGGTGTAATTTGGGTATGATCTTTACAGAGAATAATCTCATCATTATCACTGTTACTCTTTTTAATACAGTAACAATATCTATGGTTATTATTTACCTACTAGAGTAAAGATAAACTTTGTTTTAAAAACCTACTGATTTTATATATAAATAAATTTTCAGGGACTTAGTCGATATGGGTTAGCTGAAGATCATACCTTTACACTTATCTCCTCACTGCTTTGATACATACTTTAGGATGTTTGCTGTACTGAATCTGAAATCAGTCACTTCCCAAAACAATAACTCTTGAGGTGGGAGAGATGAGGACTGATCTTTAATTTTCATTTATTTGGACTGGGGTGTTTTTTGACCTCTCTGTTTCTGCTCTCTTCAAATGACACAGGGTACGTTTCCTGATGGGTGGACGTCATGGAGAATTTAAGTTCCTGCCTCCCTCTGGCTACGCCCCTTGCTATGAAGCCTTACTTCCAAAAGAGAAAATGAGATTGGAGCCTGTCAAAGAATATAAACGTGATGCTGAAGGGGTTAGAGATCTGCTGGGCACCACCCAGTTCCTCTCCCAAGCCTCCTTCATCCCCTGCCCCATAGACACCAGTCAGGTAGGTTCAAGTTGCCAATGACAGGCAACCCATGTAGATGATGTAATGCAGTTGATTGCTCCTTCTTTATATCTTGTCTTTGAACCATTCTTACCATACATTCTATAGCATTATTGTGGAATGTGAACAACTGTTACCTTCATGTTTCTACCATATGCATAGCTTCAGTTCTTTAAGGCTTTCTCCATCAGTGAACATGTTGAGCTCCTCCTACATGCACCGTACTCTGTGAATGATAGACAGAAATGTTTCAGTATTCTCTGGGAATTTACAACCAAGATAAGGACATAAAGAGCAAATGTATTATTTTTTAAAAGGCCAGATATAGTAAGTGCAAAATGAATAGTATGCACAAGTAAATGCTAGACAGATCCTTTAGGCTAGAATGTTTCTAGAAATCTGTATAGGGAGGGTCCAGTTCAGTCAGAGCCTTTAATAAGCTTAAATGGAAAGGGCATCCATGGCTAATATAAAAGGAATGGAATAAATAAGGGCCGAAAAGTAGAAACTCAAAGTTGGAACAGGTGGCAGTGAATATTCTCATATGGCTGGATGCTTGGAAGATAAGGAACATGTAAGAGAAGAGTTGAAAATAAAAGTGAAAGCAACAGGGAATAGCATGGAGGCCTTTGAAAGTGTTGATACATGAACTTTTTCTTTCCAGGGTCTGTATTTTGAGAGAAACATATTTACATGGTATGACAAGGGGCATGCAACAGCTTTCAGCATTTTGTATACCCCAGGGCTATTTGAATCACTATTCTGGATGTTAAAGAAAATAAATAAAAAAGGACCTTGCCTCTAAGGCATTTGGGGTTAATAGTGTGTACTAATATCGCTCTTTCAGCCTCTAGGATGTCTCTAGCATGTATTTTCCCAAAATATTTGATGACCCTATTATTCATCTGTGTGTGTGTGTTCATGAGTTTCCTTCTTCCCTCCTGTAGCCAATTATTGTGAATTTCCATAGAATAGAAACTACAGCTCTTCTCTGCCTGCTTCACAGAGCCTAGCACAGCACTGTGAATATTGAGGGTATTGATAATATCGATAAGGAACTGGGAAGAGTTTGCAAGCTAGAAGTGATCCTAAAATTTGATAGTCTGGTTTCTGTATAGTCTAGAAGTTGGGGAGGAAAAACTTCTCTTTTACTCTCCTAGGTTCTGTAACTGGGGGCCTCGGAACTAAACTCTGACCAATTAGCAAGAGAAAAAAACAGAGTTCATAAAGAAAGTGACTCAGGGAGGAGCTTAACATTTGGAGCTTATATACTATCTTAATAGGGAAAGGGAACAAGGAGATGGGCACTTTGAGAAAATTTATGTGTCCTTGGGAGGGTACAAGGGAGATATGATGGTTTTGTGACAGTGCCTGTTCAGATGTGGTGCCATCTTTACTCTGGTGATAAGACTCAATCTTCCCTGGGAAGGAACAGTTGAATTCTTTTGGGAGGCTTTTCTTTTAGTAGGCAGATAAGGGGAGTTCAGACAAAGCCCCTCCCTGTATCAGTTGTTTTTCAAATGTCTTCGGTTCAAAATAATCCTTATGCCACGTGGCATATTTTGGACCCCTTCGTAGACAAGCTTGAGGGCCAAAGACTGATGGAGCTTCTTCATGGACACAAGGCTGCTAGTGCCCAAACAGGGACAGAGCAGGAACATGAGTGTGACTCCTGTCTGGGCTTCCTTTCCTTGCTCAGTAATCAGAAATGTGTGCATGACTCAGACAAGGCTTCCTAGAAGAAGCTGGCCTCAAAAAGAGTTCAAAAGAATGAGGGAAAGTTTTGATGGGGGAGGAGAGAAGGGGCTGACCCAAGAAAGAGAAGAGTTCTATAAACATGAGGAATTGAAGATCTGGAAACCAAACAGCAGAGATAAATCCACAAGCCGGGAGGAGTTTGACGTCTGGACCTAAAGCTGAATTTGGATAGAACTTGGAACTGGGGAAATATTGTTGGGAAATCAAAAATAGGGCAGTTCTCATTGGAAAGGTATAATTTATTCTCTTGAATGAGAGAGACCTCATAATGTTTTAGAATCTATCATTCTGTGAAATTATTGTCAAAGGAGAAGTTCAGTGTAAGATCTACAGTCAACTCTCCATTCTCCCTGGTCTTAGTTAACCAATAAAATCCAAAACAGTTGTAACTTGTTTGCTAATAATTGCCCCATTTTGCTTATTATCAGATCATGCCACTTACAATTGTCCCTCTGCGCGCAGATTCCACGTCCATGGATTCAACCAACCACAGACACAAAATATTCAGAAAAAAAATACAAATTAAAAAACAATGCAATATGACAACTATTTACACAGTGTTTACATTGGTATTATAAGTAACCTAGAGATTATTTAAAGTTTATGGGAGAATGTGTATAGGTTACCATTTTATATAAGAGACTAGCTTCTGCAGATTTTGATATGGGGGAAGGGTCCTAGAACCAATCCTCTGTGGATACAGAGGGATGACTGTATTAACTTTGACTTTTTAATAATTAGGTTAAGTTGATTTTTTTTTTTTTTG